>JAWNLD010000295.1:307500-907500 GCA_035041545.1 Drosophila colorata | reverse complement strand
AAAAAAAATTGTATTTTCAATGATGCATTTATTTTAAATGCAGGATCAATCTAGAGGACAAATCATGACCAAAATGCCTTCAACCATTAAAATCGGTTCAGTTTTGACAAAGTTATGGAAGATTGAAATATGGGAGCTATGGATCCGAGAGCTTTACATGTCAAAATTTTTGTTCATTTTGGCATGATTTTTGACAAAAAATTTGACCCCCTCAGAATTTGTTTTAATGTTGTTTTTTATGGTAATTGTGATAAATACAATTAATTAAAAATATAAATTTGCAATTCTAAATTTAAAAAAAAAAAATTTCCGAAAATAAGTAAGGGGGGAGTACATGATTTTTTTTCAGAAAAAATCGAGAAAATTTAAATTAATAAAATTCGTAAGCTTTAAATGCAGAATCAATCTAGAGGACAAATCATGACCAAAATGCCTTCAACCATTAAAATCGGTTCAGTTTTGACAAAGTTATGGAAGATTGAAATATGGGAGCTATGGACCCGAGAGCTTTACATGTCAAAATTTTTGTTCATTTTGGCATGATTTTTGACAAAAAATTTGACCCCCTCAGAATCTGTTTTAATGTTGTTTTTTATGCTTATTGTAATAAACACAATTAATTAAAAATATAAATTTGCAATTCTAATTTAAAAAAAAATATTTTTTCGAAAATAAGTAAGGGGGGAGTACATGATTTTTTTTCAGAAAAAATCGAAAAAATTAAAATTTATAAAATTCGTAAGCTTTAAATGCAGAATCAATCTAGAGGACAAATTATGTAAAAAATGCCTTCAACCATTAAAATCGGTTCAGTTTTGACAAAGTTATAGAAGATTGAAATATGGGAGCTATGGACCCTAGAGCTTTACATGTCAACATTTTTGTTCATTTTGGCATGATTTTTTACAAAAAAATTTGACCGCCTCAGAATCTGTTTTAATGTTGTTTTTTATATTAATTGTGGAAAAAAAAATTTCCGAAAATTAGTTATAGCAAGCAAAAATATAGCATTACAGGGAACTCAGTTCGCATAGATCCTTAACAAGTATTAATATTATAATACGCTTTTTACCTTTTCCACGAACCTTAAAGCTGCACAGCCCACAAGAAGTGCGATCTATTAAGATGCCATTGCTCAGTTTCACAGAACGTGATGTTTTTTTCTCATTTTCCATTTCGTTTTTTTTGGTTCTTTTTTTTTGTTTTTTTTTTGTTTTTGTGCTGTTTGCTTTGATGAGACAATGTCACAAAAGTCAATTGAAGAACTCTGCGGCGCAAAGAACTGGAAGCATCCATTGTTAGACACGTAGATTAGTCGAGAGTCGCTGATAAGAAGCGACGAGCTATATATAGAGTACCGAGTGCGATATGTCTGAGAGTCTTTTTTGGGTGGCCTGGTCCGCCCAGACTCAAATTAGCGCCGCATGACAATGATAGCGCCTCAAGGCACTTTCAATTTAGACAATTACGCAACTGTAAGTGGAACTGGAACTGGAACTGTGCTTTGCAATTGGCACTACGTGGGCGGCGTTTCTAACCTCAAAACAAGTGACAACGTCCCAGTCGGGTGTAGCTGACTGCGCAACACTTTTTCACAGCATAATAACAGCCTAAAACAATCAAAAACTGTTTTAATTATTATTGACAATTTGAAAAATATGCATTTTTTATCGATTTGCCACGCCCCCAATTGGCGTATCCAAAAAATCTTAACACTTTATCGGGGTAAGTGCGAGTATATATTCCAAGTTTCAAGTCTCTAGCTTTAATCGCGGCGAAATACAATGCGTTCATACGGACGGACAGCACGACGGACATTCCACAAACCCAATATACTCTTTCCACTTCGTGAACGAGTATTAAAAACACCCCACAGCTGCAGGTTTCTCGGCCTTAATCAAGAGAGGGTCTAAAAAAAATAAATAAATTGCGAATTGAGCTGGATTAAATGGTTTCTCGCTTAATGAAATGTCAATATCAATTTTTATACGCTTGCGCAGGGTATTATGATGTTGTGACGAAAGTAAAAATGTATAAAGTATATATATGTATATTCTTGATCTGCAACAACTTTTGTTATATTTCAAACTAGTCTCTTGAAACCTGGCATAGGTCCAAATTTTGTTGCAGACAGATCTACAAACTACATCTTATTAACATCGGAAGTACGAGAAGGTAAATTCTTGATCTACATATATGTACACATATATCACAATCAATATCTCTAGCTCTTTCAATAGGTGAGTTGAGTTTTTAAACGGCCAATTTTTTTGCTACTTGACATATCGCAACCCAACTTAGCAATCTTAAACTTCATCATAGATAGAATACATCGAGAATCGAGTGCCAGGGTATTTAATCTTCGACAGCCCGCAGATTTGTAATTTTTGTAATTTTTTATTTTTTACTGATGAGCCCCAAGCCGACTCGATCAACCGCACAGGTTGCGATCCATTTGATTGAGGGTCGCCAGTCGTAAGCCAATTCAAGGCAACAGCTGGCGACAGCGACGACAACTTTCAAACTAGTAAAAATGTTCTCGTCAAGACTGCTCGGCTGAGAGATACCCAGTGTTAAGGCAGCAAAAGAAAATTTATGCCTAACCAACCTCATTGTTTTGCAGCTTAGCATATCAAAATGACACACATAATAATACGTGTATCTTTAAGATACACAAAGTCGTATATGATGCATTTTTATATTTTATTTTATATTAAATTTTTTTATTAAAGGGTATATTGGGGATTGCAGGTAAAAAGGGCCAAATTTCAATAAATGTTTAATCATAATTATAAAAATAATAATAATTATGTATCTAAAACCAATTGCCTAAAAGCCGAATTTTATAGTTTTACCTCTGCTAGTTGCCGATTTCAATTCGCCTTTTACCGTTGATTAAGCGAAAGCCCAAAAACTGTTTAATTTAAACAGTTACATGCTCTATATGCAACTATGGCATGCTCTTCTCGCAGTATTTACTCATTACAGGGTATAGACAGTCGTTGAAATGTGTGTCACAGCATTGCAGTTGCATTGGCTTTTGATGCACGCACTTTGCACAACTTTACCATCCCCTTCTTTACACATTTGCATATTGCAGGGTATGCGCAGTCGTTGCAATGTGTGTCGAAGCAAGGCAGTTGTACTTTTATTTGTTGTTTTTGTTGTTCAACTGTGACATCCACGTTACGCAATTTTTAACATGCCCTTCTTTACACATTTGCTAACTACAGGGTATGCGCAGTCGTTGCAATGTATGTCAACGCGTTGCAGTTGCAGCTGCATTTGTTGGCTTTGCAGTGGCCGCCACAGATATCAATCTGTCGATTAACCAATGTAGCCGCAAAGCTATCAAATTGCATAACACCCGAGCAACCACCCAGCCACCCACTTTATACCAGCTAGGTAAAAAAAAAAACACAAGCACGCGTTCCATTCCATGCCATTCCGCAGAGAAGAAAACAAAAACTCTGTTGTTGTGTGAGAAACTTTACTTACAAAGCAACTACAAAACTTAAGCTACGAATATATTTTGTGTGTCGAAAAAAAAAAACAAACAAAAAAAAAGAATATAGAAATAGCAATAGAAATAAGTAATCAAAGCCAACAACAAAGCGGCTGCTTGTGTTTTTGTTTTTGTTTTCGTTTTGTTTGTGTGAGCTTTGTTTACAAAGCTAATGCGCACGCTCTCTCGCGCTCTCTCTCTCTTAGCAGCGTTGCCAGATCGCCAGCAGCGCCAGCGCCACACCCCAAACGCCGCCGCCGCCGGCGCTCAGTTGATCGGCGCCATTGCAGCCGTCCGTGTCGCAGGTGTAGATGCAGCTGCGATAGTCCATGCGATCGCCCTTGTTGCGCACGTAGTCGCAGTAGTTGCCCAGATCCTTCGAGCTGCAGAAGCGCTTCGCGCCGATGCCGCCCTCGAAGCGGCCCACGTGCTTCACGCAAAACGTGGCGCCGTGCACGCTGGAGCAGTTCTGCGGCTGGATGTCCGGCTGGTCGAAGCGCTCGAACCACTCGCCGCACTGGAAAGGATTCAGCGTGTCGCTCGCGTCGCACACGTAGCACTCGATGGCCCAACTGCTGCGCAAGCAGCAGCAGAGGCAGAGCAGCGCAGCCAGCTGCATCGATGTTGACATTTTTCTTTTTGTTTTGCTTTTTCTACTACTTGGCTTTCACACCCACACACACAGACAGACACACAGACAGACGCAGAGCGACGCAAAAAGAGACTCGAGTCGGCGTCGTCAGCAAATGCCAAGCTCGTACTGAAGCGCCGTTTGAACTTCGTTTCCATTCGTTTCGCGGGCGAGCGTCGCTGCTGCCAGCGGCAGAGAGCGCGGCTAGGGCGCTCTCTCTCTCTCGCTCGCGCTCACCTGCTGTTAGACTCTGTTAGGCTAGCCCTAGCTGCCTGTCAGCTGTAGAGCGCATCCTTTCCCTGTTGCTGTAGCTGTAGCTGTTGTTGTTGTTGTTGTTGCTGTTATCGCTTATCGTTAATCGTTAATCGTTCATCGTTCATCGCTTGAAACTTGTTGCTTAGCAACAACTACAATGCCGGGCAACAGGTATGCGGCTCACAACTTACGTGACTCGCCACACACACACACACACACACACACACACACACACACACACACACACACACGTAGGCTCCCCTTGGCAGCGAGTTCTGATTGGAATTTCATTAGAGTTGCGATTGGGAACGTCATCGTTGGGCTCTTTGGGCCGACGTCAGCAACTTTGCTTTTAAAGCCCAAAAGAGACCAAAAGAGGGCATTAAACTTTACAGACACACACACACACACTCGCACACACACACACACACACACACACACACTCGCCAACAATACAAACAGCAAAAGCAGCTTTTTATGCTCTGTTCACTAGGTGAAAAAGAGTATATCTGGTTGTAAAAACGGCGCTTTTCAAGCTTCAGACTTGAAATTTGAAATTTACACATACTTGATGATGGCCAAATTGCTAAATTCCAGAACCCTTTGGCAAATATTTCAGAGTACAGTCACAGAAAATGCAAACTTTAAACTAATACAGACTTGTTATTCGAATTTTAAGCACATTTCCTTCATAAATATTCGAAAATTATGTATTTTTATAAGATTATTAGATTTAATATTTCAATTTCACGAATTTTTGTACTTGAAAAAGGCCTGAAATATTTTGAAGGCAACAAAAAATTAATTGATATGGAAATTTTTCTTATAAAATGTAAATTATAAAAATTGAAATAGAACAAAAATAAATAAAATAATTCTGTTTAACAACAAAATGGCTTCAAGCTGTTACCAAATCGTGGACAGAGTGTGGCTCAGTCGCTTACACCCGCTGGCAATGTTCTTGGTTTCTTTATTTGTGGCCTCTTCTTGGCAACGAGTTGTGTTGCCCACCAAAGCCAGCAAATCAGCATTGTCAACGATCTCGTCTGGCCCATAGCCGGAGCCCAGTTCAGTACCCGCCAACAGCAACTCCCCCCGCCCCCTCCCCTCGCCCCTCGCTCCCTTCTCC
Organism: Drosophila colorata; assembly: GCA_035041545.1. Taxonomy (NCBI): domain Eukaryota; kingdom Metazoa; phylum Arthropoda; class Insecta; order Diptera; family Drosophilidae; genus Drosophila; species Drosophila colorata. Next base: position 901,980 of record JAWNLD010000295.1, on the reverse strand, counting down.
TAACCAGCCAAGCCTTAAAAAACCCACACGGCCTGTAATTGAAACGATCCCCAATGAGCCAACATCGAGTTTTCTTTTTATGGCTTATGCTTGATTGCAGCCTGGGCTGCGACTCGTTTGTGGCTTGTGGCATGTGGCATGTGGCATGTGGCTAGTTAGCAGCCATTTCTCAATCTGCTCGAGAGGCCTGCAACATGAGCAAAAGGCTTTTTTATGCCTCTATTGGAGGGTATTACAGAAAGGAAATAGGTTATATGGGGGCCTTTTTTCAGCTCCTAAATAAATTTCTAGGAATTTTCAGAAAAAACTTTGCTGCAGCAAAAAGCTCATAGAAAAAAAAACATGCATTACACTTAGAGTAAAAACTATGAATTCTATTCAAAAATGTTTTTAATCCCAAAATAAACTAAAATACTAAAAATGATATCATAAACTCTTCGTACTCCATTGAAGAGTATTCAAAAGCGAAATATTCGTGAGATTGAAAAGAAAACATTCCTTAATTCAAAAATTTTCTTCGGTTATATGCAACATTAACATTCGCCTTTGCAATCAAGTATGATACATATGAGGATGATTCATTCAAAAATATTCACGAAGCGTTTTTGAAATTCCAAGAAAAGAACGTTATTTGAACGAAAAAACTTTGTGCTTGGCATTTTTTCTGAGTGTAGCAGCTATAGGGTGAATGAAGTAAAACAAATGGAAATAAATATGAATTTATCGAACTAACAAATTATTACGTGACAAATGGAACGATCCGCAACTTCACAGGAGTTCCGCAACATGAAAGAGATGCTGCCAGGCAGCTGCGAGGTACAGTGTCTGCAGACAAGCATAACACAGATGCAGGCACATGTGTGTGTGTGTGTGTTTCGCATATGCCACATGCAGCACTTCTATGTATTTTCTTGCGTTTTTCTTATTCATATCCGAAATGTGCACTTTGATCTTCACATTTGGTGACTTTTGGATGAGTGCATAATTGAAAAACGCGCCCATTTAAACAGACACACACACAGAGAGAGAGTACGAGAGAGGGCGAGAGCGAGAGCGACAGTGAGAGCGCACGCAAAAATGCGAGAAAAAGGAAGCTGCGGAAGCAAAGGAAGTTGACAGGAGCGCGAGCAGCAGCTGCACGCATGAGAGCTGAGTGCAAGCGCATGAGAGTGCGCGAGAGCGAGAGCGAGCTACTGAGTGCAGTGTGAAATACATTGAGTGAAATGCTGCAAATTGAGCGCAAGTGGAACTGGCGATGGGCGAGTGCAAAAAAGGCTCGCGCCAGGCTCAATGCAGAAAATGGAAGCAGAAGAAGTGGAAAAAACCCATATGCGGCAACGGGGCTGGCCCAAATCACAAGGAATGCAAACTGTCCCAAAGACACGCGCACACAAACACACTCATAAATCAATGTCACGTACCCTCCCCCTCCCCTCCCCCCCTGTGCAGACACCCGCGCACGTAGCGCCCACAAAAGCGACAATCGAAATGTTTATCGGTTAACGGGCGGAAGACAACGTGCGATAGACAGCAAACGACGCCGAGTGAAAGGCACAGATATCTATCTATATGTACACATACACACACATGTGCACATATATAGCATGCGTGTAAGTCGGGCTCAGTGCTCATGGGGGGTGCGGGGCCCGATCGGGGTAATGACAACGCACTTGAATTATTTCAACTTTACGAAAGTGGCGCAGTTGATTGTGCGACCATAAAAAAGGCCAAGACCAGCGGGACCATGTTCAAGCCACAGCTGAAGAAGAAGAAGCAGACAAAATAAGACAAGAAATCACAAACAAAAAAAAAAAAAAAAAAAAACTTGCTCAACTAGCAGTTACCCAGTTTCAAAAGGCTAAAGTATAAAAAACAAAAGAGGAGTCATCTAAAATATGTCAATAATCTTCAGTGTTTTCTAAAGCAAAATCTACATAACAAATTTAATGTCTGTACTTCTATAATCTCCAAGATATATTCAAAAATACAGCAATCGATATTTATCGATATCTCACATATCAAAATTAACTCATCGCATTTCCCAGCTGTGCTTAAAAGTAAGTGGACAACTTTTTAATCTATACCAAAAATATGCATAAAAAATTGCAGTAATAAATCGATATTTATCGATTTAAATAAATTAACAAAACAACTGTAGAATAAAGATGTTCTGTTTGTGCTCTATGGAAAACTGCTGTACCAAATTTTCGAACCATTTCTCTTACAATCTCTGAGAACTGCTTAAAAAAAGGAAGCTTTAAAATCGATATTTATCGATTGAGGAGTGCAAGCTAAGAAATCTAAAATAAATATAATGTGCATATGTTAGAAGAGAGCCGGAACTCTAATTACACTCTCTTAATGCATTTTGAATATTACAGGGTATACAATGAGAAGTCCACGCATTCGCTGCATGACACGACCACAAATAGGGCATAGGGAGGGGGGAGGTGGAGGGCGGCAGGCAGCAAAAGCAAAACCCTATAAATTACAGTGCACAAGCGCAGCCCTGGGCCACGAATGTGGTTTAAATGCGAGCTGCAGCAGCGGTGGCTACCCTAACATAACTGTAATCGGAGCGCAGCCATATTGAATGACTGATGAACCCACCGAACCAACTGAAGCACCAGGCTCTACGTGCGTGCATCAGGGTAGAACACGCTGAACCCGCTGAAAAGTAAAATATATCACGTCACGTTCTCACTTGATGATCTACGGGCTCAACTTACGGTATTGAAAGGGTGATGCTTAAAAATTACATCAAATGAATTAGTTTTGGGGATAGGATGGAAACAAGCACAAATTTCAAATATTTGTAATTTCTTTATAGTTGATTTTTAAAAACTATTTCTAGACTTTGACCCTTTTACAAAAAAAAAATCGAAGAGGGTTGAAAATACATGAAGTCTGTTTCACAACACTGATCTCTGAGAAATTATTTTTGCATTTTTTTTTCTTCTAATAACACTTTATAGTTTTATATTTCTTTATATTAATATATTTAGTTATATTTTCTTGTTTTATATCTAGAAATAAAAACTTTCATAACATTCAAACTTTATTTATTTATATATATTTAATTTTAATTTTTTATAAGAAAATTTTTGAAAACACAAATTATATTTTTATTTCTTTTTAATACTTTATTGTTACTATTAAAAAAAAAAAATTAGAACATATGTATATATGTATTTATTTTGAATCTTAAGCCCCAGAAAAGTGCTCAAGCTCCACTTTAAATAACTCATAGAGCATTTCAAAGTCGCCTTACGGCAAAACAAAAAAAAAAACCCAAAAAAAATTGTCGAAAAATTAAATTCAACACCATTTAAATTTCCAGTTTTTCTTCTTGCCGCTTTTTTATAGCACAAAAAAAAACGTGGACAATAATAATAAAAAACCTTACCTTTCAAAATGTTGCCATATTGGCGTGACTTTAAATTGAAGACAGGAAAGCGAGGAAAAAGCGAACGCAACAACAAGCGAACATCATGAAATTCGAAACATTAACAAAATGTATGAAAAAAAATATGTACACATATACAGACCAATACCCCTTGACCGCGACCCCCGCCCCCTCAGGCAAACCGCAGTCAAGCACGAAAAGAAGTCAAGTAATCAAAAAAAGCAAGGGGAACAAAATTGTAACCAAGACGACAAAGCTGAGCTGAAAGAACGCAACTCAAACGGCTCAAGAGAGCTGGAGCTGCGCTTAAAAAGCGCTCAACATGTTGGCTCTCCGGCGCGTGAGTGTGTGTGTGTGTGTGTGTGTGTGTATGCATTTACAATTGCTGCTCCAATTTGTTTAATGTGTGCGCGAACAGTTTAATGCAAAGCTTAGTTCGTTTAAATATAACAACAAAGGCACAGCAGCAGCAACAACAAAATATTGCTAGGTCACTCAAAGAGCGCGCTGCTCAGCAAAACGACTCGAACATCAGCACACACACACACACAAACACACACAGCAGCAAAGACGCGCACGCACAGTGGGGAGAGCGAGCGTGTGCGCGAGAGCGGCTTGAGGCTAAGTTGAGTTGCGCTCCAAACGGCTGTCCAGTTCAGTTTTGAGCGCAACAGCGAACGTGGCGCGCGTGTGTGGACTCTACAGCAACAACGAAAACGGAACGAAACGAAACGAAGAAAACCAAGCGGCGGCAGTCGACGGCGACAGCAGCGTGCGCTCGTCTCTGCTCACTACAAAAGCCAACACGCAGCGCACAGTCGAAGCGAGCTCAAACACATAAAAAAATAATAAAATAAAATAAAAATATATCAATTCTGTGTTTTGCTGTTGCTTCTCTAGTTTTTCTTGAATGCAATTTTTTGTATTTTTTTTTTATTGTCGCGTTTTGGATTCTGGGCTTCAGTTGCGCGTGTTTGGCGGCAGCGACTGCAACGGCGACGCGCGCGTTTTCCGCAGAGCAGCAGCAACAACAACGAGAACGAGAACAACTGCAACGCGTGTAAACAATATACAAAAAAAGTAAAATAAAACATAAAAAAAAAACTAAAGTAAAAAGACAAAAACAAAACGGCGCCCTTGCAACAACAACAACAACACAACAAAAACCTTTCAAGAGAACCTGTTCTGCTCCTGTGTGTGTGAGTGTGTGTGTTTCTCTCTGTGTGTTTGTGTGCGCTGCCTATGCAAATTCGCAACAACAACAGCACTCGCACACCTGGCAGCTGATTTTGCAGCACAACAAAAAAACAACAGCAACAACAACACACACACAATGAAAGTTCAGCTGTGACACGAATCAGCAAGAACAACAACAACACGCAGAGAAAGAGACCAACGCAACGGATTTCGGTTTTTCGCGTAAGTCACAATTCTGAATGCCTCTTCATCTTGCTGCTTTACATCATTAACAGTTCGTTTGTGTGTGTGTGCGTGAGAGAGATAGAGCAAGCGCGAGTTGAAGCACAGCTTCACAATTCTAATTAGCAGTCAAAGCTGTTATGCAAAAGGCTTAACAGCGCCAATTGGAATCACTGCAAACGTTCCTTCTTATCAGACCGAAGATTGAGCTGAGCTTTGATTTTGATTTTGATTTGATTTGTTTCAATTGAATTTTCAGTCCTAAAATAAGTTGCTCTGTTGAAGTTTTCACTTAAGCTTTCAGTGTTGAAAAAATAAGTTTTTATTAATGTACGTATTAAATGTTGAATTCAATTTGTTTATTAATATTTTTTAAGATTTTGAAACTCGTATATTTATTTTATATTTATATTTTATTTGCGAGTTTTTTAAATTTGCAATTTAATTGCATAACATATTTTTAAAGTATTTCTTCTTTATGATTTTATTAAAACGTCTTGCATATTTTATTTAAATTCAACTAAAATTTAACAAAACAAGTAAAAACAATCTCAGATGTTACATTACTAAATTTGTAAAGTTTAAATTAAATTAAATAATTAACAAATTCAATAATTTAATTTCCAAGATCGTTTTTGCTTTTTAATAATTTTTTTTATATAGATAGTTAGACTTGATTTAATTTAAATTTTTTTGAGATTTGTTCAATTTTGACTTCTTACTTTTATCAGCTTCTTTGACAATTTGTCCCCCTCATTAATCTTAATTATATGCCATATTTATCTTGTATCTTTCTAACAATTAGTCAACCCTTTTGTCAGTGTTTCTTTTATTTTTCTTTTCATTATTTTCTATATTTTTGTACTCTTCACGAAGTGAAAAGAGTTTGTGCAACTTAAGCTAGAGACTTGAAACTTGGAATAGGTTTATACTCGTGTATAGCACCATCAGATACAATGCTTCTATTTTACCTATCTTGTCAAAACTGAACCGATTTTCATGTCTGGTAGATTGAATCTGCATCGTAAATAAACACTTGTGTGTTACACTGTGAACGGGTATTGCGCTGTCGGCTACACCCGACTGGAACATTCTTTCTTGCTGCTGATTTTTCTGTTTTTCTCTTAACAGTTTCCATCTTCTTGAGACGCCAACTTTTCCATCTTTTGCTTTTTGCTTTTCCTTCTCCCATGCTTTAAATGCCTACTTTTAAGAACTCATGATCGTAGTTCTCCCCTGCCTCTGCACAGCATCTGCCTCTACTGTCTCGCTCTCTCTCTCTCTCTCTTTCTCACTCTCCATATCTCTTTCTCTGTTCAAGTGTCACAATGGGCGGCACTTCTTTGGCATCTGCAGTAGTTTTCTCTGAAAGATGTTTCTAGTAACCCGTCTACTCCCCCCCCTTCCCTTGGTACCGCCGGAAATGGTCAATTGAAAGTGCACAAAGGCAACGCATTGTTTTTTTTTTAGTTTTTTTCTATCCGTGGCTACGGCTCGAATTGTCCCAGTCTCCGAGCTGGTCCCTAGTTTTACTGTCTGACTATATGTAAGTAAATACACGCAACTTGCGGTTTTGTACGAACCAAGAGCCTAATAAAAGAGCGAGAGTGAGAGAAAACGACCGAGAGGGCAGTTCGAAAAGTACTTGGAAAAGTAATTAGACAGAAAGTTCACGAATTACTTACTAATAAGAAATCTCTGCTGAAATCTAATCAGTCATCCAAATTGTGGTTTTGAAAAAACAATAAAAGTTGTTTAGTATTGGCTCAGGCCGAGTGGGCGTGGCCGAAATTGTTCTGCTTGATATTTAGAGGATGTTATCAGAAAACTGTCTGCCAAATTTCGTGACTCTAGCTCTAAAACTGTGGGAGATATTTATTTTCTCAGGATACCCGCCCCCAAGAAATATAAATTTGAACGATTTGTCACGCCCCCAGTGAAGAATCCAAAAAACTGTTGTGCGATCTTTAGCGGAGGTCATCAGTAATCTGTCTTTCAAATTTCAAGTATCTAGCTTAAAAACGGAGAGAGATAAATCGATTTTAACGAATTGCCCCGCCCCCAGTGCGCGTAAAAAAAAAATCATACCGTTTTATCCGACGAGAATATATTCCAAGTTTCAAGTCTCTGGCTTTACATACGCACAGACGGACGGACATTGCACAAAGCCAATAGACTCTGTCGCTTCGTGAACGAGTGTAAAAAGCGAGCTGCGGTTTGTCCTTAAAAATGCGCCCCGTCATGATGCGTGCAAATGCTGATGCAACATTAGCAGAGAGTGTTTTAGGAGCCACCCTCGTTGCTGCTAATTGAAGTTGTTGCCAGCTGCCAGCGCGGAGTCATCGAGAGAGGGAGAGAAACAGAGAGAGAGAGAGAGAGAGAGAGCGAGAGAGGGAGGAGCTAGGGAAGGAAGCACTTCCGCTCGGACAGCTGCTTACCAACAACAAAAACCAGCTAACAGAACAATGCAATTTGCCAATGCAATTAAGTCCATGAATTCGTTTTCAAGCGCTGTGACGTCATGAATAAGTGACTAACTCACTGAGTGTCTATCTGTTCATCCATATGTCAATTAGTCTGTCTGTCTGTCTGTCTGTCGCTCCGTCCGAGTCTGAGTCTGAGTCTGAAAGTATTCATGTTAAGGTTAAACGTGCAAAGTTCTCAACATTCTAATTGCAAAACAACAAAAACAAAGTCACCAAAACCGATGCAAATCATTTTCGAAATATCAGCTCGAGTGTGCGCGACTGGCAGCTACCCTGTCAAGTTATTTGCATTTATTTTCAATGATTTATTTTTTAGTTTTATATTTATATTACAAAATAAATACATTTTCTTTGCTCTTTCTTTGAGTTAGGCTAAGAGTTAAGTGAAGACGGCATACCCCATTGCCATATTTACAGGGCATTTGAGAGTGAATTGCATTTAATAAGTATTTTCTGTGCACCAACGACCTTTGCAATGTGACACCTGCACTTGCGTAAGTTGCGGTCCGCATCCCCCCTCCAACACAGTTTCCCCCATCCCCCCCCCCCCCCCTCTTAGCCCCCCTTTAGTGCGCTCTCCAAACAGCTCTTAAAACGTGCATGGAAATTGCAATTTTTCGCACATAACTTGTGTCCATGGCCTTGGCAATGAATGTGTGTGTGTGTGTGTGTGTGTGTGGGTGGGTGGGGCGAGTGTGGCGGTCATTGTTCGCCTGCCTGTTGCTGTTGTTGCGGTTAATTGTTGCTGCTGCTGCTGCAGTTGTTGCATTCGCCTTGTCGTAGCCAGCGAAGCGTGTGGAACAAACAGGAAAAACACAACATGACAGCGAGTGTGTGCAGTGGAAAATGAGGGAAATTCGGTAGCTAAACAGCAGGGGTGTCAGCAGATTAGTGGGTAATAAAACTGGGCCTGATCGCGTTCAGTTTCTTTTACTTGTTACGAAGGGCGAGACTTAAAGGGGGAAAGCAAAAAAAAAAAGGGGGGGGGGGGGGTTCTGTGATAAAGTGCAATTCTTTTCCATAAAAACACTTATTCGTTTGCAGCTGCCCAAGTTCTTCTGAAAAATGCATATTCTATTTATACCCTGTACCCATTGAAAATGGGTAAAAAGGGTATACTGGTTTTGTGCAAATGTATGTAACAGGCAGAAGGAAGCATCTCCGACGACATAAAGTATATATATTCGAGCTGAGTCGATTTAGCCATGTCCGTCTGTCCGTCCGTATGAACGCAGCGATCTCGGAAACTACAAAAGCTAGAAACCTAAAATAAACGAATATAGATTCTCCTAATCCATACGCACACAAGTTTATCATTTTTTTTCGATATCTTGCTCCGTTTCATTGTTATCGATAAAAATCGATTTTAAGACTTGGTTTCCTTGGCATATCTTGGAGACTATAAGAGCTAGAGCCATGAAATTCAGTTTAAAGGTCGTAAATCGTAAAGCATACGCAGATTATAAATATTTCGAATTTTTGATAGAAAATTTTATAGAAAAAGTCCCAAAGGACTGAGCGTTAGAAAAAAATTGTTTTTTTTTATAAAAATATATCGCAAAAAATATACATACAAATATTTCCAAGTGTATTTAATCTTTGGCATTTGCTTTCATTTTTCACGGGCACTATAAATAGAATTTCCTCTATAAAATGATTATGCTTCTAATTGAATTAGTTTATATAAAAAACGATCTCAATTGATGCATATTGTTCGAGTGATAAACTTTTTGAATTGTGTTAAATGGTTCTCGAGTTTGATTTAAGCAAAAAGTAAAGAGAAATTTACGTTTATTAAGCATAAATATTCGTGCACCTGCAAAAGTTCACGTTAGTTGACAAGCAGTTAAAATCAATTGGCTTTTCTTCCTCTCGTTGACAAACAGCAAAAATTTACAATCAGTATATTTTTTGTTAACAACTTTAGCTTAAGTTAATAAGATTTGCAGATTCCAAACTGCTGTTATGTTTAGTTTAACAGCTGTTAAAATAATGCTGTTATTAATATTTGTTAGACAGGGTTTTTCACTCTGTTTAATAAGCCCAAATTACATTTTGGCTAACTTTCAGCTGGCAGATCAAGTAAAAAAGACAAAACTCGACGAAGAAATCGAACATGAATTTTCTCGAATTTTTTTTCTTTCTTCTTAATTAATATTAATTATTATAATTTTCTTTCTAAAGCTTTAAACTGTAACTTGCGAAAATATATATAAACTGTAACTTGATCAAATACATACATAATTTGATATAGTTTTTTTTTAGGTGTATTTGGCTCGATCTTAGAGGAAAATTATTAGTAGTATAATCTCCAAATTTAATGGATAAATTATACTTATATTTGAAGACAGACAGCCAATATACCCGCTTTTACGAAGTAAGCAGAGTATGCATACCAAATAAATAAAAAGCTGAACAAGTGATTGCGACGTGAATGGGGCTTAAGTGGCGCTCGGGTCAAGCGTGTAAAGATCGTTGGTGCAACACGAGTGCATTCAACTCGCGCCGCTGGGCGCAGGGTTGCGCAGGGTGGTCGCATTTTGCAATTGGAGCAAATGCCAATTGGATATTTAAATGATTGCGCATCAATTTCTTTCAGTGCAGCGCATTTGCCTTTAATTGAAATTGAAGCTGTCTGCAGATTCTATTAGTTGATTTACGTTCTTGCTCAATCACACAAACCCCCCCTCCCACTCTCTCTCTCTCTCTCTCTCTCTCTCTCTCTCGCTCTTTGAGCGAAGGGTACTTGAGCGAAGCCCCAAAGACATCGCCGCGCTCTGTCGCGTGTTTGTCTTCAGATAGCGTGAGGCAAACAACGTTGACAAAAAAAAACTATAAAATTTACATTTTTCGGCCGACTTCAATCAGACGCTCGACACGTTTTCCAATCAAGCAAATGTACCGATCCCCAAGATACTCGCATACGTAGGTACGTATATACTCAGATACTCAGATACAAAGATACAAAGATACTCAGATACTCAGATACACAGATACTTACCTTGCTTGCACACTGTTTGTAGATACTCAACTGCGTTGTTTGCACGACCTTGATGCACAACAAAGCGTGTTGAGCGTCTCCTGACTACAAGCCCACAACAAAGTGATTCAAACCCAGACCTTGCCTTCAGGTTTGCTTCGTAAACCTCAATTGGGGTTCAAAACTCGATTGCTCACATTTTTCTTTTGAGAGCCTGACTACAAACCAAAAAAAAAAAGTGGTTTAGTTCACGGTTCGAACCCAGGCTTCGCACTTTTTAATTGAATAATTAAATTTATATAAATTGATTTTGAACCTAATGATCGGTTGAGAATACATTAGAACTGAGCATTTTGCTTGGGGAAAGAATTTTTTTAATTCGTGGCTTTATTTTTTGCTCAATTTTGATTTGAAACTAAATTATTTTATATTTGATTTGAAACTAAATTATTTTTATATAAATATAAACTCACACTGATTACATTTTCTGCTCCAAAGAACCACTTTGTAGTCAGCCCCAAACACTAATTGTTAAATGTATCTTTGTCTCCCTGCAGCTGATATTGATATGCATCGTTTGCGCTGTCTGATCGACAATAACCAGAAGAACAGCAACAAGCGACAGACACAGGATCGCCGGCCGTAAAATCAACGCGACATTTTGCAACACTGCCCTGCAGTTAGCAGCCAACTAACAAATAGAAGAGAGAAAGGAGAAAAGAGAAGAGAGAAGAGAGAAGAATACTCACTTAAACTGAACCTCGTTCCTGCAACAGATTTCAATTCTGCTCCAACTGTGCCAAGATGTATAAGCTATTGGGTAGCCTGAAGAGCTACCTCAAGTGGCAGGACATTCAGACGGACAATGCCGTCTTCCGTCTGCACAACTCCTTCACCACGGTCCTGTTGCTCACCTGCAGCCTCATCATCACGGCCACCCAGTATGTGGGCCAGCCGATTAGCTGCATCGTTAACGGCATTCCGCCGCATGTGGTGAACACCTTTTGCTGGATACACAGTACGTTCACCATGCCGGATGCGTTCAATCGACAGGTAAGTCTACACAACTCTACAAATTTGTCAACTCGATAGCTTTCTAAAGTCTGCCCACCCAAATATGCTATAAATTTTTGTTCCCCTTGGAATAGAGTTTACGAACTCTACAAAAAATGTTCCAAAAAATGTAGAATAGCAACTCCACAAAGTCTCCAAAGCACTCCATTGGCAGTTTTGTTTATGAAGATTTATTATTTTCCAAAGGAAGCAATAAACTATTCTAATATATGTTCAACAGTAACTCTACAAAGTCTCCATTAGCAGCTAAATTGTATTAAAGTTTACTATATTCGGCAAAATCAAACAAACTATTATGAATTATGTTAATTAGCAACTCTACAAAGTCTTCACAAGTCTCCAAAGGCAAACTGAGCTTTGCATCAACTCTACAAAGTTTACACAAATAGTTTTTGTATAAGCAAAGTGCAACCCCTTAGCTTAGCAAAGTCTACACAAGTCTCCAATCGCAGTTTTTACATGATTTAATTTATGAAATGAAACAAAAATCATCGCAATCTTTAAAATGTAGTGCCTCGGTCAAGAAAACAATGTCTACACAAGTCTCCAAACACAAAGAACACCACAAATCAGCAGTTTAAGTCGCTCAAAACCAACTCCAGCCTACACAATGCGCAGCATCCCAACATTTGTAGCTTTTTTCATCGTTGGAGAGCAATGGCAATGGCAATGGCCTACCCCTGTCATATCCTCACGTACGCTGATCACGTCCAGCGTTGTCTCATTTGTATGGTATGTAATACATGCTGTAGGCCCCAACATATATGGCCAGTCGCATAAATATGCGCATATTTATGCTGCGGCTATAAAGCAATTATAAACTGGGCGTTGTCGGCCGCTCGTCGTAGCCGATTTAAATTGCGCTCCGTGTGACCCAAAAACACAAAAAAAAACAACGAGACAGCAAAAACAAAGCACAACAAAATAAAATAAAATAAAATAAAAGCGATTAACAACGACACAAAAATTGAATACCCCGCGGGAGCGCAGGCGCGACAGGCTTTTGCGATTCTCATATTTCAACATGGGGCAGGAAGTGCCCGCCGCAGCGTTTCTGATTTCGTGGAAACTTCAGCGCAGTCCCGACATGCCGGCCATATCCTTAGCTGGTGTACATTGCTTTATTTTTTATTATATTTAGCTACCTGCAAGGGCACATTGTGGATATTTCAATTAGAGTACTTTTTGCAAACCAAATGTGATAGGCAGAATGTTGTAAATAGAATAGGCGAAGGAAGCTACTCCTAAAGTACCTTTGGAGATTCGGAAAAATTCGACAATAATTGGTTTATTGCTTATTATTGCTTTAATAATGTATGCATATCGTAAGACCTATAGATATGGTTTCAAAAGGCGCCTGCTAGCTTGCTAGCTCTGCTAAGTTCTATGCAGATGTTTTCGTAAGCACGATGATAATATCAAATATTAATTTTCTATGTCAAACGCCCATTTTTTCAAAACATTTGGCAAGTCCAAAGCTAGCAAACTTAGCACAAGTTTAACAAATAATTAAAAGAAAAAAAATTATTTTTAATTTTATGATTTTTTACGTTGTTTTCTTTTCTATGCAGAAGGCTGTTAAATATCTATTTAAGTTTAAAAATTTGTTTTTCGTTTTCTTCTTTCTCATCTTCGTTCGCTACTCTACAAAGACTTCAAAGCTAGCAAAGCTAGCAGAAGGCTGCTAAAGTTTTTTTTCAATAATCTAAGCTCTTTTTGTTGCTTTTGATAGAATATTTGGTAGGGCTAGCAAGTTATCGTATTCCTAATATATTATATGTCATGCTAACTCCGTTCTCTTCCGCTCTATCTCCTTCATTTGCTTACAGGTCGGTCGCGAGGTGGCACATCCTGGCGTTGCCAACGATTTCAACGACAAGGATGCCCGAAAGTACTACACCTACTATCAGTGGGTGTGCTTTGTGCTCTTCTTTCAGGTAAGCTAGCTCAAATGCCACTAATTGCCGTGCTCAAGCGCAATTGTGTGCCTATTATACCCCCGTCCCCAAGGCCCCCCAGCAACCTTTACCCCCTGCTGTAGATGTTGTATATGATATTTAAAGTAGAGAGCTCTCACGATTGTTGACGCGATTGTTTTCGTGCTCGTGGTCTCAATTGCTACGCAGATGCCAACGCACACACACACACACCTACACACACACACACACACACACACACACACACACACACACAAAGCTGTACTTCAATGAAGCTTAATTGAATGCGTGCGTGCTGCGGCGAGGGGAAACATAAAACATGCTGTGTGGAGGGGTGAGGAGAGCGGGAGAAGGGAGACGGGAGACGGGGCAGTGGATAATGTTGGCTGCCTTTTAGGGGGTGGGGTCATTGTATTGCCAAGCACGCTCAATCAAGCATGATTGCGCGCCTGTTGCGCAACCGAAGCAAACAGCGACAGTTGCTAAACACCGAAGACAACAACAAACACTTGTGAAATGCCAGATAGTGGATTCATATGGATTAATGACTTGCTAAATGGCAACAACTCAGCCAACAACAACAGTTAAACGCATCTGACGCATGTCAACAGCTTGAAAAAAGCTTCAAGCCAACGAAAAAAAACCAGTAAGAACGTTGCAGTCAAGTGTAACCGACAACGCAATACTCGTTCACGGGGTACATTTTTTTTTATAAAAAAATTTATGAACAACTTTATTTTTGATAAGTCATATATTTTAAACGTAGAATCAATCTAGAGTACAAATCATGACCAAAATGCCTTCAACCATTAAAATCGGTTCAGTTTTGACAAAGTTATGGAAGATTGAAATATGGGAGCTATGGATCTAAGGACTTTACTTGTCAAAATTTTTGTTCATTTTGGCATGATTTTTGACAAAAAATTTGACCCCCTCAGAATCTGTTTTAATGTTGTTTTTTATGCTAATTGTGACAAATACAATTAATTAAAAATATAAATTTGCAATTCTAAATTAAAAAAAAAAAATTTCCGAAAATAAGTAAGGGGGGAGTACATGATTTTTTTTCAGAAAAAATCGAGAAAATTTAAATTTATAAAATTCGTAAGCTTTAAAAGCAGAATCAATCAAGAGGACAAACCATGGCCAAAATGTCGTCAAACTTGAAAATCGGTTCAGTTTTGACAAAGTTATGGAAGATTGAAATATGGGAGCTATGGACCCGAGAGCTTTACTTGTCAAAATTTTTGTTCATTTTGGCATGATTTTTGACAAAAAATTTGACCCCCTCAGAATCTGTTTTAATGTTGGTTTTTATGCTAATTGTGATAAATACAAGCGATTAAAAATATAAGTTTGCAATTCTAAATTTAAAAAAAAAAAATTTCCGAAAATAAGTAAGGGGGGAGTACATGGATTTTTTTTCAGAAAAAATCGAAAAAATTAAAATTTATAAAATTTGTAAGCTTTAAATGCAGAATCCGTCTAGAGGACAAATAATGACCAAAATGCCGTCAAACTTGAAAATCGGTTGAGTTTTGACAAAGTTATGGGAGTGTATATGGTGAAAGAATGAAAATGAATATGCAATAATATTATACTTGACTTATTTCCCATATAACTTTGCTAATTTGAATGTTTTTGTGCTGTTCTCTGTTTTTTATAGGCCATGGCCTGCTATACGCCCAAGTTTCTGTGGAACAAATTCGAGGGCGGGCTGATGCGGATGATTGTCATGGGTCTGAACATCACGATCTGCACGCGCGAGGAGAAGGAGGCCAAGCGCGATGCTCTGCTCGACTATTTGATCAAGCATGTGAAGGTGGGTGTTATATTGCCCCCGAAACTTCTATTCGATTTGTACGCTAATTTTTGTTTGTTATCCGTTTGCAGCGCCACAAGCTGTACGCCATCCGCTATTGGTTCTGCGAGGTGCTCTGCTTCATCAACATTGTGGCGCAGATGTATCTTATGAATCGCTTCTTCGACGGCGAGTTCATATCGTACGGCACGAACATCATGGGCCTGTCGGATGTGCCCCAGGAGCAGCGCATGGATCCCATGGTCTATGTCTTTCCCCGTGTCACCAAATGTATTTTCCACAAATACGGTGCCAGTGGATCGCTCCAGACGCACGACTCCCTCTGCATTCTGCCGCTCAATATTGTGAATGAGAAGACCTATGTGTTCATTTGGTTCTGGTATTGGATATTGCTCGTGCTGCTCATTGGACTGATGATATTCCGGTAAATGTGGTTCCTGTTAAAGCGCATGTTAAAATGTGTGTTCACTGCTCAACCATGTGTTAATGTTGTCTTCGTTAAGTTTGTTTGCATTGCTGGAAATGTTAAGTCTACATGCCACTGTTCAACGCGGGCTGTTAATTAACATAGCTTGCAGTTAAATATTTAACAGGCAGCTGAACCAGCTTGCAAATCTTTTAATGCAGTTTCTTTAACAAGAAAAATCTATACTTTTCGAAAAATAACAATTATAGTTAGGAATGTTTTCGTGTTTTTCAAATGTATATTTTATTTCATTTGCAAATTTATTCTTGCAGTGCCTGCATTATCTTCATGCCCAAGTTCCGGCCGCGTCTGTTGAACGCGCGCAACCGCATGATTCCCATGGAGATCTGTCGCTCGCTGTCTCGCAAGCTGGACATCGGGGACTGGTGGCTCATCTATATGCTCGGCCGTAATCTGGACCCGGTGATTTACAAGGACGTGATGGGCGAGTTTGCCAAACAGGTGGAGCCCTCGAAGCACGATCGCGCCAAGTGATTTGAGTTTGATGTGGGATGATGGGTAGACACGCGAGAGAGACACCCTCTGGATTTAATTCATAATTATTATTATTATTATTTAGCACAAATCATGACAATTAGTTGAAAAAAAAAGACAAGAGAGACAATCTATTCCCGAAAACTCTTAATCAATGATCACAACTCGAATCATTTCGAATCGCATGGCAACTAGAAAACTGTTGAAATATTCGTGGCCACAAATATTTTTCCAGTTTTTTTTTTTTTTTTTATTTTCCATGACCAATTTTTCAGCTAAAGCAAAAAATGAAGCAAAAATGTATTTTTTTCTTACTTTTAAATTTAATTTAATATTTAGCATGTATTTATATAGAACTAAAAAAAAAAAGAAAACGAAAGAGTTACGGCCCAAGAAATTCTAAAAAATATACATAAAATATATATTTTATATATATATACATATATATTTTTGATTCTTATGAAATTAAGCGCAACTTGCAACTGCCAAGTAAGAGAAAAACCAACAACAACAGCAACAACGCTTCAAACATAATACGAAAAATAATATAATAAACAAATATAAATATTGCTTTTGAGTCTTTCATAATAAATAAACGTAACCAGATCATAATACTATATCATTCGCAGCAGGCGAAGCGTTTTGCTAGCCCATTTTCATTTGGAGCTGTCGCAGAGATAATTAAATGTTAAGTTTATTGTGTAGTTTTAGGCGAAAATTGCAAGTTTTTTATAAAAGTGAAATATATATATATATATATACATAATACATATAAAACTTATGAAATAAACTATATATAACTGGCGAAAATCAAGTCGTTTCTATTCGTACTTGGGATAAGTAATATCCGAAGTGAAAATTTAATAATGTACCGTAAAAAAAAACTTGTTTTTTAAGAATACTTTTTAAGCTAAAGTTTTGTGCTTGCGGTAAGTAATTTTGGCCACTAACGTATATATTTCCACTTTATACTGTTCTTTATTTTATTTATTTTTCTTTCTATGCAGCAATAATATATTTAAAAAATGTTCAAATAAATAACAATCAAAAATATTTGAATTGCTCGTTTTTCGTTAAGTGAGGAAAGGTTCGTTGTGCTCATTTAACGAAACGCCGTCAACTGAGTAACGTAACGCAAAGAGCGCGTGCAACGCAAACTGCGCAATGTTAGCCCAAAATGAGTAACGTGAACGCAAAGTGCGCAATGTTAGCCCAAAATGAGTAACGTGAACGCACAATGCGCAACGTTAAACACAACTGCGTAACACATTAAACTAATGCAGCAATTTGTTGCAAAACTCAATTTAAAAAATAAACCCTAAAATAAATAGAATAAGTGATAAAAATGTGATGTCAAGTGTAAGTGCAAAGGCAGTCCGAAAAAAATAACCAAATAAATTGAAGCAAAATGTTTTGCCAAAGTCGCGCGTGCGAGTGTGTGTTTGTGTGCGTGTGTGAGTTTGTGTGCGTGTGTGTGTGAGTGCGAAGCAGTTGAAAACGCAGCGAAAATCTGCTGCACAGAGCCAAAATAAAGGCGCAAAAAATAGCGAAAAATTAAAATATAAACATAACACGAATATGTGAGAATGCGAGATGACAGGGCAAGGGCAGGGGCGGAAGCGGAGGGCACTAAGTGCAGACGTACATATATATGTAAACATAGAGCGCCGCAATTTTGATTTCCTTTTTGTTTTTATATTGTGTTAATTTGCGCCCTTGCGTGCGAGTGTGAGTGTGTGGAATTTAGCGACGACTGCTGGCACAAAATTCAACCCCCAATGCCCCCCGACCCCAGTTAGCAACAACAACAACGACTGCACCACCTCAAACGCCAGCCACCACCCCCTGCCACCAAAAAAATGAACTAAACGGCAACAGCGCCCTCTAACGACAGCCAGGCTGCAAAATTTACGCTCGGTCGAACGAAGGTGAGGGTGTTGTTGTTGTTGTTGCTGCTGCTGGAGTGTTAAGCTAAAATAACAAGCAGCAGCGGCGCCCGTAATTCAAAAAACTGTCGAAATAAAACGGTTCTGCGCTCCACTTGCTGACACTCTCCCACTGGCCGCTCTCCTGCTCTCGCCCGCGCTCGTTCGCACGCACAGACGCCCTAATGCTCGCTCGTTCTGGCGCTCTCTTGTGACGCTTGTTTTGCCTGCCGCAGCGACAGCCAAAAGTTAAGCTCCAAGCGCGCTGTCCTTTATATTTCGAGTGTTCACATGTGTGTGTGTGTGTGTGTGTGTATGAAAGTCAAAAAAGAGCAGGCCACCAAAAACGAGTTGAAAGCATAAAATGCAATAGCCAACATTTTATTACGCTCGTGCTAAATATTTTGAATTATTTCTAACTCATCTCGTGCACACAAAAATATATGTATATAAATAATTTTTTATAATTGCTTTGTTTTTTTGTATTTTTTTTTTTGTTTTGTTGGTTTGCTGCTCAAAACTTTGCGCAAATTGAGCGCTGCGCAACACCGGCCGGCAGCCGTTTGACAACACTGACACTGTTGTTGCCGCCGCCGTCGCCGCGTGCAACCCTGCGTGTGCCGTACACGAATGTGAGTGTAAAAGCGTGTGGTCGAAAATTAAGAACAGCAACAAAAACGTAAGATTGAAAAACGGCTCTCTTTGTACGAGCAGTCAGCGGTAAAACCAACAAAAAAAATGCTCGCGGGGGAGCAAAGCAAATTGACAGCAGTAGCAGCCGCAGCAGCAGGAAGGCAGCGCAGCCGCTAATCTTCGCCGTCGGTCGCGCAGCAATAAAACCAAAAAACGAAAAATAAAAAAAAATAAAAATAGAGGAAGAAAATTTCCATACCCAAAAATAACCAAAAATTTTCAAGTTTGACGTTTTTATGGTGTGTGAAAAACGAGACGGGAGCACGGGCGTAAAGGAATAGGCCAAAAAACTAAAAGTAAAGCTAAAGAACAAGGCGCAAGTGGAGGAAGAAGAAGCAGCAGCAGTTGTAGCAGCGAAAAGTGTGCAAAGGCGAAGGAAAAAGGTCAAAATGTGTGTGTGTGTAAGAGAGATGGGTGAAGAAGAAGGCGAATCGTGGAATCAATGAAAATGGAGCAAAAGTGAAAAACTTTGTGGAAAAGCTAAAATTAATTTTTTGTTTTTGTTCACGCGCGCGTATTTGCCACTGTATGTGTGTGAGTGCGTGCGTACGTGCAAGAGAGTATGTGAGTGTGTGTGTGTGTGTCCGAAGAGTGCGGTGCAAGTGCGAGCAGCAAGGCAGGCAGGCAGGCAGAAAGGGAAGCTAATAATTTTGTGAAACGCATTTACTAATTAAATACAAATACAAAATGTGAACATATATAAATATAAATGTGTGTGTGTGTGAATTTAAATTGCACAAATTAGAAGCAAAAGCACCGACGAATCAGCTGCAAAAGGCACTTGATGAACAAATGCAAAAAGCCAAATCAATAATAATAACAATAACAATAAACGCCGTTAAGTGTCTGCCTATGCTTATTTATTTTTTCTTTCTTTTTCCTCTGCTTCTTCCCATAGCTGTTGCTGTTGTTGTTGGATTGTAAGCACTGTGTTTTTTTTTTTTTGTTGGTAAACGAAGCAGCAACAACAATTTGATCAAACCAAAAGAGAACTAAAAATAAAAAAAGGAAGACAAAAACAAGAAGTAGCAGAGAAAATGTGTAAAGCCAGCGAATGCGCCGCAGCAGCAGCGCCACACAGCGTCGCATTCGCAGTCGACGTCGCAGCAGCAGCAGGCGCCGCCAACGCGTGGAAAGCAGCGAAAAGCGCCGCATGACCACAAAACGCAGAGCGAAACAATTGCCCGCAAACTAAAGTGAAAAGCAAACGCAAAAGCAAAAGCACAACAATAATAAGCAGCATAATAATAATAACAACAACAAAGGCGATAGCATAGAATAGCCGTAGAAGTAGAAAAACAAAAAGCAGAGCAAGAAGAAGCAGCAGTGTAACGTGCAATAACTACAAAAAAGAAAGGAAAAGAACGCTTAACGCACACGAATAACGAGAGAACGAGAGAGCGAGAGAGAGAGGGCGAGAGCAAGTGCAAGTTAAAGAGCGAGAGCTAAAACAAAAAAGAATCCAAAACAAAAGCCGAGCTTTCCGTTGTGTTGTTGTTGTTGTTGTTGCCATGGCCAGCAGCGCAACAAATGCAGCCAGCGTCAGCAGCAGCAGCAACGCAACAGCGCTGCCCTCACTGTTTGCCGGCAACAACAGCGGCAGCAGCAGCAGCGCCACCAGCAACGGCAGCGCAGTCAACGTCGCCGTTGCCGCCAAAGATATGGACGGACTGATTGCCATCAATGATAGCGCACTATCGCAACAAATCGAATTTATACTGCAAGATGCTCCCATGGAGCAGGATGACGAGCAGCAGCTGCAGCTCAATATGGCAGCAGCGACGGCGGCAGCGGCAGCGGCATCAGCAGCGGCGGCAGCAGCAGCAGCAGCCGCAGCGGCGACAGCGAAGCTCGACAACCACCCACCGACAACAAATACAACAATAACGACAACAACCAACAGCGCTTCCGCCTACATCAACCACAACAACAACAGCAGCAGCAGCAGCAGCAACAACAATAATATAAATAACCACAACAACAACAGCAGCAGCAGCATGTCCGTTGAGGAGCATCAGCAACTGTTGCTGCGCGCCCAGCAACAACAACAACAGCAGCAACATCATCTGCTGAATGGCCGCCGCATTATAATCCAATCGACGGGCAGCGGGGCTGGCTCAGTTTTAGCCGCCAGCGACATCAAGGAGGAGCAGCAGGAGCTGGACGACGAGCCGGAGGAGGAGGAGGAGGAGGATCCGGAGCTCAACGATGAGAATCTGCAGGATATCGAGGAGGAGGCGCAGGCAGCCGAAGCCGATGAGGAGCCCGAAACGGCGACACATTTGCATCATCATCAACAGCATCAGCAACAGCATCATCATCACCAGCAGCAGCAGCAGCAACAACAGCAGCATCTACAGCAGCAACATCTGCAAACGCAGGTCAAACTGGAGCTGGATGATCTGCCCGATGAGGATGAGGAGGAGGAGGAAGACGAGGATGAGCAAATGCAACAGCCAGCGCAGCAGCAACAACTCGAGGTATATAATGAGGCATGCAGAAAGATAAATGTCATTTAGTAATTAATGATTTTAGTAATTTATAATTACTTAACTTAGTAAACATAAATTCTAGTTTAGTTTTTGTTAACTACATAATTAAGTAATTCAATTAGGTAAATTACTTAGTTGAGTAATTGAATTATGTAAATAACTTTTAAATACGATTGTCTGACTAGTGATTAACGAAATTTTATTAATTTAATTCTTTTGTCAATTTAATTACTTAAGTAATTAGGTAAAATGTTTGTAAGAATCCTTTTGACTTACTTCAAATTACTTAAGCAGAAACATAAATATCATTTAGTAATTAACAGTTAATTACCCAATGATTTTAGTAATTTATAATAACTTAACTTAATTTTAGTAAACATAAATTCTAGTTTAGTTTTTGTTAACTACATAATTGAGTAATTCAATTAGGTAAATTACTTAGTTGAGTAGTTAAATTATGTAGATAACTTTTAAATACGATTGTCTGACTAATGATTAACGTAATTGTATTAATTTAATTCATTTGTACAATTCAATTACTTGAGTAATTAGGTAAAATGTTTGTAAGAATCCTTTTGACTTACTTCAAATTACTTGAGTAATTAAATGAATGTACAAATTCGTTTAGTACACATTTCAAATTTATACAAGTAACTTATTTAATATAGAATCTTATTACCTAAGTAATCTTCTGCCCTATTTAAATTACCCAATCCAGTTGGATGTATGACTGTGCTTACTTGAGTAATCATTTTCTGACTACACCTTAAGAATTTTCAATTAAGTAAATATTTGAAGTTAAATTGTTGAATTCTAGAAATTCAATTCAAAGATTCGAATTAGACTTCCCAATTAGAAGTACTTGTGTTATGATAAATATGTCATCCTGAGTCGATATGAAATACTCTGATGTTTTCTACTAATTCAAGTAACAATAGCAATTCCTTAAATTCAAGAGAAACATTAACTTAATTGATCAAGTAATTGATTTGTTAAAAAATTCTAATTATAAATCAACTATCTCCAGCTCAGCTGGCCTAAAGTAATTATATAGTTCATCAATTTGTTGTAAAATTAGTTAATTCAAGCTTTTGATTATTTATTTTATTTATAATTATTTCAATTACCGCTACGATTACTCCACTTGTTGTAAAAGTAATTAAGTTCGGCTACTGATTATTGATTCCCTTCTATTTGAAATATTTTATACTAATCCCGATTTCTTCGTTCCGCCCACGCAGACACTGCAACAGCAATTGGAGTACTCGACAGCGGCCCAGCAGCTGGTGCTGCCCGCCGGGAGCATCGTGAGCACCACGACGCGCGCCTTGGCGGTGCCCGTCTCGGAGGCGGCGCTGGTGCAGCTGCAGCGCCGACCCGTCTACATCAGCAATGCGACGATGAGCAGCCTGGCGGGCGCCACCTACGTGCGCATGCCGGCAGCCGCCGTCATCAGTCGCAGTCCGATGACGGTGCTGAATGTGGTTCAGCAGACGGGCGGACCCACCGCACAGCTCATCCTGCAGGCGGCCACGGCGGCGGCGGCGCAGCAGGCGCCACAGCCAACAGCAGTAGCAGCAGCAGCAACAGTTGCAGCAGCGCCCTCGCCCAGCAACGAGCAGCAGCAACAATTGGCAGCGCTGGCACTGGCACAGCAGCAGCAACAGCAGCAGCAGCAACAACAGCAGCAGCAGCAACAACAGCAGCAGCAACATCAGTCCATCAAGCCCGCGCCGGCGCCGCCAAGCAGCGCTGTGCCCACCGCGGCGACCAGTTATCAGTGCATGGAGTGCGTGGAGAAGTTCGATTCAAAGGAGCTGTTCGACATCCATCGCAGCGGGCACGCCAACAACATGAAGTGCGCCATCTGCAACATGGTCCTCAAATCGCTGAAGAACTACGAGAAGCATTGTCTGCGCTGCAAGCCCTACGAGTGCCAGATTTGCGGCCGAGTCGTACGCTTCCGGCCCAATTTCATCAAGCATATGCGCGTGCACACGGGCCAGCAGTCGGAGCGGCACAAATACAAGTGCGAGGTGTGCCACAAGGAGTTCATGAGCTTCGAGTACTTCAAGGTCCACAAGAAGATACACAACGAGAACGTGAACCTCACTTGCGAGATCTGCGGAAAGGTCTTCAGTGCGCTCGCCTCGCTGCGCGGCCACTCCAAGCTCCATTCGGGCGTCAAGCTGCACAAGTGAGTGCGCATGCTCAAGTGCACCCAATTCGCTTTTACAGGGTATATACGTGCCCATAAGATTCGTGTAAAAAAAAGATATTGGCTAATTGGACAGTTAGTAGATTGTAGATAAACAATATTTAGGAATTCTTGTCAGAGTTCAGTTGCGAATCTATTTTCCGTGCTTACAAATTTTCATTCATTAAAATGTGAATTATGATTTGGAACAAGAAAATAATATCAGAAAAGTAAAACTTTAAAATAGCATTATCACTGCTATCTCCAGAATTATTTTGCTCATTTTGTAAAATTATTTCTCAATTATTCACAATTCAGTAATTCATCAAAAGCATTCACGGAATATTTAAAAATCGTTTACGAAAAATCAAACCTTAAATAGTTAAATATCTTTTTACTTGACTGAATGCAATTTAAATATTCTATGAATTTTTTTAATGAATTTCCATGAATTCCACTTTGTCACTTTATATTTTTCTCATTAATTTTATGCCTGGGTGCAATTCCTCGAATTGTGCATAAAGTGGAGACGTTATGTATTTTGTACGCAATTTAATTTAATTTTGACAATTGAAATTTCTTTTGTACAAATCATAATTTATTTAGCTGGAAACAATTTCCCGCTTTTCTACTTAGCCAATATCTTTTAACACGACTTTTCAGGGAACGTATTTGTCGTGTAAAATAAGATTTATGTGCATTTACGAGTGTATTTAATTTTGAATATACTCTACCTCTTCTCTGCCTTTCCAGGTGCGACGTTTGCGGCAAGGGCTTTGGCCAGCGCTACAACTTGAAGATTCACGCGCGCACGCACACGGGCGACTTTCCGTTCGAGTGCAAGGTGTGCAAGAAGAAGCTGCACACGCAGTCCTCGCTGCAGACGCACATGCAGGTGCATCTGCGGGATCAGCCCAAGGGCGGTGTTGCCGCCGTCGCCGCTGCCGCCGCCGCCAGCAGCAGCGGCAGCAGTAGCAGCAGCAACAACAACAATAACAATAATAATAATACTGCAATAGCAGCCAATGTTAAGCTGGAACCGGAGCTGGAAAGACCCGGCACCAGTCTCCAGCAGCAACAGCAGCAACAACAACAGCAGCAGCAGCAGCAGCAACAACACTTGCAGCAGCAGCAGCAGCAGCAGCATGATGTGGACATGGACGATCAGTCGGGCCTGAGCGAAGAGGAGACTGAGAGCGCTGTCCACAACTTGACCAATAATCGTTTAACCACCGGCGAGGACTCCTCCAACGAGTCCTCATCGAACGCCTCGCTGCAGCAGCAGCAGCACTCCTCCTCAGCCAGCTCCACGCACTCGCAGCAACATCAACAACACCACCAGCAGCAACCGCAGCAGCAGCAGCATCAACTGCAGCAGCAGCAGCAACAACAGCAGCAGCAGCAGCAATATATTGTGTCCACGCCCACGCGCACGATTGTCATCAAGAACTACATGCAACAGCAGCAACAGCAGCAGCCGTCGACGGAGCCAACAACTGGCAATGGCAGCTGCTCGAGCGTGCTGCACACACAGGTCATTCAGAGCGGTGCGGGCACCAGCAACGGCCATCACATCATCACCAGTACCACCAGCAATGCCGCCACCAACACCAGCAGCAGCAACCACAACACGAACAACAGCAGCAATGGCAGCAACAACAGTAGCAGCAGCAGCAGCAATGCTGCAACAACTGCTGCGGCCAACAATTTGACACAGCAGCTGCTGCGCAAAACGCCCATCATACACTCGACGGGCACGCTCAGCTCGGCGCTGGCCAGCGTGGTGCAGCAGACGGGCGGTAAGTAACGAGTGGCGAGTAAAGAAAGTTAGCTGATTGCATGTCAAAAATAGAATATAGAAATAATATAAAAAAAGGAAATATATAAATCCCTATCAATACAAAGTCAGGAGTGGCGAGTAGCAAATAACGGAATGCTTGTAACGAGTGGCGAGTGAATAAGTGAATGGAATAATGTTAAAAATCTTCAACTATAAATAGTCAAATTTGAAATTAAACTAATCAGTTACGAGTGACAAGTTGCTTGTAACGAGTAAAGAGTAGCGAGTATTAAATAACGAGTAGCGCGTAACAACTAACTTACAACGAGCTTTAAATGTCATTAGATCTTTTTAATAGTTTTTTTTTAATAGATTTCTACAATCGTCTGCTTTGCAAAAAACCTAACAGCTGAGTGTTCAGTAACGATTAGCGAGTATCAAAATGAATACACACACACATACGGGTGTTACTTACTACTCGCTACGAAATAAGTGGAGAAATGAAAAAATTCCTATTTATACATAGTCCAATACCCAAATGAATAAAACAAATCCGTCACGAGTGGCGAATTAGAAGTTACGAGTAATGAGCAACGAGTAGCGAGTAGCAGTAGCAAAAATATAACGGAAAAATGTAGTAATACTATTTTAATACATAGCCCAATACCCAATTGAATGAAGCAAATTAGTTGAGAGTGGCGAGAAAGAAGTAACGAGTAACGAGTAACGAGCTCGGTTCACAGATGGAACGAATCTACTTTAGGTTTGCTTTTTTAGCAAGGGTAAACAAAAATGAATGGCACTCAAAATATTTTTACCGCAGTCTTGGACAAAAAAATATTTTTTTTTAATTAAGCTATTAAAAAAAAATTGATCAGTTTAAAGTTCGCCTTTTTTATGGGCAGCAGTCCTCTGTAGACGAGTTTAAGTGAACAACGTGGATGTAGGTTCGAACCCCCGGCTGGTGGATGGCTTTGGGTGTTTGGGTAGATATTTAAAGTAGTTTATTTAATAGTTTATAACAATATTCTATGCCTTAAATAATATGAATATTTGATGGCCTCAGGTTTGGTTTGGAATTGTAATTGCGGGTGCGAGCCCAGCACAGCCGCAGCTACACTTGACTAATGATTGCTCAATCTCTTGCAGTTGGCTCGCCAGCGCAGTCGCCGTCGTCTTCATCCACCTCGTGTTCCTCCACCGTGCTGGTGTCCAAGGCGACGGGCGTGCCGTTGTCCATTGCCTCGTCGGCGGCGCT
The DNA here is from genome assembly GCA_035041545.1 of Drosophila colorata. NCBI lineage: Eukaryota > Metazoa > Arthropoda > Insecta > Diptera > Drosophilidae > Drosophila > Drosophila colorata. Next base: position 875,550 of record JAWNLD010000295.1, on the reverse strand, counting down.
GGGCGGCTCCACAATAATACGCAGCACGCGCAATCATCATCATCATCAGCAGCAGCAGCAGCAACAGCAGCAGCAGCAACAACAGCAGCAGCAGCAGGCGGCGAGCAACTGCAGCAATCAGCGTGTTGTGACCGGACAGCAGCAGCAGCAGCGTAATAACCACCGAAACCACCACCGACGTCGTCATTTGGCGGACATGGACGACGATGATGATGACGACGATGATGATGAGGATGAGACGAGCGCACAATTGCGCGCGGCCACCAACGGACATCACCATCATCATCACCATCACCAGCAGCAGCAGTCGCAGCAGCAGCAGCAGCAGCAGTCGCAGCTGAACCACAATCATAATCACAATCACAGCAGCCACAACCACCACAACAATCAGCAGCAGCAGTCGCAGCAGCAGCAGTCGCAGCAGCAGCATCATCACCATCATCATCATCATCACAATCATCACAATCACTTCGATGATGATGACGACGATGAGAAATCATCACCGTCCCTGGCCACAGCGGCCATTATCAAAGTGGAACCGAATCTCTACTCATCCGGCTCCGGCGACAATTCCAACGATATGTTCATCAAGGAGGAGGTCATGTTCGAGGATTCAGCTGCCCCGCATTCGCCACAGTCGCCGCCCAGCTCCAAGTTTCGCATCTCCAACTTCGACAGCGATCTGGTCGATCATCATGTCGATCTAAATCACTCGCTGCCGCCGTACGGGAATCTATTCGAACCGCACTCGATACCCGTCAGCATACCCGTGCAGCTCTATCCGGACGATGACGATGACTTTCGGCTGGACCACAGCTCGCTGGGCGGCCTGCATAACACCTCCTCGTCGACCACCGACGGGGATTTCATCAAGAAGGAATGGGTCTACGGCAGCGGCACCAGCAGCTACGCCATGAACGGCAAGTTCGACGACGACAGCGACGCCCTCTGCGATGCGGCCAATTTCATATACAATTGAGTGCGGCGGGTGCACGATGCGGCCATGTCGAGTGTGCGCTGAGGGGGCGCCACGGGAGCAGCAACAGACGGGAGCAGCAGCAGCAGCAGCAGCAGCAGCAACAGCAACAAATTCGTATTCTTGACGCACACACACAAACAAAACAAACACACACACCATATATACATAGTATCCTTATATATATATATATATATATAGATATATGTATATATGCCTCTAGAGAGAGATTTGTTTTTTTCCTCATATACACACGTATATTCATATATATGATATATATATATATCATATATATATATATATATAGTAATTTGCTATCTCTGTCGCGCTCGTGATCTTAACGTGATCTTAAACTAAATCAATGTGTAAAACGTATTTGTAACTGTATTTTGTAGTTGTTTCTATATAATTGAAAAAGGCAAAAAAAAAAAACAAAAAAAAAACAAACAAAAAAATCAAACAAAAAAACTATGTACGAGAATGTTGCAATCTGTCTCTTTCACACACACACATACCCCCAACTCGAAACAGTGTCTGTCTGTCTTGCTCACACCTCTATCTCTTTCTCTCTCTCTCTGTCTGTCGCTCTGTCTGTGTCTGTGTCTTTGTCCAGTTCGTAAACAACAAATTGTTATTGAAAAAAAAGTGTTTTTATATCTATTGTGTTGCAACTTTTTGTAGTCCTTAAACTCCCCTCTCTCTTGTGTCAGCTTCTAATGTGCTCTCTTTTCTATTCATATTGTCGTTTTTGCACGCCTTTTGAGTTTTTTATTCGCTTTGATCTCGCTTACAGTTGAATTTCAATACATTTTCGGCATATATCTCGTATACCAATTATATAGACAAAACAAGCATCATTTTTTATATTTTTATAAGTTTGCATTTGCTAGGCGTGCAAGCATTTTTCCACCTTTCTTCATTTGTTCTTCCTTGCGTTTCTTATGTTTTAGTTCCAGTATTTTTTCCACACTTTTTTTTTTTTGCTTGACTGTATTTTTCGAAACCAAATTTTGTAACTTAAGATTTGTAATATAAGCAAAAGATCATCAGGAAACGCGTTCCAAAAATTCTAAAAAAAAAAAAAAAAAAAAATTTTTTTTGTTTGCTTAAAAATATAATAACTTTGTCAGTATTTTTTGTTTTAGAAAAGAAAACCTTGTTATAAACCCCCTCGCCAACAGTTGCGCTGTTGTTACGCATCCTTCTCTCTTTATATATATATGTCATATATAGTTTGTAATTAATTCTTTTCCTCGATCTTATGTGCAATTCTCAAAACACGCCCACAACGCCACGCCCTCAGCTGCTTGACAACAAACAAACAAAAAAAAAAACAATTAACAATTCGTATTATGATCTAGAACAAGACGAAGAGAAAGAAAACTTGCAAGTTTTTGTGCTTTAAAACTTAAATTGAAATTATTGTGGTTTCCTTAATTAGCTGCTAAGTTCTATGTTTTAATTAATTTCGCATAAACACACACACATGCATATACAATTATATATATATATATATATATGTATATATATATATAAGCGCTTATTTTTTTCATAGTCATAAGCTCGAGAGCATGCTTTATATACACACCCACACACACACAAGGCAACTCTATACATACATATATATATATATTTATATATATATAAATAAATATATATATATATTTACACACACACATATATATATATAGCTTATATAATATTTATAGCTACGTTCATGATCTTAACATATATAATACATAAAAAATATATATATTTAGAAATATATACAAATTTATTTTTTGCATTTAATGAAATTTTTGAATTTTTGCAATTTTGAATAACACATTTTTTTTTAAATTCTGTGTTTTGCTTTGGTTTTTTCTTCATTTGCAATTTTTGTTTGTTTTAAGCATGCAAATTTACAACAAAAAATTGCATTAAATATATATTCAAAGAAAAGTATATATATAACTATATAAAAAAATCAGAAATGTGTACTATATGTACATATACATGGCTAGCAACGTTTACGAAGCAGCGTAGAAACGCACGCAAACGTTAAAAAAAATGACAAAGTTTTTAGCGCAAATTTAAACTAACAAATTTATTCAAAGCATTTAATGTAAAAAAAAGTACTTTAAAAAATTATAAAGTTTTAAAAAAGCTAAGCAGAAGCAGTCACATACTTATCTCAATGTTCGTTTTGAAATTGGACGCAATTTTATATTTTCAAATAACAGGAAAAAAAAACTTTGGTTGATTTATTTTTTTTGGGACCTGCCTGAAAAAATACGAAAATATTAAAAAAGAAAAGTTATTATAAATATGTAGCTGCAAAATTAGCCTAATAGTTGACAAAAACACACTCACACACAAACATGAAATGTTTCTTTTTCGTGTTCGCTTTGTTGTGTCATTCTTAATCGTTTTTTGGTCGCCAACAATATTTGAACATAATCGTGTTTATTGTTGCCCAACTTTTGTTTGTTATGCCTAACGTTAATGATTATTGTTGCATTTAAGCAATGCTGCACACACACACACGCACACACACAGCTGCAAGCACACACATATATATATATATGCATATATATATATATATGTATATAATATATATATAATTTTTTAACGCATTTTAAAGCTTGTTGTTTTGTGCCTTTTTGTGGCACTTAAAAAGCTAGGCTCGTGCTGTGGCATAAAGCTAACGGTCAATTCTACCAACCCTTATACACACTCACACACACACACACACACATGCTCTTTTTAAATGTCTTCCGCACCGTCTTTAGTTGCTTTTTTGAGCTGGGTTCTTAACGCAATTTTAGCCCCAAATGGAAATAATTATTGAAAGAAATGTACAAAACTAAAAATGAACACAAATTTTAGTTCATAAGCGAACCTTTAGAGAAAATACCCGAAAGAGAAGCTCAACTTCGGCATGTCGAAGTTTAAATATCACTGCAGTTCTATAAAATGTTCCTTTTGTCAGATCTTAACTGGAGTATTATAAAATCGAATGCAAATTTTAACTAAGACTTTCACACAAAAACTCACATGTCTAATTTTTCTATGATAGCTATGTGATATAGTGTAACGATTTGTTTACTTTCCATTTATATGCTATATATAGTCAAATAACTTAACTGTACCAAGTTTCATCAAAATAGCAGCACTGAGAGGCGAGTTCGCAAAGAACAATTAGACGGAAATACGTCTAAAACCGTTTAAGAGTCTTACATTTTAAACTTAATTATGATATACATAAAAAAAACAAAAAACTTGATTTTCCACCTATAGTTTCTATGGCAGCTATATGATATAATGAGCCGATCTTTATGATTCCGATGTATGTACTATCTTTAGCAAAGAGAAACAACTATACCAAGTTTTATCAATATAGCTGCACTAAAAGTCCAGTTCACCTCGAACATTTGACTGAATGGATAGAGCTTTATCGACCCAGCTTGGCAAACAGTTTAAGAGACTAAATATATATGCTTCTTAAGATCTAAAATATCTACATATTGCATAATATTGACTGCAGAGGTATTCGAAAAGAGTCCAAAACTTTAACTTTGAGAATTTGCAAACAGCACTGCCCCAAAAAGAAGCACAGAAAGAGAGAGGGAGTGAGAGAGTGAGAGAAAGAAAGAGAGCGCTCAAGTGAAAAAGAAAGAGTGAGCAGTAGAGCAAATTCCTTGTCTATTCACAAACACTCGAAAAAGTAATATTTGTTTTTAAACAACAAAAAAAGACCTAAAAAAAAAAAAGAAAAATAACTAATTTTGTATATGGAATCTATTTTATATACTGTGACTAAAAGAAGAACAAAAAGCTGCAAGCGGTGCAACAACAAATATAAACAGAAATAAAGCTGTATCTCGCCCACTGTACACACCCACACAGACACACACACACACACAGACTCAGACACAGAAACCCCGCCCGTAATACCCCACAAAGAAACTTGGGCAAGCAGAAGAAAATGCCAATGAAAATCCACGAAGTTCTAGCACCCAACACAAACAACAACAACAAGAAAAATCTCAACGACTGCGCACACAAAAAGTGAACAAATTTTTTTGTATTATATATATAAAAATATATATATATATATGAAAAAGAAATTCTCTTCAGAAAAAAAAACGAACACTTTAATATTATTATTAAAAAAAAAGAGAAGGGAAAAAAATACTATTTTTTAAGTGTAAACCAAGCCTCGAAATTTCAAAACAAAAGGCTTGGATGCCAAATTTTTCAGCAATAAAAAAAAAACAAAATAAAACTCAAGTATGGTAACAAAAGCGTAACAAGAAATTTATAAGCATATACATACATATATGTACAAATACACGCACACTCTCACACACAGTCGAATATACTGAGAAAAACAAAATTGAAAAAACCAATTTTTTACCACAAAAATTAGTTGTTTAGTTTAAAAATATTTAAAAAAGAAAAAAAAAACTTGATCATAAATTAAGAACTCAATAGTCTAGCGAAAAATAACAGAGCCCGCCCCTAAAAGTAACGCCACGCCCCCATACAAACACACACACATACACAAATTAAACGAAGCGCAATATTTGAAATTCCACATAAACATAGACGAAGAATCAAAGTTGAGAAAAAAAAGATTTTTTTTTTATTTTTTAAGTAAACGTACCTAACGAAATTGCAAATGAAAAAGAAACTTAACACAAAACAACGGTTGAGCAAAAAATAAAGTAAATTTAATATAAAAAATCAATTGAATATAAAAATTTAAACAATCACAACTTGAGACGTCTTCGATTTGGAATAAAAAAGAAAATATATATTTAAAAAACAAAAATGAATAAAAACATTTACATAATAATAATATTCATATATACACATACATATAGTATATACAACATACATACATTTAATTAAATGTGTAGTTTTGAACTAAACGTATAACAAATTAAAAAAAAAAACGCATATACTTCTATTACATAATACTAATAATAACGTATAAAATTGTTTTTAATGGCATAAGATTTATAAGAAAACAAAAGAAGAAAAAAGAAATTGGTAATCGACAGGGGCAAAAACATGTAAATTATTTTTAAACGAGAACAAAATATTTGTTGTTAAAAAATACTAAAAAAAAAAATCCAAAAAAAAGATACAAAACAAAATTAGCACAAAAGTCGCGAACTCTAAAACTTGAATTTTGTTGGAATTGATTTTGCACTTTTGTCAGAATTTTTCAAATTTTTTTGTTGTACCTATTTTTCTACACTGAAAACAAAAATGTAGTAAGAAACGCCGCAACTGATTCAAATACGAGAAGTTTTTTAAGAGCATTTTCGAAAAATATTAAAACTAAATCTAAAAATAAAAGCAACCAAACCAAGCCGAACAATTTCAATCTGAACAAAACCTAAAGCCCACGAAATATATATATGTATATATACATATTTATATATATATATATATATATATATATAGATATATAGATATATATATGTATATATATATATTTAAAAATTATATATATATATAAATATATATGTATGAAGAAAACACAAAAGCAAAACATATTTATATATTATGAATGTCTAGTCGTATTTTCAGTATTATACAAAACTAAAAAATATAAAAAAAAAACAAAAAAAGAATATAAAGTAAATAAAAAAATATGTACGTGAACAAAACAAATTTTTGAAGAGAAAAAGGAAAAAACAATTAAGTGTGTAGCGTGTACAATAAAAGAATTAATACAACAAATAAACAAAATATATGGTAAACAATTTTTAGAAGCATTTTTAACATATAAAAAAGGTATAAAAAATAAATGTTTACATAATTATCGTAAAATATATATAAAAAAGCAAACATACATATATATACTTAAATATATATATATATATATAAATACATATATATATATATATATATATATATATATATATAAATATGATATTAAAAATAATAATAAACAAATTTAAACAAAATGTGTCTGTTTTTAGTGTTAGTTTTTATGTAAGCTACCAATTAAAAAAGAAAAACAATAAAAAAATCGATGTGTGTAAAACTAAAAAAATTATATAAAACGATATATAAATATATAAAAATAACATATATATCAGGTGGAGTAGAGAAAGGCCAGAAAACCATGTCAAAAACTCGCGCTGCTGTTATACGTATTTATGGATTAACACAATATTATGTTAAAAATAAAAAATAAACAAAAAAATCAATAAAAAAAACAAACAAAACTAATGCAATAATTTTTAATTATTATTATTTTTTATTATTATTATTTTACTATTAAATGTATTTATATTTTGTATACAATTTTTTAACATTTGAAAAACAGCCTATGAATTAATTTTTTATAAATATATATATATATTAATTATAATTTGTAAACTTTTTGCTTGCTTTTATTTTATATGTACATGTAATAAAACAAGATTATATATATATATTTAAACTAAAAAGAAATATATATAAACAAATATATTTTTAAAACTTTGTGTTTGATTTTCTTGTTCTTTCTGCGGGCGCTCGTGTGGTTCATATCAATGTAATAAACATTAAATAATAAAAATTAAAAAAACATAATAATTAAAAACAAACTAAACAAATATATAGCTATAGTTTATCTATGTAAATGACATTGTATGTAATTATCAAAAAAGAAAAACAATTGGCCTAATTTGCTCAAACAAAACTAAAAAAAAAAAACGAAAACGATATACATTTTTTCTTATAAACATTTATGTTTAAATTTTCTTTAATAGTTGAATTTTTTAAAAGCGTTTAGTTAAACTAATCAAAGGCAGCCCCTAACAAAAAATTTAAAAAAAAACACTTGCTAAACTAATAAAAATAAAAACAAAAACAATACATATATTAAAATTCTTGATAATAAAAAATGGTATATTAATTCATGTGAAACAAGCAACAAAAAAAATCGATGAAAAACTGAAAAAAAAAATTTAGTTTTTATTGTAATTCCGTGTCTGTGTGTGTATTTCAGTAATTAATGTAAAAATACGAAAGAAAAACAAACAAAAAAAAACTTAAAAACAAAGAAAACAAAAAACCCACAAAAAAATTGAAAAAACAAAATACAAACAAACAAAACACTGAACATAAAACATAATGAAAACTAGCGAAATAAATAAAGTGAAAACATTTGAAAAAAAACTGTCTACCTGACTTTTAAATTGCTAATAAATAGTAGAAAATGTATAATTTTTATTTATCAAAATGTATTATAATCAAATACTTTTGCTGACGATTAATGGAAACAGAAATTATTATTTTACAATTTTATTATTGGAGCTAGTGGTTCCATTAAATGCAGAATCAATCTAGGTGTCAAACCATAATAAAAAAAAATAGTAAAAATCATGAAAATCGGCTTAGTTTTGACAAAGTTATGGCACTAAATTATTCCCTCGCTTATACGTGATTTTATTTGATTGATATAAAATTATTATTTATTTATACTCCCGTAAGTAACATTTTCCACAGTCGTAGCTTGGTGAAAACTCAACCAATTTCAATGCAGAATAGTTATTTTCAATATTAATAATAAATAATAACAATTTGACTTCAAGACTAACTCGGCATTTAAATTAACAAACAATGTGTTTGATCCAAATTCATTTAAATATATTTCTTTAAAATTTACCTTAATAAAATAGCCACATATAGACTTGGGTCCAAAATTTTGACTCAGCGGATTTTAATGTGAAATTGAAATTGAATAAAAATTAACCCCGAAAAAGCCCAAATTAGGTGTTCACGCGCCAAGTAAACAATTTCAATAGCTTAGACAATATTTTTTTTTCACATGAAAACCAAAAGACTTGTTTCTTTTTGTAATATTCAATATTTATTATTATATAATTTGCTTTTCATAAACTTTATATATAGTATACATATAATAGTTATGTTAGAAAAAAAAATTGTTTATATTTAAAAACTAATTCAATGTGGATACGATAATCTTCTTCGCATTTTGGATACACTTTAATTTGATAAATTTTCGAAATTTGAGAAGTGTATTTCACCAAAACAAAAAAAAATCGTATAAAAAATTAAATAAAATTTGCAATTTTTCTCAATTTTCTCATGGAAGTACATGATGTGTGCGTGTGTGTGAGTGAGAGTATATACTATATATAGTTAAGGCCATTAAATTACAGTTTTTGTATGAGTTTTGTTTTTTGTGTGTTTTAAAGCTAAACAGTAAGTTGAAACTAAAGATGGAAGAGAATCGAGTAGCTAAATATTATATAAACTATGTATGTATTTATATGTGTGTGTGTGTGTGTGTATGTGTGTGTTTGTGCAACATAGTGCTGCGCACAGGCGTTCGCGTGGGGCGTGGCGCAGCGCCAGTTGCTGCTAGTCCTATATACGATCTATAGTTATTTTTTATTTTTAGTTTTTTGTTTTTTTTTTATACCAACACCAAGCGATTGCACAAATAACCCGTTGTTGCTTAAAAAACTAAGCAAAAAAAAAAATTATGTATTTTTACTGGAACTTATAAGCAAAATGTATATGAGAAACTCGTGGGTGCATAGTTTCATATTTATATATATATGTATATATTTAAAAAAATAGATTTTTTTTAAATTATAATGATTATTCAGCGTTTTCTTTTCTCTCCACAAAATGCTGTTCACAAACAAAGTAAGGCCTTAAAAAAACTATATATATATTTTTTATATTTCTTTTTATGTATATGCATATATAAGTAGATAAGCAAGCTTCAATTCTTGCTATGTAGCTATATATTATTGTTTTGCGTTCTCAGTACAAATTGGTGGTTGCTTCAGCGTGTTTTTTTTTGTTTTAAATAAAAAAAATATAAAAAAAAATTAATCTACATTCAAAAATGGGGCGTGTGTGTGCCTTATAAATATATATAATAAGTAAAATATATGTTACATATATATGTGTGTGTGTTGTGCTTTGACTTCATTTATGAACAGCATAATTTAGCATACAGAGTTCTCTTTTCTTGTCTTAATTAATTTAATTTAACTTAATTGAATTTGCTTACATTTCATTTCGTTTTTTGTTCTTGTTCTTATTTTTGTTTGTTTTTTTATGCCTCTTTACAATGAATTTTTTGTTGTTGTTGTTTTAATATGTTTGTTCAGAAATTCTATAATAATAAATACAATACAATAACTGTTGTATATGTTTTAAACTTAAGTTCTAGTCACTATTCTTCTTCTTGTTTTAATAATATTTTTGTTTATATATTAATATGTATCATAATTTTGTTGTAAATAAATGCAAAGGTTTTGCAGCTTGTTCATTTAGCTAAAAACAGTAAACAGCATTTTTTTTCCTTTTTTGTTTAGCATATGAGTGTGTTAAAGAAACAATAACGATAACTAAATCGATAATTCATTTGTTTTTTGTTTTGTGTTTGCTTTAAGCATTAGAAACTAAGCTTACGCTAAAGAACTACGAGAAAAGTAATTCCGGAAAAGAACTTTTGACTAAGCGCCTAAAATTAAGTTTTGGGACTTGCCAAGAAAAAAACTTAAGAACTAAAAGTTGTTCTTTAAACGAAATGAAATATTTAAGCATCAAGTTTTTGTTATACATATTTTTTCTTGTTTTTTTTTTTTTTTTTTGTTTGTTTGCACAGCAAAGTGTTAAAGACGAGAAAAATTGTTTTGGATCTGAAAATTCTTGAGCTAAACTAAAAATTAAGTGTTCTTTTTCCGCTTGCTTAAGTAGAAACTAATATATATATACTATATATATAGTAATATATGTATATACGCTATATGATAAATGATATATACATGTACAAAACATAATCTCTCCATTTTCGTGGGGGCAGTTTTCATAAAACTTCAGCTTAAAGTTGAATTTGCATTAACGTTACATTATTCAGTTAGTTGTAATTGTAATTCTAAGTGTAATTTAAATGTACGTTTTAGTTAGTTGCTCCTCGGTCTCTCTAATCCTAAGTCAGCTACAGCTTATTTCTAGCTCCTAGTTGTGCACCGGCATCGGCAGCTGGCCGAGCAAATTGTTCGCGAACTGCGAATTGGTGAACTTGAAGTGGCGCTTGTCGTAGAACTTCAGCAGCGCCGGCGAGAACGGATGATTGTCCTTCAGATGCAGGTAGTGTACCTCCGGTTCGCAGGTAGTGTGACCGCATTCCTCGCAGACGTACATCTAAAGGGTATCATAGAGGAAAATTGGTTAAAATGGGTTGGTTAAATGCCAAACTGAGTTTTGGTTGCTATTAGCGAGTGTTTACTGCCTCTGATTAACTAGTTACCAGATTTTTAATTAGTTTCAAGCCATGCCTAAGCAGTTCTTCTGTTACTTTCTCTGACATATTCTATTTGAACCAAATTTTGGTTCATTTTTCTATATTTTCTATTTAAATATTTGTAAATATTTTTTAACCATTTTCAAAGTTTTTAACATTTTTAAACTAGTTAGGGATTTAAATTTTTTAAAAATAATAGTATAGTAGATAACAACAAATTGTAATTTTTCAATTTTTAGTTGTGTTTTGAATTTTGAAAAGCGGTTTTGAAACTGGTTCCAATTTAAAAAATGATTAAGTAACAGAAAACATATCTTTATATGCATATTAAAAGTGCGCAAGAACTGTTTAAACAATTTATAAGGCATTTCAAGCAAAAAATGCAAATACGCATGACATTTGCACTGGTAATTCAGTGGTTTTTCGAAGTGCTTAATATGTATAACTGGATAAAAACAATAGTTTTCATACAAATGAAGCAATTCTCGATACCCGTGACATCTTCACTAGCTATTCAGTGGCTTTTCGAAGTGCTAAAAATGTTTAACTATATAAATACTATAGTTGACATAAAAATGAAGTAATTCCCGATACCCGTGACATTTTCACTAGCTATTCAGTGGCTTTTCGAAGTGCTAAAAATGTTTAACTATATAAATACTATAGTTGACATAAAAATGAAGTAATTCCCGATACCCGTGACATTTTCACTGGTTATTCAGTGGTTTTTCGAAGTGCTTAATATGTATAACTGGACAAAAACAATAGTTTTCATACAAATGAAGCAATTCTCGATACCCGTGACATTTTCACTACTTATTCAGTGGCTTTTCGAAGTGCTAAAAATGTTTAACTATATAAATACTATAGTTGACATAAAAATGAAGTAATTCCCGATACCCGTGACATTTTCACTGGTTATTCAGTGGCTTTTCGAAGTGCTAAACATGTTTAACTATATACAAATTATAGTTATGAAGTAATTCCCGATATCCGTGACATTTTCACTAGTTATTCAGTGGCTTTTCGAAGTGCTAAAAATGTTTAACTATATAAATACTATAGTTGACATAAAAATGAAGTAATTCCCGATACCCGTGACATTTGCACTAGCTATTCAGTGGCTTTTCGAAGTGCTAAACATGTTTAACTATATAAATATTATAGTTATGAAGCAATTCCCGATACCCGTGACATTTGCACTAGTTATTCAGTGGCTTTTCGAAGTGCTTAATATGTATAACTGGACAAAAACAATAGTTTTCATACAAATGAAGCAATTCTCGATACCCGTGACATTTTCACTACTTATTCAGTGGCTTTTCGAAGTGCTCAGTTGAGTTGGTGGCGGACTCACCTTGGCGCGTCGCTCCTTGTAGGCATACTGATGCTGCACACTGTGCACCTTCTGGCAGTGGGACTCGAGGGAGCAGCGCTGCGTGAAGCTCTTCTCGCACAGGTTGCACTTGTAGGGCCGGACGCCCGTGTGGGTGCGCGTGTGGCGCTTCAGGTCGAAGGTGTCGTTGAAGCCCTTGCCGCAGAACGTGCACAGATACCGCTTGATGTCCGAGTGGCATTTCATGTGCCGATTGAGCAGCCGCTGCAGCGAGAAGGTCTTCATGCAGACGCGACAGACGAACTTGTTGTTGCCGTCCTCCGCGCCGCTGTTGTTGCTGGGGCAGAGCGAGTCGCCCTGGTTGCTGCTGTTGCTGCTCACGCTGCTGCTGCTGTTGTGGTTGCGATTGCTGCTGCCGCTGCCGTTCAGCAGCTGCTGCTGCTGCTGCTGCTGGTGCTGGCTGAGCGCCAAATGCGCCGCTGCCGCCTGCTGCAGCGACTGCTGCTGCGGCGAGTGCTGCTGATGCTGCGGCGAGTGCTGCTGCAGCGACTGCTGCTGCAGCGACTGTTGTTGCAGCGACTGCTGCTGCAGCGATTGCTGCTGCAGCGACTGCTGCTGCAGCGACTGCTGCTGCTGCTGCTGCTGCGACGGGTGGCAATGCTTGAGATCATCGACGCAGTCCACGTTGCGTATGCGGTGGTGATGATGGCCCCCGTGCGTGTTCTCCACGGCCAGCGGATTCTTGATGCCGTGCCCCCCGTTCACGAACTCCAGCTGCAGGTCCGGCGGCAGGCCCAGCTGTGGAAGAGCAGAACAGAGAGAACGTTAACAGCAGGCCTTACATTGCGCATTCAGCACAGTGAAATAAACGAGACACAGCACAAAACAACAAAACAAAACAAAAGCAAACAACGGCACAGAACAGAAAACAATTGACAAAGGGGGGATTAACACGGGGATTGCAGGCTGAAGCGTCCTCTGTTAATGCGACGCCAACAGAGCTGTTAACAAAATTGCAAAATTCTCAATGGAAATTCAAAATAGGAAAGTTTTCTCTTTAAATATATTTTGAATTTCTAGAAAGTAGGAATAAATTCTTAATAGAAATTCAAAATAGGAAAGCTTTTCTCTTTTTACATATATTTTGAAATTTGAAATTCTCAATAGAAATTCAAAATAGAACATTTTTTCTCTTTATACATATTTTGAATTTCTATAAAGTAGAATAAAATTTTAGAAAAAAAAAAAATATCGTTATGTTAATGTGACGCCAACAGAGCTGTCAACAAAATTTCAAAATTCTCAATCGAAATTCAAAATAGGAACATGTTTCTCTTTTTACATATATTTTGAATTTCTATAAAGTAGAAATAAACTAAAGAAAAAAAAAACGTTATCTGTTAATGTGACGTTAACAGCACTGTTAACACAAAATAAATCGATCAACTTTTTCCTCAACCTATTCACTTCTCTTTGTCTATTCGTGTGACGTTCCTTTTCAATTCCCCAATCTCTGAGATATGCTTAAGAAATCCGGATAACATCTATATACACATGTTAGACTTCGGTCTTTTACAATAAACTTTGCTTTTGTTAATTGAAAATAGCACTTCAACTGTTATCGATAATTCAAGATAAACTGAATCTGTGTCGAGCGATTAAAAGCGAACTTCTGTCATCGATAATACAAAACATAAACAAACTTCTACAGTTATCGAACTTCTGTTATCGGTTTTTTAAAATAAACTTTATCTGTTATCGATCATTTAAGAACTAACTATTATCGACCATTTAAAAATACACCTCAACTGCTATCAATAAATTAAAAATGAACACTTCCTGTTATCGATCAAATAAAAATGATCTATCAATAATGGCAAATACAGTTCAACTGTTATCGATCAAAAAACCTATGTTATTGATAACTTTAAAATGAACCGCAACTGATATCGATCAATTAACGATCAATCAACTGTTATCGATAATTTAAAAGCTAACAGAATCAAAATACCCTGCTCGAGAGGAGTACAATAACAACACAAGACAACAACACGCAGGAAGGGGTTCGAAGAGAGTTCTCTTCTTTTACACGCAGACACTGAGGGGGTGGGGTAGGGGGCGGGCGCGGGCGCCTGCCGTTACCCCCGGCGCTTACCCGCCGCTGCAACATTTTGCTCTCGTTGAGCACGGAAATGGTGGGCGAGGGGGGCAGTAAGCCCGCCGCCGTCGCGGCCGCCGCGCTGGCCAAGGAGCGCAGCGTGGTGCGATGGACGTGCCGCTGGGCGGGCACCTCCGTCGACTGCTTCACCGTGGACACGAACGTGATCACCGTGGAGCCGTAGGCGGCGGCCTTGGCCCGCCCGCCGAGGCTGCTCTTGTTGCTGTTGCTGTTGCCGTTGCTGCCGCTAATGTTGCTGCTAAGGTTAGTGTTCGATTTGCTAATGTTGCTGCTGTTGCTCGGGCTCAAAGTGCAAATGTTGCTGCTGTTGTTGCTGTTAAGTTTAGTGTTAGTTTTGCAAATGTTGCTGCTGCTGTTTGGGCTTAAAGTGCAAGTGTTGCTGCTGCTGCTGTTGAGCAGCAGGTAGGTGAGCGGCGCTTTGTCGCCGGAGCTCAGCTCGGCGGCCCTGAAAATGTTGCTGGCACTTACGCTTTGGATCAGCGGCTTCGTGTCGAGCAGCGCCGCGGCGGCAGCGGCGGCCGTGTTGGCGTCGAGCAGGTTGCTGCTGCTGCTGCTGCTGCTGGACATCGGGCGCAGTGCGGCAACGGCGGCGGCGGCCGCTGCGGCGGCGGCAGCAGCAGCTGTTGTCGGCGACGGCAGCGATAGATTGCTGTTGTCGTTGTGATGGTGCAGATGTTGCTGCTGTTGGTGTGCATGTTGGTGTTGGTGCTGCTGGTGTTGCTGCTGTTGGTGTTGATGCTGCTGCTGCTGCTGCTGATGATGCGTGAGATGTTGCTGCTGCTGTTGCTGCTGATGGAAATGATGCTGCTGCTGTTGCTGCTGCTGCTGTGCGTGGTGTTGCTGCTGTGCATACAGATTGTGTTGCTGATAGGCGTGTTGCTGCTGCTGCTGCTGCTGTTGTTGCTGCTGCTGCTGCTGTTGCTGCTGCTGCTGGTGGAAGTGATGTTGCTGCTGTGCAAGCTGATGCTGCTGCTGATAGTTGTTGTTGTTGTTGTGCTGCTGCTGCATCTGCAACAAGTTGCGCGTGGCGTGTTGATACGAGGGCGGCGGCTGCTGCAAATGTTGCTGCTGCTGCTGTCCGTTGACAACATGTTGCTGTTGCAAATGTTGCTGCCCGTTGGCCACATGTTGCGGCGTCGCGCCATAAACATTGTTGCTGCGCGTCATGTTGTTGGTCAGCTGCGTCAGCAGATTCTCGTGCAGCGCGTCCAGCTGCGCAGTCGACGCCGCCGTCGCCGCCACATCCGAGTCCGGCGTCAGCGACGGCGTCGACACGAGCTCAAAGTCCTGCCGCTGCTGCTGCGCTGCCGCCGCCGCGACCGGACTGTTCTGATTGGTCGAGTGCTCATCGTCGTCGTCGACATCGACGCAGCTGCGCTGCAGAAACGAGCTGAGATCAACGGCGTCCGACAGCTGCTCCAGCAGATGGTCCGTCTGCGAGCTGAGCATCAGCGTCGCCGTAAACTGCAGCGGATCGACGTTGACGTTGACGCTGCCAGCGCTGCCGACGTTCGGCAAATCCGACATAATCGCATCTTCGTACGCGCTGGCTGAGAAATTGTTGGCGCCACCGCCCGCCGCAGCAGCCGCCGCCGCCGCAGCTGCCGCCGCCGCCGCAGCAGCCGCCGCCGCCGCCGCGCTGCCGCTGCCCAGGCTGGCGGCTTGGATGATATTCTGGGCAAAAGTTCCAATGTCGATTTTGGCCTCGTCGTACTCGATGTCCGGCTCGTCCTTGAGTATGATGCCGTAGGCTGAGGGATTGCCGCCGTAGAAGGGATGCCCAATGGAGGAAGTGGTTGTTGTTGTTGTTGACGCGTGGATGGAATTGTGTTGGAATTTGGAATTGGAATTGGAATTGATATCGTTATAATTGAGATTGTGGCCGAGCCCGCTGGCAAAGTTCAAAAGGTTATTACCGTCGAGGCCCACAGCAGAGTTGCCACCCGGTCCGGTTCCGGTCGCACCTCCTCCCCCCACTCCGCCCGCTCCGCCGCCGCCGCCGTTGCAGTTATATTGCTGCCCGGACATGATGTACGCTGCCGCGTTCTGGATGAGAAACTGCGAGTTGCTCTGCAGCTGCAGTTGGTTGTGGGCGTGGGCGGTGGGCGTGGTCGCTTGATCGCCGCCGCTTTGGCCGCTCTTGAGGCTCTCGTAGAAGGGGGGCAGGGCGCCGCTGGGCGGCGAATTCGGTCCGTAGTTGCCGCGTCCGTCGCGGCCGCCGCCCATGCCACCGCCGCCGCCGGCGCCGCTGCCGAAGCTGCTGCCGCTGCCGCCGCCGCCGCTAGCGCCGCTGCCGCTGCCGGGCGAACCGGCACTGCCGCTGCCGCTGCCGCTGCCCTGATTGAAATTGTTGCTGGCCTGAAAGCTTTGGCCGCTGCTGCCGCCGCTGCTGCGGCCGTGGCCCGCGGCCGCTGCCAAGATGCCGGGCAGCGTGCGCACCAGGCGCGGATTCAGCTGCAGCACGCGCGCTGCCAGATAGCTGCTGCGACGTCGCGCCTCGCGCACGCGTCGTGCCCGCTGTAAGCGGCGTGCGTTCAGCTCAGCCTCGTCGCTGTCGGCGCTGGCGCTGCGTCGCTGCCGCGGCACGTGGTAGTCGATGGGCTCCTGCTGCTCGGGTCCCAGCTGCTGGTATAACAGTTCTCGCTGGCGCTCTCTTTCGTATAACAGTTCGCTGCAGTCGCGCTGCGACTGCGTGGGCGACTGCTGCTGCGACTGTGACAGCGACTGCGACTGCGGCGCACGCTGGATGACGCTGCAGCGGACGGCGGGGACGCGCGGCGGCGGCGGGCTCGGTCGCTGCTCGGCTCGGGGCGGCGTGCTGCGCATGCGCAGCGACAGCGGCTGTTCGTGCGGCAGCAGCGGCTTCTCGTCAACGATCAACTTGCAACCGTCGTCGGAGTCGTCGCTGTCGCTGCTCGCCTCGCTGCCACTCTCGGCGTCGGCGTTGACGTCGACGTCGACGTCTTTCGCCTTGCTGCTGCGCTGCTCGATGGGATATTCTTTGCGCTGCGCCTGCGTCAGGACAACGCCAGCGCCGTAAAAACGCGGCTTGGGCGCCTCAAGGCCAACGTCAACGTCGCCTTCCTCTGTTGCTGCCTCTGCTTCGCTATTAACGTGCGTTGACGGCAATGGCGACGGCGACGCCGGCTGCGGCAGCGGCTTTGGGCTCTGTTCGGTTTCTTTTGGTTGTTGCTTTGTTGCTGCTGCTTCTTCCTCTAGCGCACGCTGCTCGCAGTCTTTTGTGGCTGTTGCGGGGGGTGTGGGGGTGCGGTCGATGCTGCTGGCGGTTTCTGCTGTGGCGCTGCTGCAGCTTAAACGCTGTAATAATTCTGCCGGCGTTAAGCAGCCTTTATTTTCTGCAACAAAAAAATAACCAAAAAGAAAAAATACAATTAGACAAATGCGCAAAAGCGAGAAAAAAAAAAGAAAAGAATATGTAAAAAGTGTGCATATAATTTAGCATGATCCACATAAATTTAACATTCGTTACGTTATATAAAAAAAAGAATAGAAGACAACGGCACTTGCCCGAAAGCGAGCAAAAAAAGAGTTAAATTACAACGCAATCAAAGCCGAATATCAATAGTGAAAGCGTAGCGAAAAGAATTAACCGTGCAATCGTCGCGACGATCGTTTGCTAACTGTAAGCGCATCTCCTTCTTTATCCCTGCAAATGCACAAAAGACCTGCACGAAAAAAATCATATTTTCGTTCACGTTCTTCGTGTTTCTATTTACAGTGGGGCCTCACGCATGAAAGCTACTAAATATGAAAATAGACAAATTATAAATTATTTAATTTTTTCTTTGTCTTTATTTAGTTTAACATATTAAATATAAGAGATTTTGTATTTATTAACTTGTTGCTTTCAGTTATTCCAAGTTCTTTGCATATCAGAAAACAACTTTGCCTACAGTGGGCGCTCGAAAATAGACAAAATAAGGATTATTTAATTTTTTTGCTGGCTTTCTTTTAGTCAACATTACATTTTGAATTTATTAATATGTTGCTTAAGAAATAACAGTTATTTCGAATTTTGTACATATTTGCAAACATCGTTGCAAAGTTTTTATTCGCGAACGTTCACTGTATTCCTATTCGCCTTGTTTGTGTGTCTGCTCCTCATCTTATTCTATTATATTGCGTCTCTCTTTCCACCTTAGCACTTCGAGAAGAAGAACAACGAATAACTGTAATGGCAAGGAGTTGCCAGTGCGTTGCAATAATTTGCTTACGCTCAAGCCACCTAACACACACACACATGCGCAAGCGGGGGCAGTGCATATGCATGTGTTTTTGTATGTGTGCGCCTTGTTTTCTCTTTCTGGCGAGAGCAATCGGATCAAAGGCAAAGTACGCAGTTCTTTGCAGGGCGCGCATTTTATTCGGAAAAGTGTTAAATTTGTGTGTGAAGAAATTTGAAATTAATTGAAATTATAATAAAGTAAATGCAATTGCGACGCCCTCGGCGCCAACGTCGTCGAAACGGGCAAAGACAAGGTTGGCAAACAAAAAGCAAATGAAGAAAAAAACTTGTCTTGCCTGTAAATCAAAGCAAATCAAGTGCAATAAATAATAGCAACAACAATTACAACAAGCGGCCAGCCCCATTCCCATTGCAATGGCAATCGAGCTGCCGTTGGCGGCCGTCGGCTGTGCATGCGAGTGTATGTGTGTTTGTGTGTAATTGTTACGTTCAAGCGATCAAGATCAAGGCTTTTGATACCGTGTAAACATTGTGTAACAAGGGTATATTCGTTTTGTGTGTGAGGATGCGACAGGCAAAATGTTGCAACTATATTTTTCAACCGAATTTGAAATAAATACATACATATGTATATGTATATACAACATAATACATATACAAACATATTCATTCTCAATGTGTAAAGTCATATTTGACACACTGTATCGATATTTTCATTTCATTTTAACATGTATTTCCTTTCGATATCTCTTAGGGGGTATCAAGTCGGTCACGCTTGCTTGTTGCAATTGCTTTGTGTCCGTGTGCGTGTTTGCGCTGTAATGCAGCAGCATTTGTCAATGAACAAGTTTGTGTGCGTGGGCGTTGTTGTTGTAAGCCCTTCACACACACACACACGCGCACACACATTGTTTAATTGCATGCAAAGCGCGCAGTATCAATAATTACATATGGCAACGCTGCCATTTGTGCATGTGTGTGTTATTTCAAATGCCCAACACGCACACAACAGCGCTGCCTCTGCTGGCGTCACTGCTGCTTTTGCCTGTTGGTCATGGCCGCCAGCTCGGTTAGGCAGCGCCGTCGACTGCGCCGCTACTAAATTCTAACTGTCGCTGGCCACTTAACAGCACGGTTAACAGCGGCTGTAGCCTTGAAACGTTTAACATTTGACGTTTAATTTGCCCCCTCCCCGCGCATAAAAATGATTTAACATAATTGATTATATTTCGTGCTGTTGTTGTTGGCACATTTAAACGCACATTTCGTTATGGTTATATTTAATTTGGTTTTAATGCATGAAATTCCACATCAAGCCCCCGCACCCCTCGTTCCATCATTTGATCTGTAAATTGTCTGTAAAATGTTTATTTTTATTTTTTATTAATGGCCTAATAGCGACCGCCCGCTATTTAACATTGCACGTGCCACGCCCATTAGCCATAATGGCAAACAGTTAGATTGCATGCAAACGTACACTCATGGCCCAAATATAGGCACACTTCCACAGCTTTCCTGCCTCTTCAAAAAACTTAAATTTTATTAAGGAAAATTAAAATTTGTTCATTACAATTAAAGATCATTGTTGCAGAAAAACATTATGAAAGCGTACCTATTATTTTGATCATGTGTACATATCTACAGTGATGGGCAAAATAATTAAATACTTGCATTTTAACAGTTTTTAAGCATATTATTAAGTTAAGCAAGCCGATTCTATTATTTATTCCATTACTGTACATGCAAAGTAGGACTTAAATGGCGCTCTGTAAACTTTACATGCCTGTTAGCTGCACACACACCTGCAATTTAACATGATCAACTGCATAACGAGCTGTTAAAAATGGTTTTGCCTTTCCAGTTTAGTTTTTTGCGCTGTAATTGCTGTAATTTTTTATTTATTTTTTTATTGTGTTAAGGTCAAGGCAATTGCTCAAATAAAAAAATTTAATAAGTTTAATAATTACAAAATGTATTTCACATGAAATTCTTAAAAAAGTGCTTTTTATAGCTATGAGGAAGTGAATTTAATATAATTTGTTAAATTTTTTTTTGTATATTTCTTTATTTTTAGTTTTACAACATCAGCAATAACAAAAACATTGAACTCGCCAGCAACAAAAAAAATAAGTACGTAAGTATGCATTTTAACAGCGCTCTGTTAAACAACCTTTAACAGCTCCTAATTTTAACGGTTTCTCTTATGTTTTCAATCTACAGTTCGTCTCCCTCTGCCTCCCTCTCTCTTTCAATTTCGCTGGGTAAGTTCAATGCACGTTTTATCCTTTTACATTAATTGATTTACATGCGAATTTTTTTTTCCGTTTTTTGTGTGTGGGTTTTTTTTCCGTACGCTGCGTGTGCTTGAACTTTTAAGATATTCTTGTTATTTATTTAATTTATTTTTAACGCTCTTCCCTTTGGTCTAGCGCAAAATGCGTCTTAAACAAAACAGCTACAGCTATGTACGTGCACACACACATACACACACACACACGCACACACACACATGATAAAACAAAATCAAAGCAAATACAGCAATAGTATCCGTGTGTGTGCGTATGTTAATGTGCATAACAAAGCGTCGTAGTTGTTGCCTAGAATTTGTAATACTTTTTGCGCCTTCTTCTGTTGTTATTTTTGTTATTCTCTATGCAGCTGAGGGGTATTATGAACATTGTTAACACAGTTGGTGATATACATATACTGAAAGTGTATATATGTAGTTGGTATCAACTGGTAAATACACAAATCAATTTCCTATAAGCACTCCCAATTGGAATGGTGAACTCTGTTAACATTTCTGTTAATAAAATAGTGCCTGTTTAAGCTGCTGTCAAGCTGTTTAACATTCATGGGCATTTTTATTGCAATGTTAAGATTACAGCACTTTCAGCTCAAGCTGCTAACCTTCCATTAAGAGTATTCCAGCTGCGACTGTTGTCTCTTTTTTCTTTTCTTCTATATTCTATTTCCATGCGGGTGTCGTTCACTGTTGTTGTTCAATTTATTATTATTATTACATTTTTTTTATTTATATTTTATTGTTGTTGTTACGCCCACCGCAAACAGCTGGCCAACAACAACTGTTGAATCTTTCGACCACGGAAAACTTGCTCAAAAAAAAGTAGTAGGTGTTTAGATGAGATTTTCTGTTTAAGCTATTGTTACTGTTATTGTTGTTGCTGTTGCTGCTGCTATATGGAGGCAAATTCCAAACGCATTCTCTGCCCAATTCACATGTCGAATTCCGGGCATGCACGACGATGACGACACTCCTCTTTGCGTCCCATCTATCAGCCGAAGCACCCAGCGCCTAGCCCAAGTTGCTGCTGCTGTTGTTGTTATTGTTGTTTTTGTTATGGTGTGCTGTTCTCTGCCCCATTGCAAATGCCAAACACGTCGCCAAGCGGCTCTGCCCATATATAAACTATACACACACACGTCCATCCATAGAAACAAACAACATGCGCAGCTTCAAGGGTCGCGTTTTTTTTTTGTTCAAGTCAAGCAAAAGGTTTAAAAGTGTCTTTGGTATGGTTCAGCTGCAAAGAGTCCCCATATGTTTTTTTCAGGTGTAAAACAATTAAATTCTGTTAAAAGTAAGCTTATTTTGCATAGAGCTTTTCTTATGCACAAAATGTAAATAAGCTTCATCTCTAAGGGCAAATAAGCGGCAATATACCACGTTTTCAAGCTCTAGGCCCAATAATTTTTGAGTTACAATTTGACTTTATTTTATATAAAAACATATATGTATCTACAGTTGGCCAGAAAAAACTTTTTTTTAGCTTTTAGTCACTTCCACTTGCCAAATAATTTTATTGTTTCATATCAAGTTTATACCGGTTCGAACATGCAAACTCCATTATTTTTACATTTTTAACCGAACCCAAAACCGAACCAGTTTTGAAAAAAGACAGTCAAACCTGGACTCAAAACATATATTTTTTAAATTGTTTGCTTCACAATATTTTTAATTAATTTTTAAAAATTATTTTTTTTTTATATACGATGTATATACGAAAATAATTATTAAATTGATTAAATTTTAATAATTTTTATTCGTTAATTGTTTAGAACTTATCGAGGTTTATTTTGAAAAATCTATCCAATTTTTTGTGGGCTTTGCAGAGCTTAAAAATTTCATAGACTCTCTGAGTTTTAATGAGTTTAACTGGGAAAACATTTAATTTCTTATTTAAATTGTATCTAAATATATGTAATTGCTAAAATTAGTTTGGCTTTAATCATGTTCATATTGCTTAATAAAATTTGCAATAAAATGTATCTCGAAATGAATCTTATAACCCACATACAAAATTTCCCAAGACTAGCTCTTAGGGTTCCTCCATTGCGATGGGTGTCTATACATGTCTATATACTGAATATATGGCTGTGGAAATAACGCCCGCTGTCGTTGCAACAATTTATAATAGCTTTGATCGCTTGAATCGCTTCAGCTTATAAAATAATTGCAAATTTTTACATAATAGCAGAAACCTTTAAATGCTCTACAAAAGCAACAATGTCAACTGGATTTTGGGCTTAGCACACAACTTGGCCCTGACCTCGAAACCTTTTTGGCATCTTGGAGCAAACCCCGACATTAAAAAAAAAACAAAAAACAAAAAAACAAAATACATATGCAACTCCGCCCAAAAAAAAAAACAAAAAAAATAAACCACCCACTTGTCCAGTTATTTAATAGAGCATGAAAAGCACGCAACGTTGACAGAGCGCACAGCGACTCAGTGTGCGAGTGAGAGGCAGCGAGTGTCAGCGATTAGCCGACAGCTAATCAATTTCCATTCTACGTTTTTTTTTTCCTTTCTGATCGCTGCGGAATGACAAGTGCGTTTTTTCAAATGTACGCAAAAAAAAAGAAAGAGAACTCTTTTATTTCTTTGAGCCGAGCACCTTTTGTTGGCCCCGGCAGATGCTCGACCCTTGTCAAAGCCTGTGCGCATGATTTGCCAAAAAAAAAAAAAAATTAAGGAAAAGGGGCAACAGGAGGTTTGCGTCTGTGGCTTCCTGTTTTGGGCCGCCAAATTGATGAATGCATCCGTTTGAATGAAAGGAAGTTGCCACAGTTGCCAGGACTATCTAACAGGTGCTTTTTTGCTTTTCTTTTCTTTCCCTTTTTTTCCTTCTGTTTTTTTCCTTTGACCAAATGACCTAATGCGATTCTCGATGATCCTTTGGCCACACAAATTATGTAGTGCCTGGTGTCTGTGTGTAAAAGCTTAAACAGCGCCCCTATATTGCCATTTAGCAATTCTAATGCCCAACAAGGAGCTACCAATTGGAGTGCTCTAGACGACTAACAGATACCCTGGTCTGAACAAAAAGTCCAAAAAGTGAAATATTCATCATCTTCATGCTAGAAGCGAACAAACGTGTTAAATTTAGTAGTTCTAGCTTTTATATTCACTGAGATATGCTAAGAAACCCAAATCATTATATTTATATTTATCGATATTTAAGTAAATGGGATGAGATATCGAAAAAGTATATAAATATAATTATAAATTCTGCGTCTGGTATTGGAGAAAATATAATTAAAACTTCAAATCTCTAGCCTTAATAATATGCATAAGAAACATAAATCGAAATTTATCGGTAGGAAGATTTTCAATATTTCGACATAATGAAATTTTTAAAAACTTATTCTGGGTATTATAATATATAATATATATTTCAAATTTCAAGTCCCTAGTTCTAACAGTTTCAAAGATCGTCCCGATCAAGAATCTATATACCATATGGACTCGCAGATACCGCCTTCTGCCTGTTATATACATTTGCACGCACCAATATACCCTTGTTTACCCATTTTTAAGAGGTAGAAGCACAACGCGATATCAGAATATCGCGAGTTCCTTTGCCCTTGGGTTTTAGGTTTTTTCCTTCTTGTGTTGCTTTCATTTTTTTTTATTTTTTACTTAAGCTCTTCGGTTTCTAAGTGCTTGAGGGCAGTCTATAAATTTATTGCCTAAGCGTTCAGCGTTTAAATGAATTTGTCTCTAACGCCCCAGCAGCAACAATATCAACAACAACAACAATAACAACAAGAACTACGAGGGGCAGCTTAAGGTATTTTTTGGTTCGTCTGGGATTTTGTTGCTTCTTTTTTTTTTTGGGGTTCGAGTTTCGAGGCAGCTGTTGATAGTTCGATTTCTAAGGGCCAAAGGGGCCGTACAAGGTCTTTATTAGGCGCAACCACACACACATACATATACACATACACACATATATTTATACACACTCTTGATCTGTTCTCAGGTTTCGCGGGCGCAAACTTTAAAATGCATTAAGTGCCATGCAATTAAGTTTATCGATGCGCTCAAATCAGCCAAGTCAATTTTAATCTTGTTTTTTTTTCGTGGTTTCTTGTTCTCTCTTGGTTTGGTTTTTTTTAATTCTTTTTTCTGGGCAGGTTTATAAATTATACATTATAAATGCCGAAGCGTTACTTTTTGTTTTTTTCTTCGGCATTTTTGGCAACTTTATAATTTTTGCTTGCAATTTGTTATTTTGAAATGTTGCCGCCTCGTTTTTGGGCCGCAAGTCGGGGATATCAAGGAACTATGTAATTAATAACACCTATGTTATGGCCACGCCTGTTAATGTAACACTGTTAATTGTGCACATTAATTACGGCCAAGATTAATGTTGAAGCGCATGGCCTTTAACAGTGATGTTAATTAAATGGAAGCATGTTAGCTTAACATTTTTCAATATAATTTCTAGCTATATAGTTTTGCAGCTTTATGTTTGCCATTGTTAAATTAAACACTTATTAAATTAACAGCAGCTTAACATAACATGTTAACCTTTGTTGTTTTTAAGTTTCTGTCAAATTTATGGTTAACATCAGTTCTTTATTTTCTTTTAAAAAAAATACCACTATATTTTTTTTAAATCTTTTAAATTGACAAAAAAGCGAATGTGAATTTTGTGTTAAAATTCTAGCGCGCTTCTACTGCCAGCTATGTGAGTGTTATGCTAAGCTGCTGTTGATGTACATATTTTGTATATTTTTTTTTATACTTTTGTGGTTTTTTTTTCTCTGTTAACTCGGACGTGACACTTGCTTTTCCTCTTCGGCTCTTTCAAGTTCGTTGCCTAAGTCTTTTGTTTTCAGTTTGATGGAAAAAGAGAATTAAGACAACATTTAACTTAACATTAACCCAGTAATTTCCAAATTGAATGACACAGCAGCCTTGCACACACAAACACACACACACACACACACCTACCCCCTGCACTGCAACCCCCCGCTCACAGCCTGCACGAATTGTTAACTGCCGCTTTTCAAGGTCAAAATTGCAGCGCACACAAGTTGAAATACTCGTATGTGCACACACAGACAGCTAACAGGTGTGTGTGTGTGAGTTATCGACAGCATCCAAATGCCATTGCTTGATCGATCGCTGCTGCAGATGGCGACTTGACACTGAGACGCCGAAGACTGCAGATTGAAGAATTGAGAATTGAGATTCAGCGATTGCCAGTTGTGTTCTAAGGCCTCAGCTGCCGTCAGCTTTCAAGCGCAAAGCGCGTCTTAAATTGCAAACCACATGCTTGACAACAACAGCAACAACAATTACAACAACATGTGCTACGTTTTGTGCAGCTGCTAATTACAGTTGCTTGCTTTTTCTCTCACATACACACACATATATATATATATATATATATATTTATATATATATATATACACATATATATTCTAGCTATGTGCTTCAATTTGTTTGTTTGTTTGGTTTGTTGTCGTTTTTTCTTTTGCATTTTTTTCTAGTATTTTTTTTTTATGATTTTTTTCTATTATTTTTCTTTATTTATTTTATTTTTTTTTGTTCTTCGCGGTATTAATGTCAATGTTAACCTTGCTCTGTTTCATTTTGCCTCGTTAACTCGTTTACATTGTTTATTAAGTGGCCAGGCTTTTAATTTATCTAACGATTAAGCTATTTTTTTTGTATACCCTGTTGCTGGCCCCGTTGTTGGGGATAATTGTTGTTGGCCTGCTTGAGGTTTGTTTTTTTTTTGTTGTATGGATTAGGGTTATTATTCTGCTGCTGTGCTCGTCTGGTTGCTTTTTTTTAAACCTCATTTTTGTTGTGCGCTTCTTACAGGGTATCTCATGGTGCTCTCTTTAAGGCCATACTAGTGAAAAAGCTTTTATCATATCGCTTCAGGTTCCCCTCCTTTTTTTTTTTAAATATAAATAAGTAGATACAGCGTGCTTTTATTAACAGCTGGTTGTATGTTAAGCATCTGTTAAGTTATTATAATAATGACAAAATATTATCCTTAAAATAAATGCTTCTAACTTATGTTTAAAAACTGTTCAAATAATTTGTAAAAATATAATATGCATATTATCATTTATGTTAAGCCATTTTAAGCTTTCCAACATAAAGAAAATATTGTGTACAGTATTTTATCCACAACTAGCAGCTGTGCTCTCTCACTAACAGCTGCTCGCTATGTTAAGCAGCTGTTAGGCTAATATTAACATTGTGAAGGTTTCCTTTGTCGACTATTTCAACTGATTCTTGCGGCGTTGCTCATCTGCGTTGAAGGCTTTTGCAATTGTTAATGCATTTCCGTTAAGCACGTTGCACAAACAATGAGGCACAGAAAATGGCAACGGCAACAACAGTCCGCCAACCAAACGCAAATGAGTTTGTCAACATATTTCTAATACGACACGCTTCAGAGTGACCGATACACATACACACACACAGACACGCACACACATATGTGAGTGACGCTTTTAGAATGAATATATTATATGCGTTGACCTAAATTTTATGACTGTTGCTGTTTGCCATTTAGTTGCAAACGGCAATACAAAAAAAAAATAATAAATAAATAAATAAAAAATAATAATAACCATTGCAATTGCATGTGTGTATGTCAGTGTGTGTGTGTGTGTGCGTGTGCGTGTGCGTGCGCGTTGCACAAAGAAGCATGCTAAACAGCTACTAAAACACAATGCAACTGCAACTGCAAAAGCAAAAGCAAACAATAAGCCTCTGAATGAGACGCAACTGTCAAACCGACAAACCGACAAACCGACAAACTGACAAACTGACTGACTGAATTACTGACTGATTGCGGCTCGGTGACAATGTCTGAGCTAAGCTTATGTGTGTGCGTGCTAATTGTTACTGCCAATAAGCCATCTATAATCGTTACAAGTCTATTGCCATATGCCATATACGAGGGCTGGCTCAATTGGCCAATTCCATTAAATGTGATAAAAAAAAACGTCTACAAATTGCACTCTATATTCAAATTGAGCTGCCCACAAGCAGTAAATGTTCTATCACTTCCGTAGAGCTAAAGTTATTGTTATCAATTTCCTTTTATTTGGCACTCTCAAACGTTTTACTGGCTGCTCGTCACAGATTTGTGATTCAGATTTCTGATTTGATTATCTTAGTAAGCCAATTTTCCTTTATTTAACAATCTTAAACATTTTTCTGGCATTTATTGTTCGCTTTCTTCACAATATAAATTAATCAAGTCATCCTCATTTGTATATGGATATGCTCTAAAACTTATATTTTTTTATTTTTTATTTTTATTTGTATTTAGGTGTTTATTCCTTCAACTTTTTACTGGCAGTAACTATTTAATGTACCTGCTTGGGTGCTGTAAAATTCATTTAAATAATTGCTTTTATTACTGTTATTTATGCTTAAGATCTCGCAACGACATTTATTCTGTCAATTACTCTTTTTGTGTCAGCCTTTAACGTTCCACTGGCTGCTGCTTAAATATTGTCCCTGTTCGGGCGCCGCAAAATATGCTTAATGCTTATGCTACAGTCAAGGGCGGCAAGCCAAACTCAATTATTAAACAATTGATTTTAATTTAATTATATGATATAATTCTTCTATATGCCACATCCCTTAACGTTTCACTGGCTGCTCTTTAATTGACATTTGCTGTTTGAACTGCCCTCGCTGCGAGAGCTTACTGCAATTGAACATTGCGCATACAAGTCCATTGGCTTATCCCACAAGTCATAGAACTGAACTGTCGTTTCGTGCTTGCCTCATTAACATTTACAACGGGGCAGAGCGGCGCAGCAGCCGCCTCGCCGCAACAGCAACAACAGCGGCAACAACAACAACAACAGCAACAAATCATTTAACGCAATTGCGTTAAAACTTTGCCCATTTCAAACAAAAGTTTCGTTTCGGCTTTAGTTTCGGGCTTTTTATTTGTTTGTTTTTGATTTTCGCGTCTTTGTTAAACAGTTTGTTGCACTTTTTTTTCGCTGACGGCCTCGATCTCTTTTGTAGCTGTATGTTTTGTTGTTGTTGTTGCTGCTGATGCGCTTTAAATAGCTGTCAAGTCGCTGACTCAATTTTCGTTTAGAATTTAACTGAAACTGAAAGCTAAATTTTTTGTATTTTTTTTTATGAATAACAAACACTTGAGAACGCATAGAAATTGAAATAACTTTCAATTGAGTAACAGCATTGAGCTATACATGACTTTAGAAATGAAATAGCGTGTAGAAATTACAGCACATGTAGTTGAGTTGCGCTTTAATTTAATATGAATCATTTTATATTTTTTATTTGTTTCTGATAAGCTTATAGGCAAATTTGCAAGTTTATAGATATTTGATATACATATCTATTGAGTGATAATAATAGAGAACAAATGTTCAAAAATGATGAGCAAAATATTTCTAGTGATAGCAGAGATTATTATTATTATGATCAGAAAGTGACATTGAATAACATTTTGTTATGTTTATATTGGTTTCTTTTTTTTAATATTAATAAACTGAAATTATTTTCTAATTTCTAAGTCAGCATTTATTTTGTACAACATATTTAATAAATGTCTATTATATATATAGTATATATAATTGACTCATTTAGATGTGGGTGAGCAGCAATATATATATATATATTTGTTTTTTGGATCAACATTTCGTGCCATTTAATGCACTTGCCTAATTGATAATCAGGTTTTTCAGTTAGTCGGACAGTTTTGTTGTCGCTGTTGTTGTTGGCTGAAATGAAAACCGCATCTGGTTGACCTTCTCAACCGTTACAGGCGATGATTACAGCATCAGCCTTTATGCCATATATGTGTCAATATACATATACATACGAATGTACATATGTATTTATTTATATATATATATGTGTATGCAAAATTAGCAGAATTTAATTATGATGATGCGGTTGGCAATGACAATAATGATGTTGCTGCTGCTGCTGATGATCATGATGAGCAACGCTTCGTTTCATTTTATTTCGCTGTTGCTTCAATATTTATTGCTACACGGACGACAATTTTGCAGCGTTGTTGTTGCTGTTGCTGTTTATTTTTTTTTTAACTGTAAACATATGAAAATGATGCAGGCGACCCTTTGTTGTTGTTGTTGTTGCTGTGGTGCGATCTACCTACCAGTTTTGACCCACATTTTGAATGCTGCAGCAACAGCAACAGCAACAAAAATCAATGAAAAACAACTTAAGCATCCCAGCAGCAACAACAACAACAACCAGCTACAAATTTTTTTTATTAAGTAAACTCCCACTTACAACATTATGCATATAAATGAAGCTATAGCTATCACCTTCTCGCTCGCACACTCTTTCCGTTGGATTTTGTTACAAATATGAAATTATGCGTAAAATTGTTGTTGTTGCTGCAGTTTGGGTTTCAGTTTTTCAGTTTGATTTTTTTAAAGCTGTTTTTGTTGTTTTTTTTTTGATCAGCTTCCAAATGAAATGAGCCAAAACCGCAACAAGCGCAACAAAAGTTGTCGCCGTCTTTTGTTGTTGTTGTTGCCGCTGCCGCTGTGTGTGTTGTTCATTTATGACGTAACTTTTGCTGCGACTGCGGCTGCTGTGATTACGGACCGCTGTTAATACAGTTAAAGCGGCGCCTAACCTTGAAAACCGGTAGATTTTTTTTCTTTACTTTACTCAATTTCATGTGTGTGGCGGGCTGCTGCTTTGTGTGTGCGTGTGTGTGTGATTTGTGCTTGCCTCTTAAGGCTTACAGCAAGAAAAAATATTATTTATATACATATACAGCTACGTTAGCTATATATAACTCAAAATGCCCAAAATTGTTTTAATATTTTAAACATTTTAATCAACGCATTTTATTCATATTAATTTATTAATAGATTTGGATGAGTTTTTGTATATATACATATGATAATATCCGAAAGTGTTCAAATTGATTAATAATTTTATTGATATTATTTTTTTCATTTATTGTGTGATTTTTTTTAAATATTTAATTTTGCTTTATTTAAAGTTTTATTAACTCGATATGTTAAAAAATAAAATAAAATTCTAAGAATTCAAATATATGCAGAAAAAATTGTTAATATTTTTGAATGAATTTTCTTATTGTGTTTTTAATTTTTTTATTTTAATTTAGGCAAACTTGTTAATTATAAATTATTGATATATATTACACTTAAGATGCTCTAGTCAATTTATATAATTCTTTTAATGCATTTGGTTTTTATTTGTAGCTTTTTTCTTTTTTTTTCTCGCTTTCATTTTTTTTACATTATTTTTTGCAAACAAAAGACTTAGGCAACGAACTTGATATTGATATTGAAATTGCTGACATTGCCAACCTGATAGCTATTGCCGCTAGCTGCTGCTCTAGTGTGTAATCAATTGGGGTGTGGTCGCACACACACACACACACAGGCACACTCCAATTGGGCAATTCCATAGTGTTAAGATTTGTACACGAAATTAACAGCAATTTGACAAACTGTTTTTCAAGTATTTGTTAAGGCGCCTTAAAGTGCTGCCTCACGCAGTCCGAGTTATTCAAAATTGTTTAAACATAGCTCGGACAAGCTACAATAAAGATGTCACAAGTGTGTAAACGGCAGAAGAAGACAACACTTTAGGCAGCAGCCCATGAGAACGGGCAGAGTACTCAATATTTTAAAGCAAATTTTAGCTGTATTTTCGCTCTATAAAGTTACTAGCATATCGGAAATTGCTGATTATAAAAGCTATAGTATTGAAATTTGGTATGTGGTTGCTTCTATACTCAATCTAAATAAACTTTATTGAAAGTGTGACTAATACTTTCCAATATCAAAGTTACCAGCCTATCAGAACTCGAGAGCTTTGAGGCCTGCAGCTGGGAAAGTAATCAAATTAAAGAATTTATGAACTTAAAGCACAACTTAAAGTATTTGGTTTATGGCTGCTGCCATGTTTTATCTATTTAGAATATACAAAAAAACAAGCAGATTTTGATTGTTTATATAATAAAAACAAATAATACGCCCCTTCACACATCTTCACATCTCTATAGGATATATGCCCAGTCAAATATTGTCATCTGCAACACTTTTACGCGTTTCATCTCATTTCATTTGTTACGAATGACACATCTCGCGCCATAATATTGAAATTGCCGTTTTATGCAAATCAAGCATACAACACAACAAAAAAAGCCAAAAAAAAGCTAAAGAGATTTCATATACGAAATTTCACAAAATTCATAGGTCAAATATTGACCAATTTGGGCCGCAAAACGGTTCCGCAGCGAGATGTGCAAAATTGCACAACACACACACACACAGACACGCACACCCAGAAACGCGCCAAACGAAATGAAACAAAATGAAATCAAATGAAATGAAACAATGACAAAAGAAAACAAAGCGCAGCGCCTGTTGAAATTTGAAAATAAATTTCACATGCACAGAAAAAAAATTATTGAAATTCAGTTCACGAAGTGAAAAGAGTATATTGGGTTTGTGCAATGTCCGCCTTGCATTTTTTTTTGCAGATTACAGATGACCTCCTCTAAAGATTGCAGACATATCAAATCTATGTATCTTGAGGTGAAAATCCAAAATCCTCAAAATATCGAGCCACGCCCACTCCCGCCCACAAATTAGAAAATTCGATATTTTCCCAAAATATCAATAGTAATTAAGACAGTTTTTGACTGTTTTAAGCTGTTATTATGCTGGTAACGAGTATTGAGCTGTCGGCTACACCCGACTGCGTTCTTACTTGTTTGTAGCTGATTTGTCGATTGCCAAAAAAGAAATACTTAAAAAATACTATAAAAAAAGTACAATGCAGCCCTAATGAAGCAGCATCCCGCGCTGCAGTTTTGGCGGGGGCATCTGCAGTTGTTGTTGTTATTGTTGCTGTTGGTGTTGTTGTTGTTGCCAGTTGTCAAGTGCATAACCAGTTCAGCTTGCATTGGGGCTGAGCGAGTGAGGGTTGGGGTGCATATGAGGCGGGGGCAGGGGGCGGGGAGCTATAGCGGTTTAGCTTGGCGCTCATACAATGTAGCTACAAATTGTCAATGTTTTAGTTAGTCGTGCACATACACACACACGCACACACAGTTGCCTGAGCGGGACTGTTGGCGGGGCGCATTCATGCATTCAATTCATTCATTCATTCATTTAGTCAGTCACAAGTCAACCCTGACCTGAAAAATACATGACACTAGTGTGTGCATTACATGTGCATATGTGTGCACACACACACACACACCTGTGTGTGTGTAGGTGTGTGCATGCAGCCGCTTTTTGTAGCCGTTAAGCTGCTTTAGCTGTTTAAGTTTAGACTCTGCTCTGTGTGTGTGTGCGATTATTGATATTGTCATTAATTTGTTGTAATAACTGTTGTTGTTGTTGTTGTTGCTGTTGTCTCATCATCAGATATGAAAACTGTTGTAAGACAATGCTATGCAATTTGCGTGACAATTTTTGTGCATTTTTTTTATGGTAATTACAAATATATGTTCTATGAGTTCTAAAATGTATTTGGACAGCAAACTATGTTTAAGTATTCTGATGCTTACATGATGTAAATATCAGTGGATTAATTTTAAACAGAAAATTTAGAAATTACATTTTTAAAATAATTGGTTTGTGTTTAGTTAATATTATATATTATTTAAATTATTAAATTAATATATTTCATGTTATAAATAACTGAAACATAAAGCTGTTTAAAAAAATGTTTGCTAGTTTATTCTTTACAAAAATAAATTCAAAGTTTTACGAGTCCAAAAATGTATAACACATAGGATATTCCCTTTCCTAAACTTTATAGATATAATAACATTCTATTTAACAACCTTTATCGAATCATCTTTTAAGCCATATTTTTAGCCATTATCTGATGTTGCAAGTGTCATCTAATTAACTCTCAAATATTCTCCCACAATTTACATTTTTTATAAATATTGAAAAAAATCCAATAAAATATTTTCCCTTGAGCCGAACCTAACTAGTTACAATTGAAATGCGCTTGACATTGACATTAGACGGAGCGGAAACTGTTTAACATACAACAACAATAAATCAAGCTAAACGAGCCCATAATTTGTTTAATCAATAACTAAATGCATTAAATGGTTATTTAAACAATGCATTTTTATATTATGTTTTTTTTTCTAAATTGATCGCAATTTGCATTGCAACAATAACAACAACAATTGAATAATAATAATATTCGCACACTTGAATTAAACGTAATATATTGAAAGAAACTAAAAACATGCAATTGAATGTGACTGTTGGACTGAGTGTGTTGGTGTGTGTGCGTGTGTGTGTGTGTGTGTGAGCGCATCTGTCTCTATCTTTGGGCAACACCTTCGAGCAACCAAAATTTATGGAGCTGTAGATTGACGGGAGATTTGAATTTCCTTTTCCTCGCATAACAGTTAAAATCGCCTTCAGGCTTTGGGGGAATTTTGTAAGCTGACCCCAAATAAAATGTCTAAATTGTCGTGTTTCATTCCATATTGTTTCTTAATGATTTTATGTCAAATGTTTCGACCTGACTTAACACAAAATAAATTGGCAGAAATTAAAAAAAAAACGCTTAGTGATGAATGTTATAATTGAAGACTGAGGATAAACTTAAATTAGACCCTTCATTATAATAATAATAATAATATATATTTTGTACAATAAAATATTTTAAGCTAGGTGTTTGTATTCAGAAAGTATATCAGAGAAGCATTATATTTATTATACGATTTAACTAACTTCTTTTGCCAAGCACTCTTCTCGCTCTAAGCAAACCAAATCAAGAGATGTTTCATCAGAAAAAAATCAATCGAAATTGAAATTCTGAAGCATGCGGAATGCGAAACTCGTTCGTCTTTAGCGTTAAACAAAACAACAGTTAACTTTTTAACAACAACAACAAAAAGGAAACAAGTTCTATTGTTGTTGTTGCTGTTGTTGTGAAGCGTTAAACGTGTTTCAATCGCAAATTAAAAAAATCTTTTTTATAAATATAAGCTACATAAAACAAAAACAAATGCAATAATTTTGTGGTTTATCGCTGTGCTAACCCGAAACGAGTTTCCATATTAATAATAATAATACGAATAAAACATGTGAATAAATATACAAAAAAATAAAATAAAATAAGTAACTGAAATTCAAAATAAACCAGACAATTCACAAGTTATTGACACTGAACTCAAAATAAGGCAACAAAAATAAAACCAGAAAGTCAAAAAAAATAAAATAAAAATTATAAAGAGATTGGCGCATTTTGTAAATGTGACAACAAAAAAAAAAGTGAAATACACGCGTCTGAGGAGTTTTTTGTTTTTTATAGCTAGCAATTTGGTGCGTGTTCAAAGGTAGATCCCCATTTTTAGAAAGTATATGTTAAGCAGTTGGTTGAAACAAGGAAGTTATTTGGGATGTAAAATGTGAAGGAACTGCGTAGAGAGAAAATAAAGAATTTCTCAAGCCACAACAAAGGCAGATCCCTAAGGGATTTATCTTTAAGTCTTTGATATTAACTCGAGAAATGGAAATGTTATATTTTTTTGTAGTAAGCTGAACTTTAACATTTAAATACATTAAAATACAAAGCTAAAAGTTATTAACAAGTAAGAATATTGCGAACAGTAAGCAAATAATATTATAAAAGCAAATAAAATATCGAGCTGTTGTTGCTTCAAGCAAAAACTTGCCAAGCATTGAACTGCAATTGTTTTAGGCCCTAATTCAATTAAGGAGTACACACAGAAGAGAGAAGCGCAGTAGAGAAGCTGCGAGCCGTTGTATTGTGTTGCACAAGAAATGCATTTTCATGCTTAAACTGAAAGATGACTTGGGAGACAAAGGCCCTGACAGGGGCTAACAAAGGCCCGAAGGGGCCAGGCACAACACACACACATACAACAGCACACACGCACAGGGCTGGGCCAAAGACAAAGTGGTGAGCTGAGAGTCGAGGCAATTCGGAGAGTCGTGAGTTGTTGCGCGGCTCCAGAGGCGAGGCCTCTGGTCAGGTATTTCAGCTCCAACTGCTGCGTCGTCATTGCATACCAAAAAAAAAAAAAAAAAAACAGAAGAGAACCCAGCCAGCAAAAGCAGAAGAAGCAGCAGAAAAAAACTCGCTTCCTTTATTATTATTCTTTATTTATTTTTATTTTTTTTCTTCTCTTACATTTTTTGTTCTTTTCAAATACACACACACACACATACACACACATAAAAAGTGTATTTTTATTCTTATGCGCGGAACGCAGTCGAGCGCAGCACTTGAGACCAGTTTCTCTCGCTGTGTGTGAGTGTGTGTTGATTCACTGCACAAATAAATCTCAGCTTTGAATTTTATCACAGTGTATGTGTGTGTGTGTGTGCAGGATTCTTGCCCTTTTTGCTTTTAGCTCTTGCTTCGCTTTTCTGATTGTCAAATCTCTGTTGCCTTCTTTTCTTGTTTGCCGTTTTGTTTGATTTCTAGAGTGAGCGAGATGGCAATAGCGTGCGGCAGACAGGCGACTCAGCCCTTAAACAGGTAGACAACATGCATTGTTTATCAGTCAGGCTAGCAGGTAAAAACTAACGCCAGACACGGTGCAGAAAAAAATAAACGGAAAAAATCGAAGAAAAAAAACAAATGACTTAGGCAACGAACTTGCCACAGGATCTGCTGACTATTCAAATTGTCCAGCTAGCAACTAACATTTGCTGCAATACCTTATTAGGCATTCCTGAAAAAAGCACAAGTTTTTGCCCAAAACTGAAACTTGAGCTTAAAGTGGAAATGGTCAAAGAAACTGAACGAAGGCAATTGTAATTGGAGAGCTGGTTGAATAACGTGAACTAAGGGTAGCTAGAAAATACAAAATAAACTCAGCGTTGAATATGAAATAGTCTAAAAAAATCCCTTGTGAATTACTTACTTATATATATTTCTCATGTATATTTTATGAATACAAATTATATATTCAATCATAGGTTAAAGTTCATATAGTCTTTATATATATAATCTTGAAAGTTTTATGCTATCCTTATTTCAAAGGAAAGAGGCATATTTATGTCTTGAGCTTGCTTAAAATGTGAAATACTTCAGATTGTTTACAGATTTTGCTCGGGTTGATCGTGAGGCTTAAGAATAGATTAAGCGAACGATTAACTATTTTATGGCTACTTTTGAAGTTGGCGTTCATTTTTAGCCATTTGGGCATTACAAAGGCTTAGGGTAGAGGGGTAAGGGGAGCGTAACCGGAGGGCTATTCGACTTCAAGAGAGATAAATGACGGCAGAACTTTTGCAACCTTTCGCTAACTTCCGGCCGCGTGTTGTAACATCTGCGTGTGTGCGTCAACTTGAATTGAACTCTGGACGTTTATTTCTTTCTTTATTTTATTTTATTTTATTTTTTGACTGTCTTCTAACAGCTGCCGTGGCCGCTGGTTGTTGCTATTGCTGTTGTTGTTGTTATCAAGTGCTAAGTGGTCAATGTTGACTTATCGCAGCGACTTTATCAATGAATTTCCTTTGAATTTATTGACTTTTACTTTGTGTACGCGCGCAATGAAATGAAATGAAAAGATGGCCAAAAAACGATTGTGAAATGTTGCAAAAAAAAAGTTGGCCGCAATATAAAAAAGAAAAATAAAACAAAAAGGGTACAGGAAGTTGGGCAGTTAGTTGGGCAGCTGTTGTAGCTGTAGTTGTTGTAGTTGTTGTTCTAGGAATTTTTATAGCAGCGCGCAGCAGACCTTGTCTTAAGGTCGCGCTTCTTATATACATATATATATATATATATACATATTTATCGCGTATGAATATTTATAGCTACTACTTGCGGCACGCAACACTTGAGCAATTTTTTAGTTTTTATAGACTACACAGTGCAAAAATATTGGCTTAAATTTGCGGCTAGTTTTCCATTTGAAAACTATTTTAATTTTATGTGCAAAATTGAGAGATTTTTGTTTTGATCTCTTCGCAAAAGTGATCGTTGTGATCGTTGATGAAATATATTTTAACTTGAAACGGTTTTTAGCTCAAAAAACATTTTAAAAAATTAAATAAAATAATATTTCTAATAATTTATGAAACATTTAAATTGATAATAATGTTACAGGGTTGGAAACTTTATTAGTCAATTTTTTACTTAAATTGTAAGCAAAGTAAAATAATTAAAATAACAATTAATACTTAATTAACGATCAAGGGTATTTTAGACCAACAAAAGGAACAAAAGGAAGCCTGCAAACTTGTCAATATTGTTTTGGAATTGCAATTTAGATCAACATTTAAATGAAAATTAGACCAATATAAAAAGTGATTGAAGAAATTTCTTTATAAATTTCGATGTTCATTTAATAAAAATTTTTAAAGCATGCTGGTTTTTTTTTAAATTTAAAGCAAAATTTTTCTTTTTTTTTTGCTGTGCAGCAGAATATATCTTTAGTTATAGCTATATGTTTATTTATAGGGTAAGTGCTCGCTGTGTGTGTGTGTGCGTGTGTGTGTGTGTGTGTGTGTGTGCGTGTGTATGGGAGCAAAATCACAGACGCTGGCAAACAGCAATTATGGCCGTGGCAACAACAAGAACAACTATAACAACAACAACATTATGTTGCACTTGAGACACGGTTTGGGCCACGTTCTGTACGCTTTGGTTTTATTCTTTTCGACTCTTGTCGTCTGTTCTGTGGCCATCCACGGCTCTCGTGTGGCATGCCCTTGCCAAGAATCGTGTTGTTGTTGCTGTTGCTGTTGCTGTTGTTGTTGTTGTTGTTATTGCCTGGCTTACTGGTTCTACCACTTTTCGTTTGCCTTGACTTTGCCTTTGCTTTTGTGCCTTGTGCCTTGCGCGCTTTGGCCAAATGGCCGCTGAGGAGCAACGCCCAAAGTCAACTTGGCCTTATGTGCACAAGCTGCGCGAAACGGCAAACCCAGACCCTGCCCCATCATCATCATCATCATCATCATCATCGTGATCATCGTGATCATGAACATTGTGCGCTTCATTATGCCGTTTAGCTAGCTGCAAGTTTTCTGCTACTTTTGCTAGAGCCACCTATCTTTGGGCCTCTTTGCTGCTTCCACTTCCACTTCTGTTGCTGCTGCTTCTACTTCGTCTTCGTCTTCTCTTCTTCATTTGTTTTACTGCCCATTCGAGTGCTGGCTCTCAACTTGTACTTTTGCTTGGGCGCTCAAAAAGAGATTTGTGGCTTAGGCACATTGTTATATAATTTGCCCATTGCCAACTTTAACTAACTTTATATATATGTTGTGCCTGTCTGCTTGTGGCTCTATGTGTGTGTGTGTGTGTGTGTGCGTGTGTGCGCTCAAGTGTGTGAAGTTCTTGGCCGCTAACCGCTAAGGCAGAGAGCCCACTGAGCCACTGAGTTTAGGCCGTAATGCAAGGCCCGCTCAGAAGGAACGTGAAAAACCTAACCAACTGTCTCTGTGTGCGTATGTGCGGTTTGCCACAGTGTGGCTCAGGTGAAGGAAAAATTAAGGCAAAAATAATTATTATTATTATAAGCAATATGCATTGGAGCATATTGTAAGCACAAATGTTTAAAGCAGTTGGGAATTATAAATAAAAATACAAGTTTATGTTCCAGAGTTAATGAATGCAATTCATAGCATAGAACAGACTGAAAAGCAATTCGAGTTCAAAATATAATTGCTAACTTTATTGAATATAGAAAAGTTATATTTTGATTTTTTTTAAACTTGAGTTTGCAGGTGATATATTTTTTTTAATATTATTCTTAAAAAGTCTTGAATTTTGTTCTTTAAAAACACAGTTGGGGGTTTTTTGAATCTAACAAAACAAATTAATTGTAATTCATTTTATTTAACTTTTATTAACAAAGTTTTTAAGATTTTCAAAAATAAAATAATATAATCATCAAAATGTTGCAGTCAGGAATATATTCTTGCCTAACATAAAAGTCTCTGAAGTTTTAGGTGAATATTATTTATTATGTATTTATTTATTATTTATATAACATTTTCAAGACCTGCTATTAATTTTGTTCTTTAACATTCTTATGAGTAGAAAAAATTATGTTTAGTTTAGTTTTTTTAAAGCTTATAAATCCATTTGAATTTAATTTGTTTTTAATTTTTCAATTGGAGCGGATTTGTTGGCTTTTTGCTAGCTTAGAACTTTTATAATTAAGTGAAAGATCAAGCAACTTAAATTTCAGGTTCTATTTTAAAAACTTATCATTAGCTCTGCTTGCAGGCACACACACACTCACACACACACCCATGCAATGTTATTTTGTAGTTGCGTGTGATTCAAGTTGAGGTTGGGTTCCACAACAACGACGAGCAATTTCCACTTCCACATCCACTTCCACAGCACTTGCCACGCCACGCCACGCCACGCCACTTCACTTTATTCTACTCTACCCCATGCCCTACCGCCTGCCCCTGCCTCCACCCTATAATATTCCACTCTATTCCATTCTATTTTATACACTTCACTCTATGCTATTCGGTTTATTATACGTATTCCTACATGTAATTATGATATTGTTGTTTTTTGCGCAAAGACAAAGGGCAGTTAAGCCGCAGACGATGTGAAACAAAAGACTTAGGCAGCGAACTTGACAGCGACACACACACAACAAATCAGTAAAGTGTATAAATATCATAATTAAAACAGAAATCCTACAAAAATAGAACTGAACAAAATCGAAAAATCTATGTGAGAAAAGATAAAATTCACTTTCAAGCCGATTCTGATTAGTCCCCAAAAGAAAGTTATGCGATTCCAATTTATTGATATAATTATATTCGTCTGCTAAAACTGTATAAAATATATATATATATTTTTCTTTTTTTTCTTATTTTTTCTTGAATTGTTGGTCACGGTCAAGGGTGAAGCGGGACCGCCTGTTGCTTTGCCGGCTACGAAATGACTTAATAAGCCGCCTCGGCGGTTATGTAAGATACCAAATAGATGGTCTAGCTTGTAGAACAGAAATTGTTGTTGTTGTTTTTGCTGTTCTTTCTGCTGCTTTTAATTTTTTTTATTTATTTATTTTTTTTTTGGCAATTCAATGAAAGTGATTGATGTTGGCCAAAGATTCGGCGTAGAATATAAGAAAAACAACAACCACAAAACCAAATACAACAAAAATAAAGCCAAGGGTCGTGTCGTGTGGGCGTCAACAAATGCTCGAGACGCTCAAGACGCTGTCTAATTTGTTGTTGTTCTTGTTGCTGTTGTTGTTATTGCTATTTGGCTTGAAGCATTGAATTGGTAGCTTTTTTGTTGCTGTTGGAACCACAAAACTGTTGTTGTTGTAGTCCGTAGATAGCCATCAGCATTTGTCTTGACTGATTTGTGGCTATTATATGGTCATAAGCATTTATTTGTCTGTCAGCTTTCTGGCTTTGTAATGAGCTGGAAGTGTAACAAATGCGCAGGAAATGTGTTTGTCCTTAAGGCACTGCAAGCAGTACGTGGCTAATGAAGCGGGCTTTAGAATAGTTGCTCAAGAGCGATTCTATCAAAATTCAAAGAAACCAAAAAAAAAATGTAATAAGAAAAAACAGAACATGCAAAATAACTATCAAGAGGGCAAAAACTGAGTTGGGATTGAATTGAGATTATATTAGGAAAATAGTTGCGTGAAAATATATTTAAAAAAGTCCATTATTAGATTATACAAATATATAATTGGTCGGATATATAGGAAAAAAAGAAAAAGAGACTTAAAAAAAAATGATTAAGTTGGTTGTGTTCGAATTTGGCTTATAGTATATTTTAGAGCTAATAATTCTGTATTCTAATGTAGATTACTTCTCATACGTTTTTTGAAAATTTGTTAAATATCTGTTGAGATATTAAAACAAAAAACCAAATTTTAATATAGGAATATAAACCTGTGTGAAAGAATTTGTATTGAATTAAAAAAATTTCAATGGGAAATTACAAATACTGAAAACACAATCTTTGTACACGAAGTAAAAATTGAGTCTTAATTAAAAAGAACTCTGGAAATTTTGCTGAAATTCACAATTTCAAAAGATTTTGTATATAAGAAAACAATATCGGAAAATCAAACATTAAGAATGCTAATCAGAAAATTCCAAAACTAAAATTCTTAGTTCTATCTTTATTGTATATGGATATACAAAAGCAAGAAAATTTTCTTATCTTTCTAATTTTTATAATATAATAACATTCTTTTCCACTTGAAAACTAATTTGATGATACAAGAATTTTTATTATTATTATTTTTTTTGTTTTTGTTTAATTTCAGGAATTTTATTTGTTACTTAAATTTAAAAGAAAAGCAAAAAATAAATTGACTTTTTTGAGTTTCAAATACACCCAAAAGAACACCCAAGAAACAAAGGGGATTCTCCTAACACCCAAGTTCATATAGGCCAAACAACAACGAATTCTCAATTAAGTTTTTCTAAAGGTTTTCCAAACAAAACCTTTAAGCAAAAGCTAAAAGCGAAATTCAGGCATAAAAATCAAAGAATTAGAATATAAAACTAGAAAGAAACCAAGTGTAGTTGAAATTGAAAAAAGTTGGAAAAAATTTACTTTTAGATACTTTTTCTAAGGTTTTTTTTTTGTTTTTGATTTTTTTTATGTGCATTCTTTTGTGCATGTTATTTGATCGGAGCGTCGAGTTGGGCTGTATTTTGCATAAATCACATAAAAAGTGGTGACTTAGGCAACGAACTTGACAACGTTTGGCAAGTTTGTTGCCTAAGTCTTTTGATTTGATGAACTCTTTATTTTGGTCAGGCAAAGGGATATCAACTTACCGTTTTGAACTTGCTCGGCCTTATTCTCGGCACTCAAATTGGAATCTGCATTGGCATTGGACTCCTGCGCCAGCTCGAGGCTGTGGCGCGTCTGGCCGAAATAATGACGTCGATGATGGAAACGTTTGCGCGTGGAGGAAGATGCCGCTGTCAGGCTGAGCGGCTGTTCCTGCTCCGGTTCGGGCTCCCGCTCCGATTCGGGCTCCCGTTCCGTTTCCCTTTCCGCCTGACCCTGTGGCTCCGGTTCGGGTTCGGGTTCGGGTGCGGGCGTCGGTCTCGGCTCGGGCGTGGGCGTCCGCGATGGGCGTGGCCTGGCCTGTCCGCGATTCGTGGCCGCGCCGGGACTGAGCGGCGGCACCAGACACCGCTCATCGTCCTGCGCCTTGTGCTGCAGCAGATTCTGCGACTCGAGCAGCCGCTGCTGCTGCTGATGCAGCCGATTCTTGATCAAAAAGATTTTCGGCATTTTTGCGGGTGGTTTTTTGTTTGTGTTTTATTTGTTTTAGTTGTTGTTTTTGGTTGTTGTTATTTGTTTATTAACACAGACACACACATAGAGTACACATACGAAATCGCGCGCGCGCACACACATATATACACATACTCACACACACACAAGCACACACAGGCACAGTAAACAAAACACTAATCCAAGTGCGTGTCTGTTTAACACTGTGTGTGGCTGCAGTTGTTGTTGTTGGTGTTGTTGTTCTGCTGTTGTTGCTCCTTCTTTTATCAGTTAAGCAATTTTTTGGTAAAAAAAAAAATGGGTATATATATATTTGTATGTAGCAAATCCGGTGCTTTGATATTTGTTGTTTGTGAGCTCGGCTCAGTTTAATTTTTTGTGTTTCTTCATCATTTCCAGAATTTGGATTTATGTTTGTTTAATCATATATATTTTACGCACTTTTGAAAAAAACAAAAAAAAATGTATCAACTT
This sequence comes from Drosophila colorata, assembly GCA_035041545.1. Classification (NCBI taxonomy): domain Eukaryota; kingdom Metazoa; phylum Arthropoda; class Insecta; order Diptera; family Drosophilidae; genus Drosophila; species Drosophila colorata. The sequence goes on along the minus strand of JAWNLD010000295.1, from coordinate 831,545 downwards.
GTATTTTATATATAGATGTATATTTTTTTTTATATAAAAAGCTGCCGCTTGTTCTTGATGTCAACTGTTATTTCATTTTTGTTTTTGCTGGGCAGTTTTGAGTTTTACAAAAATTTGTACGAATTTGTTTTAAAAAAAAAAAAAAATTAATATAAATTTTTTTTTTTTCGACGCGGTTTGTTGTGCGTGTGTAACCGTTTTATTGAATTTGTTGTTGTGTGTGGCTGTGGCGATTGCGTTGAGCGACAAAACACGTGCATTCACAACGCCGGCTCGCCTCTTACTGTATTCAAGCGGTGCCAGCCGCCGAGCAGTTAGGCCAAAGTCAAGCGATACCGCTGCGCAGCGTCGGCAGCGAACGGCGAACGGCGAACGGGCGTCTACAACAAACTCAGTTAGTTTTAGAGGCGAATTCAGGCGACGAACGCAAAACACCGTAAGCCGCACTTGAAACCCAGAGAGAGCGAGAACGAGAGCGGGAGAGAGCCAAGTTCGCTTTCGTCTGTGAGTCAGGCGAAGAAGTTCGGCTTCGGCTGCGTCTTCGACTTCGACTTCGTTCGGCTTCGGCTTCGGCTCGCTTTGTAACTGTAAGCGCTCAGAGCACCTGACGACGGCGACGGCGACGTCGCTGCCGAAGATCGAGAGAGAGTGAGAGTGTTTTGGACTGCGTCTGCCGTTGTTGCCTTTGCTTCATTTCGCTCACATAACGTTTCTCATGCAGTTTTTTTTTTCGCTGCGTCTCTTCGTTTTGTTTTTTTTCGTTTTTTTTTTCGCCGCTCTGTGTGCGTGTGTGTATTTGTGTGTTTTTCTTGTTGGTTCAGAGTCAAGGTAGAGGTAATGTTTTATCGTCGCTGGCGTCGCTGCTGCTCGCTTTGGTTGTTGCTTTGGCCATTTGCCGGTTGGGATGTTTTACTTGTTTTGTGTGTTTGCGTTTGGCTTGTACTTGTTGTACTTAGAGCTGCTTAAAGTTGTTGTTGCTGTTATGTCTTTGGTCTTGACTCTGAACTGAGCATTTGGCTGCAAATGATATAAAAATAATTTGGTTTTTTTTTTAATTTTTTTTTTTTTCATAGATCTTACAGCATAATTTTGCGGCTACAAGTGTATGGAAGAGCACGAATAGATTTTTAAAGCGATATGTGAGGAGTGAAGTGACGCTATAAACTCAGCTATATAGTTTTTTATAATTCTTTATAGCGCAGCTGTTTATATACATATACATATCCCTCTAGTGGGATAGATATATACCAACACATTTTCTTAGGCAGTTCAGCGTTATTATTATTATATTTATTTTAGTTAAAAATTATATTAAAAATTAAGTATCTTTTTTAGATTTCAGATCTTACAATAATTTGTGTGGCTATTATTTGAATAATATAATAATAATATACCAAAATATTATTTTGGAATTGGAATACAGAAATTAAGTATGACATTGCGATAGACAGTAAGCAAGTAAGTTTATATAGTATTATATCGATAATTGGACCTGCACTTAAAATTGATTATAATTACCTTAAAACTACATTTTTTTTAATATTTGTTTTTGTTTTGCAACTTAATTGCAAATTTGCATATTAATTATAGTTGGATAGCCCAGAATTAATTTATAGAAATCAAGAAATCGTAACGAAATTTGTATTTTCTTTGAATTGAAAATACAATTTTTTGCGAATAAAAAATATATGTTCACTGAGTAGTTTAATTAAAACACGTGTGCTTCTTCGCCAGTCTGACCTCAAGTGATTTAATGATTAGAGAATTTCAGTAGACTTGATTTGACATTAGAAATAAAGCGTACTTTGCTATATTGCAATATTTCAAAATAGTTTTCTACTATAAATTATTATTTTTCCTATAATTATCAGTATAGGATATTTACAGTATTCCCTTTGTATAATTATTATAGAATTGCGTCTTACATAGAAAAAAGGGAATATGTGCGAAGACGTTTCAGGACAGTGATTTTCCTACCTAAGAATAGCAAGTTTATAAATGTTTTTTACAAAAGTGTTTCTAGACAGCTTAAATGTTATGTTAAATGCTTGCTGCTGATTATGTTCTCAAGTATGGCTTGGCAAGTTTGTTGCCTAAGTCTTTTGTTTGCTCCAAAGATCTGCGCATAAATCATTTTAATAACACAAATCGAATTAATAACACATTTTAAGCCAAAATAAAACGTTTCAAATAATTTGAAAATTATTCAATTATATTTAATTATTCATTAATATATTTCAAAAATAATAATTTTAAATAAACTTCATTAGTGATTAAATCGGGAAAATATTAAAAATAAATCGCTATTAATATAAATTTCATTGAAAAATTTTACAGAAAATAGAATATTAGTTTTACTTTTGATATTATTTGAATATATAACAATATACAATATATGTTATTTAGATATGGATAAGAATATATGTTAAATATATATAAGGAAACAACTCGACCAAAGTCTGTCTACACAGCTCCCTTCAAGAATTTCATTTCATCATTATCGACAGTTGCCTGTGTGTGTGCGTGTGTGTGTATAACTACGAAGACGCGTAGATACGCAAGAAGTACAAGAACAGAACGTCAATAAGTACCATATAAGCGAAATTAAACGGCAAAATAGTTGGCAACGCGCCTCGCACTGGCTGTGCTGCAAGTGTGTGTGCGAGTGTGTGGGCAATAAAATGAAGAAGCAGCAGCGCTGTCGGCTTGTAATGAGCGCTTAGAACGCGCTTAGAATGGCAATAAGATTGCGGCGAGAGTCGTCGTCGCCGTCGTCGTCGCCGTCGTTTGCTCTCTCGCTCTGCTTTGGCTCTCTCGCCTTGCTGTGTTGCGTCTCTCGCTCTGGCGCACACGAGTGCGAGGGCAACGGCAACTAACGTTATTTCACACACTTTGCGTCCGTATGCGTGTGCGTGTGTGTGTGTGTGCGCGCGCTTGGCTGGGCCGTGTGATGTAAGCGCTGCAAACGGAGCGAATTCGCCGCGGCGAGCGCGCACACCTGTGTGAGGTACACACACGCACACACAGGTACGCAGCGCGGCGACGTAACAAATTTACAGCTAGCTTTGTGGCTGTGTGCGCCAAACGTGCGACGCAGAGCGCAAGAGAGCAATAGAGCCGGAGAGAGAGAGAGAGAGAGCGCGCTTCAAATACCTGTTGGCAGTGGCTTTGACTGTGACTCTGACTTTGGCGTCGAGGCAGCAGCAGCGCCAGCGACGGCGGCAGCGACAGCGACGTCGGCAGAATTTTTAGCTGTCTTTTAGCTGCGCGCGCCTCTTAACTAATTGTTGTTGTTGTTGCTCTTGCTGTTGTTGTTGCTGTTGTTCCTGCGCCAACTTCACTCTCACTCAAATGCCGCTGCTAACCAAATGCAAGTGCTCTGCCCTTTGCAAGGCAACACGGCGAAGCAGCAGAACAATCAACAACAACAACAACAACAACGACAGCAAGTGAAAAATCCTGCTCGCTGTGATTTTCTTTTATCGAATGCAATTTATTTAAGTTCGCTTAGGTTCTTTTTGCCCAGCAGTCACGCATTGCCTTTAACTCAAAGGTTAAGTTTTTCCAATCAAATTATTCTTGCCTTTTTTATACCCGCTCGGGAAGTGAAAAGAGCATATTGGATTTGTGCAATGTCCGTCTAGCTGTCCGTCCTTTCGTCTGTCCGTATGAATGCAATTGGAGCTAGAGTCGTGCATTTTGGAATCTATAATTTTTTAGAAATGCGGTTACATAGACATTAAAGCTGATAAAAATGTTGGATTAATAGTTCCCATATTTCTACCATAATAACCCCCATAACTTTGTCAAAACTGAACCGAAGTTTGATAGCATTTTGGTCATGGTCTGTCCTCTAGATTATTTCTACATTCAAAATAAATGCTTAATTGAAAATACAATTTTTGGAATTTTACTCATTTTCGAAAACATTCTTTTTTTTTAAATTTAGAATTGCAAGTTTACATTTTTAATCGATTGTGGTGGTCACAATTAGGTTAAAAATTAATATTTAAACAGATTCTGCGAGATACTTTTTTTTTTTTTGTCAAAAATTATTTTAAAGTTGACAACATTTTTGACTCTCGATTCCACAGCTCCCATAATTGAAAGTCCCATAACTTTGTCAGAACTGAGCCGATTGTCATGTTTTATGGCATTTTGGTCATGATTTCTGCTCTAGATTAATATTTATTTGGATATTATTTTTGGAGCCTTACTTTTTTTTTATTTTTATTTTTATTTTCATTAATTATTTAATAATCCAGACCTAGGCCAGGGTCACTTGCAACTATGCCTATGACAGGTAGGCCTATATATGTGCGTTATATACGGGTGTGCGTGTGTTCTTATCGGCTATATATATATATATATATATATATATATATATATATACGTATATGTGTGTGTTTAGGTTTGTGTCTTGCTGTTGCTTGAAATTGCGCATGAGTGCACACACACATACACACACGCACACACACCTTTTCTGCTTTGGCTACTCCTCATCAACCTGCTCATTATGATCATCATGCTCATTATTATGCTGCTCATTACGATCTTCTGCCGTGTGTCTGTGCGGTAATTGCAGTCTTTAAGAATGTGTTTTCTTTTGGGCCTTGCTGGGCTGTCTCTTCTTTTGGCTCTCTCTCTCTCCGGTCTCTCTCTCTCCTGTCTCTTTCTCTCTCTGTTTCCTTTTGCTTGTTCTAAACGTAATTTTTTTTTTGCTCTCAGCTCTTCTCTCTCTCTCTCTTGTTTCTTCCTCTTCTGCTGCTGCTGCTGCCTTTTTTACTTTTTATCTTTATTTGCTCAATTGTCGTCATCGACGGCGACGGCGACGTGCTCGCCGCTGCCTCAGCCTGCTGCCGTTGTTGTTGCTGCTGCTGCTGCTGCTTTTTCGCTAAAATAATGCTAAAGTAAAGTGAAGTAAGAAGCAGTACAAGAAGAAGCAGCAGCAGCAGCAGCGGCGACGGCGACGGCGGCGCAAAAAAAAAGTAAATGAAGAGCGGCCGGAATACCTGTTTTACCTGTTTGTATACCTACTAACGTACTAACACTGTTATAGCGGATTCACGGCGCACACGCCTGACAACAACAACAACAGCAACCACAACAACAACAGCAACCACAACAACAGCAACAACCACAACAACAACAGCACACTTGAAGACGCAACCAAGCCCCAAGTCGCCTTTTTCGCTGTCGCGAATCGCAACCCAACCCAGCCAAAGACGCAGCTACCCAGCGAACCCCCTCCTTGCTCATTGCAGCACCACCCCCCACACCTCTCCTCCCTCCCCCCTTCCCCCCCTCACCCGCACCTTGCGTTGCTCTTCATCTGCTGCTCTCTTGCATATGTTTTTAATACTCGAGCAAGAAGTGAACAGTGTATATTGGCTTTGTGCAATACTGACTGTCCGTCTGTTTAAACTTTAAACTTGGAATATATGCGCCCAGGGGGGGCTTAAATCGATATATATACCTCAGTGTTGAAGCTAGATGCATAATATTTTTTCAGACAGATTACTGAAGACATCCTCTAAAGATTGCACAAATATTTTTTGGAGATGCCTACTGTGGGCGTGGCAAATCGATAAAATTCATATATCAAGAGCTAAAATCCCAAACTTGGCAGCCTTTTGTCTGATACCTCTAAAAATAACAATAATAATTAAAACCGTTTTCAACTGTATTGCGCCGTCGGTAGCACCCGACTGCGATGTTCTGACTTGTCTGTTTTTTTGCTCAAGTTCTTGTGCTTCGGACTTTGGTTACATCTTTTGCGTTTGTCGCTTTGGCTTTTGCTTTTGCCTTGTTGCCCCTTCTATGCCCTGGTCCAGTTGGATTCTTGGCAACATCTCTGCCCAGTTCCTCAGTTTCCTTAGTTCCAGATGCTGTCGCTTGTCTCTTGTCGGGTTGTCTCCTTGTCGCTTGTCGTTTGTTGTTTGTTGTTTCCTTTTGTGCCGTTTTATGAACGCTTCACTTTTTTCTGACGCAGGAATTTTTTGCTCACCTTACCAGCAATACGACCCCTCTGCAACCCCCACATCTCTTCTCGCTTGGCCATGTCTATTTTTGTAGCCGTTTTAAACGTAATGAACTGCCAATATATATATCAATCGTTGCAGCGGGTAGTAAGGGGCGAAGGGGGGGGGGGGTTCTACCTATGCTAATTTATGTTGACATTCATATGGAAAGCACAGCTGGTAGAGTAGAAGAGTCACATTAACTCTTAGACGAGCCAATGTTTTAGTTTAGCTCTTGGCGATTAGTGAGTTCTGCTCACAAACTAGCCGTTGCCTCCCCCAGCCCCAACTCCCCACACCCCTGCTGCCCTCCTGCCCTGCTGCCCACTGTGCGTCATAAATTGATTAAAACTAAAGCGACTCCCGTGTGGTCGCGTCTCTGATGGTTTTTGCTTTTGAATAAAAAGCGAAAACATTAATTAGGGTTCTAATGGAGCCTGCTAACTTGCTAGCTTTGCTGATTGTTCAGCAGATGTAAGCTAGCTAGCTTGCTAGCTTAGCCGACTATTCACAAGATGTAAAATTACTAGCTTTGCTTTGCTAACTTGCTAGCTTTGCGAAATTGCTTGTGATGAACACAAGAGAAAATAAAAAAACAGAAAAGACTCAAATACTGTATTTAATGTAGAAAATGTTGTACATGCATTAAGAAAGCTTTACGCTTATTTCAAATATAATTATACTTAATTCAAGAATTAAGTTGGTGAAGTCAAAAATAGTTAAAAATAGTCAAAGACAAAATTATTTTGAAATTTAATTTTAAAACATGATTTTATAACGGCATTTTTCTTTATATGTTAGTCAAATCTTACAAAATTCTCTCTCTCTGTATTAGTCTGACATTTAATTATTTACAGTTGTGCACTATAATTTAAAACAAAAAATCCATTTGAATGTTGAACTTGACAATGCTTTTGTGTCTTTGCTGCTTTTCAACGCTGACTTTTTGCGATTCAAGTTGAAGTGATAACAACAGCAACAACAAAAGCAACACCCTATTGGGCACCTCACGTCTTGCACATTACAAAATGCTCATCGTCGGACTGTCAACACCTCTTTTTCGCCTGAAAAAAATATATATGAAAAAACTATATACATATATATAATAATCATAATAATAATTGACGAAAAAATAGGCAAAAAATAAAAAATTTAATTAAAATTGTATGCAAGGTCGAAATTAGTTGCCAACGTGGCCATCAAGTCGAAAAACTTAATTCATAATTCATTTAAAGAGCGCACTACTGCCGCACCGCGCCGGCTTGCCCCCCTCCGCCCCACACCCCTGCACTGCCTGCTCTTTGGTCGTCGTAATGTCGTTGTACCTTCAAGAGTTGCGATACGTTGTGCACGTTTTTGTTTTGTTTTATTGAAGTTTTTTTTTGCTCTTTAGACCTGTTTGCCATATTAATCAGGCGACGGGCAGCTCAGAATGGGCCAGATCATATAGGTACTGCATGTACGACTAGGTTTTCATTGTTTTTGTTTTTCTAGCTACTTAGCGACTTTGTATCTTAGTCAGGGAGTCTAGCAATATATTCAATTTATTCGCATGTTCCTTAATATATTTCATTATTTTATCTGCTCGGCTGCAAAGCAATTTTTCATTTCGATTTCTGCAAATTATTATTTGCGCAAAAATATATACTGATTAAAAATATTTCGATTATTTTAGATTTATTTTTGCTTAAAACAATTTTTTGCTAATTTTTTAATTTAATTTACTTTTCTTTGTCTTGCTATAGTATATTTTTTTTTTTTTACTATTATAAACATTTTTTTTAAAAACTTCTCGCAGGGCTTCAATATTTTCTTAAATGAAGACAAAATTCACTAAAAAGTTTTCTGATATTTGTCAAACTCTTTTGCATTTTTTCCGGGGATTCTTATTCAGTGTTCAGTCTGTCGGCTGTGGAGTCTTCTTCTCTTTACTTGATATTATTTTTAAATAACATAATTTATCAAATTTCTCATTCTTTTGCTTTAAAGACTTAGACAACAAACTTGACAATATTGTCGGCTTTTAGGGGAATTTGCTGAGACGAAACCCTAATACCAATTTAAGCGCGATGTTAACAAAAGATCCAGACAATAAAAATTGGTATTAATATGTATTTAAAGTACATTATTAGTTATAAAAATATTTTGTGACATTAGGTTGTTGGTGAAAAACATTTCTTCTGTTTTTGTTAGTTTCGGGTCATTTTGGGCTTAAAATGTTGTTTCTTTTGTCGCCAAATCCTAGCCGGCAGTTCATATAATATTTGGTTAATGCTGGTAACAAAAGACTTAGGCAACGAACTTGCTTGGATCGACATTAAACATGTTTGTATATAATACATCCATCTATATCTTTATCAACTATATTTTTCAATACCTACATCTTTATCTTCATTTAACCCTTATATAAATCTTAAAATTCTTTGGCAAAATGTTTGCCCAACAAAAGACTTAGGCAACAAACGTGCACATTTCTTCACTTGCAGCATTTGCGGGGCGTTTATCTTTGCATATTTGCGTGGGCGTGTTTTTCGTATTGCGCAGCACAGGTAGCAGGTCGCTCAGGTGGGCGTGGCACTGGCTGCCTAAGCCTTTCGGCTTTGACAGTTATACAATAAGGCGCAGGGACAAAAGACGGGCAGAGGGAGATAAGGAGAGATAAAGCGATAAACAGATAAACGGCTAAAGCGATAACAATGCTGAATGAAGGCAACAAGTGCAAGTGACAAAAAAAAAAAAAAAAAAATACAGGAGACCTAAGCAGCAGCAAATGTTGTTGTTGTTGTTGCTACTGCTGCAACATTTCTGGCTAAATATTTTTGTGAGCTGCGCCGTTGGCAACGCCTTTTGCCCAGTCGCTGCGAACAATGGTAACAAGTGCTCGCAAATTGTTGCCTGCCAGCTACAGCAGCAGCAACAATCACAGCCGTAACAGCAACAACAACAACAATAACAACAACAATGGATTTACCATTAAACTTTAAATTCAAATTCAAGTTCATGATGAATGTATCACGTGCAGTTGCCGCCGTCGTCGCCGCTCTTTGGCGGTTTTTTTTTTATTGTGTTTCGTGTGTTTAGCTGTATGTGTGTGTGTACTTGAAGCTGAACACGACAAGCGCACAACAACAGCAGCAACAGCGCTGCCTTCGTCGCTGCTTTAGTACCTTGCGGTTGCCTATAAGTGCCTGAGATTTTTGTTTTTTGTTTTTTATTTTTATTTTTGGCTTATGCTGTTGCGCTACGTTAAGTAATTTCAATTAGCCAAGGAAAATTGTTAGCTGAAAAAGTTGATGAAAATTAGCTAATTTTTCAGCAGCTTTAAAATATTTGTAAAACTAATTTCCAGGAAATATCTCGTTATGAATTAAATTATGAAACCGTCTTAATTTGTTCACATATAAATTGATATATTTCGTAGTTTTTTTATATTGAAAATATGCGACTTATGTTTTTCATTATTGTTATGCTATTTGCAAATTTGTATCTATAAACTTTTATAAACTTTTGTATATTTTATTTAAGTTGTACAAAATATCGATTATACTTGCTTGTTTCTTAGCTTGCTTCATAGGGTATTTTCTAGTCGGGCAGCTGTCATTTGTTTGTGCTGCTTTCAGTTGGCTTAGCTTTTTGGGTTTTTATGGCTATTTTTTTTTTTTTTTTTTTTTTTGCTTTTTCAACTCATTTGAACATTTTTTGCGTTCAGGTTCTGGGCTACTTGAAGAGACTGTTGTTGTTGTTGTTGTTGTCATTACCGTAGGGCCGCAGTATTTTCTTTTTCTTTGTAACCTTTACATCATAGTCTCAGACTCAGACGAGGTACTCACAAGTTTTTCCACTCTCTTTTTGCTAGTTTTGATACCCTGTAGATTGATTGGTGTGGTGTTCTTTAATCGTCCATTTTATAAATAGAAGAAGTATTTTTCCCTGTACAGTATATTTATATATAATTGGTTTTTATGACGTTTTTTTAGACTTTAATAAAAGTCAAATTTATATATCAGTAATACAATTTTAATTAAATTTCAATTAAACTTATAACATTAATGATTTAATTTAAAAGAATAATGGTAAATATATACACATATGAATAATAATATATTTGATTTGAATTTATATAGTACTGACATTTCAATAAAAATAATGAAATTTTAAATGATATTGATAATTACATAAAATCAAAAATAATATATTTTATTAAATTCAAATGATTCTGATGTTTATATTTGTATATTTATAACAATGTTGATATTTTTATAAAAATTTTAAAGATATGTTTTATCAAAAGTAAAACGATATCAATATATTCAACAATATATAACAAATTTTAATGTCGGTAAGGTATTTTTTAGTCTGGCACTCAAGTTCACATTCGTTTTCTGATTTCGGAACTTATGTAATTTTCGTGTAGCTTCTGGGCCCCATTGAATTTATCGTTTGGCAACAATTATGCAATGAAGCATTTTGGTGATAGGGCGCGCTTTTCAGAACCTGCCATCAAACTGAGTATCTGCGAGTGGTATTTGAAAGGGTGAGGGCAAGGGTAAGCGGGGTCGTCGGGCTGGCTTTTTAATGTTCAAGGTAATTTGAAATTAAAAAACATTAACTCTGACTTTGAGCTTACATGTGCGAGCGCGCGGCGGCGATAATTGAACTCCGCTTAACTTGGCCTGTTGGCTATTTAATTGTGTCATGTGCGCGCTTAACATTTTTAAATACAAAATGGCTAAATGGCAAATTTCCTGCCCGGCAAGGCATCCTGTTGCCCGCCTCTCTCTGATAGATATTATAAATCTAGCTAGAAAGATGAATAAACGTGCGCATGCAAAGAGCTTTGGCTTATTGTGACACTCCCTAAAGCGGGGCACACAACAACAAATCAATAGCTCGCTGTTGGCCATATAATGGCCTCTAATCGCCCTAATGCCTCATAATGAGCCTCTTGTAATAAGAGAGACGTCAACACGCCGCACCGCAGGGCGTCTGATTGATAAAAAAAAAAAGAGAGGAAAAGTAGAAGGTAAAAAAACCAGAACTGAAACTTAAACTCAAACTTAAACTAAAGCTGAAGCTTCGATTCTTGCCCTGTGCCAGCGATCCATTCATGACACCAAAGAGAACGCTTTAGCTGCGGTTTCACCCCGCCCCTAGCCCATTTAATGATAAATGCGATCGGTTACCAGCTCAGACTGCATTCACAGCCTTTCCAACAAATAAAATAAAATACAAAAAGAAAAAAAAACTAGACAAATCCGAAAGAAAACAAATAACACAAAATGAAGTCAAGACGATGCTAATGCTTATTTAGTGGACAAGTTTTTTTTTGTTTGAGGGAAAGAATTTGTAGCGCATGAAAGGCACAAAATTCTATGAATGAATTAGCACAGGAATATTAGATCAAAAGACTTAGATTGTGATTACTTGAGTCGCAGAGCTTTCAAATGTGTGGGTAGATATTGAAATTGTATAGATTACTAGCCTTTTTTTGGGCCGAAATTTTACAATTATTCGAAATAAAGTAAACCTGGAGGATGCAGTGGTAAAATTCAAAGCAACAAGCAGCTGTCAAAGTTTAACTAGAGGTCTCTTAAATTAAAGTTATGATAGGTCATATAATTTTCAAGAACAAACAAGTAAGATGGCTCTAGTCGGGTGTGCCCGACTATATATATACAATAACGAATATTAAACAATCTTTGTTAGAGTTCACTTAAGAATTTTTTATTTTATTTTTTTAAATTCATTAAATATATCATAAAAAATTAATTATGATTTAGAAAAAGAAATTAATATTAGAAATTGATATAAAAAAATTAACAATAACATAACAAAATTGTTTTCATTGTCACTTTCTGGCAATAAACGCATATGATTGCGCCAGACTGCAATATCACTGCTATTACTAGAATTATGTTGTTCATCATTTTGAGAAATCACTCTATTATTATCTCTATTTCCCATTGTTCATAATTCAGTGTAATGTCTAATGCGAATATCATAAAAAACAATTTGTGTAAACAGAGAACAATTTTAACTTTTTAACTTTATTGTGTTATTCAAAACCGTGTTAAAAGAGAATTAGGTTTTCTATGCTACTATATATATATATATATGTATATATATTTATGTGGCACCACAAATACACTTGTTCTCTCCGCTGCTCTGCTTATCAACTTGTCTTCTTCTTATTCTACTGTTTAGCTTGGATGCTTTCGTAGCATATATATATGTCTATTCGGAAGTTCTTTCTATAGGACAGCAGCAACATTTTCTTGCTGTCATTTTCTATGCACGCTTTATTACCATTTTCTTTCTTCATTTTCTTCATTTTAATAACAGTGACATTTGCCTATCAGCCGCGCTTCGTGTAATATTTATGTGGCATTTTGTCACCGCGTTGTGTCCCATTTGGTATGACCTTTTGGGCTTTGGGGCGACGCACACACGCACACCAGCACACAAACACGCTTTTTACCTTAAAGAAAATTTAAATTTTAGCATAAATTTATGGCGCTGCTGTCGCTTGATAAAGGCGGCAGTCTATGGACTGCATATCATTTAGATGCGATATATATATATTTATATATATATTTTTTTTTATACACATGCCTATAAGTTCTTAAAGTAGTTTATGTATCGGCTGCTGATGAAACGGTACTTTGATTGCTTACAAGTGGCTATCAATCCGGCCAGCAACAAAAACAACAACGACCGTGAAGCTCGCTGATAAGCAAAGTTTCCACTCACAAGACCATCATAAAGGCTTTGTTTGGGCATTTGTGCTTAAAGTAGTTGTGAATTACAAATTGAATTCCAATTTGGAACAGCAATGTATCAATATATAAAACTATTAAAGACATAGCAAATAGCTGCTGTGTCTAGGAATTTTCTTTATTAAAATTAGTTTATTTAAATGGTTGGTGGAAAATTCGACATTTCCGATAAGCTTTTAAATAATTAATACTCGTTCGCGAAGTGAATTCACATAACTACCACCTCAAATGTGTAACATTAAATTAAAAAAGCATTTTTAATGCTCTTCATGTTCACTTTATTGGAATCAGAAAAAAATTAATTGAAATCATGTTCTCGTATAATTCGCGTCTCTAAACTTGAAATCGCTTCCTTTTCAGCTGCATCTAAATTCGCAGCTATTATTGTATAAAGTTAGGAGCTAATTTGATTTCGTATCGCTCGAGAATAACAATTTGCGACTAATTGTATGTAATCTGAATGTTTTTTGTCGCTATTTCCATTAGCTGCTGTTTCATATCTGAAATCTGCAAAACGGTCAGCTAATCGCCTGACTTTTAGCAGTTTTTATATTTTTGTATTTTTTTGTAGTCGAGTAATTTCTATTATTGTTGTTGCTGTTGTTGTGCCGCTGTTGCCATTATCCGAGTTCTTGGCTAAGCTCGCACTTGTCGCAGCGTCATACAACGGCAAAAACAGCAAGTGGCAAGTAGCAAGTGGCAAGTGGCAAGTAGCGAATAGTAATGGACACGCACGGTTCCCAGCTGTGAGCTCTCCGTGTCTACACTGAGAACAAATTTCTTGAAGTTTATGTTAAACATTCTAGAAATTGTAAAGAAAACTTCTTCAAAAATTTCTGACGAATATAAATTATAAAAAGTTGAAATAACTTTATTTGAGAAAAATAAAAAATAATTGTAAATTCCAAAATATTGTATTTAAATAAAACTATTTTCTTGAACACCAACTTTTCGTATCATACAAAAAATTAATATATTTTTGATTGTTCAAACTAAAACTTTGAATTAAATTTTCTGTGAATTGAAGAAGGTTGTTATTTTAAGTATATTAGGTATATACTAATGAATTTAAATAAATCTCGTTATTATTTACTACAAAGCTTTCTATAAAGTTATATTTTTAAAATTTACAATTCAATTTCATTTAGTAAATTTTCTTTAGGAGATATATTTTTTTTTTGCGTGTATGCGCAAATGTTTGCCTTGATTGAGTTGTTCTCTATGCCCTGCTGTCTCAGCAGATCGCACCTAGCTGTACTTAATATATATGTTTATACTGTCCATACAATATGTATATATGTATATATATATCACGCTTGACCATGGGAATTGTTGCGTTCACATTGCGAACCATCATCATCAGCAGCTGTTCGCAGTGCTGCCTCATCCCAAGTCAAATGTGACAAGATGCGGCGGCCGCACCCCCCCTCCGCCCCCTTTCTGTCACTGCATTGCTAGTGACGTAATCAAAGCAACAACAACAACAAGTACAGCACATGCAAAAGCTACTTTTGTTGTTTGCCAGACAAATGACTTCCGCTGTGGCTCCCATCGTAAAAAAAGCTGGTAATACGCGGCGGGGCTTTCGAGCTTCTAAGCCAAAAATAGTTGCTGTAATATAAAACTTTAATTCGTGCCGCTTTTGTGTGCGTTGCTTAACAGTTTCGTGTCTGATACATTTTTAAAAAATATTTTTTTTTTCATATTTTGTTATTACCTTTTCGTCTTTCCCATCTCAAGTTGCATTTAAATTTTGACACTTTCCATTATCATTTAAATATGTTTTTGGGATGAAATTGATATGCGGTTCTTTAAAAATCCATAAGTATTGTATTATCGTTGTAAGTACTACAAGTATGTTTCGCTTTTTTTACTCTTCTGCTTTTTCCTTTCTGGGGTTTTTTATTTTATTTTGATTTTTATTGCATTTCCTCATCTTGTTAACACTTTTTGGGATTGCTGTCATTCTAGCGGTTTTAATGTCAATTTGATTGGGTCGCGCCCTTTCGTAGAGTGTCAGTTGAATTTTTATTGATTTCCATTTTGATACACATACACATGTGTGTGTGAAAAGTGTGTTGTTGGTGCTCCCAAGCAGCTTCAATTCTCATCAAAATTAAAACTGCTTTTCTGGCACTAAGCCACAAATATGCTACCGAGCTGCGGGGCATCGTTAAACGGGTTGACGAGTCTTCAAATTCGGTTCAAATTTTGGCCATAAAAATTTAAACTGTGCTTAGGCTGAAACTTGGCGCATTGTTTTCACTTCCTGTGCTTGGAAAACCTATGAGAATCGCATAGAAAGGCGAATTAATGTGGCACAACAATAAAAGCACAACAACAAGAATGTTGAATTACAATAATTTTTTGCTTTTAGCTTCCTCAAGTTGAGTTTACTTAGTTGCCTATCAAAGTTGACAGTCACTTTAACATTCTGTCAAACTTCTGACCATTTTATACTTTTTTTTTTGCATTGAAACCTAACATTTTGTTGATAAAAACGAAAACCAATTTGACTGCTTCTCAAACTTGAACTAGCCAAAGTATTACTGTATGTCAAAGTTAACTTCCTGTTAGTTTATGCACTTTAACCACATATCAATAAAAAAGTTTTCTTCAGACTGCAACTACAAATTGTCTACAAATCAAATAAAAACTGCCAGCTAACAAGCATTTTGACAACTGCTTGTTATATAAAAAAAAATATATATATATATATAAAAACAAAACAGTCCCTAAAAAGGGGTTCGACAAGGGACAATTACCGTAATGAAATGTTTGTCATTGGCTTGTTTTACCGATGCGCTGATAAGAATCGAAAACAACGATGCGAACGCGATAGGCGAAGTCGAAGTTGAACGCCGGATAACCCGTTTGACATGTCCAGCGAACAATTTGATTACCCTGCTGACCCACATTTTTTCGGACCGGGTAGCCTTGCATTTTCGATTACTAATCGATTCGATCGATAGCACATAAAACTGCCAAAAGTGCCCCCACAGTTAAAGAGACAAGAAACATTACTAGGCAACTCGCCCTGGCGCTAGAATCCCAACGAATAGAGTTTTATTATTTTTTTTTGAACATTTTTGAAGAAACTGAAAATGTCTCGTAATGGGTTTTTCTTTTGTTTGTTTTTCTAGCGCCCAATGCAAATCAGTTGGCATTAAAAATTAACCAAGAAGAAAAGGTTCAAAAGTTTAAAAGAAATTAAATTTAAGTTTTTTGTTTTTTTTTTCTTTGAGCTCTTGTTTTAATAATCAAAAAAAAAAAGGCAGCATCTAATTTGCATATGCAACGTGTCTGCAGCTGCAGCTTACCCCGACTCAGCCCCCGCCCCGCCGTCAACTAAACTAAAAACTAACTCCCCTCAGCTACTCCCTATCTATTTCTAAATTCTACGAGTATCTGACCAACTTGTTAGGCCAATTAGTGTGCGTATTTCGGACTTTAGCAGTCCCCTCTCTCTCTATCTATTTCACCTCCTTCTCACCCTCTCTTTCTCGCTGTGCAGCATGTTTTTTGATAAACGAGCCGAGATTACGTGCCGTAGCTCTTGGTTCCAGTTCTTCAGTTCCTCAACTCTACGGCTCCTCACTATTTTTCTTATTTTTTATTTTTCAGCTCACATTAAAATCTACTTGTTGACGTGCCTATAAATGTCCAGAGAAATGAAGCATGCTTAATGAGCGAAGCGGACCACTGCACGATCTTAGCTTCTAGATATATATACATACATATTTATATGCACATCTGTAAATATGTGCGCATATATATATATCTATATATTTTTGTATGTTGCATAGTCGACGACGACTGCTGCATATTTGTTGGTGTTTGTTGCAGTAGGGCCCCCAGGGTCGTTTGCCTGCCTGTCAGCAGGTGTCTTGCACAGTGGTGCCAAACGCAATTTTCTTACAACAAGAAATCGGCCAAGAATTTTCACAATGCAGATGTAAACAAAATTCTTTAAAATTGGAAATGTTTTTAGAATGAAATCTTTATTTTTATTTATTCTTTATTATAATACAATAAAATTACAATTTCAAAATTGTTCCTTATTTTGAGCTTTTATGAATTATTCTTTTATTATATATTTTGCTCTTGTACAGAACAATA
Organism: Drosophila colorata; assembly: GCA_035041545.1. Taxonomy (NCBI): domain Eukaryota; kingdom Metazoa; phylum Arthropoda; class Insecta; order Diptera; family Drosophilidae; genus Drosophila; species Drosophila colorata. The sequence continues at coordinate 814,630 of JAWNLD010000295.1, read as the reverse complement.
TTTTTTTTAATAGATTTTAAGCATGCAATTTCTGGTATGGTCCACTGTGCCTGGCCCATGTGAGTGTTTGCTGATAAAAGTTCATTGCTGTCTGTGTGTGTCCCAACGAAATGGGACAACGGCGGCAATTAGACAAAGCTCTCTGGTCACTTTGTCCCCCCCCTGCACGCCTACCCCCCAGAGGACCGACCGTTGTTTCGATTGGTTCGATTGTTTTGATTGTCGTCGATTGTTACCATTGCATTGCATTTACGTGCACACTCGTTGTGGTCGCATATCGCATCGAATGGATACTCATAAAAGGCCATAAATTAGTCACTTAATGCGGCCGCTCCCGCTTTGATATATCCACAAATGGCCTTAGCTCGAATACCAATAGCGACCAATCCAACTATTCAACTGTCCAGCCATCCATCCTCGAGCTGGCTATCTATCACTGCCAATTGTCCGGCGTTCGTCGTCCAACGTCTGTCGTCTCCGTCAAAAAATGCTTTTTCCTAATGATCGACGCTCGTTCGCGCTCTAATTGACGCTCTCTTGGCCATTTTTTTTTTTTTTTAGCTGAAGCCAAACTCATTTTGTCAGCTGGCAATTAACAGACCCCCCCTCTCACGCCCCTCTGTGGCCCACCCACCTTGCTGGGGGTGTTTGGCTTTGGTTTTGTAACTGTTTCACATCATTTCTAGAGAAATCAAGATCTCTCTCGTTTAAGCTATTTATAGACTAAATATGTGCGAAATTATCTATTGATCCTATTGGTTTTTCCGCATAGTTATGTGATTTTAGATACACTAACAGTGGGTACTTTTATGTTGAAATGGAATATGTAACGCTTTGATTAAAGTAGCTGCTAGAATAGAAATATATTTTAAATAAGTTAATTGGATTTCAAAAAAATTAAATCAGATGGGATCACTTTTTACTTTTCTAATATATAATATATTATTATATTATATAATTCAAAAATATCTTATATTAGCTTAAGAAAAGTCTCTTATATTCAAATACTGAGGAGTCTTCTTAGCTTTGGCAATTATAATCTAATATATGTATTATATATTTAAACTTGGCTTCAATAAATTAAATAATTTCCAAAATAAATTTATTATTTGATATAATGTTTAACTAAATCAGCCTTGATTATGCCCCGTATCCCTTATCAATTTACTATATCCTTTAACTGATATTAAATTGAACTCTTTAATTTCTTAATATTTTGTAGAATCAAGTGTATTTAATATTTCTTAAAGCTCAGCTAGCTGTTTTCTCCAGCCTTTTACTATTTTTAGGCGCAGTTTTTTTAAAATATATTTTGATCATTATTATTTTTGTTTTTTTTTTTGTATTTAATTTATTTTCAGCTAATTTTGGCATTATCTATTTTTGGTCAGTTCGCTGGGTAATAATCAGCAAATTAAGAATGTATAACAACTGTTATTAGATTTGGCAGCTACATGGAATATATACGAGTAATTTTCTTTGCTCAAATAATTTCTTGCTGTTGTTGTTGGCTCTTTGCACAAATTATTGTTATTTTATGTCTGCATTCATTCACAAATTGTTTTTGGCGCTTTGTGGCTGTTGTTGTTGTTCTTGCTGCCAGTTGCTGATTTAATTTTTTTTTTTTTGGCATTTTGTTTCGGCAGCGACGACTTTTAAAACTAAACTAAACGAATGAAAAATTTTATTAACGGAGGAAAATAATGGCTTTATATATTTATATATATACATATATGTATTTATTTATTTTTTTTAATATATATATTAAAAAAACTTGTATTACTTTTCTGAACATAAGTTCAGTTCTCTGACTTTGTTCAGTTGTAGCGTACTTTCACAGTCACCCTAGCCGAATTCCGCCTGCAGATTTGCAGTTCATTGACTGACTGACTGGTTAGGCCCAACTTAAACTACCAAATAACTTTGACTTGGACTTGGACTTGGACCCGGACGGGGACTCAAAGCCTGGTATCTGGGCTGACTAAGTGAATGAGTCGTATCGGTGTTGTTGTTGTTGTTGCTGCTGCTGCAGCGCATCTTGTGAAATGAAAACACTCAGTGGGATTTGGTTTTAAATTTTTTGCTTTTTTCGGCAGAAGGCGAAATTTATAAAAGATAAATAAGCGCGATTTGCGAGCACACACACACACAAGAATAAGTTGAAAGTTAAAATGACTAATGATTTAATGCGTTCTGAAATTAGTTAGTTCTCCTTCTTGGCTGCACAAAAGTTATGGGCAGCGAACAGATACATATATATATACATCTATTATATAAGAACTTATTTCATTTGTATGCTCGCTAGCATTAAAAATGTTTTGGAGAAGGATCACATTATTATTATTAATAATAATAATATTAACAGCATATTTGTTATTAAAATAGCATTAAAAAATACATTGTCATATAACAATTCATATTATATTATTGAAAGTATGGTTTTTAAATTCCCGAAGTCTTGAATATTTGTACACCTTAATTTTCACTTGTTATATTAATATGTTGAAAATTTAAGAAGGTATTAAAAAAACAAAAATCAACATTTATACAGCTAGGGGGCTAGACATAACAAATTTGACATTTCGTTTATTTTTAATATTACATACTTGTAAAAGTTACAACAGCCCAATTTATTCGTTTTTTAAAATGAAAAACCAAAAAATATAATATATTTGGCAAACTTAAGTCTCTGCATACTTATTTAGCTAACATCTGGTTACAGGGTATGGCTGTCACATTCCTGCTCGTTTTTCTTTTGCCGTACTTGCTGGCATTTTTTTATGTTTGTAATTTAATTTGCAAGTGCAATTCAATTTCATAAATTGCATTCAAATGATTCGCTTTATGGCGCTCACAAGATGATGATTACAACAATTATGAAACGAGTTGGCAGCTTTGAAGCCATTTTGCCTGCCTTGTCGCAAACTGCCGTTGATTTCCTTATTCGCTTGTGTTTATCTCTTTCCCTCTCTATCTCTCTCTTGCTCTGTCTTTCTCGTAACCGTATTTTGTTTAATTATATTTAAGTTTATCAATTAGCAATTTTTTTTGATTTAGTTTTTGCCATTTGCTGCTCATTTTCTCTCATTACTTTTTGCTCTTTAATTAGTTGCTCAGCTTGTTTATTTATTATGATTATAATTTTTTTTTTAGTAGTAATCTTATTTATATTTTATGTTTCAGGTACAATTTGCAGCTGATTTAGGAAGCTGTGTGATAACTATTAAGTAAGTAGTTTTTATTGTGTTCCTGTTGATTAGTACGTAAGAATGAGAGAAAAGCACAGTGATTAAAAAAAAAATTTGTTTTCTGTTTTATACGGATTTCTATTTTTATAAATGTCAAAAAATCATAAAGTTTCCGACTTAACAATAAATTGTTGTCTAAAATCAACTTTCTTCAGCTAAGATTATATATATTTAATATCAATAATACATTGGCATTTTACAACACTACAATGTCAAATGCAATAAAGTTTACATCATCTTTCGAACTGTAACTTGTCACACCATATTATGTGTGTGAGTATGTGTGTGTGTGTGTGTGTGTGTGTTTGCTTGTGTCCATTGTACATTGCCCCCTGAAAGACTTTAAGCATTTTATAGCTGGTAGATTTCGCCTTGTTTTAATTGCGTTTTCCCCTCTTTTTCTAAGACACCGTTATGCTAGTCGGATCAATTTGTAAGTCCAAAACAACTTTGTTACCGTTCTGATTGGCAATTCGCATCGATTGAGCTGCTGCCAGACTTATAGACATGACGCACCGCATTGCCAATAAATGAAGACACACAGGCCAAGTGCCAAAAGACAGTCAGAAAAGCGGCTTAAATGGAACGTTACAGTTAAAAGCCAATTTGGTTTAGAGCTTGCACAATTTCAGCACATGATTTCGCAAGAAAATACAAGGAAATATTAAAAGTCGTGTTAAATTAAATTGTTTGTGTGTAATCCAAAAAAAAAAAAAAAAGACTTTGAATTTAGCAGAATCGCACTGGAACGAATATTATGCTCAAATTCAAGAGATATATTTTGTACTATTAAGAAATATTTTTCCTTTAATTAGAAAGTCTTTGAAGTTTTATGTATAAAATTTAAAAATGTTTGAAAATTGCAAATTTAATATGGCTTAAATTGATTTAGTGTATATTTGGGTACCATTGTTTATATGTTGTGTGCCCATTTGGTTTTGTTATTTTACAATTAATATAGGGTTTTTAGAGACAAAAATTAATTGTTAAGACTTGTTCTGCGAACATCCGTTAAGCGCATTTATGTTTGTGCCCTAAGCCCAACTGCTTAAGTCCCAGCTACTGTATCTGAATTTTGTTTCTTTCGATTTTTGATTTTTAATTTTATTTTTTTTTTCGTCAACGCATTAATTAAACAATTCACGTGTGAATTTCCTGGCCGGACATTGTGTTTGTGTGTGTGTGCGTGTGTGTGTGAGCTGGGCAGGTACATCCGCTTTAAATCAATATACGATCGAAATAGAAATGAGTTAAGACTGGGTTTTGAATAAATCCAGAGATGAGCACAGGTTGAATTTAATTGCTCATAGATTTTAGTTAAGACTCTTTAGGCAATTAAGTGATTTTTTTTTTTTGAGATTAGCGTACTATATCTTTGCATTTTGTTCTCTAAAAAAAAAAAACAAACCATAATATTTAGCTTTATTTTAGTTTTCGAGCAGCCAATAACCGACGTCAAGGCCAAGGCCGCGCGAACAAAAAAGTTTTTTAAAGCATCGTGTGTTCATTAACTTCTAAGCTGCTCCAACTACCCTACAACAAAACTACACACGCACACACACACACACACGCACGCACACAAGCCACCATTAAGACGAGTTAATGCCACGCATCGTCCGATTTTGTGCGGCTTTTGTGAATGTCTCCGAAACTCCCCGCGCCCCGCATTAAGCTCCCCTCCCATAAAAAGTGCCGTTTGTGCGTGACTCGCTAGCTGGTGTCGTTGTACGTACAGGTCCACCCCCTCCCTCCCCGTCCCGCCTCGCCCTTCCTTTTCGCTCATCGCAAAATTGAAAATCATGTTCCACGTTCAGCAACATCAATCAAAAGATGTTTGTTCTAATTGGCTCAGCTTTTTGGACTCTCTCACATATCGCTGGCACTTCACGCGCCTCTTCGCCCCTCCCTCCCCCTCTCCCACCCTGTTGGTACATCCCGCGAATATTCAATAAACCAGCGACACTTCGTATATAGCTGTTTAAGCTATAGCCAGTTTTAATAAAACCAAAGACCGGAAGTAGCAAAAAATGCAAATTAATTTCGTTTTAACACGCGAAGATCGCTATAGAGTAGATGAGAGTCTTGGGAGTGCGGGGGCGGGGGGCGGGTGCACAGAGCCAGCGGGAAGAGCTGGCAGAGTGGCTTAAGCTTGGAGATTGATATAGCCCGGAGCTATACTAAAAGCTATGCGACGAGCGTCTTGTCTGCTATTTTCAAGCAATACTGGATATTAGAATTTCAATTAAAACAAGTAGCTGCTCTGGTTGACAGTGCGTGACCAGGAGATACCCTAGTTATTTTCGAATTTGCACTCAATTCTATAAATATTCGATTATACACATTCACAGCAGCTGTGCCTATTCCGTTTTCCGTTATGAATTTTGAATAATTATTTTTAAATAACTTTTGCATTTATTGTCCGATCTTAAAGATATTTTTAGACTTAAAACATTTCATATTATATTTCATATTTCATTCATTAAAAGTGTTTTCATTTTTCAAAGAGCTTATCCAAAAATTTAAAAAAAAAATAAAAGTCATATATATGTCGACTTTTATTTTTTTTTAAATTTTTGGATAAGCTCTTTGAAAAATGAAAACACTTTTAATCCTAATCCTTAGCCAATTAAAAAATTTATTTATAGTTTTTTTTTTTATTTAAAAAAAGTTGTTCTTTTCAAAAAGGCGCCAAACATTTATTATTTTTTTTAAATTGATCTGAGAAATTTTATCATAGGAAAAAATGTGATACTAAAATAAATAAAACAAAAATTTAACTAATTATTAGAATATATGACTAACGCTATTATATATTTAAAGAAATGTATATTATATATATATAATATATATTCAAAAATATTGAAAATGTTTTCAAAATAAAAAATAGCTTTAAAGTTTTAATTTTAAAAAGGAAATACAAAAATTGCTTATATAATAGCAGCAACAACTAATACAGCTGAAAGCGTGCTATGGTCGCCTTAAAACTCTATTAATTTATAATTCCCAAACGGTTTTAGCTAAGAGCAAAACACCTAACTTGGCTAGACTTAAATGCTTTTGACTGAGAACATTGAGAACATTCTTGGTTTATAAGAATGAAGAATGAAAAAAACCAAAGAACGTGCCAACTGGCTGAGCTTCCATCTATAAAAGACCACATGGAATATGATATTATGTGTAGAAATAATTACACATTTTACACTATATGCTTACGTTAAAATATATGTCTGTATATATATATGTATTGCGCTTTTTTCAACTTATTTAAACTGCCGCACAACATGCGAAACTCTCACGCAACAGAGCAAGACAGCGGCAAGACAATAACTACTAAAATACAACAACAACAACAAATGCAAACAACAACAACTTTACGCGCACACACAATAAACATAATAAATTTCAATGTCACTTACACTTGATTTATAAACAACAAAAAGCTGAAAAAAAACCTCAAAAGAACCTGCAAAAAAATAAAACCAGAAAGTGCCCTAAACCCAAAGTAACACAATAATTTAATCAAGCCAAGTCAAATCTAATTAAATTAAATTAAATTTAATTACTTCCTCATTGATTTGAGGCATTCATCGAGGTGCTGAAAGAAAAAGTGCATAAACTGAGCTGAACTGAGCTGAAATGGAAGTGGAATTGGAATTGGAATAAAGCTAAAGAAAACGGAACAAAAGCCATCACAGAAACCATAAAGCGTTAAGACTGCAAAAGGCAACTTAAACGAGTTAGAACCAAGCGCTGACAACAACAACAACAGCAACAATGGGCCAATCTTACAGCTCCTCGAGACATTGTTAGCCATAGTATGCAAAAAGTCAGATATAGAAATGGACAGCAGCAACAATAACAACAAAAAGAGGGGCGTATACAAGAAGAAAGAACAGCCAAATGCAAACAAATAAAGAAACTGCAAATACCCTATTGCATGCAAATGTGGAAAAAATCATTCCAATTTTCAACATAATGTTAAAGTGTTTAATTAAAAATAGTTTTTTTTTTAATACATTTATTATTTATTATTAAAATAGGGCAATTTTATTTTTTGATTTATTCGGTTTTACTCTGAATGTATAACATTTTATTATAAATATTTCTGCATTAATTGAATTATTTTGGCATTAGTTTGCAATGTTTTTACATTTACTTATTTATTTATTTATTTAATAAGTATTTGTTTTTTCTTATGTGTTAATCTAACTATCATATGAAATATGTACGACAGCAATAGTATATATTATATATATATCAAATCAATCCAATTGATTTCGAAATATATATTACCTTTTCAGAGCTTAGTTCACACAGTTCAGTGCCTCGAGTTGGGATCGTAAAAATACGTTGCAGACAGAGCGAATTAAAGCGAAGACTCGCTGCGAGGGCATTGGGAATTACAATGTAACTTTTAATGGGGCATTTGTGGCCAAAAATGGACAAGTTGTTGGCGTCATTGTTGCTTTTGTTTTTGTTGTTCTTGATTATGTGTGTGTGTGTGTGCGTCTGTCTCAGGCAAAAGCTAAAACACTTGTTGCCCATTTGATTGCAATTGTTATACAAAGAGCTTTCATTGTAATAACAAAAGCAAAACAATGGCAAACAGTTTGCTGTTGTTGTTGTTGCTGCTGCTGTTGTTGTGTGTGTGTGTGTTGGTGTTTAGTCTGGCATGATAATGATGTTCAGCAACGTCGACTGCCCCTCCCCTTTGAACCACAACAACAAGCAACTAGCAACAACATTCACACGAACTTTAACACTTACAACAACAACAATGCTGTTGCTCTTATTGTTCTGAATGTTGTTGTTGCAAATCTCACACAATGGGCGGCGGCATCGTCACTGCACACAACAAACACACGCACACACACACACACACATACACATACAGCATTCAAATCTATTTCCATTTCAATACTTGGCAAAAATTCTAATTCTTTTTTGTATGCCCAATAATGTTGTGTACATATAGGGTATTTAAAAGTTGTGCAAATGTGTGCAACTGGCAAAAGCAGGCGATTGCCAATACACTATATATATATATATATATTCGACAAATGTAAAAATGCTGTGGTAAAGTTTACAAAACATTCTAAGATACTTTTTGCTAATTTTCCAAACTCTATTAGTTTTCGACTTTATGAGGTAAATTACTTACAATTTGAACTAACGTTTTTGCTCGGGTTTGAGACAGACGTGTTCGAAACAGTCGGTTATACCCGACTGCAACGTTCTTACTAGTTTTTATATTTTATTTATGTATTTTATTGTTTTTTTTTTATTTATGTATTTTATTTTCGATAGTTTCTCTCAAGTGCGCCAATTCAATAAAAATCAATGATCAGCCTAGGTTTTTTGAGCATATACTGAAGGCAAACATTTTTCTGGATTCGAATTCGTATTTGGAACATAAGAAAAATACCATCTTTAAGTTTTGAAAATTTCCGTACGATCGAAAAAGAAATGGCACAGCTTGCTGCAGGTGTGTGTGTGTGTGTGTGTGTGTTATTATACATGCATAAAAGTAGCTGTGCAACGACAATTCACAGCTGAGTACAGAGTATCTACTAGTCACTCTCGCTCCAACGAGATTTTTTTCTTCTTTTTATATGTATTTTTGGTTGCGCGTGTCACGCTGCTCTGCACAGTGCGAACTCTAAGCAGAGAGACGGAGAGTGAGAGAGGTGATGGAGGACACACATAGAGAAAGAGGGAGAGAGAGAGAGAGAGAGAGAGAGATGTTGCTAGGGAAACCCACAGCCGCATAGAGCCAACAAATTAGCAATTCAGTTGATTTTGATGGGGTGTACGCTTTGGTAATTACTGAATTTTTGATCTCTTCCAAGTCATGTGTACCGTACCAGCCCCGCCTCCCGCCTCCCCACTCCTCACACTCCCTTAAATTTTCTCAGATACCCGCTTGATATTTGTCTGAGTGCCTGACAAACTCGCCGATTTGTTTACAATTTAGATTAATGAACTGCTGCTTCTTCAACATCTTCCTCGGCGCGGTATGCAGGCTAATTGCTAGCTGGGTTAGGTTGCTCCGAGTTAAGGCAGTTGTCGGCCATCAATTGAATTCGCATAGCTCAATTGGCATGTGCTTTGCTTTGATGAGTTGGCTTCGCCAGAGATATGACAAGTGAAGTGAACTTGCTTTACCATCAAATCTGAAATCTATTTAAAATTTAAAATCCAGTTAAACGGAATGGCAAGTGACAATAACAATACTGAAATTTCCTACTTATTTTATTAGCAATCATTTTCCTTACGGTCTTATGAAAAATCTGGAATTTTCACAGTTTTCTATAAACATGATTAGTGATTTTCTGCCTTATGAACCGATAAATAATCAGGAGTTCAGTTGACCATTGGACAGATAGAAAAAGTTTTATACTTCAAACCGAAATTTCCTTCCTACTTTATTAGCAATAATTTTCCTGACGAACTAATGAAAAATCATATTTATTTATAAGTATTTATTGCTTTTCTATAAGTATTTATTGTAATGCAAATTTTAATATTAAGTAGGTTTTTTTTGCCTTACAACCCGCTGCAAAATCATTTGTTGCCATTTGGCGTGCAGTATTTCCTTTAAAATACGGCATTTAAAACATGATTTGTGTATTTCCCATGCCCAAAAAAGCAAAAATGCTACGCACTCACATACACAACAATCAACACACACAAGCTGCACTGTAGCTCACTCACAATACAAGTTCGTTGCCTAAGTCTTTTGTTTGTGTTACAGCTGATTGCCGCTTTTTATTTATTTTTTTTTTTTTTTGGCAACTCTTCGCGGTTCAGCTCAGTTCAGCTACAGTTAGCCCGCCAGGTGCCAGGTGGAACCCCTCCAACCCGCTCGCTACTGTTCGCTGGGCGTCGGCGCCGCTAAACAAAGTACAAGTTCTAATGAAATTTGTCAATAAAAATTCGCAGAATTTCGTACAACAACAGAAGCGAGAAAAAGAGCCAAAAAAAAAGACAGCCATTAAAAGCGAGTTAACAGCCACGGCAACAACATTGCGTATTATAAACAAGCAAATGCTTTTGTTGCTGCTTATTGAATCAAATTTACTTTTTTACCGTTTTCAGCGAAAGGAAGACGCAAACACGTACAGAAAACAGAACAGAGAGCGGGCGGCCAGTTATAAATATCTTTGAAACATACTACATACATGTACACATGTGTATATATATTCAAATGTGCAAATTCGCCCCCAAAAAATATATATATATATGTATCGATGTATATATGTGAAAAGCGGAGTTAAGTATGTGGACCACTCAGTCATTGTCATTGTCAAAGAATTTTATTTTTGGCTTTATTTACTTTGGAATATAAGGTATGCAATTTTGAAAAAAAAACTGGTTAAGCGTGAGTAGCGTAGGCGTCGCTACACCCCTCGCTCTCTCCCTTGCTCTTTCACTCTTTGTGTGTCTGAGTAAGGCGCAGTAGTAACCCAGGGCAGGGCCATCAATGATGCGATTTGCCTGCTCTCGACCAAAAATCAAAACAATGCATTTCGCTGTTCAATTCTCTAATTGAAAAAAAATAAAAAATAAAAAAAACTGTGTCATGAAATGCTTATTTCATACAGCAGCTGCTCATTCACATATATCATATATATATATATATCCGAGGTCTACATAAACACACTCTCATACCTATAGCTTATAATTCTTGCCAGCTCATTTACAAAGACAAAGTAATTAACTGTCTGGCGGGGCTAACCTTTGTCTCTTTGACTTTGGCCAACCCAAAGCTAAAATATATAGTACAAATAATATTACGATATTCTATAAATATATACTATTACTATATATAGAACCCTTATATGTATGCTTTAGATGTGATAGTTAGAAGTACTTTATGTTATGATTTTTATGTATACATAATATGCATATAACTTTTATATATGTATTTTTTAAAAAGATCAAACTTTTCTCTTTCTACACGAATTTAATACGATTTAATATATTCGATTAATTCTAGTTATGAATTTGTTTTTTTTTTTTATTTTCTTTGAACTTCTAACAAGACTTTTGCAATATTGTTTATTGTAATTTTACGGTCTGGAACCAATCTACTATTTTTTCAATTAACCCAATATCCTTTGTTACAGAGCATATAGAATATATATATGGATCTATACAGCATTCTAGTTTTTGAATAACATCTGTTTCTAGGGTATATTGTGGTCTTTGTTTTCGTATTGCATTTCGCGGCATTTGCTTCATATTAATTATTTATGCAGTTTACGCGATGAAAACATTAAAAATGCAATGCAATCAGCTCGGGCTGCGGAGGGGGCGCCGGCTACAAAGGTGTGGTAAAGGGCGAGTGGGAGGCAAGCGAAGTGGGACGGAGCAGGGTGGGGTGAGGTGAGGTGAGGTGAGTTGACTGCTGTTCTCGTGCGACTCCCACGACATTGGCTTTGGTGTGGAGAATAGCGCAATGAATGCATCAAAAGGTGCCACAACAACAGCAACAACAACAGATATTGTTTGTGTGTGTGTGTGTGTGTGTGTGTTTGGTGTTCATGATGAACTCATGGAATAATTATCCTATGAATGAGCAGTTTGCATGATCATTGCCAAAGCTTCCGCTTTTGTTTTTGCGCTCAAGTGAATTTAGCTCGTTGTTGTGGTTTTTTCTGTTGGCTGCTTCTTTGCAATTACGCCATGAAAATGTTGCATTTTAAAGGCAGTTTCTTATGTCATAGCCGAAGCTGTTGAGGGTTTTTAGTTAGTCAGAATATTCCAACTAATTCACTCAGCCTGTCAGAATGAGTAAGTTTGAAATTTGAACTAATTGAGTGTGCTTCACTGAGAGTTACCCTGTGAACCACATATACATTTTTTCTTAAACTTTAATTAAAATTAAACATTTTTTTTGTATATTCATTACGAAAATATTGGGGTGGAAAGACAACAAGCAAACAATCTTAACAATAAATATTTTTTATTTGAATAAATTTTATATTTAACATTTAATTCCTCTGAAAGTGTTTGGAAAAAAAAGTAAATGCTCAAAAATATATATATATATATATATCAAATATTAATATTATTATAAATTGCTCTAAGAAATTAGATAAATTAAGTTTTTATGCCTGTTGCATATTGAAGCTGCACTTTGGCTGCCTTTCTGCACATTTGTATTATTACAGGGTATTCAAAGGTATTGGTAGCTGGGCTGAATAGGGCAACAGCTATTACCAAGACTTTTCTCAGGGTCTCTCGACGGTGTTGGCTTTTATGAATTCCGCTCAGCTGTTTTGTTGTTTTCAGAATTCGGAATTTGAAAATGCCGGCACAGACAGACAGCTAGCAGAAGACTGAAGAATAGAGAATCGGGAGTCGGTAATCGGGACTCGGGACTCGGTAGCTGCTCTAAGTAATGCGCATATAAATGTCGAGCACTCCACTTGGCCCTCAGCCAGTTAGCCAAAGTTAGACCCGGCTCTGGCATTCTTGGCCAATAAAACTATGCAAAATTATGTGTAGTATTCCAAGTGGTGTGTGTGTGTGAGTAAGTGTATTTGTTCTTCTACTCCCATGATATTATATAGTATATTTTGTAATCCGCGTATCCATTGGCCATGCAGTGCAGGGCATACGGATTTGGTTCTTGTTTTGGCTGCAGCATTTTGAGGCATGCTGCATGAAAAAAAAAAAAATGATGGAATGTTGCAGCCACAGCTCTGCCTCTATCTCTGCTGCCGCTTCTTCTTCGGCTTCGTCTTCGTCTTCTCTTTCCTCATCTTTTTTCCTGGTTGATATTTATGCAATTATTATTATTCTTGCATGCAAAATTTGCAATAAGTTGGCATCGCCAAGCAGCTGACAAAAGCACAACTAATCATAAATGCTATTGCATGCCACCAAAAGGCAGCCTGCAGCCTGCAACATTGTGTGGCAGCATAACTTGCAGCTCCCCACTCGTGTCCAATGGTTTTTGTGCAATTTGTGGCATAAACAATGTTTTCTGTTGCTTTGGGCAGGTGTTTCATACATTTTTTTTATTAGATATTGTCGCGCTTAACTGGAAAATTCAAGAGGTTGGCCTTAGCTCATAAAATTGTCAATTTGACGGCACAAATTTTATGTTTTGAGCACTTGGCAACTTTGGATAACAAGTCTGAACAGTTGTCAAGGTGAAACCTAATAAAATTGATATTTTTGTTGTATTCCGACTTGTAGAACTTGGGGCCTATGAATTCGCGAAATATTATTTTAAATCGATTGCGAGTACCAAAATTAGTATAAAACGCAACTTTAAAAACTATTCGATTTTTTTTGTCCAAAAATTTGCTTAAATTTTAGACATGAAAGTTCTACATTTCTACATTTTTTTGGATTATTTTCTTACTTATTTTTGAAATTTATATCATTTAAATTTTTGTGGATGTTGAAATTAAAATAAAAAACAAAATTAAAAGTTAGGAAGAAAAATGTTCTACGATGGTATTTAGTTATCGGCGCACCAAAGACAACTGTTCTTTGTGGCGCTTAGTTCGTTTCCACTTGACGCACTGTTGTATTTGCCACAAGTTGGCAGCTTTGTCAACTCGTTCGCTTGAATCATGCCAAAATCTTTTAATTGCTTTCACGCATCGACTTGGCTGCCCTTTTTTGGTTCTTTGTTTTGGTTTGTGTGCATTTATTTTGCGTTTTTCTGGAAATTTCGACCTTAATGAATCAGTGGACACATTGCCAATCGCTTCCCTTCCCTCCCCCTTTCCGCCTTTTACCCCTTGTTGATTCTTATAAAAAACGAGCTTAATGCAGTCGCCCAGTGCAACAGAAATCTGGACAAACCTCGAATCTGACACCACATTTTTTTTTGGGGGCCTAAAAACGAGACAGAGAGAGAGAGAGGGAGAGAGAGAGATAGAGAGGAGTGAGTGAGAGAGACAGCCTTTTGGCTGCAGACCGTTGTTTAAAATCGCATAAATTTCATAAAGCTGTGCGAAGCGAACAAAGAAAAACGTTTGTCATATGATTAATGAACAGTCAAAGCAGCATTCCACCCCTGCCCACCCCTCTTCACCCCTACGACAAGCACCCTGCCCGCCCCGTTTGCCCCTCTATAGTATAGCTTGGGCCAGTCCCGCTGGGTTTTATTCGACTTGGTTCTCAGTCTTTTTAATACACTGTTCACAAAGTGAAAGAGAGTATATTGATTAGGTGCCATCCGTCTTGACTTTGTATATACTTGTAAAAATTATTATATTTTGAAATTAAATTAAATTTCAGAGCGTCACTCTGTTATAAAATATAATACAATTTAATTTAAAATATAATTAAAAAAAGTTATCCAAAATCTTTAAATTCGAGTAATCAAAGACAATTTAGGGCAAAAAAAAAATGATAACATTAAATTATCCAATTGATATTGTGAAACGAGCCGTGGATAAATAAAGTTAAAGGTGAAACCTTGAACCAAACCGAAAGGCTCATAAACGGAATTAATTTTAAAAAGATTTAAGACTTAAACCTAAAATTTGATTCTTCATATGTGGAAAACCAGGAACCGATTGTGAACCGAACCGAACCCGCTTTCGTGAACCTAGTCTTCAATTTAGATATTGGTTCGAACCGTAAACCGATCCTTAGCCAAGTTCGTGAATCAAACGTGTAAGCGTGAGTTTTTGGTTCCAACTGTAAACCGAACCGAAACCAATTTCATGACCCGAGCCTTATATTTAAATTTTTTTTTTTTTAATTTTTTTTAAAAATATTTTTGTTTAATTTTTTTACTGTTTACAGAGCATTGCACAGTTGGTCAGATTGGATGGCAAGATGCTTATTTGTCTGATCATCTGAGATGTTTTGTCTTGTCACAGCTGAAAGTGTTGCCCGGCGTCGTGGTTCGGACTCCGACTCCGGGCTGCGGGGTAACGAGGTTCGTCCTGGCCTTAACCGCAAGTGTGAGAAGGAGAGCGCCCACAAGCGCACAACAGAACAACCGCAGGGCGTGTTTCGGACTCAGACATTTGTCGCTCTCCCACTTGGCTGCAATTGTGCGAAATTAATTTGCGGTCACTGTATGTGGGCAACGGGAAATGGCAACGGGAACGGTTCAGGTATTCGGTATCGGGGGCTTTTGGCTATAGCCCCAGCCACAATTGCAATCGTCATCGTCATCGCCGTCGAACGTCGATCGTCGATCGTTGGTTGTTGACCGTCGCATTTGGGCGTTGTCACAAATTTGTTGAAATTGTTGTCGAAAGTTTTTGTTTTTGTTTTTTTTTTCGGTTCAATGAATTTCTTTGAGCACTTTTCGTTGCCTGACCTTGAACATGATTTCATTTGTTGCTTTCGTCTTGTTATTGCCTGTTTGGCTGCCTCTTTGCCGGCAGCTGTTATAAAAATTACGATTATTTCATTTGACCAGCGCTTGAGTGCATCAGCTCATCATTTCTGCTCAAGTGCAAATACCCTATAACTGCAGGGGCTTGCATCTGATAGGTTCATTTGTCAGTGTTCAAAGTTAAGTTAAGCAAACTCATTGTGTGTTTTACTGTAAACAAAATGTGACTTATATCTAAAAAATAATCGAAATAATAGTTCCAATAAAAACCAATTCAATTAAATCCAAAAAAAAAAAAGGATTCCAAATTTTTTTTTTTTGAGATAATAGTTTCTATTAAATAAATGAAATCTGAATTACAATATTAGCTTCTAAATTCTCTACAAAAATAATTGCTATAGGTTCAACCAAAATTGTGCATTTAATTTATTTATTGTATAAACAACCTTTTAGTCCAACTGTTGCTGATTAAAGGGCATTCCATAGTCACATATTCACTGCACTTCGCTGCTGCATTGCATGTCTTTAAATTTGCAGCCCCCTGTAAAAAAAAAAAAAATATATAAAAGATGCAACTGCTGCACAAAAATTGTAACAATCAGCGCAGCAAACCCAAAAAATATCGCAAAAAAGGAGGAAAATAAAAAGAAAAAAAAATTGAAAATTGGCTAAATGCCGGGCTAAATGAAATGTGCAACAGAATTCAGAAATTTGCCGGCCGCACAGCTGTCGCCAGGTTGCACCTTGCATGGGGCTTACCTCGTTCTTTTTTTTTTCTCTTTGCGTACAGAACGCCCCACAAACAATCACTTACAAGCTGCTAAATTGCATAATCATCGAATGGAATCAGTTGGCGTTGGCTTTGGCTTTGGCTTTGGCTCTGGCCTCTGCCTTCTGCCTTTTGGTAATTGTTGCCATTATTTGCTCAAAGAATGACACACACGCACGCACGCACTCACACACGCACACACGCTTGGTGTGTGCAGGCAGCTGCACAGATAAGAAATCATAAGGCACCAGGCCTCAGTCTCAGCCTCAGCCTCAGCTCGAGCCTCTTTCTCTGCCTCTGCCCAAATCTGTTGGCTCATCCAGCGCCCAGTCTTAGCTTTTAAGTCCATCCCCCTCTCTCTTTCTCTTTCTCTCTCTCTCTTCATCAGTGGCTTAAGCCTCTTTGCCAGCCTCAGCCTTTACCCCAATCTTCATCCTCATTCTCAGCTTATGGCTGCAATTTCTGCCTTATGCATGGCTTGCACAAAATTTACTTCTTTTTTTCTACACTTAGCGAAAAAAAGAGGAATTTTGTCTTCTCTTCATATTAAATTACTTGAATATGTTAAGTGGTTAAGGTGCAAGTTTTTTTTTAACTAAAGCAGCCTTATTTTGAGAACTATTTATGTAATCTATTTTTTTCTGAATATTAGACATAATAAATATTTTTTTAATTCTTATCTTTTTCTCTAACTAAATATTATAATTGCTTTTACCAGTATTTTGCACCTTGTTTGTGAAATCAAGATGTTTCAATTTAAATGAAGACGTATAAAAAAATAAAAATATTTGTATTATTATTTTTATAGTAAAAATTTAAAATTGCTCTATTATTATTTATATTTTTGTATTTAAATTTAATTTAATAGAAAAGCGCATTTTATTTGGAGTGTACCTTGGCAGCAGCCACATTAAACAGCCCAGGTTCAGCCTAATCTGCTGTACGCTTATCTGTTCCAACCTAACAGCCTTCGTTTGAGTCTTGATCTCACCTTCAACCCCTTTATCCTCAGTTTTATTTACCGCCACGTCTCCTGTTTTCTTCTAACCCTAGGCCACAGCTTTAAGCTCAGCCCAAACTCCAGCCTCCTTCTTCGCCTCATTCTCTTTATTCGCCTTCATCTTCAGGCTCAGTCTCATGCTCATCCTTTGGCTCTTCCTCATGCTCATCTTCCACCTCAGCCGCATCCTTCGTTTCGTTCTTCTTCAGTTCCATCTTCATTTTCTCCCTCAATCTCAGTCTTCTTCTTTGTTTTGCTTCACTGCCATCTTTACTCACATCCCCCCCCACTCCCCTTTTTAAAATCCTTCCTCTACTTTGTCTTCATCCTCCCCCCCAATTCCCAGTTCCCCTCTTCGTACTTCAGCGCAATTTGCAAAGCAAACAAAAGCCAAAATGAAATGCAATCAAAATGCCTCCAACAGCCGCTGCTGCCCACCTAACTCCACCTCCCCCTCTGCCGCCTCTGGCCACTCTCCCCGTCTCTCGCTCCGGCGCTTGCAATTTTTTTGTGGATTTTTGTGTGTGTTTTTCGCGCTCTTTAATTTATTTGCACTGGCCAATGCCACACCCCATTAGTCGGTTTTGGCACTGAAGGGGTCGAGTGGGGTGTGGGGCAGGGGCAGCATGCAGCATGCAGCTGACAAGAGGTGGGCGCACATTAAGTGCATCTGTGTGTTTTTTATGCGCATCTCTCCTGCGGCACGCTGTGCCCCCCCTTTCCCCTGCCCCCTGCCCCTCCCCCCACAGCTGGCCACGATAAGCAGTTGGCTAACTTTGTCCGTGTGTCCCGAGCGCAACGCGTAGCCTTTTATTAAATTTATGTGCGGCAGCCGTGCGCAAAGAAATTTGCTTTTTAATACCCTGTAAACGTGCCAAGAGGGTGGCTTCCAAATGTGGATTCATTATCAAATTTTTTGAATTAATTAATTAAATAAGTTCATAGATTAAATACTGTCTTTAATTAAGGAATTTTGGAAATTATAATTTTAATTTTAATAAACCTTTAAAATGATTCTTAGATTGAGATTATGTATTTTCTTTGAATTCAATACAGATGGAGTACAAGTTTTTAGATATAGAATAATCATTTATATTTTGTATATGCGTATAGGAAAATGTATGTATTAATCTACCTTACACCTAAATACAGGGTATCGTGTGGTCAAGCATTTAAGCAATTCTTACATGTTTTTTTTTTTTTTTTTTGATTGTTGTGTGGCCAAATGGCATGAAAGCGAATTTGATTTGAAAATTGCATACGCCCGGAAAGTCGTGGCGATTCTTCTGCCTCGCAGTCTCGCAGTCTCTCCGGCTTTCGGTCTTGAGGAGTCTTCAGGCTTAAAGTACCGCCCGTCTGCCGCACAGAGTTTTGGCCTTACATCCATGTTGATTGACTTCCCAAGTGTGGCCAGAGGCGTTTGCGTTTGGCCGACGACAAAACGACATCTAACGGTCGCAGTTTGGATGGTAGCTCCAGAGAGCTTCTATCTCGAGCAGGCGACCATTTAAAATGCATAAAACTCATTTCGTTGATTAATTGCCTTGTGTTGCTGTCGTCATTGTTGTTGTTGTTGTTGTTGTCGTTGTTGCTGCCTTCAATCTCTCAGCATTAGCAGCTTCGAACCCAACAACAGCTGCAGTTTCATTTTCTCCTATTTAATATCCTAGATACGTGTCGATAAATTGTATTGATTTTAACAACGCTTTTTTTGTTTGAGCATATTAGCTAGGTCATCAATTTTGTGCACTGTTGAAGTTGAGTTGAATCTTTCGATCTTTTTTTTCATCTCAAATTTATCCTTTTATTTTTATTTTTATATTATAGACTCTCATAGTTGTTGTTGTTTTTTTTGCATATATATTTTATTGCATTTTATTCTGAATATGCCATAAAATGCTATTTGATATGCTTCTTTTATTTAATTCATACGTTTTTTATACCTTGGCAAGATTTCATCTCAATGGTCACTTTATTTATACATATATTTGCTTTTTGCTGTCCTCCGTGTTCACTTTTATTCGTAAGTATGCCAAAAGTAATTTTTTGTTTTTTTTTAATTAAATTCAATATTTTCTTTTTTATATTATATATATTATATATATATTGTATAATACATAATATGCAATCAACTTGTTTTCCTGAGTTACTTTTTTGATATATTTATCAACCCAGTTGCAGACCAAAAATCATTCATGACTTGGCTCTGTGTTGGCTTTAGGGTGTAAGCAAGTCGTTGTGTTTTATTTTGAGCGCAAATTTAAATTGCTGCTACCCGCTGGCTGCTGGCCTGCTGCCTTACGGTACATTCGAGTCTAGGGTGTCGTATGTTAGTGGCTTAAATGTAATGCAAATTAACTTAATTGAAAATTAATGTAAATATTTATGCATACTTTAAGCTCCTCCTCCTCCAACCTGATTTGCGACAAGAGTTGGGTAACAAAAAAAAAAATAAAAAAATAAAAAAAAATTAAAATAAATGTGAAAAAATGACTTCAATTTTCGGTAGCCAGCTCGTGCGGCGATAACGCGGCCTCTGCACCGAAGACAGATGCGCTTTTAAATGCTGCCGCTTTAAAAATGCGATAGCAGCCAGCCGCGGACTGATCAAATAAAAACCGAAATAATACTAATAAATAAATAAAACAAAGGGGTAAAAACCAATCCAAAACTCCAAATGATCGGCGCTTTGTTTCTAACGGCTGTTTTGTTTATTTATTTGTTAGTTGCGTTTTTCGCCTAATGAGCCGCTGCAGATGTGTAAATTTAATTCATTTGCATTCGAGTCGAGCGTGTAGCGAGACGCATTTAGATATCGTACAGATGCTCCCCCCCTCCCCCCGCATTCTACACACTTGCCACTTGCCACATGCATTATTGATGATGACTCAACACACGAACTCAAGAGCTGCGGCCACATTTGAACTGCTTTCGGGAGTACCTTTAACGGTAGCTGACTCTTTGGGAAATTGGATTGCTCTGCTTCTATAATGTGGACTGGACCCCAAAGTCCTTGGTATCATTGTTTCATCTATTGTTATTTATTTGTTATCCATTTTCTTCTATAGCTTGTTTCTCTCGTTCAAGAATATTATATTCCTCTCTGGCTAGAGTTCATTATTGGAGAGCTTGTTTTTAAAATTTCATAGTTTTATCAGCTGACTAGATTTATTAAACGTAGGTTTAATTTCTTCCATAACTTTCTTCTGTTCTTGAAGCCAGTATATTTTCTAAAGTTTTACTGTCTTGTTCAGACTTCTTCTTTATTTAAGAATTTGACTCTCTTTTTATCAAGATTCTGTTTCGTTTTATTAACTTTATTTACTAAACATAGTTCACAGTTCCATTAATTTCCCATTGAGCTGTTGCTGACATTTTACCATCGAAATCTTTGCAAGCTCTTTTCTTTCTTTTCTTCTAGCTAGATTTATATATTTTATATTTCGATTTATTTATTAATTTGTTTTTCGTTGCTCTCTTGCTTAAGCGCATTCCTCATTTAAAGGTCTTCGTCTCTTTATTTAAGGTTCTTCTTTATTTCAAAATTTCATATTTGATTTTCTCATGCGAGAAACAAAACTAGAAAAACAATTTAAAATTATTTAAATATATATATAATATATTCTCTTGCGAAAATGTTTGTATTGTCCTCTTTTTTAAATTTTTTCCGTCCACTTACTAAACTTTTCTGTTTGCTTTTAAGGGAATTTGACTTGAATTAAAAGTGAATTTATTCTGATCAGCTATGATCAACTTTATGCATTTCACTTCCTTTGCTTCAACTATTATTTAAGAGCTAATTGTCATCATTGAATTGTTTATTTTATCAGTTGCTCAATTTGAATTTATTGTTGTTGTTTAAATTGCTTTGATCTTAGCTTGTTGTTTTGTTATTTTCTTCTGTTTTTTGTTGTGTTTTTATTTTCTTGAGAAGAATCTTTCAGATTTCCGTTGCATATGCCAAAAGCCGCAACTTATCGTTCAGGATCTAACTACGTAACTTGCCCCAAAGCTCGTTTATGTGTTTTTCTCTTTCTTTTCGTCTCTCGCTCTCTCTTTCGCACTAGCCAAAATCTGTGCATGTTTAATTTTCATTATAATTCAAGTTTGTTTGCTTTTTTTTTTTTCCATTTTCGTTGTTGTTGTTGCGCTCATGTAATTAAAGTATCATTCACACCGTGTGTTCGCACAAAACTAACGGCATTTTGCTAAAATAATAATAAAGAACAACAAGTGCGAGCGAGAGAGCAAGCGGGAATGAAAGCGCAATAGGCAGCAATAACAAAGCACACACAAAAAAAAAAAAAAAAAAACAGCAGAAAAACAACGAAAAAAGTTGAAAAAAAAAACGAAAACAAAAAGTTGTCGTTCGTTGCTTCCGCCGTGCGACAGAACCCAACAAAAAGGCGGCCGCTTCAATGACTCAACTGCAGATTGTTGCCCTGCCCCCATACCGCATACCCCCTGCCCCTTTACACAAAGAGCACTCTATGCGCAGCGCCCCGCCCCGCCCCGCCCCTTACTCATATCAGCCCTGGCCTGTCCACGCTTGACAATTCTTTTAGTCTTTGACCTTTTTGGGGGCATAATTGTTGTGTGTGTGTGTGTGTGTGTGTGTGTGTGTGTGTGTACCTGTTGAAGTTTTGTCGTGCTGGACAATTAACATGAACTTTTAGCTTTGCTTAATTACTTCAAGTCGTCGTCGCAGTTCTTAAAATGACGCAAAAAAAGGTCGAAAAAACAACAAAAAAAAACCTATTCAAAAAACGCTCCAACTTGAGGTTAATTACATTTTGAAGAGCAACAACAAGCAAAGCAAATTGAAATGTTGTTGCTGTCGTTGTTGTTGTTGTTGTTGTTGCTGCTGGCAGTGGCAGCAACAGTGGCTGCAGTTAGTTAATGGCATAGCCATCAAGCGGCCAAAGCAAACAGCCCGTGTGACAATTATGTAAATGGACGAACGCACTTGGCAGCACTTCAGAGTGCGAGCTGTTGTTGTGCGCGTGTCTGTGTGTGTGTGTGTGTGCGTTGTGTGTGAAAAATAAGTGAATTTTGTTTGCTGAAGGTCACACAGACAATGGGACAGACAGTTGGCCAGCGAGTTACCGTTAAATGCTGCTTTTGGGGGTCAATTGCAGCTAGTTTGTGTCTTAAGTCATTTGTTTTGGGTAAATGAAGCTGTTAGCACAAAAGCTGGCCAAAAGGCAAGAAGAAGATAGCTGGCCAAAGGGAAGAACAAAAGGTAAATGGTGTACTACAAAACACGTTTAATGCAGGTGTGTGTGTGTGTGTGTGTGTGTGTAATTAGACATTGTATAAGAACGAGGAAGGAGTTGGCTAATAATTAAATATATATACATAAATATAGGTGATTGAGTAGAAACCGCTTTAGAAAAAGATAACTAAAAAGAAAAGCCAAGAAAATATATTTACAATCAAAACAGAAAAATCAAAAAAAAAAAAAAAATCTTTAGCAAATGTGAATTACCAAATTTAATGCTTTAATAAAATTATGAAAAGAATGATTGAAAGCATAAAGAAAAGCTATATTGTGTCTCATCAATTTTATCAAAAATTAATTTCCATATTCTTTGTCTGGCAAGGTAAATTTTTAAAATTAAAAAAATTTCTAAATGTTGTAAGCAGTCGTGGGCAAGGCCCAAGGAATAGCTGTAAATAGTTTGGCAACATTTAAAGGCTGATCGAAACCTGTTGGGAGCTTAAAAGCGAACGCAAGCTTATAGTATATTTTTCCAAAAGTTGAATTAAGTATTTTTTATTATTATATATAATATATCTTATTATTATAATTAAATATTAATTTTGTAAGCAGTCTGGCAAGGCCTAAATTAACGCTTTTAAAAGTAATTTCTTTGACTTTGATTTAACAATATGTTAATACTTTTTTTACCAACACAAGAATTTGTCAATTCTCCAATATAGGCAGTAGGATGTCCCAAGCTCGGCGACTGCAATAAGTTATTTTTATCGGCTCACAGAGATGGGTCAATTGTTTGGATATTGTGATGGAGTTGCGGCCGTCGCACGCCGTCGTAGAACTTGAGTCCGGCAAAGTGTTCGATGTCCCGTATATCGGAGATGAAGGAGCTCAGCTCCAGATTGTTGTCGACCTCGACATTCGGCACAACGTAGCCCTCCATGTAGGGCAGATCCTCGTTGCCCTTGCACTCGGCGATGATCACCTTGAAGAAATGCGTCGGCACCGCCACCGTGTTCATGCCGATCACCTGATGCCGAATCGCCCAGTTGCGGAACGTGATGCGTTGCGGCATGAACAACGGACCCGTGTACACGTAGACCGAGCCGCATTTAATGGCCAGCTCCCGGATGTACGCCTCGAGCCGTATCCAGACCTTCGATTTGAGACCCCGACTCAGCGGCGCTATGTTGGGCAGTATGTAGGTCTCCACGTATTTGAGCTGATCGCAGCGATAGTTGTGCGGCGATGCCAGATGGCCGCCCACCCAATCGCTGTTGCGGTAATCGCGCTGGCTGGCGCGGAATATGAGTGGAATGCTCGAGTCCACTGTAAATTCCGAGGGCTTCTGCACAATTGGCGCTTCCTCGTTGGTCAAACATTCGCTCTCCAGGTGCTCGCACACCCAGTGCGCTATGCGATTGCGTCTGTCGTACGATAGCACGAAATTGCGATAAACGTGAATGTCGTCCAGGCCGGGAAAGCCGTACTTCATCAGCGTGGCCACGTGCGTGGGCTCCGGCTCGGGCAGCGGTTCGGTGCCCACTGAGAAGGTGAAGAACATCGTCTAAAGTGAGAGAGTAACCATTAAATTCCGCTTCAAAGTATGCAAAACTTGTAGGAGCGTTGCAGTCGGGTGTAACCGACTGCGCAAGACTCGTTCACAGTAAACAAAAAAAAAAAAACAGCTTAAACCAGTCGAAAACGCTCTTGATTATGATTGTTACTTTGGAAAAATATCGCATAAAATCACAGTTGTCGATTTATTCACAGTGATTGAAAAATCACAGTCTCCAATCAAGGTATTTTCGAAAAATCACGTTTGTGCTGATTGGTCTCATATTTCGACACGGCTTACGCCCAGTAATAAATACTTACCACTATGTGCATGTTAACCTGAAACCATTTCACATAGTTGGAGAAAATGGAATCCTCCCCCTCCGAGTCATTCCGCAGACTTCTGTGGTCGCCCTGTGAATTGTTGGTATCCTCAGTTTGCTCCCCGCTCTCGACCAGTTCGGGGGGCTCGTTGTGCAGAGCTGTACGCGGATGTCCCACCAGCCTTAACTAGATCGGATCGTAGCTGATTAGTTGATCTTTGATCAGTAGCGATCAGTGCATTTACCGCATCGAAGATTTGCTGGCGCCTCTGGAAGATATATGGATCGCTCTCCATGGTCGACTGTAGATTGCGATAGGAGGCATCCTGCTGCATTAGAGCGCCCGCAAGGAAGCCCACAAAACCCGTTAGTACAGCCGCTGATATGGGCACTGTTAGGGACAGCATTGCCGTCCAGCACTACAGGACACCTACATATAATATCGCTAATACCAGCCTAGGCGCCACTGACGCACAAATTTTGATCTATATTTCGAAACTACTCGGGGCAAGCCCCCCCCGGTTATTACGAGAATTTGTTGATTTCAACATTTTCTCAATTGAAAGTAGAAGCAAATGTTTGTTCATGTGAGCAAATAATAGAAAGCGAGACAGAACATTTGGGTGCCGAATTCTAAATAATTTTGTGGACACATTAAAAAAAAAAATAATTAAAAAATTTTAAAAAAGTTAATTTTAAATACGAAATAAATTTAAAGACAATCAATCTAGAGGTTAAGCCATGAGCAAATCATACAAATCGGTTAAGTTTTGACCAAGTTATGGGTATTTGAAAGCCATGAATTATGGATTTGAGAACTTTACATGTCAAAATTTGTATATATAAAAAAAAATTTTTTTTTGAAGTAAGTAAGATTTTTTTTTGAACAAAAATCAATAAAAAAATATATTTAAAAAAAAAATTTAATTGAAATGCAGATTCAATTCAGAGGTGAAATCATGATTAAAATGGTTAACATTTCGAAAATCATATGAGTTTTGAAAAAGTTATGGGACTTTTAAATTCAGCAAGTCTGGTTTCGGGAACTTTACGTGTCTAAATTTTTGACAGAAAACTTTTCTGCTATGCATTACACATTTCGTGACAAAATTGACAAAACGTTAAAAATATAAATTATATATTTTATATTTAAGTAATTTTAATATTGCATTAAAATGAATTGTAAAAAGTTTAGAATTCTCCAAGCACAACAATCAGAAATGCATCGTATAAGCTTTAAGTATTACTGAATATATCTATTTTGTTTCACGACAAATTAAAAAGAAACTTAACGTTCGTTAAAATAACATATTACCGCCCCTTTGGCCAAGCTAGAGGCATTCGACGGCGGAGCCTTCCCCCAGTGACCCTCACCCAAATGGGCAGAGTTTCAGCCCTGGCACGCAAAGCTCTAATAAAGCATCAACTATCGCAGCAGACGATGAACTAACTGCCCATTTACCTATACTAATGCATATGTATATGGATGTACATATTTTTATTAATATGCGGCTGCAACAGCAAAAACAACAACAACAACAACAACAACAATCGCCAT
Organism: Drosophila colorata; assembly: GCA_035041545.1. Lineage (NCBI taxonomy): Eukaryota > Metazoa > Arthropoda > Insecta > Diptera > Drosophilidae > Drosophila > Drosophila colorata. Next base: position 788,635 of record JAWNLD010000295.1, on the reverse strand, counting down.
CAGCCATGAGAAGCACGAGAATTTCGCATAAATTTACTTGGGGCCTGAGCAAAGAGACCCGACTCAAAGGCAAAGTCGAGCCAGGGGCGGCGGCGGAGGCAAAAAAAAAAAAAAAAAAACGAGCACTTGGGCAACAAGTGCGATATAAGATTAATGCGCTCAGCGTTAGGAACTTTAAAATGCCTTTAATACCTTACTATCCGTTGAATCGTGCAGAATTCTTGTGAGCTTTGCCAGAAAATCGCATCGGGAATGTAATATTTGTTTATGCTAATGTTACAGCACATTTTGGGTTTATAAATGATTGATTACTTTACTTTAAATTCTTATTTAACATTTAAAATTTATTTAATTTGGCCCCTTTTTATTAATTTTATATTTTAGTTAAATATTTGACATTCAGTTAATTAAATAGTTAACAGTTTTGTTACCAAAAATTTATTGGCTTGATTTTACATCAGCGGCAGTTATTTCATCTGCTGCTAAGTGTAAAAAGCATTCATACTTTTATTTTCCAGTTAAATATTGAACAATCAGTTTAAGTTGATATTAATTCATAGGTGACAACACTTCAGTTTTATTTTTGAGTTGAGTATTATTCAGTTAGATAAAGAGTAGCGGGCATTCAGATTGAACTTAAATCACAAGAATTCTGATCACAATTATTTATAGCTAAATATTTTACAAAAGGTAAGAAAATGTGTAAGTTAATTAATTTTTTAAATTAAATTGAGTTCTGTATTAGGTGTTTCTATGTGTGCGTTGTCTTGTTAAATCCCTAACTGATAGATAAATCGTTTAAAGGGAAGTTAAATGAATTGACAAAGAATTATACAATTTTTAATTGCCAAAAAAACATTTTAAAAACAAATTTTGATTTATTTGATTTTGACATTAATAATTTTGGTTAAACTGCTAATTGTAAAAATTTTTATATTTGGTATTTTTCTATACTACACATCTTAGTAAATCACACTATCTAATAAAAAAGGAATTTAAATTGCATTGGCAACGATATCTAAAAATAATATCAAATAATATGAAGAGATATAGTAAATTACTCTTTTCTTTTGTTAAACTGAAAAAATAGTAATTCGGCACAATTACATTGCCTGACTATAGAGCCTTCAATTAATTACTTTCGAACGAAGTAAAGACTTTGTTTTCAAACCAGCTTTAGTTGAAAGAGTATTTCAAATTTGAGTACATCTATAAAACTTTTGCTACTCTGTAATTTTGTGTGAATAACCGCAAATGTGGTAAGCCACAGTGGAATAAGGCGGAAGCAGCAGCCGACAAAAAATTTAGAACCCACAAAACAAAAAAAAAAAACTAAAAGCAGCTAAGCAAAGCGATTGTAACCAAAGCAAACCAGTTGTAAATAGTCATCAAAGCATTTTGTGACGTTTTATTGTTTCCGATAAAGATGGGAGAAAAAATTGGGATCTGTGATGCGAATTGATGGCATATCTACAAATCCCAAGATCAGAGAGAATAAAAAATACAAAAAATGAACGATCAACCGGTGACAACTCGTAAAAAAAGACTGACAACAAGTGGCAAAACTCAGTTGACTTCCGAACTTTCGAACATAGATTATAGCTTTTCTGCTTTGTGTCCCCCTGCCCCCTCTTTCGTTCTCGGGCAATCGTCGAGCCCACACCCTGTATTCCGTTTTTGTTATTTTTTGTATAACGAGTTAAGGCTACAAATTATGTGCATGCCGCACGAGCTTAGCTGCAGCCGCTGCCTTAGCTTCTGATCAATTGAATTGCCTTCAATGCAGCATCGGAACTTGTGAAAAGATTCTAAAGAACAAAAAGAAAGAAATATACAAATAAGATATGCCCACGCCCAAGTTCCGAATTGTTTTGCGTAGGCTCTTTTTTGGTTTGTACAATTTTCACGCCCAAGGATTGAACATAGCCAAGATTAGTGCGACCTCCTGGGTGGCATTTATCCAAGTGGGCCGTAAGCCGATGAGCTCTAAACGCTGTTTTGTTCAATCGGACAGTTGAGCCGATAATGGACACGATTTGAATCGGAAAACTCGCCTCCATAAAGCTCAAATGAGCTCAACAATTGCCTTACGAAAGCTACCATTGACTACCTATCGAAAAAATGTTTGTGAATGCATTCAAATGACACATGAGTGCAGTCGTGTGTTTTGTGAAGCGAAGTTTGTTCAAAGCATCACTAAGTTAGCTCTATTACCTATATATATATATATATATAAATATACAAAAAGTCCGCTGTTTTGCCATTATAGCAATGCCGGCTTGAACTACTTGCGAATTTTATAACTCTATATATAATTGTATAATTATGAAATATACTTTGCACAGCAAAAAAACACAGTTAATATTTGAAACCATTTATTATATTGTTTTATTTAAAAGAAATTTGCTTTAAGCGGAAATCGGAATTAAAATACTTTTTAAAATAAGTAGTTCTTTTTGGTTTTAAATATATAAAATTGGAATCGGTTTTATAAATAGGTCTTAGTCAATTCTTATAAAAGCTTAAGCAATGTACATTTTATAGATGTTCCGTTGTCCTGAAGTAAAACTTATTCGTTTTGAAGAAAAATATGGTTCGGTTCGGGTTTATGTTTAGCTAGTTTTTTTTATAGCAATTCAATAGTCTGGGAATAAAATATATAAGTGTGATTGCGGGATAGGTAGTTTGGCTGTTTATATATAAATTTGATTTAATAACCATAAATCTGAAAGAAAAAATAAATAAAAATAATAAAATATATAAAAATAGTATAATCTGAATGCTTTAGAATATCAGAGTTTCAAACCTAACTTTGGTAAATAAATGAAATTCAAATAAATTGTAGCTCAATCCCAGTAGGCACTGCCTCTGGCAACGAGTCCCAGGACCTACAACACACAACGTAGCTCAGTATACACAACAGTCCCAAACAGTTAACAACAAATTGAAATCGCTCACGCTAGAAAATAAAATATATAGTCAAATATTGAAAATAAATCGAAACAAACACAAACAGTTAATATGAGAATGCGCCGTGAAAAGGAAGAGGACAGCCGAGGTCCTGGCGGTAGTGGCTGTGGCAGCTCTGGCAGTGGCAGCGGCACCATTGGCTCCAAGGGTGTTGCCCATGGACACGTGACCAAAAAGCGTAAAGGTCGTCGCATGAATCACATTGGATTGCCACAGGCAATTTTGATCGCTGGACAAATTGCAAAAACTATGGAATCCAATCAGAATCAGGAACAGAATCCAAATTCAAACCTGTATCAGGATGTGGTTATGGGAAATATTGCGGGCCCGGCTGTGAAACAGGTTAAAAGTGAAGTACCTAGAAACGAAAGCGGGGACGAGGCGAATTATTCAATTGAGTGTAACGCGGCAGGTGAAATGCAGTTGGGAACCAAATTAGGAACCAAATTAGGAACAGAGCTAGGCATACTTGGAACACTTGGAACACTGGCAACAAAGGTTGGAACAAAGGTTGGAACAAAGTTAGGAACAAAATTTGGAACCAGGGTAGGAACAAATGTTGGAAAAAAGGTAGAAACTAAGGTAGGAACAGGAATAGGAACAAAGGTAGGAACAAAGGTAGAAGCAGGGATAGAAACAGGGATAGAAACAGGGATAGAAACAGGCATAGAGGGGAAAGGAACAGGGATAGGAGATGAGATAGGAGATGGGATGGGAATAGGGATAGAAACAGGGATAAAAACAGGGATAAAAACAGGGAAAGAAACAGGGATAGAAACAGGGATAGAAGATGGGAAAGAAACAGGGATAGGAGATGGGAAAGGAGATGGGGTAGGAACAGGGATAGAAAAACATACGGGAACAGTGGAAACACCGGGAACACCGGGAACAGTGGGAACACTGAGGAACAAAGATAGAAACACAGATGAAACAAGATTTCAAACAAGATATTGAAACAGAAATCAAACAAGATATTGAAACAGAAATCAAACAAGAGATTGAAACAGAAATCAAACAAGATATTGCAACAGATTTTAAACAAGATGTTGATACAGATTGCAAACAAAATACACACATCAAACAAGAGATAGGTACACACAAAAAATCAGACCTTGAAATACACAAGGAACTTAGAACAGTCTTGGAGAATATGGAGATCAAAGGGTCTCCACAACGCGCTCAGATGCAAAGCTCAAGACTTATGAACGACTGCGATAAAAGTCCCACTGGCAATCGCCAGCACTTGGCCGAAATCGTAGATGTTAACACTCAATGGCCCAACATGACGGGAGTTAAAGCCGAACTGGGTAAGGGTCTTTTGCCTTTCCAATAATCCCCTCTTCAACTTCTACTTGTGCTACAGTTGAGGAGGACTGTGACGAAGAAATGCTCGAGAATGCGCCGACTCCACCAAATACTCCGGCGAACTCTCAAGGCTTGTAGCTGCATAAAGGACATTATATATTTTTCAATTCCAAGAAGAGTTCATTTTAAAAGTCCGCAAATGAAGCATAGTTCCGTACTTTGGTTTATTTTTCTGCTGGCAAGAAAAAAAAAAAAAATGTAGATTGTCTCGTCATTTTTAAGTTTTCTGTCAAACTAAGCCAAACGGTTTTCAATAAATGTTAAATTGTGAACTCATAAGAGGTTCAGTGGTCTCTCAGAAAATGGAATTACCTGAAGACGAAATTGTCAAAATATAAATATAAAAAAAGTTGTATAATTTAATGGGCATTTGTTATTACAAAGTTTTTTTTTTTTATAATATATAGTAATGTGGACAAATTTTTTCAAAAAACCAACTAAAATAAAAATATATACATTTTATTAATATTTAATATATAAACATTAAAAATGGCGTCTTTGGATCTGGACTGGAGCTCTTAATTGCTTCTTATATATCTGATTTATATTTTTCTTTTTATATTATTTGTGTACAATTCGATTTTTTAAGCTTTTGCTTTCGACCACCATATGTGGCAACAACTGAGGGAAATGCAAAACATTTCGTAATTGTTGTTGTTGCTACTGCTGCTGCTGCTGTTGCAGTAGGCCTGGCGGGCCAGCTGGAAGTTTTGGAGTGTTTAGCATGGTAAATGTTGCGTTTATAAATTTAAAAACCTATAATAAAGTCATTTGCTCGGGCCATGTGCAGCAGGCGGCTGGTTGTTGTTGTTGTTGCAGGCAGTTGGGCAAATTTCGTGTCTGCCGGCGGCAGCAGACGATGCTGACGACAGGCAAACAGACAGGCAACAAGCGGCAAGTGCAGCAGCAACTGGCGGCAGCAACAACAACAGCAACAATAACAGCAGCAATAGCAGCAACAATAACAACAACAACATGTCGCGCTGATTATTGTGTTCAATTTTAATTTGTGCAACATTTTGTGGCCAAAATTGTTGTTGTTGCTGTTCTTGTTGACAATTGCCTGATGCGGCGATGATCTGATTGTTGCTGCTTCTGCAGTGCCAACTGTTGCTGTTGCAACTGTATCTATATCTATATCTGTATCTATATCTGTGTCTATATCTATATCTACAGCCACAGCCAGTTGCTCTGATTGCCACTTTCTTTTAACCGTTTTGAACCATGTCGAGAACGAAATTTGCGAGTGCATTGTGATTGTATTCACGAGTACGATTTGAATAACATTCAATTTGATTCAAGTTTGTAATCGCGATTTAATTAAACGCTCGACAATTTCGCATTTGGAGAAGCGTTTAAAAAGCGGACAAACCCCCCCACACACAAATCCAAAATACGTTTTAATGAATGTTTAATGCAAATGACAATAAATACACTAAACAAATAATAATAATAACCATGCCATGCCATATAATGATAATGCGAGTACGTATAACAAAGCCAGCTGCCTGCGCATTTTATATTCAATTTTTTCCACAAAGAGTATTTAGAGGGTGATTTTGCTATGTCAATGTTTGTGAATGTATTGATCGCTAAGCTATGGCATATAGCTGCCATAGGAATTATCAGTTTAAATTCTGTTTAAGTTAGAAAAACTGAACTTTTCAGATCTTAAGATATCTTAAGATATATCCATAAAAACTTCAATATTTTTATACATTTTCAAAAGTATATATCATAAAGATACCATAGAAAAAACTGTTAAAAAATTAAGTTTTAATATACTTTTTTTGGCTTTTGAAAATACCTTTCTTAAACTTAAAAATAATACCTTAATAATAATATAAATAAAATTAATATAACTCATTCTTAAATTAACCAAATACTGGTTTAGTTATGCAATATAATGTTTCTTAAACTTTGATTAAAAATGTCTTATTGAACACATTGGATCGACTATCCAAATTAAATATTTTGATAAAACACAATAATTCTTAAAATAATTGCTGAACTATATATAACTTTTTTTATAAGAGTATTAGCTTTTCGATACCTGATAAGAAATATGACCAGATTCTGTGCTCTTTTGTTTCAATTGAAAACTGCGCTTGAGCTTGAGCACACATTCAGTTACAGATACATTTAGCAGATTCAGATACAATGAACGCGATTGGGATTCAGATTCGGATTCAATTTCAGTTGCTGTTGTTGGGTTTCTCACAATTAAGCAGACAATTTGTTACCGCCATTAAACGAGCGCAGGCGAACAAGTAATCAAGGCGCAGACAAAACCAAAAACAACAACAACAATAACAACATCAGCAGCAGCAACAACAACAGCTCGAGCAACGCGAACAACTCAAACAACCCGAACAACCTGACATCGAAATGCTTTGCACAGGCGTATAAAAGAACAACCATGCACACCCATTATTCAAACACTCGCATGTGAGGCGCCTTTGAATTTATTACACCCTGTAGATGTGGTTATTCGATGGGCATGTGCAGCCCAAAGAAATCTCATATATCCCAGGTTTACAGTCAATAGATTTTCGTATAAGATTAGGCACGATAACATTAGGCATTTACATGATTTCATTCCCATTTTACTGAATTTTGTATTTTTAAAAACGATTAATTCATAATCATATTAGCCGATAACATAATATCGATAACAATATGTGCATGCATTAAGTTATTAATCCTGTATCGTAGAGGAAAAACTCAACAAATTTGTATAAAACATTTAGGAAAGATTTATTTCAATGGAAAATGTAAGCAGATTGTAACAATCTGTTACATTTATCGATAACATTAGGAAGTTTATTGGCTTGATTTTAGCAAAAACCAAACCCTTTATAAATATATATTCTTGACAAACAAAATAGCTGTTTTCAATCACATTGAAATATAATATATTATATATAAATGATTAATAATCTATTAATATACATAATTTATAATCTATTTTGAAAATTTTATACATCTGCTTTTTATAGATAAATGTAAATGTTTTTAATCCTATTTAATCTGTGTTTTTTTTTTGTTGCTGTTTTTCTTTTACAGTCCCATCGTACTCATATCGGTCCTCATATGATGTCCAAAATGTCAAATTTGGTATGTATTTATTTTAAAAATGTATTTGAAATTTATTATATTTCTGCTAAATATGACTGAAAATCGATCAAAATTAAAATACATATAGAACAACGAACTATCTAAAAAACCGCATTCAGTTTTTATTCGCTGTTGGAGAGTATCTGCAAATCAAGTTAAATTTATTTAATTCACTTTTGACACAGCTGCTGTTCGAGTGAACGCAAAATGGCAAATCTTGAGACCCCATTTAGCCACACCCCTTCCCCCCTCGCCATTTGTGTTGCCTTTGCAGTTACCGGCAGCGTCTAAATTTGATGCCGAGTGCTTTTTAATTGTCAGCCTCAAGTGCTTTTCGAATGTGCGAACTTAATAAATCTTTTTTCAATATTATTTGTACCGTTTTGCCGTTTGCTGACGGTTGTTTTTTGTTGTTGCTTTGTTTTTTTTTTACCAGGGTTTTGCGCTTTTGGCCTGTAATTGAAGTGAGTCAAGTGACAAGACAAGACAACTTGAGCAGCTTTAGATATGCATATCAATTGCTTGAAACAATCAATTTGTTGTATTTGATTTTTGTTGAACGCCCTTGGCAATCAATTTGCCACAGTTGGGCACCTGGGCAAAGGTGGGCAGTCTGGGAACAGGTGCCAGCAGACAACCACACAGATCTCTAATAAAATTCCTTTAAAGCTTTACACATGTCATGTGCTGCTAATGAATTTTTAATTCTGTGATTTTTTATACATCTATTTTTTTTTTGGCTTTGAATTTGATTTTGACATTAAGCATGCGGGTAATTTGGAGGTTTTAGTTCGGAAGTGTTTAATTATGTCAGGAAATTTTTATAAAATTTTAAATTTTTGATAAAAGCACTTTGGCAGTCCAGAAGTGATACACACATATATAAAAATATGTATATATATAATTGCATAAGTATAGTATTTATTAAATAGAACCGAAGGCTTAAAAATTTTTTTTTCTCCTAAGAAGTTAATTCTTTCCCTGTTAAAAAATGTTCTAATAACTCCAACGTTTCAAAATTTTGGCTGCTATTAAAAGTGGATGCATTATTTTTTCAAAATAATTGAAAACTAATTTTTATTGTAAGGTCCTCTAACTTACATAGTAACATAGTAAAAATCCTTATGGCGAAAATTGCTTATAATTTGACTTGCGTATAGTTGCCATAGAAATGACAGGATGCAAATTGCCTTCCTATATGTTGGTTTTAAACGTCAGCTAATTTATATAGTTGTCATATAGCTGTTGCCGGTCCTCGTTTTAGTTTCTAATTTGTTGGGACAATTTCGCGAATAAATTAAACAACTTTATTGAGTGTGCATTTTGGTGAGTTGTGCGTTGTGAGTGGTATTCATGGGGCATTTGAATGCCAATGCTTTGAATGCTGAATCATTTGCGGCCAAGTTTGGCTGGCAGAACTTGTCTTGACTTGTGGAGGAGCTGCAGCTGCAGTTGAGGCTGAGGCTGAGGCTGCGATTGCAACTGCGACTGATGCAGAGGCAGATGCGAGATCCTAATAAGCAGCAGGCAAAATAGCTGCACTGCGAGAAATGATCGAGCATTTCGTGCTACAAGCGTGGTGTAAATTCGGCTCGGATGGAAATTTATTAACTGGAGCAAAAATGTCTTAATTCAAAAACTATTCTTTACCGAAAATTTTTAAATATTGTTTTCAAATATCAAATGTTTAGTAATTATCTTTTATTAAAAAACTTATTTTTCTTAATTTTTGTCTCAGTGTAGTAGTTGGCCACTTGGCCGAGTTGGCCAGTTGCGTGAATATGGTATGCCAGTAATACCAGTTGCGCTATCTAAGCGACATATACCAATACCCTTTCAATAACAGTCGGCACCCCCCTCCCGACCCCCACGGACCCCTTCCATCCCCAACAACTGTATAGATTTCTGCATCTTCTTGTGCATTTGTCACGGGCGATTATGATTGTCGTCGCCCTGGCCAGGAAATGCATTGGCCAATGGCCAAGTGCCTTAAAACCCGTTCCGCTCACGTTTCGCTCTTGGCCAACAACAACAACAACAACGATAACAACAGCAACTTTGGCCTAACGTATTAAACATTGCAGTTAATTAGTCAAAATGTTGCCGAACCGGCACAACAACTGCCAAACGAAATGTTTCTATTAACCAACTATGCGAAAGAGCATCAAAAAAAATAAAAATCCAGAAAAAAAACCAAATTAAATTCAGCTATAAAATCCATTTGCACGCACTCGAAATTGTCTTTTGATAAGTCTAAAAATCACATAAAATTTAGCAACTTATGGATATCAAAGAAAGACAGCCCGGCTGTCTCTTTGGCAACCGTTCAATCAGAATGTCTGACAGCAGGAAATACGTTCTTGTGTTATACCCTGTAATTAGGCAGGGAGAATAGGCTAGTCGCTTCAACAATGTTTCAACTCTGACCTTTTAAGAGCTAAAGTTATGTTTATTGGTATTTTGATTGACTGATTGAATGACTGATTGAATGACTGACTGATTGAAAGACTGAATGACTTTCTGACTGATTGATGATTGATTTATGGTTGATTCGGTGATGATTGATTGATTGAAGATTGATAATTGATTGATGATTGATTGCCTGACTGATTGATTAGCTGATTAATATCAAAAAATTCTTTGGCCTGGCTAAGTTGGATAAGAATGGATAAGAATGTGTATTTTAATATATTTTACCGTAAGTACAGGGAATTATTTAGTCAGGCACACTTAACTAGATCATTTCTGCTACAATTTGTGCTTCAAGTGCTTCTAACGGCAATCGATAAATGCAAATTTTTACCAGCTTATGGTCAACTTTGGACTCTGCGCCATAGATCGATATACGATCGTGTGTATATATATATATATATATATATACACATCCATATACTCGAATTTATATACATTTATTTCATTTGATATGCACAACATGTACCTTAGAATTGCTTTCAGTGTCTCCACAATTCGTGTGCAGCTACTGGGCGAACACATTATGAATGAAGCATACCAAGCAGCTGCTGGGGATTGTTTGGCTGGAATAGAACTTTGCTTATCAGCGAAGATCGACTGTTTGGTGCCACATTTTGCACCTAGACCAGGCAATAGATCATTTCAGCATTTTCTAAAGATAGGTGTCGCGTTTTATGGCTTACTCTTTTACTACTCTTATACCACATTTCGAATGCTACTCACCTGCTTTGAAATCAACATGAGCACAGTATAAATTGAAAACGAATCTAGGTTTGCAAAAATAAAATAGCATATTTCTTTGCATAAAATACTCCGTTTGTGTGTTTGCATCCTAAAAAAAATGTACTTGTATCAAATTTAACATAGAAAATATTTTGTTTATTTTAATATATTTAAATTTTTATTAAATTTGTTTTTTTTTGGCTCCCAATATTTTTTGTGAGTATAATCTAATTAGAATTCCAGCATTTTTTTGTGCTCAATTTCAATGTGAAGAAGCTTCTTTCAATGGCAAAAAAAATTGGTACTCGTTTAAAGCAATATTAAACTTCTAGAGTCCAACTATTCTCCAATAGAATTCAGCTCTTGTAAATAGGTTGGCAACTCTAGTTCGAAATACCGCACTTGGCATGCGGTAATGGCTGCTCGTAGTCGTATTTATCCACACGTTGGTTTTGGTGTCTGGCGCGCTTGTTGTGCAAATTTAAACATCAAATTGATTTGAACATGAACGAAATCTATAACAACGGCAACAACAATTTCAATTGTCTGCGGCACGTTATCAGCAGCAGCAACAACAACTGAGGCAACAACAGGCTAAAACAAAAAACAAAAAACAAAAAAAACAACAAAAAAAAAGGAAAAAGAAAAAAGATAAAGCTAAAGTGTTTACGATCTGTTTAATGCGTTGTGCCTCGAATCGCAAGCAGCGAGCATGGAGCTGTTGCTGTTGTTGCATGTTGCAAGTCGCTTGTTGCATTGTGTGTCCATGTTTCAACTTGAGGCCGCAGTCAGTGGGGCTCTGTGCCGACGATCTGGAAAAACTTGTAACCTTGCAGCCTTGTCATCATCCTCATCATCACGATCATCACGATCATCATGCTCATCATGCTCATCATCATCATCATGCAGAGGTTGAACCACCAGTCGATCGAGAGCACAAAACCACCAAGCGATCCAATCGAACGACCCACCGAACGACCGCGCAAATCTTGTTAGCATTTTTCAGCCATTTCCTTTTTGTGGCAACAACTCTATGAGGCAGCTCCAGATGTGTGCGAGTGTGTGTGCGTTGTGTGTGTGGCTTGCTGCTAAAATTATGTTCGATATCAATTTCGCGTGGACACATGCCAACAGACACGCAACGCCACCAAACACGCGCACCACATTTCTCTACCTCTCCTTCTCTCTCTTTCCCTCTTTCAGCCTCTCTCTCTCTCTCTCTCTCTGTTTTGCTGCCTCTTTCTCGCTCGCTGACCGGATTGTCATGGGTTCGGCATGGGGTTTGGCATGGGCTTTTTTCCTTTTAAATACCATGGTACCCATTAAAAATGTCGAAAAGGGTATAAGCGTTTGGTAGAATCAAAAAAATAAAATGCTCTATATTTTATAGAATGCCCTAAAACGAATATTTTATTTTTTACATTTAAATTTTATTTAAAATAACATATGTAGAAATATTTTTAAAATTCAGAAATTGTTATATATAACGAGGACTGCAATATATAGGGTTTGGAATATATAACTAATATTAAAATAAATATTAAAATACAAATAAATAGTATATACAATTGTAAATATAAATATAGTATACTAAAAATTAACGTAAAGTAGGTTGGAATCTACTGACAACTAGGGCATCTTTTAGTCGGTTACTCCCGGCTAGAGCACTCTACTTGTTTATTTTTTTGTGTTTTTTTTTTGTTGGATTTACTGTGTGGTTTGCCCGAATAAAATTGCCAGCGCGATGTAATTGAAAATCGCTAGAGAGAAGCGACTCGCAGCTGCTTCCTTCAAGCCGGGGATCTGCCAAAGTTGTCGTTTGTCTGTTCCTGCCTTGGTTGAGTTTGCCTCTACTGCCCTCTATATACACATATATATATATATATATGTATATATATATATATATATATATATATATAATGAGTGATATAGTGCCGGGCAGTCGGGCAGTAGGAAGTAATTACGACATGCGGCGAGCACCGCAAGCGGACTTCGGATCGAAAATTAGCGTACGCGTTGGTTAAATACTCACTTTAAGATTTGTGCGTGCTCTTCTTCTTCTACTCGTTCGCCTCGAGCCATGCGAAATTTTATAGCATCGATGTGGGCGTGGCACAGCCAGTGGGAAGTGGGCAAGTCGGCAAGCGGTTGCCAACGCACTTCACGTTGGCCAAATATCGAGCAGTAGCCATCAAATGAGTTAGTTGGTCAAAATGCTGATTTCCTCATATTTCCCAAGTGAAGACGAAGAGCAAGAGAGAGAGAGGAAGAGAGACTAGCTGCTAACTGCTATCGGTGGGCTGATCTGCATATAGGAAGTGGTAGCTGTTTATCTTTTAGTCGTTGCAATTGCAAAAATTTTGTCGCGCTTTGCTTAACGAACTGGTTCGAACTTATTTTTGTGGAGGTAAAATAATAATAAAATAAAATATTAAATAATAAAATAAAGAAATACATTTGTTGCTAATTTCACCAAAAATTAAATATTAAAAGAGTTGCTTTAATTTGTTTACTATTTGTATTATTATTATTTTATAGTAGGAATAATATATTAAGTACTAATTGTACCTCGGTAGTTTTACTTTTAATTTGATTTCCAAGTAATTCAGGCTAACGCTATATAGTGGAAGCTTAATAATATTAAATTAAAACAATGAAATTGCCCCAGCACTGATATTGACAGCTTAACGTTATATTCTTATCCGATGCATAACTTTCAGTCCTATTTCAGTTGGAAGCTTGTTGCACAATTACTGTAAGACTCTGGGGCTATTGAGCAGCTCTTTACTTCTGCAAAATGAAGAAATACTCGTATTTTAACATTAGATGTGTTAACATACACTCGAAAAAAAGTTTTTAAAAATAAGAAAAACAAAAATTAACCTCGAATTTAGACTTTTTTTTCCTATTGGTAAAAAGTTTATTATGTTTAAAAAGATTTACTAGGGTAATTAAATTTTATAGTAATATATTTTAAATTTAAAAATGTTTGTTTTTTAACATAAAAAAAATAATGAAATTAATTCAACATATTAGTAATATATTTTAAAATTCAATAGGGTTGTTTTTATTAAAGAAAAATTTTCCTTTTTGGGGCGTATTTTCGTATATAGGTCAGTTCTCTGAGGAGTCGCTGCATACGCCCCACACACACACACACACACACACACACGCAACCCCCTCTGGGGCCAGCTCTGATGCACGCTTTGTACGTTTCAACATTTCATGGCCATTCATTTTGGCCATTTTGGTTGGCCATATATTTAGGCGGCTCGATGCGCTAATAAAGTGCTCAAAAGTGCGCCACAGCCACATGTGAACAGGTGTGTGTGTGTGTGTGTGTGCGTGCTGCACATGCATAAACATGCATTCATAACTCTTAAATGATGAGTGCTCCAAGTGCCGCCGTCAGTCGTCGTGTCGGCAGTTTGATCATTTTTGCTTTTATCTCGCGCAGAGCGTACAACATTTTTAGATATCTGTGGCAAATGCATAAAATCTTATAATTTGCGCACGTGTTAATCAGACATTGCGCCGGCCAGCACCAGCACCAGTCCCAGCCCCAGCCCCAGCCCCATCACCAGATGAAAAAAAAAAACCAGACAAAGACCACGGACGGATAGCCAGATGGAAGGCTGCTCCGGCATTGCATGGCTAAGTAACAATTTTAGGCTAATGATGTGCTCATATTTAAGTTAGCTGAAACGCTTTTAGTGCAAGGCATAATTCAGGCGACGAGCAGTGGCAGCAGCAGCTGAGTTGCTTGGCCAGATTTTTGTGTACCCTGTAAATGTTTTCAAGTGTTAGGCGAGTGTCACACAGATGCGCGAAAATACGTAACAATTGACCGAATGCAATGTGGCCGGAGTGTATATATAGGCATTTAATGCCGAAAAAAACACATGTAAGAACTTTACAGTCGGGTGTAACCAACTACGCAATACTCCTTCACAGTATAATAACTGCATAAAATAGTCGAAAATGATCTCGACTCGATCTTTAGATGAGGTCATCCGAAAAGTGTCTGTCAAATTTTGTGACTAGCTGTAAAATTGTGAGAGATATGGATTTGATCGATTTGCCACCCCCGCAGTGGGCGGGCCCAAAAAATCGTATCACTTTAACTGGCGCGGGTAAACATGAGTATATATTCCAAGTTTCAAGTCTCTAGCTTTCATAGCTGCGAAAAAAATTGCATTCATACGAACAGAGGGACCGACGGACGGACATCAAGATGGGCATTGCGCAAACCCAATATACTCTTTTCATTTTGTGAACGACTATAGAAATTACGGTGTTTCGATTAACGGTTCGAACCAAGGCATCGCCCGGTTCGGTTCGTAAGCCTGAGTCCAGCTTTTGGGTTCGTCACATTCTATGAAATTTAAAATGAAATTATTCTATTCATTATTTATAAGAGAAAATATCGCCAAAAATGTGTGTATATTTTACTTAAACTGTTTAACAAATTTGCTAATTTTTAGTATAGTTGTAATTGTTTTTTTTTTTGTTTTTTTTTTTAATTTAGGAACATAAAATATTTTGTGAAATGTGATTTATATGCCTAACAACTGTTTACAGGGTATGCGTGAGTGTTGGCACATTCAAGCTAGCTTGTTGTTGCTGCTCAGGTGCTCGGTCAGGTGCTGGGGCTTGGTGCCTGGACCGCATGCTGTTGCATTTAATGATTGCACGCCTTGACTTTGGCAATAAAACAAATTTGTGCCCATAATTTTCGAAATTCAAATAACAAATGCAGCAGCAGCCGCAGCAGTCGCAGCAGTCGCAGCAGCGGCAGCAGCAACATCGGAGACAACGTTTGGGGATGCAAAAAGCAATGGCCGTGGCTTGATAGCAGCGAGATGGAGATGGAGATGGCCAACTGGCCAAATGGCCAATGGCGATGTCGATGTCGACTCTCCGATTTCTGCCAGTTGCTGCGCCGCAACTTGTTTGCATTGAAAATTTATTGTTACGCAGTTTCTGGCCGCTGCCGGGTGCCGGGCTAGATGGAAGCGTTTTGGCTTCTTGGCCAAACGATTTATGGCATTGCCGCAATTGTTGCCAACTGTAAATGCTGCGGCAAACAAGTCAATTGAATTTATTTCGTTTATAAATTGCTGCCCGTCGCAGCAGCAGCAGCAGCTGCCTTCGACTGCCTCCAACTGCTGGCCAACGCCTCAAGTGTCAATTGGGCTACGTAGTTGTTGTTGTTGCTGCTGCTGCTGCTGCTGATTGAATGCATACGCGTTGCCAAGACAAATCACTGAACGATTTGACAGCTGGCGAACAAACATTACAGCACAAGTCGCCATCGCCCAAAAACTCTCGCAAATCGCCAGCACAAATCTATGCAGCAATTGCTGCTGCTTCCTTTACTTCTACTGCTGCTGCTGTTGCTGCTGCTGCTTCTGCTTTGCTTATACCCTGTATTTATTGCACATGGATTAAAGGATGTAATAAAGTAAACATAATAAAAAGAAGTGAAAATATTAATAATGTCCAATAAATCAAAAATGCTTAAAAATTTAGTTACTCTAGGGTTAAGATAAATTTTTACTATACACATTTCAATTTTCTTTTAAATAGAAAATTGTAATCTTAAGTCCATTGTTTTCAAAAAATTTTAAATTATTAAATTTTTGTTATACATTTTTTGTTTTAAAAAGTTAAATAATTTGATTTAAATATAATTTTGATGTGTAGATTCTCTTAAACTCATTTCATTAAAAGCAAAACTTTTAGTCTAAAAAAATAACAAGTAAGATGGCACTAGTCGGGAGTTCCCGACTAGGAGATACCCATTTTCAATGGGTTCAGGGTATACAAATTGGTAAATATTGATTAGCAAAAGTCGCATTTAAAGCAGAGCTCTGACATAATAAAAACTTTATATACCAAATAGGACAGAAAGTTTTGCAAAAACGTATCGTGAATATTTGAGCTTTTGCACAACTTTACACAAAATTAAAAACAGGTCCTGATTTGAGTAGCTAATTACAGGGTATCTTAGGCGTCGAGCACACTCGACTAGAGCGTTTCTTTCTGCTGCTCATTCTGCTTTTGGGGGGACACAAGTTTTGCAGCTGTGGCGCACGGCGCGCGTGATTTACGCTTTTTCCGCTTGCTGTTTGTTTGTTTGTTGTTTGTCGTTGTCTTGTCGCGTTGTCTGGCCATCGCGTTGTTTAGTTGTTTCGTCGTTTCGTTGTTTGGTTGTTTGGTTGTTGTCTCTGTTTGTATTTGTGGCTATCCAAAAGTCAACATAATGCAATTTGCATATGACTCGAAAAAAATATAGCTTCCTTTCACAAAAAACCTGGAACTTTCAAATTGCGAGCACAACGCATCACACACACATTATACACACACACACACACTCACACCACACGCACACACACATAACTCTAAAATTAGCGCAAAAAGGCCTTTGAATTTCCTTGCGCCCAAACAAAAGACTTAGGCAACGAACTTGCTTTCACAAGCCACACAGAGTCTCTTAACAAATTATTGATTTATAGCCAACAAAATAATAATAAACCACACACAAAACACGCACACACACACACACACAAATTGAGCAATCGCTGCTGAGTTTTTACTCCAGAGTTGACAGCCAAATTTTATTTTATTTCATATTTCTTTTTCATTTGAAGAACTTGCTTCATAAAGTCTGTGTGGCTGGGCATTTGCTCAGCTGCTTGATGGGTTTTATGTCTGGCAACATAAAATGATCTGTTTTTCCAAGAGCCGATTGCCAAGAGGCCACAGAGTAGATTGGTTTCTTATACTTATATATTTGAAGCCACTTTTGAGGTATTTTATGCTTTGTATACGTACGAATCTTTAACTTCCACAGTTTGAGATTTATAAAATACGTTCGTACACAAAATATATTTACATTTATCTATATATTAGAAAATATTTACAAATTTATGTGTATACAATCATTCTCTCTAACCCAAGAACAGAGTATCTCGCAGTTGGTATATATTTCACAGGCATCTTTACTTTTGCCCCTGGCGTCCAATTAGGCTTGGGATGATCATAAAATGTTTAAGTGCCAGACAATTAGTCATGATATTTGTCATAAAAAAGCATTCGAAAAATGGCCCAGCATAAAAGCTTGACAGATTTGTGTGCTTGTGTGTGTAATTAATGTGTGTGTGGGTCCTATCTACTCTAAGGCTATATACGTGCAGGATAAGTGAGCTGACTCCTCAGCCGTACAGTTGCTGCCAACAGTATGTTTATCTAAAATGACGCTGTTAATGTTGATGTTACATTAGGCGATTTTGTTATGTTTGTAACTTTGAAGATTTCGGCTTGAAATTAAATATTCTTCAACACAACAGCAATACAAACAGATAGGTGTATCCTTAAAAATATTTAAAAAAAAAAAAATTTAATATAGATCAATTTTGCTTATGTAATATTAATGTAGATTATTCTGAAAATAAGTGTTGTCCTGTTTAATCTGTATTATATATTATTATTTAAATCCGTATGAACTATAGTTATAAAATATTAAGCAAACTTTTTAAGTAGTATACTGTAAATGTTTGTCAAATATATTTACATATTCAAAATTTTTTTTTAACCTAATAATCACATATTTTGTAGTGTAAAAACATCGAGACAGATGTATATTAAAGTGCAGCAATAAATTAGAATTTAGATTGAAAGATTCACCCCTCTAGAGATAAAGGAACTGAAAACTGTTTATCTAATGTGAATGCTAATTGAACTACTGTTGTGGTACTCCAGTTTATTTATTTCAAATATCAATTCAGCTTTTTCATTTATTTCGGCCTTATTTATCTACTGCTGGCAACTTATTATCGATTCTCTTGATTTACAATCGGAACTGGCACACTCTATTAATCATAATATCGAATAACAAATGGTCAATGGGAATCAGAATAGTGTCGATAACAGTAATACAGTGTTATTAGCCCAACACTACATATAAATGACATTTGAATATATACTAAATAATAAACCATATATTACTAAGCAGTTGCTGTTGCTGCTGTGGCGCACAATGGCAACTGTTGCTGCTGCAATGCATATCAGAAATGCCAGCGAGTGACTTATTGACGCAGCATGATACACGATATTGCGGCAGCAACTACAGACGACTTTAAACTAGGCGATAGATGTATGTATGGACAGACTGATGGATGGATGGGTGGATGGATGGAAGGATGGCTGCATGCATGTACAGCATGAGGAGTCAAACAATGACAATGACAATGAGAATGACAATGGCAACTTGGTGCGTCAGCTCACGTACGCAATTGCGTTGATGATTGGAAAAACGAAAGAAAATACCAACCGACGATTCTCAAAGACAACAAAGTCGCGGCCCCGTTGACAACGCCAAGAGAGAAGTGCGAGAAGTGCGAGAGAAAGAAGGGAGCGGACCGATAGTTTATCGTCTAGAGTCCATGTCCCAGTCGCACACATAGCTCCACATAGTTCATTCAGGCAACAACTGTGGAGCAATTCCACGAAAGTGATTGATTACAATCGAAATGCGGTGCAGAGCGAAATGCAAGCGGCCAAAGCGATCAATTAAAACGACTGATGATGATCAATTATCGGGCAAAAATAAGCGGCTAAAGATGCACACGCAGAAGGTGGACTAAACGCGCTGAACGACGACCAAACACCCTAGCAGACATTTAATGTACATTTTTTTTGTATTATTTTTATGACTATCAAATTGGATATTGATGATAGTTTTTTGCTAGTGGTGATAATAGAACATCACAACATTAAATTATCAATTTTTAACCAAAGAGAATTTTACAGAATTTTACTCGACATTTTTTATGTACATCAATCAATTTTTGGTAAAAGCCTCCCGACGAGATTTGTAACAAAATATCCTAAATTAATTTTGAGTTTGAGTTAAGCCTACTTAATAAATAAATTTAATACATTTCCATTTGGACAGCATTTGACAAAGGCTAAGAGGTATCTTCCATGTGACGCAGTAAATACCCCTTCTTCTAGGGTAGCTCAAAGATGAGCACAGAGCAAATGCCGCAAACCCGATACCAATTCCACTGCCAATCCCAACTGGCCAAGACATGATGCGTTCGCAGCAGCAGCAGCAGCCGCCGCACTTGATGCAAGTCAAAGCAAATGTCTAGGAGCACAATGACGACGACGGTGACGTTGACTCTTCAGTGTGTGTGCATCTTGCATTCAGCACGAGCACCAGCACCAGTTCAGCACCAGCATCATCGTCATCGTCATCGTTATCATCTCTTGCTCATTCTCATTCTCAGCCCTGCTGCTTGTCATTGCCCGCCAGTTCAGGTTGTTGTTGCAACAACTTTAACACTTCATAAAGCGGCTTAAAGTGTTCGCCTTGATCTTGCTTTGCCGCCTGTGCCCCCACAACCCAACAAATCACCACTACTCTTGCATAACTTTACATAGATCAAAATCAAAATTTTCCATTTGAAATAGTTCAATTTTAGATTTTGTCCAAAAACTGAATTTGTGCATAAACATTTTTATATATTTATATTTATTATAAAGCTAAAAAAAGCCGTGGAATACCTCAACCAATCATCAATCTCTATAAATCATTGAATCCATTTCAGATTAAATTCAAAAGTCAACAATCTGGCAGCTCCTTCTATCATCGTAACTATCATCGAAACTTATCGAAGCTTAACATTTGTTTAACAGATGTTCCAATCAAGTCAATGTTAATCCTTCCATTCCCAAGCAGGCTATAAAAGGCTCGAAAATTGTTTTCATGCTCAGTCTGGCTCCGTGCCTCATCGAGTCCAGACTCATTTATTTTTCTTATTTTTCTTATTTTTCTCTCTTTTTAATTTTATTTAATTTTTTTTTTGCTGCTTTTTTATTTAATCAGAGCTTATTTTTTGATGTACTAAAACATTCAATGGGATCTGAATTCAGATTTTTCAGTGCATTAAATGCTCTTCCAATATCTCTTGAAGTCCCATCATTTGTATTTTGTTGTTGATGTCCCATGACCAATCCGACGATTTATATGTTTTTGCCATTAATCGGACTGCAGCTTTACTTTAAGATCTGGATTGGCGATATTGGCTTGTAAACAATCGAAACTATTTTTATTTGGAGACTATATTTTTACTCGCTCTTGTCATTATCATCGTCGTTTTTTAAAGTTTCGTAATTAATACGCAAGGAAATCGTTCCAAAACCATGTTAAGAAATCAATTTCTTTTATTTCTTTTTTGGACGAAAATATTCTCTTTTTTTTTATTATTGAGACTTGGCATTTTGTTGACATTTGTTTCATGCTCCTATTACATTCTTTTTTTGATGCGAATTTCAAGTTGAGAAAATAAATTTTGTATCAATATTTCTATCCAATGCCAAGCTGCTATTTCTCAAGGGGTTCCTTCCTGTTGATTATTCTGATCCTGTTAAAGGGAAGATTCAACCATATTTACCTTAAAACTCTTGCAATATTTCTACAAGAGCAGCCCAAGGTTCTTTTCTATTTTATCGGCAATGGTAAGTTTACCGCCTTCTAATTTATTTAATTTATCATTTACGATCATCTTATTTTTTCATGTGAAATATTTCTCCGCAGACGTCGTTTTGACTTCGACAAATACAAAACTTCTACTTTAATTTAATTGCATTTTTCTTAATGGAAAATTCATACCGTTTATGTAATTTTACCATCAACTTTTTTTTATTGATTTTATTGATTATTGGCTTCGTCAAATACGAAACTTCTAATTTAATTTATTTATATTTTCTTAATTTAATTAATACCATTTTAATAATTTTGTTTCTTATTTAAACACTTTTTATAAGTTTGTCAGCTTGCAAAAGTGTTTTTCCGCTGTTCGGATCAATTAGAGATGGTGACAGCCAAAATAATTATTTACACCAATTTGACGAATATAAAATAATTTCACAAAATCCGAACTGATCAAGAATATATACACTTTATGGGGTTAGAGTTGCCTCCTTGTGCCTGTTACATACATTTGCACAAAACCTTATACCCTTTTTACCCATTTTCAATGGGTTCAGGGTATAAAAATAAAATGCATGAAAAGAATTCATAGAAAATTTCAATTCGTGTAAAAAGAGAATTAGGAGAATTTGTATTTCTTGTGGAAGTTGCCGAGTTGAGTTGAGAGTTTTTTCTTCCTACAGTTAATCGTTTCTGAAATGTGAAATTCTTATGCTTAATTGTACTTGTAATTGTAATTTGATATATGTTGACAATTTTGGTGAACTTTTCTTATAATATTCTACCCCCTAACTTTGCATTTGATTTGCTTGAGCGTAATTGAGTCATAGTCAAAGCTGAATGCGGAATTACGTAGTTGATCAGTCGAAGCGAATGCTCTGCAATTGGCTTCATTTGTCGATGATCAAAGAGCGCCATCTGGCGTGCGGAATAGACAGAACAGCTGAAAGCGAATCGAGCGATCGACTTATTGGCTTTAATTAGATTTGCCTGTTAGCCATCAGCTTTTGCCAATGGCATTTGGCTCATTTATTTTAGCTATTTGCCAGCTATCCAATTCCCATTTCCCAAGTCCAAGTCCAGATCCAGAGGCTCTACAATTTCCATTAGAGCTGCCCGAGCTAAGCTGTCAATTAAGGCGCTGTGACTTGGTCTGCGGCTCAGCAAAGACTTTGCCTGATGGCTAATTAGCATAGCCAGCCGCCGTCTTGGCCCGGCCAGTGTTGGACTATGTTTCAGTCTCGATCCCAGCCTTGGCAACAGGCGCCCGGAACGATTGGCAGCTAAAAAAAAATACGTTAAGAAAAGCAAAGAAAAACCGGGGCAATAAACAAAGACATCTATGGGCCGCAGGCAGTTGGCGGCCTTTTTGCAGATCGCGACCAGATGCGGGGCCCAATAAATAATATTTCGATCGGATTGGCAAAACTGGTAGAGCAAATAATGTTAATGTCGAGGGATCCCCGAGAAGCGACGAGTCCGACTCCTGATTCTCCATTCTTTGGCTTCTTATTCATAACTGACATTTTCTGACCATTCAACTCTCTCATCTGCTCCCACTTCTGACCCGATCCTTAACGCCTGCCCAACTCGCGCTGCTCGGTCTCTTCCTGCCTGCCTTCGTATTACTACGCGATTCTCGGCTCTCGATAAGGTATTCTCTCCACTCTCCGCTCTCCACTGACGATGCCTCACTTCCCACTCTTGACTTCCAACCTAAGACGAGCTCTCTTCTCCGACTTTCGAGTTCCTACTCTCAACTGACTCCTCGCCTACTGCCTCCTCGCCCCCTGCCTCCTCCGGACTGTCCGGACTGTCCGTCTCTCAACTGCCAAGTCCTGACTGGGAACTGCCAATATCTAACCCCACGACTCTCGCAGCCCGACAGAAACGTCCGACGTGTACTTGCCGCGGCGACAAATGCAAATGCCTCAACTATTCCGCTGCTCAGAGAGGGAGGGATGGGGCAGCCGCACAAGTTCGCCCAGAGACCCAGAGCAATCAATAATCCAGAAATTCTGCAGCGACCCGCCGCCTGTTAGATGTGGCAATGGCAATGGCAATGGCCATGGCCGAAACCTGTTCGCAGTGTTCCACCCAACGGGCCGCACATTAGGCGGCCAGGCAACCACTTGGCAAGCGGTGTATCCTTTGGCCACGGAGAGCTAAAGCTGACGCTGATGCTAAAGCTGATGCTGAAGCTGATGCTGAAGCTGATGCTGATGCTGAAGCTGCTGCTGCTGCTTTAAAAATAGCCACAGACCCAGCAAACAAACAAGTCACGGCCAGAAACATGGACCAAGGCTAACAGAGCAAAGGCAAAGAGATGGAGAGGGAGTGAGAGGGAGCCTGAGCTGCAGTCACAGAGCGAGAGCGAGAGAGAGAGAGAGAGAGAGCGCCATAGTCGCAGGAATGTTGCAATCTTCTTTCAATGCCTCATGAGCTCGGCGCACAAAAAATATTCCTGTTTCTCTGGGCCAGTTCGCGGGCATTAGAAGCGTCGCCTGACGTTGATTGAAAAACGCAAAAAAAAAAAGCAGGAACAAAATCAAGTAAGAGTGCACTAGTCGAAAGTGCCCAGCTGGGAGATATCCTGTACCTAAGCATCAACAAAATTCGGTCGAGTTTTGGTATATTAAAATTAAGATTAAGAATTAATAAACCATATAAATTAAGCTATTTCTCATTAAAGTCGGTTGGGTTTTGCCAAAGTACGGGAGACTTCAAATGTTAACCCATCCACATATAGGAATTATAGGGTATAAGTATTGCATTAATTAAAAAAATTAAATAAATTAAATATTGCTTATACGTGTGTACTTTACGACAATATACTTTAAAAGCTAAGAAATATGCTTAAAAAACCATATACTAAAATCTATATTTATCGATTTTAAGATTTGTCAATAATTTGAAATAAACTTAAGCTTCTTTAGCCAGAAAGCCGGACGTGTACAGACAGACATGCCTTGATCGATTTTTTATCGGCTATTGATGCTGATCAAGAATATATATTCTTGCCTCTCACATCCAATCACACCATTATACCCTTTATTCGGCCGTTTTCAATACGTACAGGGTATGGCCAAATCAATCAAGCCAAAAACAAATAGGAAGGCAGGCCAAACATGTGCCACACTAGACTAATAGATGCTCTCTATGCAACACTTAATAATAGGATGTGCTTGGAGGCACTCAGTGCTTCCTTAAACAAAATTAAACCACAATTAAGCACGTGGCACTCGAGTGCAATCGACTTTACAATACTCTGTTTAAAGCAGTTAAAAAAGCAGTAAAGAAACTTTTTTTTTTTAAATTAAAGACAAGAAAAATAGTACAATTAATTCTATTGAATTCTATTAGGGTATAAAATACAAGAATTTTTTACTTAATAGAAGTACAAACATTTTCTTGATGGACATTTGTTAAATAGAATATTAAATTCATATTTCAAGAAAGTTTTCTTCGAAATACCGAAATACTCAATCTTTTATATTATTTTAAATGTAGAAATTCTTGTAATGAGTATTTTGTGCTTAATTAAAAATTTAAGTTTTGCAACATTCATTGTGGATTGTCAAATCGGAAATGATTTAATTCATTTAAGAATATTTCAAAAGGAAATGCTTTTAAATTTGCAGTCAAATATTTTAGAAATGATATGTCTTCTAATTGAAGTTAAGTTAAGTTAAGTTAAGAAATAATGCACTGAATAAATACAACTTTCTTATTCTTTGCAAAAACCCCCGATGGTAAAAAACAATCTAACAGACAGCACTTAACTGAGCCCAACTTGTAATATACCCTTTAAAAGCAACGTGGACAACGGCTAACACTTTTGTACGGCGCTGCTAAAGTGGCAAAAAAAAAAAAAAAAAGAAGAGAACTCAGAACGAAGAATTGAAATTTTAATAATAATAAAAAGAATTGCAAACCGGAATTTCCTGATCCTGTTGTCTGTGGCCCAACTGTGATTCCTTTTTCTGGTTTTTCTCTTCGTTTTGTTCTTAAATTTTCTCTTAAGTTCGTTTGCCGCAGATGTTCATCGGCTTTTGGCTTCGGCAGCGGCCTTCCACGATTCCTCCTTGCTGCTTCTTCTTCTACCGCAGAGAACTAACAGAACTCTTTGCTGGACTCTCTATGTAAGGCATTGGGTTTTGCCAGTGGAGCTGAAGTTGCGCCAATGCCTGTTGCCCCTTTTCGCTTTCTGCTATTGATTCTTGGCCGAGGTTGAGCTGCATGTGTGTGTGTGTGTGTGTGTTTGAAGGAGGCGCAGATTTAATTGCTTTGATACCCTGTTATCATGTAAGTGCGCTTAAATGTGTCACAGAGTTGTCTTTGAGTCTATAAATATATTTTGTGTCTACATGAAGTCAGGAACTAGTTGAGCGAGCGCTGTTAAATTTGTTACAATCAAAAGAAAAAAACCAAAGGCAAAAAGCATTTCAAAGAATTTTTCTAAAATGACAATTATTGAACAAATTTTGAAAAATTCTTTACTTTTGAATTGTAATTTTTTTAGAAGAAATATTTTGAAATTCACAAATTTGTATTTTGAAAACAAAACAATTTGGTTTATGGTTATTTGGTTATTTTTTAAACATTTTTAAATCCGACAAAAGCCACAATTTGTAATACAAAATCTTGATTTTTGGTATATACTTGAATAAGCGTCCAAATTATATATACAGAAAACTTTAGTGAGATATGTTGATAAAAAACAAAGTTAATGGCAGTTGAGAACAGTGTTGGGATATCTTAAATGACAGTTTGGGACTTGTTAGTTATTTTGGACTACTTTCATAAAGTTACAGGAAACATGTACTTTGCCACTTTTTATATAGAATAACAGGGTATATTCGATCATTTTTTTTTAAATGATTTTCATAACTAGCCAGCTCATCGTAATATGATCGGTTCAATCCGCTGATTTGATGAGCTCAGACGCCAAATGCCAGCTAAAGTTTTATTTATGTGAAGCTGCGTCGGCGTCGGCGTCGGCGTCGACGTCGTCAATTAATACGATTACCATGCAGATGAATTGGCCAGGCAAATGCGAGTGCAATTAATGCCGAGTTGTTGGTGAGTGCCTGCTACCGGGCTGCCATCATTTCTCATCGCGCATAATTACGTGGCAGCTCGGCTGCCTGCCACTTGTTGCCTGCCCCAGCTATTTGCCTCCTGGCCAGCGGTGTGAATAGCCCGATTGTGAATGACAACTTAGCTCGCGTCACGTTCATCATTCAACTCGGTTGGTGGCTTTTAAAGAATTCTAGCGCTTCATCTGTTCAATTGCCGGCACTTTGTAAACTCCTGATATCACAATTAGCTGGCATTTCTCTCCGCTCTAACAGTTGGCCATCAGTCAAATTGATTGCGTATGTGGAATATTGCAAAGATTATTGTAAATTGAATCTTTAAATCTCGTTTACTTTTTACGACTGTGACTGCGTTCTTTTCTTTTTATCATGCTTATGGCCTCTACATGCTGCGTTAAAATCTGACAACACAATTTATCTCAATTTGGCTCAAATAACAAATTTTTAACTTGAATAATTTTGTCGACATTTGCCATTCAATTTGAAACTCTTGAGATTGTTCATAACTCCATCGATTTCGGTAAGAAACTACTTTTCGTTTAATATTTCGCATCAAATTGATAAATAATAATAATAAAATCAAACTAAACTAAAACTATTCATATTTTTACGACTATAAGTAAACTTTACATTGACATATATTATGTATATCTATATTTAAATCTATATCAATTCTACTAGTATGTATTTAACGTTAAATGTACAAATATGCTATTTAAATCTACAACTTTATATATATATATTCGCTGCTCTGGGTTGATTTTGTTGTTCGTGTTATTATTCCCTTTTCGGTGCTGCTCCGCTTTTGCTTCGCTGTCAATATTTGCACAAATTTGCGTGTAAACAAAAATATTAAAATTGAAAAAGAAGAAGAGAAGCTTCAAAAGCCGCCAAAGAACGTCAAAAAAAAAAAAAACAAGAATCTTAAAGAAAAAAATTATTCTACGCCGATGCGTCAGCAGACAAATTGGAAATGGCACATGAAACATGGAAATTTCTTATATGTATGTATGTTTGTGCATATCTTTATTTAAGTAACTGTGCCTCAAACGAAAACGAAGAGATTTTGTCATAAGGAGTTGTGTTTGTTGTTGTAATAAATAACACACACAAAAAACATGAATTGCATTTTGAGTGCGTTTTAATAAAGTTGCAAATGACGCAAGAAGCCAATGAAGGGGGGAGAGGAGAAGCATGCAGAGGCGCGAAATCATATTTTATTGCAGAAAAACATCAGACAGTGAGAGAGTGAGATAGAGAGCGAGAGAGACAGCCCAATAAAAAGCCATTACGCCAAGTTCAGGCAGGTCATGTGACTCAGAGAGCTGGGGAGCCATCCCCAGTCAGTCGTCTTCTTCTTGATTCGGGACCATAAATCAGCGAAATTAGAAATGGCATCAACACCAACTGCAACTCTACTGCAGCTTCTTCCTTCTCCCAAATGCAATTTTCAAATATTTTTAAACACGCCCAAAAAAAAAAAATAAATAAATAAATAAGAAAAAAAATGGCCCGAACGCGTCCAGAATTGCGCAGGCACTCGGAAAGCCGCAGCAAAAGCAGGAGAAAAAGCAGCAATCGTTTGTCTGGCGTCGCGTCTGCTTTGTCTTCTGCCCGCTTCTCCCTGCTGCCCTTTGCTCTTTTTGGGAGGGGGCGCTGCTTGTTCTGTGGCATGCGGCAAATGCTGCCTTTTATTTTGTTTTTGTTGCTTCTTTTTTATGAAGGAGCTACAAATTTGCTGTATACCACTGCTGTGCTGGATGATGGTGTTCCCCCTCTCTTGGCGCTTCTCGCTGCCTTCTCGGAAAGCAACTGTATTTGAAAAGGAAAAGGGAGAAACCAGTTTTCAGTTTTCTGCTTTTTGTTTTTTTTTTGTTTGCTCAACTTCATTTTCCTTTTTGGAATTTGCGTTAAATGCTTTTTTCTCCGCTCGTTGTTGCCTTTATCAATGTTTTTGTGCTTCTTTCCTCAGCTTCTTTCTGCTGTTGCTTTGAAGCTTTTTGTTGCGCCTTCTCCATACACACAAAAATTTGCATTGCGGCTTTATCATGACATCACGAATGCCGTCAATAT
Source organism: Drosophila colorata (assembly GCA_035041545.1). Taxonomy (NCBI): domain Eukaryota; kingdom Metazoa; phylum Arthropoda; class Insecta; order Diptera; family Drosophilidae; genus Drosophila; species Drosophila colorata. The sequence goes on along the minus strand of JAWNLD010000295.1, from coordinate 760,315 downwards.
TCCTTGAGATTCCTGTGGCTAAGCTAGCTTGATTTTAATTTGATTTAAGTTTCTTTTTTGCGGGTGATTTGAGCAACATTTTGAAACACGTGATTTGTTTTTTTCAGACACAGTCTGAAATTACCTTTGAAATTAAAATTCTCAAAAAATTGGTTTGTGAATCCCTTCTTCCATTTGCCTAAAACTATTTTATTTTTTCTTTAACTTTAATTTCAGTTAATTTTTTTATACTGTTTGCCAAAAGAAGAAAAATTTCGATTTTGATAGGAAAATAGCAATGATTATTATACACATCATTATTAATATTTTGTTTCCCCACGTTTGAGAAAAAAAATTTCTCCATTAGTCGTTTCCGATTGGAATACTTCTTTTTATTATAAATATATTATAAATATACAAGAATATTCCACATGGATTCGAGGTTCAACGCCACTCCGCAATATTCTAGAAATTCACCTTCCTTCAAATACTGCGCATTTTGTTCATTTCACGGTAAAAAGTAATTCGCAAATCTGCCCCCAACTCCCCTTGCCGAAAATGTTGAACAACAATAATATTTGCCAAATCAATTGGGTCAAGTGAGTGGCGCAGACAGCGGCAATGGCCGGAACAACACGTAATGCCAGCCAATCAAACAACTTTTCTATATACACACAGTATGTACTCTCTGTCTACCTATATCTATATATCGAGTCTATGTATTTGAATATGCTAATCAAATGTGCGTGTCCATATTGAGAACTTTTGAAATTCGTTTGAAGTGAATGAAGCGACGCCCGCCCCTTGGCCACGCCTCGCGTCCAACTGTAAATGTTGTACAATAATCAAAAACAATTTTTTCTTCTCCCAATTTTTTTGTAGTATTATTTTTGTTACTTTTTCTGGTTGTCAGGCGCGAAAAAAAAACACAATTGGCCATTAGCATAATGTTGCCATAAAGTTCAGCGGCGGGGTGCTTTGTGCGGGGTGTGGTGCGGCCGGGGGTGTCACATAGGCATTTGCAAAGAATGTGCCAACGCATAGAAAATGAACATGCCAAACATGTGCGCGCGCCCCGCCCCTCCCCCTGTGCGCCCCCTCCAAACTAAGCCCGACTCTGGCTATAAAAAAATAGTGAAAAAAGTTCTGAATGCGTCGTTTCGTTTTATGACAATTAGCACGACGTTGATCACCCTCCCTTCCCTCCGTCCCCAAGGGGCTAAGGGGGGGATTGGTCAGTTGCTGGTTTCTTCTTGTCTTTGGGTTATTGCATATCGGCTACTTCGACTCGGGTTAGCTTTTGGCTTCTGTCTATGGCGTAATAAAGTGACGTCTATGCGTCAAGAGTTGCCACTTATGAGCAGTTCGAAGTGTGCATGGATGTGTGTGTGAGCGTGTGTGAGTGTGTGTGTGAATACTCACGTTACAGCTACGCGCAGACAGGTAAACACTCGTTGTTATTGTTGTGCTTTACTGTTGGCTACTTAGCTCGAGCACTTTTATTTACACATTATTTAGCGTAATGCTGTCTATCTCTTTCACTCTTTCACTCTGTCTCTCTCTCTCTCTTTCTTTCGCTTTAACCATCTTGATCACTTTTACGCCAGCCTGTTGCATAATAAGCACAGAAGAAGAATATAAAAATGCATTTACCGAAGATTAAATATTATGCAACTGATTGTAAATGATAAAAAGGTGTTTTTTGCTTTTTTTGTTAAAAAATATATATATATTTATGTAATATATACATATTATGTACCTGCGTACAATCAGAAAAAACCCCATTCAAAAGCCAATTCCAAGTAGCATAGAATTCGTAGCATTTTTTCTCCTTCCTCTTTAATATTTTAAAATAAGTAAGAATCATTATTGATTTTACAGCCTATTACAAAATCGTTTTTTTGTAGTCTTTTATCTTGGAATTTTGTGATAAGGAAAACGTTCTTAAATTAAGAACTTTGTTCTCAAGTTGAGAAATATCCAACTCGACCTTTGTTAAACAATTCTATTCCTTAATTTAAGTATACGATTTGGGTTTTTTGAAAATAAACGAAGATCAAATTGAATAATCAAATGAAAACAATTGTGTTTTTTGTGCGAATTCCAAGAAATTTCACATAAATTCTAATGAATTTGTTTTTGTAACTTTTTAATTATTTTTTATTTTTTTTTTGAATAATTTAATTGTATTGTAATATTAAAAACAAAAATCTGACAAAATTGTTTTTTAAATTTTAAATTACGTATTTGAGTAAAATGTAAAAGTATTTTAAGTTATTTTCAAGATGTGCTTAATAATTTGTTTTTGGGTAATTATAAAATGAAATATTTTTTTTTTAGCTCCACTTTAATTAAAGTATTTTTTGTGTGCAATTGTTGCTTTTCTCGTATTTGATATGTTGAAATATTGCAATGATGAGCGATTGATTAGCTGATTGGCTGTCCGAGTTTGTGTGTTGGCTTTGGGCTTAGCATTCGCATGGCTGCAGCGTTTGAAACGTGCGGCATGCAACATGCAACATGGCCTAACAGGCGTCTGTCAATATGTGGCGCGTGGCAGCCGCTGGCAGCTTTGTTGTTGTTATTGTTATTATCGTTGCTTTTAGCCGGTTGGACTTGACTCAATTCGTCATTTAAATGATGCCGCTGCCATTGGCAGCACTTAGCGCAACATCAACTCAAATTGCAGCAGCAGCAGCAGCAGCAGCTTGCGACAGGAGCTTGCAACAGACGAGGAACGTGCCAAGCCAAATTAATTGCTTCGTTAGATGGGCAGGCAATGTGTGGCAGTGGCAATGGCTGTGCTTGTGGCAGCGCCTGCTGTGGCATTAAATTGTGGCAGGCAACAAAACCGCTTTGGCTTATTTTTTTTTTCCTATTTTTTCTTGCTTCTTCTTACACTTCCGCCGTGTGGCGAGTGTGGCCCAACAGCGATTGACAAATTTCCAAATGCCATTAAGAAGGCGTTGCATGCAACATTTGCCTGCCTGCCCCAGCTGCAGTTCATCTTTTGTGTCCGGGGCCGGACCGAGGCCAAAAACAGGTGGCCAAAACCGGGCTACCAGGCTAGTTGGCTGCCTGCACCGCTGGCGTTTGCAATTACGCGGCGCTGCCACTAAATCACACAACGCTCGCAAATATTTCATTTGTTTGCAAATTTTTTTATTTATTTATTTTTTTTTTGACAATCAACCGCACTGCAAAATGCTCCGTTTATAACTTTATCATTTGAACCGGCTCAAGCAACAAAATATAAAAAAAATAAAGAACGTTGCAGTCGCGTGTGGCCGACTGCGCAATACTCGTTGAAAGTATAATAACAGCTCAAAACATTCGAAAACGGTATTAATTATTATTGTTTTCTTTTGGGAAAATATCGTTTTTTTCTTTTTTGTAAGGCGGGAGTGGGCGCGGCAGATTTTGTACGGCTAGATCTTTAGGGAGGTCATCCGAAAACTGTCTGCCAAATTTGGTGACTCTAGCTCCGAAATTGTGGGAGATATGACCCAAGATATTTGGATTTGATCAATTTGCCACGCCCACAGCGGTCGTATGCAAACATTTGTTTGCGCGATTCTTAAAAGAGGTTATCAGTAATCTGTCTGAAACAATTTTGTGCATCTAGCTTTAAAACTGAGGAAAATATATCGATTAAATCGATTTGACACGCCCCCAGGATGGATAGCATAGAAATGCGATCATTAGAGCAGGTCAGCAGTAATCTGAATGGAATGTTTGATGTATCTAGCCTTAAAACTGAATGAGATGAGTGGATTTTATCGAATTGCCACGCCCCCAGCGGGCGTAGCAAAATAATCCTGATAAATTCAAGACGGACCGCAGGACGGACATTGCATAATCCCAATATACTCTTTTCAGTTCATGAGCGAGTATGAAAAGCTACAGAAAACAATCTGTGGCAATCTGCCACATGCCGCATGCCACAGCAGCCGCTCGTCTGCGCCTCGTTATTGCCTTGCCTAATTAATGATGCAGCTGGCGCTGGCCTAACAAGCTGCCCCAAACTCTTTCACAGATACTCGAACGCCAGATGCACTCAAAGATATTCGCGCGTCCAGCTCCGATGCACAATCGGAACGCTTCGATAGGCGCTACGCCTGCCACGACCACGCCCATTCGCCGCTTGATTTTGAGCTTTGCCCAATTGCAATCAAGCTACTTATAGAAAGGGGCGTGCGGCTGCCTCTGCCTCTTCTTCATTTACTCTGCGTGGAGCTGTTTTTTCTTTTCCAGTGAGGTCCTCACCCACTATAAATAACTAGGAAGCGAAAGGTCTCTAGTCAAACTAAAAGATACCCTGTGTTGGTTATGAAAAATGGTCGAGTTTTGCCAAAGCAATGAAAATTTGACATTTTAAGCCATATGCAATATTATATTAATTATGGAAATTTTAAATGTTGATCCAGGCCCATTTGGAAATTATAGGGTATGTAAAGCCGCATCAACTTTCGAAAAGTGAAATACTGCTTAAGCTCTTAAATGCTGTAAAATATGCTATAAAAAATATGTCTTTGTTTCGATATTTATCGATTTTCAGATACGGAACGAGCAAGCGATAATTTGAAATAAACTTAAACTACGTATGGAAAACATAAACATATATATATCAATTTTCAATTTTTCAATCAACTTCATAATTATTCAATCAAGAATGTAAACACTTTATGGGCCGCCTGCCTCTGCCTGTTACATACATTTGCACACAGCCATCATACCCTTATTTTGTATTATTTTTGCAATGGGTACAGGGTATTAAGAAAAACTATGGAATAGCCTTTGCTATTATCTGAAAATCTTAAAGCTCTGAACGAGCATGTTATTTAGTAGCTATAATAACTATATTTCAAAACACAATCAATTTAAACTTGACTCAAATTATTGTCTGCAGAAGTTGGCAGCGCTGACCCTATAAAGTGGAAAAACTATAAGACTTCGAGTCGAATCGATAAAAAGTTATTTCAACTACGATATGCACTTTAAGGCTTTGCATGTAGATTCAAGTGTTGCCCAACTAACCAAGAAATTATTGACAGTAGCATTAGTTGTCTGTCTAAAAAGGAGCGATTTAGCGATGAGAGTTGCATTATATGACACTTTTATAATGCCCTAGAACCAGCTCGATTTTTTAACAATCGATTTATGAATTCTTGTAGTTGCACAAATTTTTACATTATTTTATTTATATTAAATAAATATAATTTTTGTATATAATAAATAAAAAAATAAAATTTTTTTGTATTTCATTTGTATTTGCTTTTGTCGGATCACTTGTGATCACTTGTTGCACAGCTTTCAGATTCGATTTATGAATTCTTGTAGTTGCACAAATTTAACCTTATTTTATTTATATTAAATAAATATAATTTTTGTATTATTAACCAAGCTTATATCAAAGTTTTTTTGTATTTCATTTGTATTTGCTTTTGTCGGATCACTTGTGATCACTTGTTGCACAGCTTTCAGAAGCAACAATTTTAGAATAGTTTTCTTGGAAAAAATACAAAAGCGATCTCAGATTTGTACGGATTTGCATACGAAAGATGTTAAGGCCTAAAGACAAAGATCTAAAAATAGCTGTCAAAGGCATATTTTCTGATTTATTGGTATTTTAGTTTTGTTCCCCATTTTTGTTTGCAAAATACCAAAAACTGAAATCAATTTCAAAATGTAACCTGCTTCGCCCTTCATTTTGGGTATATTTGCAGGCCTGGTTTTATTTCTTTATTATCTTTTTCTTCTTCGATGATATAATTCACAAGCAACAAAGGGGCATAGCGATAACAATAACAAGCTCAATTTAAGATGATGATAAAAGTGTTGATTATTATACATGATGATCATGACGATGTTCATAATAGTAGTTAAGCTGTTTCTAAATATATTTGGCAAATCAAAAATATTGTTGGCTTTAAATAGCTTTAAGTCAAAGCGCAAAATGTAATACCGCAACGAGTCGATTGGAAATGGGAGATGGGCTGGCAGTTTTTTCTCTTTTTTTTTTTTTTAATAATTTTTTATATATATTTATTTTTTGTTTTTCTATCGACTTGACAAATGTCAACGAACAGATTGCAGCCCCAAAACAAAACAAAGAAGCCGAACAAAAGCCGCCAGACATTCGAAAATTGTATTGTTACAAATAGTTTGTTGGCAACAAAAGCAAGCGAAAGAAAGAGAAAGAGAGCTCGTGTTTTGTTCTTCTCTCTCTTGGACAGAGATAGCGCACACACACCTGTCGCCTGTGTCTTTATCAAAGTCGTACGGTACTTTAAATTTACAAACAACAAAATGAAGATCAAAATATGTGTATAAAAGCCCCAAAAGAAGTTTTGGCCCAAAGTTCAGATGTCAGCTGAGAAAAAATCAATACAGAAATCGATTGCTCGTGTTGAGCGCGGGACGGGCGGGGCTTATAGAATAGTCTGCAGCTTCCTCGTCTCTCTCTTGTTTTTTTTTTTTTTTTTTTTTTTGATTTGTGTCGGCATTTTTAGTTTGTGGTATTTTATTTATGTTTTTCTTTACGCTTCACCGTTAAGCTAACTGCACATTTGCTTTGTCTGCTTATTGGCGCTTATTGTTTTAGTTGATCTCTGACATGATTTGTCTTTCTTCGGCGACCCCTGGCCCAAAATGTTTTTAATTATAGCCCACAAATGTGAACTTTGTCGCGTTGATATTTAACATTCGCTTTGCCTGACAATCCCTCTAATCTGATTTTTTTTTCTGATTTTTTTTTTACATTTAGTTCGGGTACTACGCGTAATCAATATTCTCAGCACCTTTTGTCGCAGAGTGAATTTAATCCTGCTTCCCTCACTTATCTAGGGATCTGGCTAAGAATAGAACATAATGAGCTGCATAAATCCAATTGCAAATGCCGGCGGGATTTTCACGCCTCATTTCTTAACGCCAACCTCGATGGGAGTTGAGTTATTCTAAGGCTACACTCTGAGAAAAAATCAAGCGTTATCAAAACTCAGCCAAGGCGGGAATTTTATAACTTATGCATACAGTTCTAATTGCAAGAATGAATTCTTAACCCAAAAAGTAACTTAAATATTGCACTTTAACAACAACTTTAACGTTTGCTTTAAGTTTGAAAATTCTTGTACTTAATTCAATATTAATTAATATGCATAAATTCTTTTTATGCAAACTTAACGATTAAATATATTTCATATTTAAGCACATAAAGTGCTTGAAATAAAAAATAAAAAAAACCGTTGCGAATTCTACACGTACTTAGACATAGAATGGGTTTTTTTCTCCAAGTGTACAGCTAGCAAATTTGCCATGTAGTTTTCCCACAGTTAAAAACTTTTATAAACTCTGTTTTATTGACTGTTTTGTTGTCTTTCAACCCACACAGCTGTAAAGCGCTTAAAAACAAATTATTCAACTATTCAAATAAATGCTCTTCTGACTTCGAAACTCTTGAGTTATTTGAGCATTTGATTGCTTAACTCAGAAAGTGTGAGAAAATAACATAGCGCCGATCAATTTTCATTTTCTACAGACAGTGGGCGTTATTCTTATATTTAATTTATTATTTTATAACTGAAAGGCAACTTAAGTTAAGCGCCATGTGATTTGCTGGAAATTCAAAGATCTATTGAAAAGAGTAGGCAATGCTTCTGAATCTAGCAGCAGCATCGATACTATCAATAAGTTACTCATACTTGAAGTAGTTGAATAAAAGAGCGTATACTTCATTCAACTTCATTAATTTTCAATTAAATATTACAGCAAATACTTACATACAAAGTAAATGTAAAGACAGTGGCAAGATTTGGTTAAGTTGGCAGCGCACGTTAATTAAGTGGCAGTTCCCGCCGCAACTGGTACAGTTGTGTTTCAATTTGACTAATGAATTGACGACAGAATTGCCTTGCTTTGCACAGTGGCCGGATTAGGCGGCTTTCGGCCTGGGACTCGAGCCTGGGACCAGGATGGGGACTTGCAGCTGGAGTGGAAGCCTGGAAACCGTTTTAATGGACCATCAAACGCAGCAGCGGCAGCCGCCTAATCATTGTTTATGTTTATGACGACTAACTCAAGCACCGCCGAGTAGCCACCGGTTGCTGTGGCATGTGGCAAGTGGCAGGCATTACGCACACTGGAGACGTGTGTGTGTGCGTGTGTGTGTGTGTGCTCGCGTCCAGTCAGTTCTCCCAGAGCGGCCGCCCATGCAAGTGAAATTTATGCAAATGGCTTTTGCAATTCGTTTGCATTGGGCTTTTGCGCAATTACCTGACCAACTAGCCGAATGCTCAGCATCGCCGCTGCGTCACCTGCTGTGTGGCATTCGATTGAACTCAAGTGTGCCAGTTACGCCGGACAGCACAACAACAACAAGAAGAGCCCGACTGCGAACACGTGACAAACGCCAGCGGGCGGCCAAATTGAAATTGAAAAGCGTTTGAAATTGAAATGCGCCTTCGGCAGCGGCAACAACAGCTGACAACAACAACTGCCAAATACCTAGGTATGCAAATAACAAGAACAAAAACTTCGCGACTTGCTCAATTGTGGGTGGTGTTTGGCTCTTGTCTACTCCTCGGCCAAGGTACAGTGGGGCAGCATTAATTTGCGCTGCATAGAAACTGCCTGAACAAAGTCAAGACGCGGGGTGATAAAAAAGAAGTAAGCACGTTGCAGTCGGGTGTAACCGACTGCGCAATACTCGTTCACAGTTTAATCACTTAAAAAAATATCAAGTGAGCACGTTGCAGTCGGGTGTAACCGACTGCGCAATACTCGTATACAGTGTGTTAAAAAATAAAAAAAATAAATAAATTAATTTGCATCTGAGCGGGTATTAAACCCAGAACAAATTGCAAACCAAACTGCGTGTTAGACAGTTAAAGCTATGCAACAAAAATTAGACGCAATCGTTAAAAGCTGAAGAAAATCCAATTAAATGATGCGTCTTGGACTGAGGTTCGAACCTGCGACGTATCGCAAACATAAGCAGTGTGTTAGACCTATATATGTATATATATTCTCTTTTCACTTACACTTGGCTTCTCTGCTGATATCGATACTGTGGCCAGTCATAAATTGCCTGCTCTTTTCAATTGATTTTCGACCACTGTGCGAGGGCAGGCAACGGCATTTGTGAAATTGAGGCATGCAAATTGTGGCAAACTGATGTGTCAACATCTCGAGGCCGGCGCTCCAATAGAGTTAAAGCAACCTCGCTTGCACCGCCCCCGCCCCCCTGTTCGGAGCAGCCCCCCTTAGTCCCCTTTTGGAGCAATGGACGCGCCAAGGCTTTTCCTTTGGCGTCGTACCGCTAATCGGCGCGTAGCATTCAAAAAGCGCACCGGATGAATGGGGCTGGGATGGAAATTGGAAATGGAGCTGCAGATGGAAATGATACGCACGCCCGACGCAGGTGACCGACATCGAGATGCAACGTGATGTGAGAAAAGCCCCTGGAAAAGAATCTTAAACGCAACCAGGCATTGTTTTTGCCATTGTCTGCACACGAGGCGTTGCAGACGATGATGATGATGATGATGATGATGATAGGCGGGAGTGTGCGGAAGCCAAAACGAGAGCTACGAAAAGCGTTTTAATGTTTATCAAATAAATATTGAACATTGCCGTGGAACACGCAGATGAGCCTGAATACAAAAAAAAAAACAAAAACAAAAACAAAATATATAATATTAAAGATAACACAAAACAAAAAGAAATTCGATTTAATACAACAACTCGGAACGCATCTCAAGAGACTTGTTTGACTGGAGCAGCTAAATATTTTATGTACTCGTTATTGTTTCTGTTTGCTTTATTTGTTGTCCGTTTTTCTTTTATTTATTATGTTTTTTTTTTTTTCGCTGCCTTTAACTCTGCACTTTGGGCTGATCAATCTTTATGGCCTGGCTCCACACAATGGCTCTCAATGGGCAATATGCGTATTAAAATTTACGACCCTTAATTGTTAAACGAAACTGCATTTTGGGCGAGAGAGATTTGAAGATTGGAGTAATGCAGTTCGTTGGTGGCAACACTGGCAGCTGGCTGGCAGATTGTGCGTTGTGACTCGTTGCTGATAACTCGTCGATGGGAATATGTGACTTCGTACTCGCTACTTCGAACTCGTTACGTCGTGCACGTGACTTCGCACTCGCTACTTCGTACTCGCTACTTGGTACTCGTTACTTCGTACTCGTTGCTTTGTACTCGTTACTTCGTACTCGTTGCTTTGTACTCGTTATTTCGTACTCGTTGCTTTGTACTCGGTACTTCGTACTCGTTACTGCGTACTCGTTGCTTTGTAATCGCTACTTCGTACTCGTTGCTTTGTACTCGTTATTTCGTACTCGTTGCTTTGTACTCGTTACTTCGTACTCGTTGCTTTGTACTCGTTACTTCGTACTCGCTGCTTGTGAAATGCTGCTCACAACTAGCTGCCTGCCTGGTTGCTTGATAATCGTGGCTTCAAATTCAGTTGGGTTCTCACTCGATGGTTTCTATTACTCCTCCTCCTACTCGTCGCTTCCTACTCGTTACTTGTCACTCGTTATAATTTGTATCGTGTCCTTGATTCAAAAATATAGCAGCACCGACAGCGCCAATATGGTTAGGAAAATGGCAATTTGCTTGGACAGCAAATATTGCACAGCCGAATCGTTGTCAAAGGTGTAGTGGATGATGCCGCGCCGTGTCCTCAGCACCTTCGTCTCCAGCGTGGACTCCGAGACGCCGTCCCGGTCCAAAATGCACTCGTGCATCAGATCGTCGGTCAATTGTATGTGAAATGGAAAGCAATACATCCGGGCCGACTTCAGCTTAACGGTGCGCTTACCGCCATCCCAATCGAAGCAGACGTACTCGTTCACCTCGATCAGCTGGATGATCTGACAGTCGTGCAGCTCGGACTCCTTAAGGGCGACCATCACGTAATCCAGAGACTCGGGCATGAAGAGGGCCATGCGATCCGTCTGCTTCATGAAGGTGTCGCGGAATTTTGTGTACGCAACCAGCGGGAATTTGCCCTTGCAGCGCTGATGCATCAGCTCCTTCGATTCCTTCAAATATTTACAACGTTCGGGCATCTCGTATGCGGGCTCGCCCTGCGCGTGTCCAGCTGCCTGCAGCAGTTGATGCATTAGCATCAACAGCAACAGCAATGAGAATCGCCTCAGCATCAGCATTAGCCCCAGTCCCAACATGAATTTGGTCTAAAATAATACATTTATATGTGCACACACACATGTGTATAAATGTGTGTTTGGGCCCTGAACCGGTGAGAACTTGAAATTAAATATAACTGCCATCCAGAATTTTCCAGGCCCGATTGCTATGTGAGTTTTCACAAAACACACTATTGACAATGTTGTATACCCTGTAACAATTGCAAATGGCTGCTGAATGAGGGGTGCAAAGGTTTTGTGCACATTTATGTCACAGACAGATAATATATATACAAATTATCGATTACTCCATTTATTTTAGCATATATTCGCAGTCCACAGATCAAGGGAATTTCGGAAGTTCATTTAAAAATTAAGCCCTATATTTCCCAGCTTTCCGGGAGCAATAGCTTTTTGCTAATGTTTTTCTTACTTGGTTAATTCAGCGAAATTCATGTGGGAAGTATACCCTGTAAATTCCCATTAAATTCGCAAACTTTCATAACTTTCTCATTACTCAACCGATTTGTTCATGTTGGGTTACAGGGTATCTACGAGTGAGATACTGCCGAGCCGTGCACTCTGACTTGCCTTGTTACGATTTTGACTCATTCGGTTCGTGACTTCAACGTTGATTCAACTGAGAAATTCCAAAGTGCCATTACTCACAAAGCCCAAGCGTTGATTTTGCCGATTTGTGCTGATTTAATTGTTTAATTATAGAAAATTATTTCAATTAAACTATCAGCTATCAGCGGGTGGACGGGTGAGAGGGGAGGGGGGGAGGCTGCGGACAGCAGCTATAGATAGACTCATTCTAACGATATATAGTCCATGCCTGGGCCTCTCCTCGAGCCCGGCTAATGAGTGTCAAGAGCGGACAAGACATGACATGACACTACATGACCAAGTGTTGCAACTACATCAGCTGCAGCAGCAGCAGCAACAACAGTTCTTTCTACATTTAAATACCCTAAACATGGGCTACATGTATTATGTTGGCTACTTTGCAAGTTCAAAAGCATTTAGTTTACTGAATATCCACAGATTGAATATCAATACTTAGTATTAAATAATACTTAGTATTAAAATACTTAATTAAAATATTTCGACCCAAGTTAGATATGAATTTTATTTAGTTTTCTTTACATTAAGAGCATTTTAGCTTCGACTAGCGAAAGATGTTGGGTCATCTCTCCCCTGTTAATATGATTTTAAATGGTCTGCGAGTTGCAGTATTTTCATGATTAATGCAACGGCATATTTAAATATCAATGTGGCAAATTGTTGGCCCCCGGCTTCATTTGCAAAGCCTCCCGCCCAAGTTCGAGCAGACAGCCAAGTCCAACAGATTGACTTTTCCGGGCTGCAAGCAGCCTCCGATTGATGGATCTCTGCAATCTGCACTCAGCAATCTTGCTGAGCATATGATTGCATAATCCGCTTGTCACATTGCGAACAGCATTGAATATGCAACTAGCTGCATTAATGCCATTTACAGTTGCCTGCATTGATAGCCTTGCGAGTAGAAGCAAAAACAAAGCACTGGATAAAGCTGAAGTTGGGTACTCGTATAATACAATATTGTTTACCTACGTTTTCTGTATGAAAGATCTTTAACATTGACAGCCAAGCTAAACAAGTTAAACTCAGCTCACGCTTAAACCACTTGCGAATTATAAATTTGCATTCAAGTGACCTTGAATAGTTAGAATAAAATTAATTCAAATTTGCATTAAATTTGTTTTAATGCAAGCTTAACGTTTCTTAGATTGAGTACTTGATTTGAGTATCATATTAAGGAGTTGTGGGATAACAAAACACGTTGTTAATATAAGTTTTATTTATTTATCAATATTTGCTTTATGTGACCAAATCCCAAAACCACTTGCGAATTATAGCTAGATTTGTAGAATGTGACTTCAGCAGCCCAAATTTTTATTGATAATAACAGTTTGACAATTTTGAATGCAATTTATGCATTGATTTACTTCTATATATCTCTTTTTCAATGCAGCTCTGCAGTTGGTGTCTTTTTTTATTATTAAAGTGTATAATTAATTGAAATTTTACTACAAGTGTCAACAGAGATTCATTCACCACAGCCTCAACTACGAGACACCACCGAGCACCGCCGAGCACCACCCGTTGCGTTTGTGCGCGCATTTTATTAAGCAATTTATTAAGTTATTGATTCTGTCTGAGAATTGGGATGGAACTTAATTAATTTCTTATTTCAAAGTCCGACAGCAGCATCAGCATCAGCAGCAACAGCAGCAGCAGCAGCAGCAAAGCAATCACAACAAAAACAAAATACACGACAACATTTAACTTAACGGCATTTCGTGTGTGCGTGTGTATGCTGTGTGTTTCTCGTGTTTTGTGTGTGTCATTTGTTTATTTACATTTATTTATGCATTTTGTCGATGAAAACAAATTAATTTATCGATTTTGTCATTAATGGGATTTCCTTCCAACGACATTTTATTTATTTTCGTCTCTTGTTTTTTTCTTCAGTTTTTCAGTTAACTTGTCTTGAGAGTGGATAACATAGCTATGAGAACTGGTTGGTAACTATTAAGATACTTTTCAATATTTTGAATTATTTTATTTCCTGGGTTCCTTCCTTTGAATTCTTTTAAATAAATATAAATAACACCAAAACTTTATATACATAAATACAAATAATAATATTAAAAATATATAAATTACTTGTAAAAAAAAACATGTTGAAAAAGATAATTTTCCTATTAGTAAATTTTTTGATATTAAATTAATTTGTGAAATTTGTTCATAAAAAAAGTTATGTATTTAATTAACAGGTATAATTTTCATATCTATACTATACTATAACTTAAGGGAAAAAGTCGATCTTTATTTTGTATTTCTGATTAAGAAAACTTGATGTGATGTTGAAGTTCATTCACTTGTTAGTGTATCCGCCTTGGCGACTTATTAAAACTCTAAAATATTCTTACTTCTTACTTACTCCCCCTCTCTCTCTCTCTCTCTCTCTCTCTCTCTCTCTCTCTCTGTCTTTGGTGGCTTCTTTTGTTTGTTTGTTTGTTATGCCCCGCCACAGGTGGCAATTGCCATGCGCATCAACAATTTCCAGGCAGTCAGGCACCTGCAGCAACTCCCCCCTCCACCTCCCCACCCCTCCCATCCCTTGCACCTTGGGCTGTGGGCCTGGGTCGGGGCGGAGCTCTGCCAAATTTGAGCTGCGTTGTCGATCGGAAGTTGGTTCACCATTTACGACAACTGTCAACGTTCTCCATATTAATTATGAGTTTTGTTATTTTTTATGTATTTTCGTTTGGTGTTTTTTTTATTTTTTTTTTATTTTTTTTGTATATTAAGTCAAAAGCCGCTCCAAGTCTGTGCACTTCCTGTGCCCCTGGCCCCTCCAGGCCCCGCTCCCTGCCGTCCTTTCCCCCCGTCCGCTGAGCACTTGGAAATTGTGTCACGCGACGCGTATCAAAATTAGTTCGCAAAGCTCAAGTCGAGACGTCGGGCTACGTACTCGGAATGGGAATCATTGTGGGCATCGAAATTGGCATCAGCATAGGAATCGACGTCGACATCGACATCGACATCGGCGTCGGCGTCCAAGCGGGTAGCGCACTCAATATGCGCGCATTGTGCCAGTTACTTGAGGCTCCCCCTGAAACTCATAATCAATGTCTGTTCACTTATTGTGTTTTTTTACTTACTGGCATGGGCTATTGCACTTGACCACGTATACCCTGTAATGGTTGTGTATGAGTGGGTAGCGCTATTTAAAGTTGAGTCATAGGCATTTGAGTTGATATAGTTATAAATGAGTTTTTATCTTAAATGTGAAGTATCTAAGAGATAGACTTTATAATTTATATATCAAATACAGATATATTTCGGTTAATATTTTCATTTTATGCAACTTAACCTTATATATCAATGTGATCTTAACGAACTCAGAAACTAAAATAGCTATATATATGAAATGTGGTATATAGCTTCTACTTGATAAAGCGCACATAAATATTTGTTAAGCTATTTGTTAAACTTAATATTATTTGTATTTTTAATATTAATATTAATAGTATTATTATTATTAATATGATTATTATTATTATTATCATTATTAAAAAAGAGAGCTTAAAATTAGCTATGTGTTTGTTGAAGGGTATATTTTAGTCGCGCAACTTTTGTTTGCCTTGTGCTTGTTTTTCCACGTGACCTTCCGCTTGTCGTCGAGCGGAGTTCGTTGTTTTTGTTTTTGCCAGCGGCGGCAAATTTGTAATTAATTGATACGGCGAAACTGCTGAAAGCACCGTTAAACTTTTGCCATTGCTTTGACATTTGACATCTGACACTTGGGACATGACACCCGATGCTTGGGGGGATTTTTTGCCTTTTTTCCAGAGTTGTTTGTTGAAATTCTTGGCTCATTAATCGCTCGCAATTAAGCGCCACTTTATATCAAATTCACACTTTTTATTTTCGTTGTTGTCGTTGTTGTTTTTGCTGCCTTTTGATCGTTTGCTATCGCAGCATCGCTTTGGCCCTTTGTGCTGCGGCACAGCCGATTGATTTGTTGCCTGTCTGTGGCACGTGTTCAGCGCTCAGCGTTCGTTCAGCGCCTCGGGTCGGCGGTTTCACATTGAGCTTGGGCGCTAAAAGTTGGTCAGGCCTTTGTGAAACAAAGGATGGCCGAGCAGGGGGCCAAAACACGCACGGCCGGCAGAGAAAAACCGTTAGAAAATATTGAATTCTGAATTTAAAATTGATTTTTGTCGAAATTTTCTAGTTGGTTTTGATTAAAAAGTAGCTTTGAGCAAGAGAGGGAGAAAGAGATGGAAATGGAAATAGACTAAGTGAGAAAACTGGCTAGAGTAACGAAGGGTAGGAGAGAGTGCGAATTGAGTAGCTGCACCTGAAAGCATATCAAAACAAAAGACTTAGGCAACGAACTTGAAATATATGTACATCATATAAACGGTTTGGTATAAACAATAATCTTAGCTGGTAGGCTGTGCAGTGTAAGAACCATTAACCATTAAGGGATACCAAATTCGAAAAAAAAATGTCGAAAAATATTTGCCTAGTAAAAAAAAAAGTCTTGAGAGATAAACCTAGCGAGAGGAAATTATGTAGGAGTTATACAAATAATGTGTACATTTTTCAAAGGAAATTGATATTTTTTTTTTTTTAGGGAGAGATTAAAAAAATTCGTATTATTTATTAAATAGAAAGTCAAAGCAGCGAACTATATTTTCAGTAAAACAAAACATTATTAAGTAGTAGAAAACATTTATTCCCGAATACAAATCCTAAGGAATGAAAAGACTTAGGCAACGAACTTGAATATACTGATTATATGAAAATATGTAAATTGCTAATTTTCTTCATACCAATTCTGGGCTAGCTGCAAGATAAAAGTAGGCACAGAAAATTAATAAACCATTTGCTTAAGCCATATAAAAACGAGTGACTTAGGCAGCAAACTTGAAATCTCTAAGAATGTTTAAAAACGAAAGACTACGGCAACAAAGTTGGAAATCTGTAAATCTTGCATAAAGGAATTCCAAAAAACGCGCATATCAAGTAACATTCATTTAGGCCATATCCAAAACGAAAGATTTAGACAACGCACTTCAAATGTAGACGAAAAAACGTAAAAAAAAAAATAAAAAAACTGAAGCATTTTTAACCAGTTTTCGAGCATTACGAAAACTGCCCGAAACCACTTCTTCAAATCGGTTTAGCTTAAGCAGCTCGACAAAAAGCAAAACGAAAAAGAAAAAAATCTCTGTCGCTGCCACCTGTTGCATGCGGCTTCTTCTCAAGTTGGAAAGCCTGAAAGCTTTAACCAGCTCCTTGCTTTCTTCCACAAGGCTCATAAATAACTGAAACGCTCTCTATCTATGCTACCGAATCAGTCGAATAGCCGCCGGCTCTCAGCGGCAGCAACTGCTGAATTATGATATGCAACGAGTGCGAGACGAAAATTCTCCAAGTGCGCCGCGTCTATATGCCTGACTACCTAACTGATTAGCTGACTGGCCAGCAACAGCACCAACAACAATGGCCATTTGGGGTGGGCTTCTAGGTAGACCTTTCGTGGAGTCGGGCGCGCCAGACGCAGTCGCAGTCGCACTTTTAATCTGGTTCTGGGCGCTGAGCGCATTAATTATGCGTTTTCAAGCAGCAAAAAGTAGATATTTTTTTTTCTTTTCTTTTTTGGCGTGCATAGCTGCTCTTTGTTGTTGTTGCTGTTGCTTGAAATTCTTGGCACGAGTTGGTTAATTAATTTAATTAATGTTTTTCAAAAGCGACGGCGGCGCTGCCGTTGACGCCGCTGATGAGTTCGTTCGAGCATTTTGTTTGCCCGCCCCCCCTCCCTATTCTCCTCTACTTCTTGCTCATTTCTAACGGTAGCACGAATGCTTCAAGCAAAAGCTACCAAAGAGAAACAAATCTAAGCACACACACACACACACACACACACACACACAGCTGGCTGCAGTTCACATAATACACTCTGCTGTAATTTCCATGTAATTATTCAAATTTATTTTCGATTTCGATCGCTTTTGCAATTAATGTCAATTTTTGAACATATTTTTTTTTTGCATTTCATATATTTTCATTTGGAATAAACAAATCTTTGGTTTAATTAAAATTTATGAAACTAGCCGACAGCTATATCTTCCAAAAAAGAAAAGAAAAGAACTCTTCTTCTACATCTTCAGCTAATGAAATTCATTTGAATTTCCTGCCAATAAAAGTTGTCACAACATGTTTTTCAATTCAACTTTTTATCGATCATATCGTTTCATATCTTCTGTTGCATAATGTGGCACACAGTGCGTGTGAAAAGCATACGTCGCCATCTAGACGCTAGTCTAACCCCAGCTGAGCCCAAGTGAAAATTCGTTTCAATCTTGCGATCGCTATCTGTCCCGCGTTGAAAGTGATAATCAAATTAAAGAAAGCAGCTTGACGCTTGCGCCAGAATGCAGCAGGTTGCCCAAGCCGGGTCAAATCGCTGGGGTCAGCCAATGCTCTCAGCTCGGCAGCTCTCTCGAAGTCCCAAAAATCAGAAATGCTTCAACTAGTTGGGAGTTTTAAGCACAATGTATTTTTATAATCACAATGTAAGTGTACATATTTCATTTTATTTACTTATATAATGTTTTTTTTTTTAGGTAATTTTTCATGTACTAGATTATAATCGATTATTTATCGGTTTTTTTTTTTTATCATAAACAATCAATACTTATTTATTTCAATTAAAGCCTTGTAGGTTGCATATTACTGAACTAGCCGCAAATATTCACAGGCAGTTTCAACTGTCCCCCTCTCCCTCCCACTTCCCTTCACCATACCATTCTCCTCTCTATTTTTTTTTGCTCGCTGCATTTGCTGATCATCAAATTTGTGCAGATTTGCCAAGTTGAAGGCCAAAATGTGCGCATTGTGCAACCGATTGCGGCACAAAAAACATTGATGCGGCAAATTTAATTTGTTACCCATGGGCAAAGAAGGAGGAGGAGGCGCAGAAGGAGGCGGAGGCGCAGCAAAAATGCCAGCCAGTAGCGTTTGTCGCACTGCCAACGCCAACGCTGACGCTGACGCTGGCGCTGGCGTCGCGGCCGCGGCTGCTGTTGATGCTGCATTTGTATTGATTTATGCGCAGGCGGCGACATCAAAGGCGCCACAGCGACAAGAGGCACGACTATTGACTGGGATTGGGATTGGGACTGGAACTGAGACTGAGACTGGGGATTGGGGATTGGGGATTGCAGATTGGGGCTTGGTATTGGGTCTTGCGATTTGCGGATGCCACTGCAAATGGCTTATGATATGCAGCCGTGGCACTGCCACGGAGCGTATGCGTAATATGCCAAGGCTATGTTTTCGACTCTGGCAGGTGGGGGGGTTGGGGAATGGGGGAGCGGGGCATGCCCCATGATTAACTACATAGAACACGCTCGACATGGCCAGATACACCGCTACAGAGCATTGACACTAGCATCATTATCAGCAGGTTGTGGCAACGGGGGGACGGGGCGACAGGGGGCAGCAGTTAGAGCCCATTTGGTGAGCGACTATTGACAGCCGCAGTTAACAAGCGCTTTAGGAAATTTATCTTTCAAGCATCATAAATCATAAAAACAAAAACAACAGCAACTAAACTAAGAAAAAAAAAACAAGTAAGAGCATGTTGGGCGCGTGCTAGACTTGTAGATATCCTGTAGATAGCTCCCAACTTTAATTCATGCCTTCTTTTGATTTATAAATATATATATAATTTTTTTTAATTACAGTGCATATTAAAAATATTAAAAAATATATTTATGTAAAAAAAACCTACATACTGTTTCTTTTTTCCTCTGCTTTTACGGCTTATGGTAAACAACAGCTCAACAAAAAATATTCGATGTTTTTTTTTTGTACATTTTAAAGAAAAGTTAAAATATAAGACATTTATTTTGAATGAAAAAAAAAATAGATTTTTAAAGTTAATTTTTATTTTAAAACCTTTGAAATATATGCTGCCTGGTAAATATATCACCTCAGCTGTGCTTTCGTTTTTTCTCAAATACATATTTATATACTTTTACCAAAGCAGCCTTCGAGCAATTTGATATACCCACTCCCACTGAATGCCAACAGGGTATACAAAATCTAAGAAAAACAAAAAACTGACGACGTCTTAGCTTAAAAGTTATATAACTTTTTGAATTCTGCTGCACAATTAGTGGGTGCTTGGTGAAGGGGGGCTGACTTAGGAAGAGGGGGCAAGCATCGCGCACTTGCCATGCTTGCTGACTTAATTACCCAACTGAGACTCGTTCTCCTCTTCACCGGCCTCCCTATTGCCCTCTCTTCCGTTTGCCCCGCGCTTATGCTTAATAATTACCTGAGGTAAGTCTCATGTGCTTCTTTTTTGCTTTACTAGTTCCTCATATGCCACAGCAGCTGCTGTGCTCAGTTTTCTGGCTGTTTTTCTTCTTCTTTCTTGTATTCCTTTGTTTTGACTGATTAAGAAAATGATGAAAATGCAGCCAAGCGTCAGAAATGTTGCTGATAAACAACAACAACAACAATTACAACTAAATATGCGCAGCGAGTGTGTGCAGTCAATAAAACCAAAAGAATATATTTATACTCATGCATATATTCTACATTCTATATGTATATATATATAGTACTATAAATTTATATAAGTGTAAACAATATTTTTGTAATTTCTATATATTTATTATGCCTTTAAATATAAAAAATGAAACGGAAAAAAACGCGTTTTATATTAATTTTGATACCCACAATCGATTAAAAATCAAATTTCGCGATGCTAAATTTAAAAAAAGAAAAAAATTTCCAGAATAAGTTCGAAGAAAACGATGATTTTTGCAAAAAAATTAATTTATTTTTAATTACGATTTAAATTTAAATGAATTGAATGTAAATGACAAACCATAATCAAAATGGCAAAGTTGTAGGACTTTGAAGAAATTTTGAATGATTTTCGAAAATGAAATGAAATAATCTTGGTCTGTGCGTATTTTAAGAGAATCCACAGCTATTATGTCATATATTTGAAACAATTATCCATCTCCTAGTCGCCGAGATCGAGAAGTTCATGCAGACAGACCGCTATCGGCCAGATCGTCTCTCTCTCTCGCACTTCTTTTCTCTCTTTCTCCTCGCTTCTCTGCTTGTTTTGCCATCGCAATTGATCAATTGGCAAATTGCGCAGCTCGACTCGAGTCGATTGCAATTAATTTAGCCTTCGCATTGGCCGACGCATTGTGCAACAGTCCGAGTCCATTCAACAGGCTGTCCCTCCCCCCATTTGCGAGCCCCCTCTGCGTCCCGACCTTGAGAGCAGGCTCGGTCGTATATAGCCATAGATATGAGCGACATCCAATCATAATTCAGCGCCTTATCGCAGTCGTGTGCATCTCCAGTTTCGTTAGCTGCCACAGGCCACAGGCTGTGGCAACTTGTGGCTGCTTGTGGCAGCTTGGTGCGCTGACCGTAAACTTGCGACAAAATGTCGCGTGCTCTCTAAACTGCAGTTATGCAACTTTACAATGCCTGACAACGCGCTGTTGGCGCGGCCATAAAATCGAGAGCTTTATGATCTGCAGCGCCTGTCTATCGGTCTATCGCTCGGTCGCTGTTATCGTTATCGATCGGTAAGCCCATCGTTGCCGGCACTTGACAAATTGTTGCTTAAGAAGCGCGCACAACAGCTACGATCAAGTAAGAGTGCTCTAGTCGGGAGTGCCCGACTAGAAAATACCCTGTACCCAGATGCGAGCTGTCGTCACATATATTTGCATACAATAATTTTTTCAGATATGCTTAAAAAATTCAGTTTTAAAATCGATTTTTTATCGAAGAGGTCTCTAGCTTTTGTAGTTTCCGAGATCGCTGGCGAAATCAATATTTATGGCTTCGGAGATGCTTCCTTCTGCCTGTTGCACACATTTACAAAAGACCATTTTTCCATTTTCAACCATTTTCAATGGTTTCAGTGTATACAAATGTTTGGACTTGACTTTTTGGTTTTCTGGGTCACATGCCACATGCGGCACATGCCACCAGCGAGCAGGCAGCAGCCACGAGCCACCTAACTGCGTGGGTGTTAAATTATAGCCACAGGCGCGACCCGAGCGCTTGCAACTCGCGCTGATGGACGTGGCAGCAACATTCTCGCATCAATGTCAACTAGTTGCTGCAGCAGCAGCAGCAGCAAATGGCCCGCGGCAAAGCAGCTTCTAGTTGCAGCCAGCAAACAGCCCGCCCCGCCGCCCCCCTCGTTGGCTGGCATTTAATAATTGTATTTTGCGCGCCTATTTGGTGGGCGTGTTCACAGTGGGCGCTCTTTGACACTCGGTGGCGTATACTTAATGCCCGGCATTTATTCAACTCGTTCGCCGCATAATTTGGCAACAGAAGAAAACCAAAAGCAAACGGCAACAAATTCAAAGTCAAAGCCAAAGCCAAAGTCAATAAAAACGTTGCAACTGCAACATTGGCGGCAAAGATGAGAGACGATGAGCTCCGATCACCGCCAGCTAAATTAGTTGTCATGGGAATTTATTGTGCCATTTGTGCCCAGCACACAGAATCGAATTCACTGCGCCACACACACACACACACACACACACACTCCGAGTTGTGCGAGGCGTGTGTGGTTTATTAACAACTTCGAATCCAACAGGCACGAAAAGAAGCTCGACACGAAGCACGAGATATAAATGAAGCAACCTTTACCTGAGCTTTAAGGACTTACGGTATTATTATGTTTAAGCCATGTCTGAAATTCCATTAAAACAGGGTATAAATATAAAACCAATTTTCTAAACAAAATTTTACAAACTTTAGCTTGAAGCTAGTTGCAAAATAAATGATCAGAGAAAGTTAATTATTTACAACAATTTTCAATGGTCGTTTATTATTAAATACTGATAATTCGGACTGAGGAAATATAGGAAAAATGTTAAATTTTCGAGGTTTATTTTCGTGCATTTTGCTTAAGTTTCGCGTGAGGCACGCTGCCAGCGCCAGTTGCCACATTTTGATGCAGTCAAGTGTGAGCGACTGCGCAGACTCCCAGACTGTGTGACTACTGCAGCAGGCATCAGTTCGACCCCCCTCCCCCCCCCCCCCCTCTCTCTTTTTCTCTTTTTTCGTTCCCCTGCCGCCCCCCGCCAGCTGATCATGCGCATGATTAGCCAGCAAAGTGGCAACGAACCAAGTTCTCAGACAAAGTCTTTGCTGCCGCTTCTTGCTACTTGCTGCAGTTGTTGTTTTTGCTGCCCCATTGCCAATTTGTATTAGAGTTTAATTATGCAAATAATGCGAGTTGCGCAGATTCTCAGCCTTTGCTTTCTAACTGTCAACTGTCACACGGAAAAATTTTGAATTGGGTATCTTTTCCTATACCCTTGCAACTGGGTATTTAAACATTATCACAAAATTTGTAAGCATTAAAAAAAATATTTTAATATAATATCAAAAATTCCCAAATATTAGAAATTAATTCAAAAATGTAATTTTAGGGTAAAGCTTGCTTAATATTAGAAATAATTTTAGGACGATTCTTTGAAATGTCGAGTATTTTATATTATTAATTATGTTTAGCAAAGCAGACTTATCCAAGCCCATAAAGTGACATACATATGTTAGAGTCGGGCAAATCTGTCTACTATATCATAAAGCTCACCAAAATTAAGTTTTTGTATGAACAACTTTTTTGATTTTTAAGATATCTCAGTCAAACTTACCAATTACATGTTTCAGTATGCTCCCAAGATATTATGAAAATGTAAGCTACATCGGATAACTATATCATATATCATATATCCAACTACTATATACTATATAATATTGCCTCCAATAATAACAAATTTTAATTTATTTTGTCTGGAAGGGTATTAAAACTTCGTACCTTCGCAGATAACTGTTCTTTCTTGTATTTTTGTAAGTTATTGTTTTTTTCTTTTTTTTTTTTTTTTTTTTTGGTTTTTTGTTTTTTCGTATTTCGTGTGTGGCTTTTGCACATTTGTCTCGGGGCGCCCACCAGCTCATCATCGGTTGGACTCTCTGCCGGGGCTGTCGTCGCCATCATCGTAATCTATTATTAAAATGCCATTAGAGCGGAGCTGCAGCAGCCGTCGCTGTCCCAACGGCAATCGCAATTATTGAATGTGTATGTTGTATATACACATAGTATATATGCATATATATTTTGCAGTATTTCATACATCATAATTCCGGGCGACCAGTCGAAGAGATCATATTTCAAAGCGCAGACTTCATAGAAAGCCAGCCCTCATAAATGTTGTTCAAATATTTGGCGCGAGCAGATCGCGTGTCCCCATGGCGATGCAATTTGTACAGATTTCCTATACCCTATTAAAAGGGGTATTGGCATATTTTGGTGTAACTGAGCAATCCATAGTACAAAAATATAATTACTGTCGGGTATCTATATGTTCTTTGTGCACTTAAGTCGTAGTGAAGCTATTCTTGTTAAGCTTGTCGAGCAAAAAAAAGATCGGTTTTATTTATTATAGAAACAATCGGTTAAAGTTGAACTTTTGAATGAAGACTTTTGTTTTCCGCTTCTGTTTGATAACTGATTTTAATCAATGCAAGTGGTTTATTTAATAATAATAATCAATCTTAAAGAGAAGAAGCTTAAATCAATTTTTTTCTTGCAATGTATTAAGACTTAAATCAATATATCATTAAATAAGCAGAAATACTATTGTTCAAAAGCTTAACATGATTTTATAATATCTTGCAAATTGTATTATAAGTTAGATTATAAAAAAATATAAATTAGATTGGGTAATTTTTTAATTCTCAAAAAAAGCGTATTAAATATATATATCAGTTTATATAATAAAATCTTTTTGTATATATTTTTTTTAAAATCAGTTTAGTTCAAGTTATATAGACATATAAGTGTATTTAATTTTCGACAATTTTAACTTTAGCTTTTCTCTTTTGGCTCGCTTTATTTGTCGTGTTTGTGTAAACCAATTAATGTGTGGCCCAAGTGCCCAGCGGTCAGCCAGCGGCTTCGTTTAGCCAAATTAAGACTGCATAATCAAGTGCAAAAAAAAAAAAAAGAAATAAAACCGAAACCAATGGCAAAAAAAGGGGTTCGCATACCACAAAAATCCATAAGCCATTAAACACAATTAAGTTTTCAGCATTTTCCTACCTCTCTCACATCCCCTCTCTTTCTGGCGAAATTAACAGTTCATTAGCTAAAACTCTGGCAAATATTTTGCTTCTTGCCGGCAATTACTTGGCCCCTTTGGGCCAACCCTGGGGGCAACTTTGATGATGTGTGCTTTGCCACAGACACCTTTGACAAATCGCCTGAGCCCCTAACCCCCCGCCTTGGCAATGGTGTTGCCCCCTCTGCTCCTAAATGCTCAACTGACACAACTATCGAAAGCCGTTATATAAATCTTTTCGCACCGTCCATTTGAGCTGTGAAACTGGCCTCTGGTCAAATGGGATGGTTTTTTTCTATTTTTTTTCTCTCCTCAGCTGATCACAAATTGCCCATCGCAAATTTTAGTCGCATGCATGATTAGTTTGCTCTGAAATCAACACATTGGGCTTACAAATTATTACTGTTATAATGCCATATCGTAATACTTGAGTGCTATGTTTTGGCTCTCCTCCATGGTCAGTTTGATATGACACGATTATGACAGATGTTAAGCTCTTTACTAAGGCTCTTCCAAACTGGTTTCCTCTCAGGCTTTTGCTTTGTTATCTATGCAATGTTTAATTCTTCATTGCAAAGCCTCCATTGTCAGATTAGCACATGAGCTGTATCTATGACAGCTCCGCGCTTTCATATTTTTGTATGGTTATCAGTTTTTTGTTTTCAAATGAATATATTTTGAGTTGTGTAATTTTTTTATTTCAGAACGCAAGTACTTATTTGTATTCTATTGTCATAGAATTATTTCAAATTATCGTTCTATTTTAAGCTTTTTCTCTTAAGCTCCTTTTTTGTTTATATACATACATTTATCCCCCTCTATCCTCTATTATCAATTGATATTTTTAGCTCTCAGCTTGGTTATATTTCCTGGCCGAATTCTTCGGGCTGATTATTCAGGTTCTTCCGAGAATAGAGTCGCATTTAGATGAGCGTGATAATTTCCAAATTTCAGTTCGCCGTCCGCATCGCTTTATTAATTTAAATTCATATGAAATTATTCAAATCGAGGCATTCAGCGCGTGTCCATTAAAAGTGCATTAGATTAGAATTCGATTAAAATTGCGAAAAACGCCGCAGAACCAACTAATTTATATGGCACAATAAAAACAATCAAAGCGAGACCAAATACCGAAAAAGATACAGATATGCGTATATCTATAACTATATCCATTTATAAATATGCATGGCGAAAATTTGTATTAATTTATTTGTTGGGTCGAAGCGGCGATCAAAATGCTTATAAATTGATCAGTTGGGTTCACAATAGGAAAGGGCATTTCAGTAAAAAGCAACTGTAAACTAATCTGGATTATCTGCAGATATATAAGTAAACGCATAATTGGATCAAGCATATATAAATATGCATATGTGACATTCCCGTTTGTATCTCGTATCTCGTTTCTAGTATCTAGTATCTTGTATCTTATTGTCTTGCATGCGGCACAATAGACGCTGGCGTCGCGGGCGGGGGCGTCGACAAACATGGGCCTGTTGCATACCGACAGGCGCTCGCCAACTCTTTCGGGCCGGGCCGGGCCGGGCCTAATTGGCATGCGTTGTGGTCCGCTGCCGGTCGAGTGCTCTGTCTGTTGCCTGTCAGTCCAGGAATTTGTGCGCCCAAATTGGCAGCTATTGTCGCTGGAGGAGCCTGACCTACTTAGGCGCCAGTGCGCCTTTTGGCTTAAATCCAAAAACAGTCAACGCAATGCGCGGCAGCTTGTGTGCGTGCATATATACATATATATGTATATATATACATATACATAAATGTATCTGGCAGATACTCCTTTGTTGTTGTTGTTCATCTTCTGATGCCTCGCTGACAAATTATCATACACAGCACTCGTTCTCACTCTCTCTGCCTCTCTGCCGCCTTCCTCGTCTCTCCGTCTCCTCTTTTCGCTCGCTGTACAAAAAGCTTCGCCCAAAAAGGCTTTCATATTGCATTTGCCGTGCCCGGCGCTGTCCGCTTGCGAGCGTTTAACTGATAATTGATTGATTTATTGCTTTATTGTTTGCTAAATAAGCCACAAAAAACACAACAACAACAACAACACACACAATGCACAAAGAACAACGAAACGAGACGAAATAAAGCAAAACAAAACAAAAAACTAAATCGCAACGCATCCAATCGAAATCGAAATCGAATCGAATCGATCTTTAAAACGCCTCAAAAGAGATAAAGCCAAGACAGAAAACAATTATATTTTGGTGTGGCGATGGTTCAATACCCTAGAGATCATTCTTGTGTGCCTCTCCCTCTCTCTCTCTCTCTCTCTCTCTCTCTCTCTCTCTCTTTTATATACCCTTAATTGATAACTCTCTTTCTATTAACCCTTGAACTATTTTCTCTCGTTTTCTTTTCTATAAATTATTCAAGTTCTTGTTTAAATGGGAATCTTACATTCGCACAATTTCAAGATGCCCTTCTATAAATATCGTCTGATTCCAGGGTATACAAAACAAGAACGCGCGCTGTACTTGGCGCTATCCTATAAAACAAACTCAAATATGTCATGTTTTAGTTAGGGCTGGGTTGGAGGAGTTGGTTAAACGTAGCCGGCAGTTATGGCCAGATAAGTTAAGGTCTCTCTTTTTGCAACGTTGACGCGCCGAAGGACATGAAATGTCGACTGACAGTCCTATCTTATCTACCTGTTGACTTCCACTTATAAACATAAACAATATTGATTTTCATAATAAATTGCAAATTTGTATGAAATATCTTTGCATGGATACGGAATGTTTCAACATACCGTGAAATCAAATTATGAATTATATGCACGAAATACATTTTTTTTTAGAATTTAATTTAAATTAAAAGAAAAAGAATGCATTTTTCAAATAATAATTTTTAATTTAAAGTTGACGCATTTTTTAATTCTTTCTAATATTGTCTTTAATACATTTTGTCTTTAATACAAAGCTGGGTACACAAAGATACGAATAGATAAATGTGAAAGCAATAAAAGAATTTCAATAAATAACTATAAAACGTTTAATTGAAATGCGCTCAGAATTGCAACAGAATCTAATTGGATAACAAGAGTGTTGTGTAAGGAACTTATATAAATGTATACTATGTATATTTATATATACATTAAAATTGCCAATTGCTGCTATAAGCCATATCCGATATGCTAAGTGTTTTGGCCATTACGTGACTGCTGCGCTATGTTGCAAGCAGCAATAAGTGTGGCATCGATTTGCATTAAGCTTGCAACTTGACTCAGTTGCATATCAATTGGCCGTGCTCATTGGCTCATTAACAACAGTTAAGGTTCGGATCGAGCAATTATACAAGCGACGAATTGCAAATCGAGCACCACCTGCAGACACAAAGATACTCGAACACAAAGATACTCAGATACAAAATTGATTTGCGTTTGATTGGAATTAAATGCTTTTTATATAAACACACCGGAACTGCGCGCATAATCATGCAAATGTGTCGCCCAGCCCGCAATGAGATGCGGCAAATGCAAATTGATAATGTGCCCCCTCCTCCGCCCCTAGAGCGCCCCATTTTTCCCCACCCCCCTTTGGTGCATATAAGAAAAATGTGCATTACATTGAAATTGAGCCAATTTCTTAGGCAAATCGCCATGCTAATGACTTGGCCAACACTCGCACACACGCACTCACACATCCTGCCACTGATGCGGAAGCAACAGCTGATACACACACACACATACACACATACACTCACACACACACACACTCACACACACTTCAACGGATGTGCGGAAGCTGCAATATGCGATATTAAAATGCAATTAAACAAATAATAAAATCAAACTGCGCGCGTAAATTAAAAACAAATGAGCTGCAATTCACAAACGGAGACGGGGGTGGGGTGGGCGGTGAGGGAGGTGGGTAAGGGGTATAGCGGTAGCCGTTTGCCTGCATCATTGCTTATGCATGCGGCGCATTTGTTATTTGTGTAAGCATTTTAATACCTCAATCAAAATTAACTGACGAGAGGCAAGCAAAAAAAAAACAGCACAAAAAAGATCGACGAAATTAAAAAAAAAGAACAGTTACGGTTAGCCGAGTTGTAGCGAGTTGTAGCTTAGTTGTAAGCATAGTAATACCTTAAAAAATAAAAAATTTACGAAAAGTTAAATAGAGAGTATATAAAATATTAGATTCTAGACTCTAGATTCATCTAATATTTTATATACAACATTTTTCTTTTGGATATAATTTTTTTTTATCAGTAATTTTAAAATAAACCCAAAAACCCAATATCATAAATGAACAAAATAATATATTTTATTTAAAAACATCTGATTTCTATACAACTGAATTTGAAATATTCATTAATTCATACAGACGGACGGACGGCCGGACAGACGGACATGGCTAAATCGGTCGGAGATGCTTCCTTCTGCCTGTTACATACATTTGCACAAAACCAATATAATCTTTTTACCCATTTTCAATGGGTTCAGGGTATAAATATCATCATAATAATAACGAAAACAAAATTTGTATATTATATATTTTATATATATAAGAGCAATTTATATACATTTCAGTAATTTGTTTATTATAACTGTGCTATTTATTTCTTTTTATTTAATTTAATTTATGAAGAGCTAAAAAATAGTTTAAACACTATATTCAATGCACCTATGGAAGAAAGGTCGTGTATCTGCATATATTATTTCGAAAACAAAATGGAAGCAACGTAGAAAAGTTCAACAACCGTTCAACATTTATGACCCATTAATGTACATATATATTTATCAATAATTACCATTTCGCTCCTTTTTGCTTACGTTGCACATGTCGTGCCAGGTTTCAAATACCCCTCGCCATTTACAGAGAGTAGTATCAGAAACATATACATAAACAAAATAAAGCCACGAATGGCTGGCAATTTGGTCAAGTTTAGCCAGACTCAGTTTGCAGGTTGGTAGCTGGTGCCAATTTGATGGCCATCACTTGGACCGACTGTCAAACGCATGCCAACAACAGTTTAGTATAACAATTAGCAACACATTTTCACCAAAGTGCCACAGACAGAGGGAGCCGGCCGAACAGCCAGACGCCGCAGACAGACAGACAGTGGGGACTGGCGGGACAGTCGGGACAGATGGACATTCACTCAGGCAGGCAGTCGGCCAAGTGGTTGATGCAGAACCAGAACTACGAGTACCCCTTCTCAAGGCCCCCACACCCCTGCCCATGGCCAGTCCTCTGTCTGGCTAAGTGCCTGGCTGCCCGGTTGGCTCTTAATCAAGCGTTAATTTGCTGCAGCTTGAATGGCTGCAACACTGTTGCCGTCTGCAATTGAACCTGCATTTGCCTGGAGGTTTTTTTTTTCCTATTCCTATTCTTCTAGAGTTGGCCACATATCAAAATTGTACAAAACTACACCTGCAGTCAGATATGTTGCTGAAAAATATTGGCATGATACTGAAGAAACTGTGAAATTATCAATAACAAATTACCCAAAACACTTCGCTCATAAATCGTTCACAATAAAGAGTATTTGCTGCATCCTAAAGCTCTAAGCGGTCTTTGGAACAGTCTGACAGACCACGAAACGTTTATACAAGAGGGCGGTTGAAGGTTGAAAGGTTAAATTAAAATGGAATAAAAAAATAGACAGACTGAAATAGGCCACGAGGCTAAACATTGTATTATTATTATTATTATTATCTGGCTACTGTGGCCTCTAGCTAGGAAAACACATTTACTCCGAGACCTCACTTAGCAGCCATTTCAGCATCCGGTCCATCTCTAATTGGGTGCGAGGAGGTCAGCTTTGTAAGGATTTCGGTGCTGTCTGTGGGCCAATTGGACGCGCTTGTTGCATGCATTTGTCGCCTCTGACGGTTGCGACTGCTTTGTGTGGCATGCCACATGGCTGCAGCTCGGCTTGTCCCAGTTTTTTTGTGCGAAAACTTGCACATTGAATTAATCGCCAAAGCGCTCAACGCTTTGGGATAAGACTCAAGTAAAAACGAAATCTTTACACAGCCATTAGTATAATCGTGGATTGTGTTAGATTTTGTATTTAATTTGATAATGTAACGCTCGTTAAATTAATTAAAAGCTCGGCCTAGGGTGTCAACGAGTGAAAGGGAGCTCCAGCGCGAAGAAGCTCTTGGGCAGGTTCAACAACCTGATAATTCTCTGCTGCTGGTGCTGCTGCTGCTATCATATCAGCATATAAAACGCCCAAAAAAGCCACAAAAAAACACATAATTTGTATGCAATTTGAATTGAAATGTTTTTGCAGAACATTTAACAAAATACAACAAATAAAAACAAAACACGGAGACGAGCGGCTAGACAGATAGCTAGCTGGATAGAAAGACGTCAGCGTTGCGGCACTTAAGCTAAAGACAAGCCAAAAAAAAAAAAAAACAAACCACAAATATATCGGTAAAAGATAATAAATTTTATGACAAGCTTTTGTTCAATTTATTGTTATTATTATTTTTTTTTTCGGATATCTGACGAATATTTTGAGTGCGAGCGACGGCTGCCGTTGAACAATAAAAATCAGGACTATTGTCTGGCAATCTAAGTCAATACACTCCACACACAATGGGCCAAAGAAAACCAGAAATCAGACTGATCATCTGTCAGAGTGTGTTGGTTGTGGATGCGCCACACGTTGACAATTAAAACCGTTACCAAATAGTTGACTAGTTTAGCGAGCAGCTTTTGTTCCAAATCCGCCTCATTATTATTTTATTTTTTGTTTTGATTGTTTTTCTTCATATTTTTTTTCCGCAAATTGTGATTGTTGTTGTTGCTTTTTTCCGATTTTGACTTTGATTTGCATTTGTCTTCATTATCGAACAGCAAAAGAAAGTCCAGCTAAATCGTTGCAATTATTCAAATGATCTCGCAACACCCAAGTGCTTATCATAATATCATACGTAATCTATTTGAAACGAATTATGATAAAGACTTCAACTGCGACTAGAAACCAGTAACAGTTCAAGTTTAAATCAAATTTAATATCACAATTCTCACGTGCTTCAAATAATATTGTATGTAGTTTATTTAATATGTGTTTAGATGTTGTGCTCAAGACAGCTTGGAACTGGTTCTAGTTCCAGTCATAAGCTGTACGTAAAATCATAGTACATAATCACCTTGAAAACTGAGTTGTAAATAGTTCCAGTTCCAGTCGTGTGTTGGAACCAATTTAAAGTAGTAAACCTAATATAACATAATGAAATCAAGAATTATAACTAATTCAATCTTGGAAACTTACACTTTGGAATCAGGTCAGTTCACAATTTAAATTCTTTAGCTTGTTTAGTTGTTATATTATCTAACCTACTTTTTGGAAAATTAAACCTAACATTTACCTACAACTAAATTAAAATTAAATTAAATTAAAATTAAAATAGAATTCTAAATTTTGCAAAAAGTTTATATTGATATTTTTCTAAATCTTATCCTATAACAATCTTTTACCAGTCCAATTCCATTTATTCCACCCAGTATTTTGAAGTTCTTGTCTTGATTAAGAAATTAAAATTCTATCTAATTATAACCTGGTTGAAGTCTCACAAAAAATCACGAGGAATATATTATAAATATTCACCAATTATATTGCACAAATAAATAATATAAGGAGCGAAATGGAGGTGTGAAGAGTTTTTTAAATGATTAGAATAATATTAAAGATATTATGTAATGAATTAATATTCTTAATATATTCCCGTGAAATCTTGATATCTACGGCTTGATTGAGAGTTCCTGCAGCCCGACAAATTTTCTACAAATAATTCTTTGGGATCTGGCAAAAGCTGAAGCAGCTGTTGTTGAAGTCGCGCTTGTTAACATTTTTATTGAGTTCTTTGTGCGCATATATTTCAGACTTAGCGACGGCGACAACACTTTTGATTCTTTATCGTTTTGCCAAAGCGTCCCCCTGTCTTGCGCCTCTCTTTCTCATTTTCTCTCCGTCTTTCTTTTTTTTTTTGCTATTGATAAATATTTTAAAGATTTTTATGCGTTTCGTATGGTTTGCATGGAATTTCGACTGCCGATCGGGTTGTTCGACTGTCAACGGCATTAACTTCACGCCAACAACCAAATCCGGCTGAGCTTTGTATTAGACTGTATTGGCAGCCTCTGACAGCCGATGCTAATATTTGGCCCAATAAATTAGTGGCTCTTTAGTGTTTGACTCGCATTATGCAAAGCTTCTTCGATCGCCGGAATCCCGTGCTTAGTTCTCAGTCAGAGATTGATGACTCGCAGTTTGACAATCTGATTTAATTGGTGCTACGCAGCTTATCTCATATCTTAATCCGCGCCAATCAGCTAAACGATTTCATTTGTCTATATCTCAACTTTAAATCTATTCGTTTTCGCGATTTGGCAATCAGCGACGATTGAAATCTCTGCATTTAAATTATTACCTTTGTTTTTATTTCTAAAAATTAAATTAGTTAATAATCAAAACTTAAACTGTTCTTTCACGATCTGAAACAGAGCTGACATGAAGCTGGTTTTATATGTATATATATATACATTTTTTTTTTTTAATTACAACTCGAATAATTGGAATTGGCTTAGCTAGTAATATATAAAAATTCAATTGGAATGGAATGAAATGGGATTTAAATGGAGTAATATTCGCTGGCTGCATCCCTAGAGGATCAACGGCATCGAAAATAAAAATAAAACGTAAGTGACTTATGACTACAAAATTAATTAAATAAAAAGAATTCTCAACTTGAGGATAAAAAAAAATACTATTTTAAATTCCACCTGCACCTCAAAACATTTGCATAGTTAATTTGTCAAACTTTCTAAGGCAGCCTCTGACCATTTGATATCTGAGAGGGCACCTTTCACTTAGCCGGTTGACAAGACAAGAGAACGACTGAAATGAACTGGATTGAACCTTTAAAATGAACTAAAATTATCGGCCATAAATATCAATATAAAGCAAGTGTTTAAAGTAGCCAAAGATCGTGAGAAAGGCTGGCCGACCAAGCCCCCGCCAAATTCATTGATGTTTGGAAATCGTTTCTCCCTCTCCCTCTCTCTCACTCTTAGTCGTCCTCTCCTTCCTTCTCTCTCTCTTCGAGTTGACAATCAACTGCAGTTAGCGCGCTTGGCCCAAAACTTGAAGTTTAAATACAGTCCCCGAAAGGTTCTCTTTCATTCATTCACACTTCGAATGGTGCGCTTTGGGGCGCAATTAAGATACATAAATTGCTGTCAATATATCTATTTATTCCAATTGGAATTCAAGCGTTTTCAGTTCAAACTCAGCAACGGGCCGACATTGGTTAATGCTGAGGCGGGACTGGCAGCTAGAGACAGAAACTGAATCTGGAGATGAAGTTAAAATTGATGTCCTAACAGCTCTCAGCTGGAAGCTGCTAGGGTAATATACATATATACACATATTGATCTTCATTTGCATTTCTGACCATGATTTATCTTTAAATAGACAACACAAGACTAAGGCTCAGTTCAAATGATTTACGAAAGGAATAAATTTAATTTCTGTTACGTTTTCGAAATAACCAAAGCAGCATAAAATAATTGTTAGTGGTTTAGTTAACGGTTCGAACCAATGAACATATGTCATCAAACCGAAATACAATTAAACATACGAATTCCACATTAGAGAGACTTTCTAGATAACACTCAGATTCAAAGGACGAAGCCAAAACGACGTCTGCGGATTAATATTTCACATCAATAAAAAAGTTGATGGTAAAATAATATAAACGGTATGAATTTTCAAGTAAGAAAAATGCAATTAAATTAAAGTAGAAGTTTTGTATTTGTCGAAGTCAAAACGACGTCTGCGGAGAAATATTTCACATGAAAAAATAAGATGATCGTAAATGATAAATTAAATAAATTAGAAGGCGGTAAACTTACCATTGCCGATAAAATAGAAAAGAACCTTGGGCTGCTCTTGTAGAAATATTGCAAGAGTTTTAAGGTAAATATGGTTGAATCTTCCCTTTAACAGGATCAGAATAATCAACAGGAAGGAAACCCTTGAGAAATAGCAGCTTGGCATTGGATAGAAATATTGATACAAAATTTATTTTCTCAACTTGAAATTCGCATCAAAAAAAGAATGTAATAGGAGCATGAAACAAATGTCAACAAAATGCCAAGTCTCAATAATAAAAAAAAAAGAGAATATTTTCGTCCAAAAAAGAAATAAAAGAAATTGATTTCTTAACATGGTTTTGGAACGATTTCCTTGCGTATTTATTACGAAACTTTAAAAAACGACGATGATAATGACAAGAGCGAGTAAAAATATAGTCTCCAAATAAAAATAGTTCCGATTGTTTACAAGCCAATATCGCCAATCCAGATCTTAAAGTAAAGCTGCAGTCCGATTAATGACAAAAACATATAAATCGTCGGATTGGTCTTGGGACATCAACAACAAAATACAAATGATGGGACTTCAAGAGATATTGGAAGAGCATTTAATGCACTGAAAAATCTGAATTCAGATCCCATTGAATGTTTTGGGACATCAGAAAATAAGCTCTGATTAAATAAAAAAGCAGCAAAAAAGTAAAAAATTAAATAAAATTAGAAAAGGAGAAAAATAAGAAAAATAAATGAGTCTGGACTCGATGAGGCACGGAGCCAGACTGAGCATGAAAACCATTTTCGAGCCTTTTATAGCCTGCTTGGGAATTGGAAGGATTAACATTGACTTGATTGGAACATCTGTTAAACAAATGTTAAGCTCCGATAAGTTTCGATGATAGTTACGATGACAGAAGGAGCTGCCAGATATTTGCTGTCATGCTAGTTTTGGTGGGAAATTCAAAAATGAATGTTCAGAAACAGTTCATGCAGATACATAGATGAAGTCTGTGAGACATTTGGATTTTAACTAAAATATAAATATGATGATAATACGATACGATAATGGAAATGTGGCCTATATGCTAATTTTAAGTACTTTATTATAATAATATTATTATTTTTTCATAACTATAGGTAACAGTGTGAGTTAGGAATAGTATAGAATTATATCTGAAATCCTAATAAATCTAGAAAAAGAATCTTGAGGTACTTAAATAGTACTCCTGAAGAAGAACTTTAACTTTTAAGCGACTAACAAAAGCGTTCAAATTTAGGGCTAAGACATGAATAGTATTTTCATTTCGATATTTGACAAACTCAATCGAAACTCTTAGGCTACTATTTCCAGTCTGAATTGATTAAGTTTTGATTAAGTTGTCTGCGGGCTTTGAGATTGAGGCGTTTCTACAGCGCCTCGCCCAGTTAACAAACGTGCCGCCCATTTATAATCGATTGATAGGTGTGAAAAATGTCTTGGCTCAGAAAAAACAAAAAAAAAACAAAAAACTCAAGAGTGAGAAATGTTTTGATTTCAAACAAACAAACGCCACAGGAGTCGCACAGCAGCTGAATAACTATTCGAAGCGCTCTCGACTCCAAGACTTCTTTTGGGGCCCCCTTTCGAAAATATTTAAATTTTCGATGTTGTTGCTGTTGTTGGGAGTTTTGAAATACGAACGTGTATTTATTAGCGATTAAGTATCAAACATAAATATACATAGACCAAGTAGACAGACAGTAGGGGCCGGAACGCTTAGCTCTGCTCTATTCTTGGCTTGTTCTATT
Source organism: Drosophila colorata (assembly GCA_035041545.1). Taxonomy (NCBI): domain Eukaryota; kingdom Metazoa; phylum Arthropoda; class Insecta; order Diptera; family Drosophilidae; genus Drosophila; species Drosophila colorata. The sequence goes on along the minus strand of JAWNLD010000295.1, from coordinate 723,781 downwards.
CTGTTCTATTCGACTCTGTTCTGGGAGTCGGGGAGTTGATACTTCAACTGCCGGCATAGATTAGAATTAGGAATTTACTGTGAAATTATGCAAATTGTTGCTAACAAATTTTCGAAAGTGTCAAAAGCCACTAAGAACTATGAAAAACACTGGTATCGTTCATACGAATCGGATACGGCCGAACATATCGATTGGACTGTTCTAGAGATGGGCGTGTGCTTGCCGGTTTCAAACACGACACGAGCATGGGCCAAATATGGGCAAAATATCACTAACTAATAATAGTTTTAATTACTTTTTCATTTACACAAGATGTCAATATGACATTTTTGCTATCGAAAAGTATCTTTCTGAGGCATTCGCCTGAAAGCTAAGAAAAATAAGTCCTATTTTACAAATATTACTTATTATGGTAATATATATTTAGTATTTTTATATGTTTTAGATAGAACTCAAAAAAAGTATTCTTATTATTTTTATTTACATATTAATATTATTTACAAAATAATTTCGTTTATTCAGTTTGAATTTAGTTTCCAAAATTTTAAAAAAATTGGCATCTCGTGTGAGATTGTGTTGGCGTGTAGAATTTAATTTGTTGTAACTCAATTACGCCGTGTCCCAGCTCTAGATGCAACTGTGGCGTGGTGGAGCACTTGGAAACTGATATCTTTATCTGCAGCGTCTCGTTAGCGGCGCAACGAAAACTTATTAGACAGTGGAAGGTGTGAAAAGCCAAAGCAACAACAGCAACAACGAAAAGGTGAATGTGAACCGTGAAGCGTAAATCGTGAATTGTGACTCTTCATTCGATTTCTTCTTCATTCGGTTTTCGGTTCTCGGTTCTCGATTGGCGCGCGCTAAAGTTCAACACTCGTCGCCGTCCGCAGACGAATCAATTGAAATGCAAATGTCGCAGCAGTCGATAAAGTAATATTTGAATACAGAATGACAAATCGTTGAATTATGAACGGCATGTTATGCACAAGACGGCCCCTGCCCCTTGCCAACCCCCAGCCCATGACCTGCCTACCTCAGCTAGTATTAGCTATTTATAATGAAACATTTGTTGCCTGGCCGAACTTAAGGGCTATGCAGGCATTCTTGAGCAAAGCTCTGTTGCTGCACTGCCAGATGCCCTAGAAAATCCCGAAATTGACAATTTCCTGTCAGCCAAAGCTGAAATATTTGTACAATATTGAGAATATAAACATGACACAAAATACAAAGGGAACCTTGTGGAATTTAATTTCAATTCAATGTATTAAAAATGTTTGAAAATCACAAATTTGTATTTTTAAAATATAATCATTATTTATATTTACTTGTTCTACTTGATTCTTTAAACCTATATTTTTTTTAAACTCTTCCACATATTCCACACTTAACTTAAAGCTTTATCTACGCAGCTTTGTCTAGGGTATATCGGGTGATTTGTTTGCGCCATTTGATTCGCCTTTGTCAGTTTTGGGGTTCTTCGCTGTTTTGTTTGTGTTGTTGTTTTCAAACGTATTGAGAGATACTTTGTTTGCGTGCTTGGAAAAGAGAAAGGAATCTTGAATCTCCGAGCGGCTGCCAAGCGACGCTGCACAAGTCATAATAGATAGATATATATGTAGATGGATGGGTAAATGGCTGTGTGCTCGGATGGGTAGATGGTTGCTTGCTCGCCTAGGCAAACGGCTCGACTTTGTGTGGAAAGATGCGGCAACAATTTTTTGCAGGTGTTTTTGCCAGTTGTTGTTGTCGTTGTTGCTGCTGCCTGACTTGACATATGCAACAAGCTGTCCAAAGCAAGGCCAGCAACTGGCTACAGTAAAAAAAAAGCAGAGTTGTTGTTGCTGCGGCTGCTGCTGCCGCTGCAGTTGCTGCTGTTGCTGTGGCCATGGCCAAGGTCCATGGCTGGCACGACAGCGGCAACTGCAATCGCAGCAGCAGCAACTAACGAGGCACGTTGCAAGCGAGGCGGCCGTGCGGCAAGCAGTTGCTGTGTGCTTGTGTGTGTGTGTGTGAGTATCTAACAGTTAACTATGCAAACATATATGGCTAATATGATGCGATGCTGGGCAAGGCAAACACACGTGGCGTATGCGCAATGTGTGTCGCTAATTAGATTGCAGCAGCACTAACAACAACAACAACAACAACAACAATTGCAACTGCAAATTCAACTTCAGCTATTGCGTCTGCTGAGGTTGTTGTTGTTGTTGTTGATGTTGTTGATTTTGCAGCGATTGTTGCTGCTGCTGCTGCTGCTGCCTCTTCCCGAGTTGGCTCGTAAATTAGCGAAGCGACAGCAAAATGTTTTTGGCTGTTCTTTATGTCCGGTTATTTCTGGTGCTCTCGCCCCTCTCTCTCTCTCCGCTCTCCGCTCTGCGCTCTTCGCTCTTTCTCTCGCTGTTGCTGATAATCTATCGTCGTCTATCAACGCGCATCATGTTGCCAATGTTGCAATGTTGCTGCCGTTGTGCGTTACAGTTGCTGCCGCTGTTGTTGTTGCTGCTGTTGCTGCTGCTGCTGCTGCGCTGCCAGCTGCGCCCCACCACGGCAATCATTCACTTTTAGCCAAGGCATAATAATAATATTTCAGCTAGTCGCAGTTGCCAGGCACGCGATTCATCTTGGCTTTATACGAGCGTGCTTTAGAGTGACGGGGGAAGGGGGGCGAGGGGGCAAGGGGGAGGGGGTGGATCGGGCTCTAAGAAGCATTACATTTCGATTTAATCGAGTTCGCTGCTGTCGCCGTCGTTGCCATTGCCGCCGCTGCTGCTGCGGCTGATGCTGCTGCAGCTGATCTGATCTAAGTTGCATTTAATAATCGTCGTCGTCTTCTTCTTCTCTAGCAGCCGCAACAAGTTTACAACAGGCAAAACAGGCTAAAAGAAGACAAAAAAAAAGTGCATCGAGCTGATGACGTTTAAATACCCTTCGAAATAATATTTTTAAAAACCCATATCACGAAAAAAGTCTCCCATTAAGCGAAAATCATTGCGAAACATTGAATACGAAATATTTCATTTCAACTTAGAAAACCAACAATGTGAAAAATTAGCGAAAACTGAAAATGTATTAATAAAATAAAATTCGACCTGTATGGAAACTGAAAAATTGTCTAATCAATCCACCTCTCAAGCGGAATATGGGTGGAAAATCCGAATCACTTAAAAAAAAGACTTAAATAGAACAAAGCCAGGTAAAACTAGGTATTTGTTTGTTGCACCTTTAAATTAATTTACCATGAATTTTATTTTCGTTATAGTAGTCCGTTCTAGATACACTCAAAAAAAAATAATTATACAAAATTCAGCAAAAAAAGACAAATTGTCTAACATGAAATTCAACAATTTGACCATATGATATAGTGCTTAGATTTGCCCGACTTCGATATATGCTGAAAGACTTATCTACGCCCACTTTTATTTAGATAGCTTTCAAGCTGCGATTGTTGTTGCTGATCAGACAGATGTATACAGACAGATATATATGTATATATAGCTAAAGGCGTTTGCAATGTCTTCTTAATGGGTTACATATTCCGTAAAAAAAACTACAACGGCCTCTGTTAGTGTACATAATAAAAATGCAGCTCGAGAACATTGTTGTTGCTGTTGCTGTTGTTGTTATTGCTGCTGTCAACGTCAAAGTCATGGCAAATGCGTTGCTGTTGCTGCTGCTGCTGTTGCGCCTACATTCATATTTCAGCAATTAAAAATCTAATTGACAAATACTTGAAAGACAACGTGCAGGCAGCCGGAGCCAACTGGCGGCGGGCAGCGGACAACTGCAGCTGCTCCACATGCAATGCGAGCAACACTCGCAACAATCTCCAGCAGCAGCAGCAGCAGCTGCAGCAGCAGCCAACACAAACACAGGCACAGCAGCAACATTAGCAATTGCATTTCTCTGTTTTTGGCCGCATCTTGTTTTGATTTTTAACTGCCGTTTTGCAGCAGCAGCAGCAACAACAAGTTTTAATAACTTCATCAGCTGCATTAACCGAAGGCCTTAACTTGGCTTTGACTGTGGCTTTTGGTCTGGAGTCTGAACACCTGCCCAGCCCTCCCCCCGCAGCTCGCTTCAGCTGGGGGTACAGTTGAGCCCAACTTAACGGCAAGCTGCGTGCAATGATTGGCCATTGAGGAGCGCAACAACAACAACAACAGCAACAGCAGCAACAACAGCAACAGCAGCAACCACAAGAGGCGGCCACTTGGCCGCTTGGCCTAACAAACAGGGCACGTGCCCTATTAAGCTTTGTGGTCAAAACCACTTGATGAATGCCTTCTGCCTATGGTTAAGGCTATAAACAAGTTATTAAACATGCTTCCAAGCTCTTTGTTGTTGTTGCTGCCGCTGCTTAAGTACATTAATTATGCGCACAAAGTTGTCATCTGCTGCTGCTGCTGCTGCTGCTCACTGGGTCAAGACAGTGTGTGGGGGCGCTCAGCTGGACAGCAAAGACTGTAGCTTAGTGTGTGTACCGCAGGGGGAGGGGCAGACCCGTGTGGGTGCAGTTGGTGCTGCCAGCTAGAGATGGGCCCGTGTCGTGGCACAGAATCTGCAATTTATTGCATTAGAAATTTAAATGCTTATCGCTAAATTTGAATTTCAATACATTTTCGATTACCATTTCTTAAAAGAACAATAAATATAAAAATTATAATACAAATTAATAATAAAATACTCAACAATTTTAGGTGCAAGCCTGCCTGAACCGTTCCGATTGAAACCCGAAACAATATTTTTAAATCATAAACCGAACCTTAAAGCCAAACATTTGCCCAATAAATTAGCCGAACCTTAACCCGAATCAAACCATATATTTTCTTTAAATGGTTTGATCTAATTTTACTAGTTTGCAAACTTTCAACCCAGAAAATGAATATAGCCATAGCTCAGACTCAGCTACAATGAAAGTTAGCTAATTTTTTTTTATTTGCATTTATTTCTTCTTATTTTAGCCCCTAATTGAAAATAAACAAAAGAAAATACATTTTTTTATTTTTTTTTTATATTTATTTTTTTATTCATGAAAAACTAAATAATTTGTATAATTACAGCTTTAATTTTCAATTATTATTACCAAATAAATATATTATTTAGAAATAGAGACATTATATAATAGATAAAACTAATAACTAATGCTATCTAATGCCTCGAGAGCCAAAATACCGACCTGATATTGTTTTCATATACAGTGAAGCATTTAAAGGGGAACTCTTGAGTTCTTCTCAGCTCTCAGAGGCGATCTATAACGAGGCGTTTGCCCACCTGACGACGGCTTAATTACAGAAGCGTCGATAGGTTTTATTTGCGTTTATGCTAAACGCATTTCGAGGCAGTTCAAGAACTAACAGCTCAGCTCAGCTCAGCTAAAAGGGAACCAAAAAAAAAAAAGAATAAAAGAAACAATTGTGGTTGGGGGTGTGTGGGGGCTTCGGAGGTGGAGTGTTAAGACAGTCGCTGAGCCGTGTAATATTTCGTTGAAAAGCTGAATGTTAATTTTCATATGCGTTTAATGTTTGTGCACCGCCCGCGAAGCGAACAACTGAACGGAACGGAACTATGAACCTGTGGCACCCGTGGAACTGTGGAACTGTGGCACTGTGGAACTGTGCAGCTGTGGGGGGTCTGATTTGGGCTCATTCGGAATGCTGATGGACTCATTAGAACGCGAGCAGAACAATTGCCATTTAGGGATTCCGGCCATTTGGGAATTTGGGAATTTAGATAGATGCCATGGGGATTAAGGATCAAGCGATAAGCACAAGTGAAAGTGAGAAAAGCGAGTGAAAAGAAAAAGGTGACAACTCAGGTTCAAGGATCGAGAATTCAAGGCGACAGACGACAGCCAAATGACAGTCTGCCCGTCTGTCAGTCTGTCTGTGCGATAAGCGTGGAGTAGGGGCGAGCGGGGCGCATGCCGCCGACGAACGCTCTACCTGGGAATGCTGTGCCCTTTTTACCTGCTCTGTCCTGGCTCTGCACAAGAACAACAATAGGAATTATAATAGTTGTAATAATGCACATTTGCGCCTATTTTCAACAGCAGCAACCAACATCAACATCAGCGTGGGAATTTGTAGGCGAATCAGGATGCGCCAAGCAAAGGAAGAGCGTTGGGCCACGCCCCCAAACCCTATTTGTTGTTGTTGTTGTGGCTGTTATTTCCTACGGGCTCGAATCTGCGATGAAATAAAAATTTAAATTCGTTTCGAACCTCAATGAATGATATCATGTATATTTATTTACGAATCTAATTGATAATGATCTTTATATTCAGGTACACTTTTTTTTCGAGCAGAGCTGAGTTCGTAGATAATCTTTATACAACAAATGTCAGCCTACGTTATGTAGCATTAAATCAGATGCAAGCTGTCATTTGCTTCAAAAATTTGGGAGTTCTATACTCCTATACTAACAATATATATTAAATATATTATTATCAAGATGTAGGACTCCAGTACAGTACGTTGAATTTTCATCAATAATTTAATTAATTTTTATAGCGGACATTTTTTATTTCATTCAAGAATACTTCATACTTTATTTAAGAATATTTATGACAACATTTTTTAAGTTTCCGGAATAATGCAATACAAATTCATTTTAATTTTATTTAATATTTATTTTTATTATATTATTTATAATTTGTTAAAGTCGTGGTAGAGAGTTTCATGACTTTTAAATACGACCGAGATTTAATGATTATTTTATAGCTTTTAAGGGAAAATTTAAAAAAAGGAGAAATGAATTATTAATGTGCAGTTTCCAAGTTCAAACTTGTAGAACGTTACAGCTCCGGGTTTTTTATATTCAATAATTTATTTGCGTGTTTTTATGTTGAGCAACAGTTCTTTATAGCCAGAATAGTATTTATTTGTAAATCTCTTTTCTTAGATGAAAACAACGTAATCTTATATACTTAGTTTCTTAGTTTCAGCTTTGTGTTGAATCTTAAAAGCACAAAGATAAACTAAGCCAACTATTGCGAGTTGTCACAAACGAAAGACTTAGGCAACGAACTTGCTCAAGACAATTTGTAAAGCTGCTATTGTTGTAGTTGTTGTTGTTGTTGTTGCTTCTTGGCAACATGTCATATGCATGTTGTGTGTATTTAAGCTGGGTGTGTGTGTGTGTGAGTGTGTATGCTAGTACTCGCATGTAGCTGAGCGAACTACGCGACGCATGTAACCGTGAAAATCCATTTTTCTTGTTCATTGACCAAAAACCTAAAAAGCAACAACAACAATAACAACAACAACAACTTGGCCTGGCATTCGGCTCTTTCACTTGGGCGCTCTTTTCGCTTGCCGTGGCTTTTATTTTGTCTGTGATTAACGTTGTCTGCGACTGGCGTCTTTCAACTCAGTCACGAGTTGTGCCCAGGCCTCTGTCTCTGTGTGTGTGTGTGTGTGTGCTGTACGTACGCGTGCTGCCGGCATCTATGACAATGGCAACAGCAACAGCAACAACAACAGCAACAGCAACAACAACGGTAATCATAGTTTTAAGTTGGCTAACAAACAGGTGCCCTAATGTCAATAATGTTGCTGCCGTGTCTGCTGTTGCTGCTGCCTGCTGCTGTTGTCGTTGTCGTTGTCATAACATATTGACAAATTGCCTACACATTTTGGCCACAATTTTCGTGTGCGGCTCAGTCTTGTTAGCTACTGAAGCATGCGCCCCGATCAAACGTTGACAACCAGAAGCAAAGCGCGCAACTTGCAATTGACAATGGCAGCAACTGACAAACGGACTAACTGACTGACAAACTGACTGACAAACTGACTAACTGACTGACTGAGCGGCGATCTGCAATTGCGACTGCAAACTGAGGTACAACTGCGTTTTGGTCTAGGGCTGGGGCTGGGATGCGGTTCATTCAAGCATTGGCAATATCGATGGTTGTCGTTGTTGTTGGTGTTGTAAGTACGATTGTTCTGCTAGTTGTTGTTGTTGTTGTTGCTGCTGATAGTGGGCTTGTTGTTGCTACTGCTGTTGCTGTAAGTACAATGTTGTTGCTTGGTCGATTTTAGTTGTTGCTACTGTTGGTAAGATTGTTGCTGTTGTAGTTGATGCTGTTGGAATTGTTGCTTTTTTTTTTTTGGTACGATTGTTGTTGCTGTTGTTGGTAGGTCAATTTTGGTTGTTGCTATTATGAGGATTGTTGTTGCTGCTGCTATGATTGTTGTTGTCGTTCTAGGCAGGAATATTGTTGTTGCTGCCGTTATGACTTTTGTTGCTGTACAAACGATTGTTGTTGGTTTTGTTGGCAGAACTGTTGTTGTTGTTGCTACTGTTAGTAAGATTGTTGCCGTTGTTGTTGCTAGTTCAAATATTGTTGCTAGTTCGATTGTTGCTCTTGTAAGTGCAATTGTTGCTGCTGTTGCTGGTAGGACTATTTTTGTTGCTGTTGTTGCCAACTCGATTGTTGCTGGCTAGCTTGTTGTTGTTGTTGCCAGCAAGCCTGTTGCTGTTGTTATTGCTGGCCACTTGCCACATGTTGCGCTGCAGACATTAGCTATTGATGCGGTTGCCGCTGCAGCTGCTGCTGCCGCTGCTGCTGCTGATGCTGATTTGACTGATGCTCAAGATTCATCTTTCTTTTTTTTTTAAATTTTAAATACCCTAGGTGGGCGTATATTTTAATTTTGCTACGAAATGTGTTACGCTTTAAAGCAGAAGATGATGAGCATATTTATATATATTTAGTATATTTGTCAGAATCGGTGCACTATAACATACAATTGCTGCTGAAAAATTTAATTCTTGTACTATTATAATTTGCTTCCAATAATCAATATATATTGCTATATCAATAGCTATATAGCGGTCATAGGAACGATAGTTTAAAAATAAATTTCTTAGTTGAAAATCATTATTGTTTTGATTTTCTTTTGTTCATATCTCAACGAAAACTCAGCTATCATGGGAGTTTCTAAGCTCTTGATTTTTGCGCTTAGGATAAAGGCCAACTCTAGCTAACAATTTTGCACCACATTATATATTGTACAATATACTATATTTAGTACTGTGACATAGGAGCATTCAGTTCAGAATGAAGATCAGAAATATATATTTTATATTTGCTTTGTATGTCTGCAAAGTGTATTTAATTTTCGGCGCCACAAAGAGAAATCTTTTTGTTTTGTTGTTGTTCCTAAGATCTTTCGTAGATCTTTACTTTTTTTTTAGAATTTGTCGGGCAGCAGAAATCGTGAGTTTTGCGCGGCTGCCGCTGATCGTGATTTGTTGATTTGTGCGATTGCCATTATTGCGGTTGTTGTGCTTGTTGTTGTTGCCGCTGTTGCCAGGCTGCTCACATATGTTGCTGCTGTTTTCATAACATTTTTGTTAATTGAGCCCTGCGACTTTTACACAAATCCTATTTTCCATTTTTCCATTTCCCGAAGACGTTCAAAAATTAAACATCAACAACAACAAAAGGAAACTCGAGAGAAAATTATGAGCTCAGTTTCTTCCTCTTAAGATTAAGCAAATATTTGCAACAAAAATCGAATATTCCAAAATGGGCTGCGGAAGCTGATATTCAGCGCAGCTAGAGTAGGGTGTGTGTGAGAGCAGGGTGTATCAAATTTCAGGCAACTCTACGAATAGAAACTAGTTGGAAACAGCACCTGGGCCGGGTTCCCACGTCGCCGGCACAGAAATGCGAATCAAATTGTGTTGATCGATAGGCGAAGATCAACTTTGCATTGCATTTCCATCAGACCGATGCACTTCGCGCCGCAGCTGGAGGAGGGGGAGGATGTGGCACAGGTAGAGAGAGAGCCGAGCTCACCTGATGTTGTTGATGAGCAGTAGCAACCCTCGTGACAGATTTGTGATAGACAGCGCAAAGGGTGCACAACAACAACAAAGGCGACTCGAAAGGGTTGCCCTGGGAATCTGAATCTGAACCTCGATCCTCGATCTGAACCCAAACCTGTCTTCTGGCAGACGAAACTCCACCATCTTTTGTCCTTTTTGGCAAGTGAAGTGGAGTGGAGTGGGCGGGACAGTAAATATATATTTTATGCCGCTTATTTTGGGTTAGAAATAACGCCAAAAAAAAAAATCAAATAAGATTGAAAGAATGGTTGGAGAATGTGCGGCGCTTCCGTAGATGCTTTTGAAACGGAATACCGCGAAATAATAAATAAATAATGCCGCAATGGGAAACGGAAGTTCTCACTGAATTCTGACAATCAAATTTACTTTGAGTCGGGGCAGTCGTTAGTTGAACAGACCTGTGCAGCATGAGAGATCACTTATGACTGTTTTTATTTATTTTGTTTTTGTTTTTCTCAAGAAGCCTTTATTCTCTTCAATTGTGCTTTATTCAGTATCCTTAAACGTTTTGCAGATAAAGCAAATGCAAGATGGGAGTCTTTCCTCTCTTTTATACTTACTTACTTTCGCGGAAACATTTGTTTTGTCATATCTGCTTTGTGTGCCATTCGTAAAGATTTCCACGGCAACTTTGTGCGTGATTTTCGAGTGAAACGTATTTTTTTGTTGCAGTTCTCTTTTTCTTATGTTTTTAAAATTTCTGGAGTAATGCAAATTTGTCTTAAATTTTATGCATATTTTTGCATTAATATATAATTAATTAATTAATATATATATATATATATATATATATATATATATATATATATATATATATATATATATATATTTATTGAATACTTGTATAATTTTAAACTTAAATAAGATCAATAATACGATTTGATTAAGATAAGCTAAATATTGTAGAGCCCAAGTATTAAATTAATTAAATTAGCAACAACAAATTTAACTGAGAAGAATTTGCTTAATTTGAAGATTTAGCAAGTTCTATTTCCAAACAGAAGCCCATAAAAGCCCACGTACTACCTAAAAGAAAGCCAGTCCAAGGTTTGGGAATGCAAATGAAGGTGGCACCTCTCAAAAATGCCGTCCATCAAAAGGGCTGGCGACCTTGCTGTGTATTAGGGGCCCAAACGTTGGAAAGAGCCAAAAACTTACATTTGGACCAATTAAAAATCTATAAACATTGTTAGCACAATGGGCCACAGATAAAACATCAACAATGAATTCTGAATTTTAGGGTAATGGAATCGAAATGGCATCAAATCGAGTCGAGTCGAATCGAATCGAATCGAATCGAATAGATCTCTTTAGGAGCTGGCTCACAATGGGACTGCAAGGTGAGCGGAGTCGGAGGCAGGGGAACTGCATTCATTAAAAGCCAATCAAATAAAATAAACTCATTGGCTTTCTATAGGGAATCCTAATTGGGCAGCAACAAAAAAAAAAAACAACAACAAATTTAATAGAAAAAGAAGATATTAAAAAAATGAATTTAATCAAGTTAATGAGAAAAGAAAATCTACTGAATAAAAGCCAAGACAATAGACTAAAGTATATATTGTCCATAATATTGAATGACGCATGCAAATTCTTTCAATATCAAGCGCATAAAATTTAATCAATTTACATATTTGTCTTCAGTCCAAACAAGAACAACGAAATACTCTTAAACTTTTATGTCAGTCGAGGCATTAGCCAACTGCAGCTGAGTCCATAAAAAGATGGCATAAAAAGAAGAAACCAGAACAAATGTTTTACAGCAAAATATAAAAACCAAAATCCGAATGGGTTTATGGTGGGAAAATTATATAAGAAATTATTTATATATATGTAGTTGCTGTGGGTCTGGAACAGAAGCTGCGAGTGGGCAGAGTCTTTAGGATTTACATAAACCATATTTTATGGCTGCACTAAATTGCTATATCTACTTTTAATTAGAGATTAGCTTGAATATTTGTAAGTCAATTTAAAATAGCTTTTCTTAGATTTCAGCTGACTGGAAGGAATGCCATTCATTTAGTCAATCTCTTAAAAATGAATATAAATAAATAATCATATAAATATTCTCGAGCAAGTAAGTAAATACTCTGAGCTATTATTATTATTATATTATCAAGTTTTAAATTAGGGTTTTCTTTACTATAGATAGCAAATAGAAAACTATTAAAAAACAGACTACTTTATCAACTCAAATCGGGAGGAACACAAATTGTAAATTGTATTGAACTCTCGCAGCTGATTTATTTGCATACACATTTGAGCTATGACACGTTGGCTATCCAACGAATGTGCATAGTTTCTCACTGATACATTGACCGCTCGGCAACCCAGTGGGACCCCCAGTCCAAGAGGTAATGCAATATGGCAACGCACCTGCGTCCCCGAGAGAGATTTTCATGGGTGAGTTCAGTTCCAAGTGCCTGAATGCTAAGGCTTAGTCTGCTGCTTAGGCCGGTGCACTGGGAGAAAAGCGAGTTGCGAACCTCAAAGCGTAAACCTTTTGAAATAATTATGAACTGTTAAAAATCAATTAAATAATTTTTCGAATATTTTCCTCTTAAGCTAAAAAGAATGTAAAACCAAAAATAGGGTTCAGGCGGACATTGATGCGAACCGTGAACCATCGACAATTTTTGTTGGGCTTACAGCCATGCTACAAAGTGCCAGGCTGGTTTTTCGCGCAGTGTACATGCAGTGTATTTCTTGTGCACTTTGCCGCTTTGGCGACCGTTATTTAATAAGGAAATTTAAAGTTTATATTTTCATTGGTGCGAATCGTGCAGCGTCTGGGCTGGCCGGGGGCCACTCCAGAGAATCGCGACTCGAGACTCGCGACTCGCGTCTGGAGCCTAGTCTCAGGTCTCAGGTGTCTGCGCGAGGCGCCAAATGGGCAGCGCGTATTTCATGCCGCACTCCACGCGGCACGCATACAAATTGCGCAAAATGCGAAATGCAAATGGCTAAAAATGAGCGAAGCCAGCGAATGGGAATCGAGAGTCGAGAGGCGCTGGCCGAGCCGAGACGGGCACCGGGCTCTGGCCAAAAAGCGCAACGAATCGTTGGCCAAATTGTTCGCACGCTTCGGCCCCTTGCCGATGATGCCGGGCTAATGCGTTGCGATTTTCGCGCATTTTCTTTTATTTTTCAATTACTTGGAAGCAGCAGCCCAGACACAGACGCAGACACAGACACAGACACAGACGCAGACTCTCGCTCTGGCCATAAAAAGTTGATCGCCGAGGTGGATTCAGCGCTCGGGTCTTCGTCTCGATCAATGCGTTTTGTCAATTAATTGATTGCGCTTCGACAATCAGCAATCCCAACAACAGCAACAATAATAACTGTCGTATTTTGCGCTTAAATATGTGCAGCTCAATTGGCCATCGGCGCTCGCTAACTTGGCCAAGATCATCTTCCCATCTAATGGCTGCAAACCCGGCCACGTCTTCTCGCTTCTCGTTCAGTTGATTGTCTTACGGTGTCTCTTGTCTGTCGCCTCGCGTAAAAGTTGTTCCTTTTCTGTTTATTGCTTTTTCATCGTTTCGTTATATTCGCAACGCCCGAGGGTTGCCAGCCAACCCCCCTCCCCCCCGACTCGACTCAACAATTGATTTATCATATTTGGTGCTAATAATGACTCTTCCTGCTGATTATTTACCGCAAGACCGCTCGACCCATATGCTCTTAGTTCTCAACAGCAACTTTCCAAGTAAAACAAATCATTTGGAAAATGAGCTTGTGTCGTAGAAAACTCGGGAAAATTGAGTTTTAATTGAATAATAATATGGAAGGGGCTGATAAAGCTTAGATAACAAATGTTTGTGCTAGATTCGAACCTCGGGGCCAGGGCATAAATATTCTAAATACATTTTCCCAGCTAAAAAAATGTATATTTAATTAAATTAAATTGTATCAGCAAATATACGAGTTAATTGGGAAAGTTCTTCTATTTATATTTTAGAATTAAGACATATTTAAGATATTTGCATCTGGTCCCTGCTCGGGCGCCAGTTTGACCTTGTTTCCGATGAGTGTTTTAGATAATATGTCAGCCAGCTAAATGTAGCTAAATTCAAGCTAAATGAGCTATCGGCACAGGTAGCCAGAAAATGTTGTCTTCAAACTCAGGCGACACTTTGTACGTGGAAATGATTGCACCCCTTCCCTTGAGCACATTAGGCGAGTTGCAGATGCATAATGCAGCAGCCATTGTGTGCCGCAGCAGCGAGTGATGCGAGTCAATGCCTCGGCGGGCAGTCCGTGCTGAGCTCCGAGCACACACAAGTTTCCTATTTGCATGAGAAATGTGTCGTGGACAGCGTGTGTTGCCAAGCAAGTGCGAAAGCGACAACGGACAGCGGACAGCGGACAACGGACAACGGAGTCAACATGAGGCAGAGTCGAAGTCAGTGTCAGTGTCAGCATCCGAGGTTCTTCGATGGCTGCACTCTGAAGGCAGTCAACCGCATCATCAGCTCATCATCGATCACGGCGGCTCTGTGGTCCGCAACGAGCGGACGGCGGACGTTGGACAGCGGCCAATGCCAATGGCCTGCAGCCGAGTGCATTAGAGAAAAGCCCACTAGCAGCCCTCTCTCTCTCTCGCTCTCTCGCTCGCTCTCGCCGGTAACAGTAATTTGGTGTTTTACTTGTTCTTGCGCGCCAGCAATCACACCTATGGGAATGTTTCTTACACATGTCCGACGAGGCCTCAACGAATGCAATGAGGCAGCGTCTAAAATTCCAGCATGCACTTTGGACAACATTTTCCTCAGGTCTCTCTGGCAGTCCTCCTCATCCTCAGCCTCATCTTCATCGTCATCGTCATCGTCGTCGTCATCGTCGCAAGTTGCATCATTAAAAATTTATCAGTTGATTGGAAAATTATAATTCTTGGCTTTTACGCTTCGCACAGCGCTATGATTTTTATAAGTCTACGCGTCTGCCCCCTTTCGATGCCGCCTTTTTGTCGCCTTTCCCTCCCCGCTCTCCTCTGCCTGTTATGTAATAACTTCTGCTCCGATCTTCACTCCACTCCTCGATCTCGGTCTCGGTCTCGGTCTCTGTTTGTGTTTCTGTTTTTTTCTTATGGTCACATTTAATAACTGCCTCAACCACGACGTCGTCTATCCGTCTCCCAGTCAATCTGTCTGAATGAATGACTGACTTACCGACTATTACGAGCGATTCAGCATTGCCCCTCCACTCCACTCCACTCCCATCCCCTCCCCTCCCCTCCCCTCTCCACCCCTCCCCCAGCCTGCTCGCTCTCATCTCATCTGCTGTTGGCTGGCTTTTTTTATTATTATTATATATATATATATATAATTTCTGTTTTGTTTTTTTTTTTGTTTGCCAGCTGCCTGGAGATGCGGAAATAAATGCGCTCGAATTCTTCGACTTGTTACATAAATCGTAATTTTCTATAGCCTCGTTCTAGCTATATCTAATGCATATTGCATTTTGCTACTCGTTTTTGCCACTCCCGAGTCGAGGTCTCCGCCGGGGTCTCGGATCGCACATGTCGTGGGCATTTCTCTCGCACTTGAACTTCCTGCATGACCAGCGCTGGCTGAGAGTTCACGGTGCCGCTGGCGTCCGACGGGGCTCTGGGTGGGGTCTGTTGCGGCTTCGAGTTCCACGCTCATAATGTGCTTAGGCGCTTTAGCGGTACAGTTCTTTTTCTTCTTATTATTCTTCTTATTCTTCTTCTTCGCCTTCTTCTTCTTGAAAACCCCCTCTCACAGATCAGTGAGAACCCAAATGTACAGCTCGACAATAATGCAGCAAACTGTGAGATTGCAGATTTCATTGGCCGCGGCGAGCAGGTCATTCAATCGAACAATATTCCGGGTGCCGGCCAAATGTTTGTACCTTAGCTTAGCTGAATCTTAGATTTTGTAATGCCTTTTTTATCAAATCAAACTATAAACAATTTGCGATGTCAAATCTTAAACTCATTATCTTCATCATGGCTTACGTACTATCTGAAAGACAGCTTATCAAAGCTTTAATGCATTTCAATATATATTTATTTCACTTGTGCAGCATCTTCTTTTAAGTAAATTACAATTAAATACAATTATTTGTTTATTATACCTCATATTTTATCACATTGAAACACAATTTTATTTGTCTAAAACACTTTTTTTTTAGCCAACTGTTGGATAAACCAATTCTTAGTCCCTGCTCGGTTGCCACTGACACATCTTTTGCTTCGCATTGCCAAAAAATCGTTTGATTAGCTTTAAAAAATAATAAATCTGTACCTGAAACCCATTTATTAGTCAACTGTTGGACAAACTAATCTCAAGTCCCACTCTTTGCCAGTCTTCTTGCTTATATTTTACCAAATGAAAAATGTTAACAAAGTAACTGTATCTAGGACCCATCTGTTATTTAGCTCTTGGACAAAATCAACCTGAATCCCTGTTCGGGCGCCTACCTAAGTTTTTACGTAGGACCTTTAATCTTAAAACTGCATTTAATAAATGTTGAAGGCAACCATTGTTGAATCAGGCCCCAAAATCTATTTTCTCTTATTTTATTTTGTCTATTTTCACTTAGTTTGCACAACAAGAACAACCTAGCCTAGGTCCCCAAAAGCGGCACCTGTTCAAGTTTTTGCTCTTCGAAATTTTTCAATTACCATTCGTAAAGCAGCTCAAAGGAATATTTATATCCGCTCGTCAATTCTTTTGCTACCTACAAAGCCAACCCAATTCATTAACAAAAAAAAAAAAAAAAAAAAAAACCATCGCGTATTGAAAAAGTGTTGCAAGAGACGTGAAGACAACAGTCAGTCAAAACGGCAGCTCTTAGCTGTAGGGTATGGGGGCAGGAGCGGGGCTCGCCCGAGCGACCCCATTCGGGGTTTTGGCCGAGTCCAGCACAGACTTTGTAGGGGCCTGCGAAATTCCGCACTGTGACAGCGCGACCGGGCACTTAAAAGCCTGTCAGCAGATGCACAGTGGCCCAAGGAGTACATTAGACAACACTGGCACCGGGGAGGAGGGGTGCTGCGATGGCCACTCGACGTGCGCCCTAGCCCCGAAATCTTGAAAAGCAATTAGCAGGCGCTGAGCAAAGTAAATCTGAAACCGCAGCCAAGCCGATGCCCAATTGCAATGCCACAAATAGTGGCGAGATGGCAGCCAACGAGATTCGAAGCAGCAGCAATAAATAGAAAAACGAAAAGAGAGAAGCTAGGGAGAAGCAACAGAAGCGGGACTTATCAGTGGCGGCGGCAGCAGAAAGCAATTCTGCGGCTGATGGTTTCGCAGAAAATTACAACTTGCGGGTAAACAAAGTCAACTGCCCCAGACATGGGCATGGGCTGAGGCAGGGCGCTGCCGGCGAACGGGGCCGGAGCGGGGCGCAGAGCGTATGCAAAGAGCAGGAAGAAGCAGCTAGACATGGACTCCACTCAAGCTGAGACACACGCCAAAGCCCACGGGCCCCGTGGCTCTGCATGTGAATGCGAATGCGAATGCGAATGTGAATGTGGGTGCGCAATTATGCCGCCACAGCAACCGACTAACCATAAATTTTCTTATCAGCCTCACTTACAGTGCAGGAGCGCATTCAGAGCAGCGGGTAAATGCGCTCTTTTGACTACGAATTGGGGCTGCAAAGTTGTGGATAGCTTTGATGGGTTAGTAAATAGCATTTATGGTATGAAAGCAAGATGGTTGCAATGTGATTACACACTTGAAAGCTCTTTAAGCACATTTTTCTTATAGCTCGCAACTGGTTATAACAAAAAAGTAGCCCAAGAAATGTACATAATTAGCACAAATCGCTCTTAGGCCAGTATATTAATGGAATAAGTTTAAAATACGCATAAACATACACTGGGCAATGCTAACAATAATTATTTTGTTCTTACAATTCGCAATTGGTTATAGCAAAAACTAACTTAAGTATTTGTTCGAACCATTTAGCTCATGTAGCACAGCTATCTTTCGTATTACAAAAAGTAAAACCCGTATATCTCGGGCAAATAAATATCTTCGATTGATATACATTTTTAGATTCCTACGGATCGGTACTATCGATTGGCATTCAAATATTCCGATTTTAAATTTTGACCAAATTTAACAAAAATGGCAAGGGGTTACATCACGTTTTTTGCCAAAATCGCGAAAATTTCAAAATTAAAAACTTTGAATGGCGATCGATTCTATAGACTTATACGAGTCAACAGAGCTATATCTTTCCGATATTGGACTACATATGGCCGAGATATAGTCATTTAAACGATTTTTCAAAACGAAAACTCGCATATCTTGAGCAAAAAAGTCAATAGATCCGAATGATATACATTTCTAGACTCGTACGGATCAGGACTATCGATTGGCATTCAAAAATCCGCATTTTAAAAATCCAAATTTAACAAAAATGGCAAGCTTACATCACGTTTTTTGCCAAAATCGCGAAAATTTTAAAATGAAAACTTTTTAATGTAGATTGATTCTATAGACCTTTGCGAGTCGAAAGAGCTATATCTTTTCGATATTGGACTACATATGGCCGAGATATAGTCATTTACAAATGACTATTCGCATTGTGAAAGAAAGACTCGCATGGAATAAATAGATATAGATATATGATATATAGATATATATAGATATAAGATATAGATATAGATATATGAAATAAATTTCCGTAGCTCTCAGGCTGCGGGCACGCAATCGAAGCAGTCTCGCTTCGAGTGTCGTGCAAGTGTCAACGCAAATCTGAAGCCAACAGGCACACAAATTTCAGTCATAGACGGAGACGCAACACAAAACGTAGCACTCACTTACGGAGACAAGGACATATCTACGAAAGGAGGCAGGATGACGACAATTACAATCGAGGACTCGGAGGAGAAGATCATTGAGCGGCTGGGCGACTGCGACAAGGTGCCCGTCGACTACATGGACCTGCTGAGTCACCGGGTGCGCTGTCGCAAGATCGAGATCTTTCACTATGACGACGAGGTGAGCTTCACGCCCAACGACGAGGAGGAGGAGCTGGACCTCAGCGTCGATCGGCTGTTCAGCGAGGATCGCACCGACGACGAGGATCGCGCGCTGCAGCTGGTGGGCGAGGTGGACTGTCTGATACGGCGCATCGAGCAGATGCAGCTGATCATCAAGCGGCGCAAGCTGCAGCAGCTGGAGCTGGACACCACCGGGCTGTCCGTCGACACGGACGCGGACGCGGACGCGCAGGCCTCGCCCACAGAGCCGCCCATGCCGCAGCTGGGCGTGTTCGAGTCCAAGCAGTGCGCCGAGCAGCAGCCGCTGGAGCAGGAGTTGGAGGAGGAGGAGCAGCTGGCGCAACGGGACCTGCCGCCGGAGGAGCTGCCGCAGAAGGAGGCGCCGCTCAGCGGCGAGGAGCACCTGGAGGTGCGCAATCTACAGCATGCCCACCATCGTCTCCAGTGCGAGATCGACGAGATGATCTGCAACTACCGCCTGCTGCGCGACCTGCTCGGCAAGATGCGCCGCCAGGTCTGCCAGGAGAACCGGCGCGTCCGCAAGCTGAGCGACATGGCCCAGGAGTACCGCGAGTGGAGCCAGCTGGTGGCCCAGGAGCTGCCCGTGTGCAAGCAGCGCTATCAGCGCATGCTCGAGACGAAGCTCGCCAAGGCGGAGGCGAAGAGCGTCATTCGCGCCCACATCGCCAAGGCCTACAAGTACAGTAAGACCCTGCTGTCCACCCGCCAGCTGCGCTACGAGCTGCGCGAATTCCGCTCGGAGATCGCCGAGCTGATGGAGTATGCCGATGACCTGCGCCACGAGATGACCCGACGCTTCGCCAGCATTGAGCGCGAAACGGGCCTGACGCCCAACAACATCTCGCAATCCTCGGTCCTCAAAAAGGCCGACTGATGGCCGACCCCAAAACGACCGATTGGACGCAAATACACAGATATATTTGAAACATTTGGTTAATAAAAGTCAATGTCCAATCAAAATCGAAATCTAAATTGAGTCTACTTGAAATTAGCTTTTATTAAATCAGCTTTGAGCTTCAAACTGAATTTCTCTTTGAATTCGCAACTGGTTTAAGCACAAATGTAAGACAACATGCGTGAATTGTGTATTTTTTTAAATACATATTCCAATAGACCTACCAATTGCAGTCAAATTAAATCAAAATTAAATTGACTTAAGTACGAAATGTTTAAATTAGCTTTTATAAAATCAGCTACGAGCTTCAAACTGAATTTATCTTATAATTCGCAACTGGTTTAAGCACAAATTCAAGACAACAGACGCACGTCGTATAATTTTTTAAATACATATTCCAATAGACCTATAAAAACCTGGGTATTTGCTTGATAATCAAAATCAAAACTGAGTCTAACTAAATTGTTCTTATAATTCGCAACTGGTTTAATCCCTGTTGTCTTAACAGGCGTGTGTCATATATTTATTGAGATAATATATATTCCAATAGACCAAAGTCAAACTATTTGTGACTTGATTTGTATTTAGTTTATTTTAAACTCCTGTCAACGTTAACAGCCAACTAAACATGTTGACAATTGCGGACGTTGTTTGCCCTGTTGGGCCTGAAAGCGCCCGCGCTGCGCTCGCGTTGTGTGCCGCTGCTTAAAACTAAGACACAAACAGCAAACCACCAGCAGAAGGTAGTACATCATTTTGGACTTTATCAGCGGCAGCAACTCGCAACTGGCCGCAGCAGAAGCAGCAGCAACAGCGCGTGGGCAGCATCGAGCGAAATTCCTACGCCGCCAACGCTGCACAGCAGCAACAGCAACAGGCAGCAGCAACAACAACAACTGCAATTGCAACTTAATTGAGGCTTGTCTATGCAGCTTCTACGTGTGTGCGTGTGAGTGTGTGTGTGTGTGTGTGAGTGTGTGTGTTGGAGTGTGTGTGCCTAACCAAGTAACTGCGGTTGCTCTGCATCCGTCTAAGGCTAAGGCACTCGCAGAAAAAACTTCAATTAATTGAAAAATACTGTAAGTAAAAAAAATAAAATACAATATAAAGTGAACAAAAATTATTTAATAATAAAGTAAAGTAAGTAATAAGGAAAATTAAAATAATAATCAAATAAACAAAATAGAGTAAATAGTAAAATAATATAAATAAAAAAAATAAAATAAATTGAACAATAAAATAAATTGAATAAAAATCAAAAATAACAAAATAAAATTAATTAATTTAATTAATTTATTTAATAATAGTATAAGCGCAAGTGTTGTTTCTTTACTGAGCAGCAAATTCTAATTTGAATAAGATTGTTTTTTTTAACCGAAAGTTGCTAAATATAACTAAAATACGTAATTTTGAATCCCAAAACTTCTAAATATATCTCAAATATGAAATTCGAATCTTAAAATGTTGAGCTTCCACTAAGAACATTTTACGCATAAGCTTTTATTTGTATGCTAATAAAATGAAAAATAATTGATACTATTTGGGATTATTCAAAGACGATTTATTCTTGAAAATGATATTTAAAACGGCGCTTTTTCGCTGAGTGTAGCTGGTTGGCAGCTCCGCCAACAGCAATTGCTGGGTCTGCGTGCTGGCTGTCGCCCGTTGCGAACTTGATGCCTCGCTGCCCCAGTGCCTTGATGCTCCACAGACGAGCGACCAGACAACAACAACTAGTTGCAACAACGGCAACAACAACAACAACAATGGCAACAATACCAGCCGCATAATAACGTACTGAGGGCGTTGAGGCAACAACATGCAGCAATCTGGCGAGTCAGGTAAGCAGCCAGTCAGCCAGGCAGTCATCAGCTAAGCTCTGCGGCTTATGCAGCTGCAACACTGCGTACCCCAACCCACCCCACCCCATCCCACCCCCTCCGGACAAGCCATGGACAATTTAAGCTCATTCACTTGCCGCTGATTGCTGCTGGCGTTGGTGGTGTTGCTGCCTGTTGCATGTTGCTGCTGCCGCTGCTGCTGCTGCCTGTTGGTGTTTGGCTTGATTCGTCGTCTAGCAAATTCGCAAGTTCAAGTCCAAGTCCAATGATGTAGGGTCTTTACATTTTTTTTCCTCCTCTGTCATCTGTCTCTCTCTCTCTCTCGCTCCCTCTCTCTCTCCCTCTCTCTCTCTCTCTCTCTGTTTAAGCCGGCAACAAAATTGTGGGCCTGGAGAGGGTTAAGTGTTGGGGGCCGGCTGCAATTGCATTTCGCTCAGGCGTTTGTCAAATGGTAGCTGGCACTGCCAGCGCGAATGTGGGTTAAATTCAGCTTAAAGCCAAAACAAAACAAAGAACAACAGGAACAACAACAACATTTTGGCCAAGTGGCCCAAAGAGCCAAAAGCAGCTCGCGTCCATATGATTGGCTTATATCGTTGCATAATCTGTGTCATTAGATGCCACCACACCAAATTGCAATTGCCCGCCATTAGATGTTCCATCTCTCTCTAATCGCCAGCCGGGGGCGTGGGCGGCCAATTTGGAACAATGGCAATTCAGCTGCATTTGCCAAATTCGTCAATTCGAAACTGAAAATATGCGAATTTTATTCTAGGCAACTAAAAGTTGCTCGTTTTCGTATTACCAGCAATTGTGACCCTCTCTTGAGTTTCATCTATTTCACTCTGTTCTTATTTTGTCTCTTTTTATTATTATTAAATTTAAAAGGTTTTTAATTTTCTTTTAGGCATATTTACATTGCATGCTCCAATTATTACTAATAATAGTGTGAACTGTCTCTAACTATAGATAAGTATGAAGCGTGATATATCTGTATCGTTCTTTTCCTATTTTGTCTCTCTTTCACTGTATTTATCTCTTTTTCTCATATCTCACCTTTGTCGCCTTGTTGTCTTAGTTTATATGTCATCTTTTCTCGCTTTGTTGGCTTTATTTTGTATTCTCATCAATTCCTTAATTTACTTCGTGTCTGTCTATTTTCTCTCTCTCTCTCTCTCTCTCTCTTCTCTTCCTAGTTCTGTTTCTTGTCTCTTTCTCGCTCCCTTCCACTCTTCTCGTAATTCTCACAGACTTCGTGTCCTAATTTCTCTCTCTCTCTCTCTCTCTCTTAACACTCTTTTTGCCATATTCCATTTCTCTCTCCCTCTTCAATTATATATCATTCTCGCGCTTGCCAATCTTTCTCTCTCTGCCAATCTATCCCATCTTTATTTCCTTACTCTTAAGCACAACTCTCTCCATGTTTTTAATTTCTTTAATTTCTTGAGATATCAATTTGCTAAAAATTTTTTTAAAAAATCAAGAGTTTTATTTGCCAAAACTCCATTGTGAAAATTTCCAAAATATGCAATTTAAAGTACAAATGTTTTTATTTATTCCCTGATAATTCTCCACTGTTCTTGGCTCTTTCCCCGCATCCCCAACGGAGCGCACAGTGGTTCGCAAACAGTTGAACTGCGTTGAGGACGGCGTTGGGCGGCATTTGTGAGTTTCGCAGAGGAGTTTGGCAAAGTGGCGTCTCGCATGTCAAATGCGCATTTGCTCAGCTGTTGCTCAACTGTTGCGCAGCTGCCATTATGTAATTGGCAGAGAGAAGATGGATGCGATTCTTGTTGTTGTCGTTGTTGTTGTTGTTGTTGCTTTGGTTAGTTTTGGTCTTGGACTCGTCATTTGTCTTGTGGCTTATGGGAACAAAAAAAGTGTCCTGGGCTCACGCTCCAAGCACACACACACGCACACACATTATTATTGTTGTTGTTGTTGTTGTTGTTGTTGTTGCTGCTGTTGTTGTTGATTTATTATGGTTACATCTAATTAAAACGGTTCTGCAGTGCCAACGAGCATCTCGCCATGGCCAAGACTCGAAATGGTTTGACGTAATGAAGCTAAATGTTCCGCGCTATGGCCAATTGGTATTGGCCATAACACATGGCTGCTCAAAAGATGACGGCTAGCTGACTCAAGTCGACTCGAGTGCCGTAGCGTGGCGTGGCATGGCGTGGAGTTCTATTCTATTCCATTCTATTCTATTCTGTTCTGTTCTATCCGGCTCTATTCAATGCCAGACTATGGGCACAGCAATTTCTGTCTGTCGACTGCAAGACTCCGCAGAAGAAGTCAATTAAGCCAAACGCTAAAAGGCCGCAGATAAATGACAAATGACGTGTCTCCTCTTCTGCACGCCAAAAACGCAGCAAGTTTGGAATTGTCGCGCTCAAATGACCTGGCTAAAATATACCCCGTAAAAAGACCTAAAGTAGTCGAAGATGCATGAGGACTTTTACATATTTATTTATTTACATAAAACCACTTGCATATTTCACATATTTTTAAATGTATTTTAACTTCTGTTGACTTGCTTTTGCAGACATAAGCCAAATATAAAGTCTATATTTTGGAAATCTGGTATAGATTTAATCGTAATATGTTCTACAGGCACAGAGACGCCTATTAGCCTATTTACAGGACTAGAACAAATCCTTACTTGAACAAATTCTGGAATTTATACAGTTTCTAGAGTCTTATGTATTCTTATATCGAACGTAATTCCCTGATTAACTGTTATTTTCTGTTCTTTCTGACTTCTATACTTAAAGTTGGCCAGAATAAGGCTTTTTAATGTCAAAACTGTAGGATACGTTACATTTTTGCTTGTAAATTTTCTCAAATCAATTGTGATTCATATATATATATTTTAAAAACATAGTCCCAAAAGCGCTGCGATGTTTATGATCTCATCTATAAGAAATTTCAGAATACATAGTTGCCTAATTTCAATAAATATACCATTTAAGTGCTGCTCCTTTTAATTCATTTAAAAAAATGCCAAAGCAAGGTGAACTTGACATAAACATTATCTAGATAAGGTATTAATATAGAAATATAAATATAAACCAAATTTCAAAATTTGAATTCCCGAGTTCTATGGGCTATAGTGAGATATATGATACATATATATACGAATTGCACTCTGAAGCAATTTAGGCTCAAATCGATTTTATAGTAACGAGCATTGATGGTTTTTGGCTGCTACACATTTTCCTATTCAATAGTCCCATTTTGAATATTTACAGGGTATAAACAACTAAAGTAAAATGCATTTGGCATTCGTGACTCGTCTGCTCGCTGCTCGTCGTTGCCTGTGGCACTCGTGTCCATATAATTTCCAACATAGAAATATCGCACAACAAGTGCAAATGCAATTAGTTCCAAGCTTTATTTGTTTAAGCGAATACCGACACTCACACACACACTCACACACACACACACACACACACACAAACCAGCAACCGCTGCTGTTTCTTCGGAACTTGCAACAAGTAGTCGCGACTCTCGGCCTGTTTGTGGTATCAGTTTGCAGCCTTATAATTGCCCAGATTATTTCTCCTCTATTTGGCTTGTCCAGCTTATTAAGATTTCTCAAATGTTTGGCTCGGCTTGGCGGGTTCGCCAACACGTCAGCAGCCGCATCTTTGGCCTTCAACTGTGCTTGTATCGATAATTGCCTATCGATAAATGCTCGCAATTAGCGTACATTTTTTGGTACAATTCCGAAATGTATTCTGGCCTGCTCAGTGGCGCCGCCATGCTAATTATGCGCCCATTTAAGGCAACTGCAATTTCTGGACTTTGTCTTTCTTTTTCGCTGCATACTTTTCGGCTGGTATTTAAATTGCGATCACTTTTTTCATTTTATATCAAGGCTTACAGTCATTTATTTTGATTAAAAGAATTTCGGTTTGACTTATTTGTTGGGTACTTTTGGAACTGGATCCCTATAAAATTATAAGAAGCATAGCCTAGGCCTAGGAAATATATATACATATATTTTGAATGGTATTAGAAAGTTCTTTTTATAAATACTGCTATTATAAATAGAAATTTGTTTTTTAGGCTTGAGTATACCATACGCAGCTGAAGTTTATTTGAAATAGGCGATAACTCGCCCCTTTTTCTAAATTCGATAATTAAGGTGGTTTTTATTCAGATTTTTGCGCATATCTCAGAGACTATAAGAGGTAGCTCCTTCGACTCGTAAGGGTCTGTAGAACCGATCGCCATTAAAATATATTCATTTTAAAATGTTAAATTTGGTCAAAATTTAGAAAGAATTGGGATTTTTGAATGCCAATCGATAGTCCCGAACCGTACAAGTCTATAAATGTATATCATTAGGAGATATGGCCTTTTTTGTCCACGCCTCGTAAGGTCTAAAGAATAGGTCGCCATTACAAAATTTCAACTCTGAATGTTTTATAAAAATCGAAACATATTATTTTCATTATTATAATCTTATATCTTTTAATTTTATATGTTTTCAGAAGTCTTTTAAGGTGAAATACAAACAGCAACAGCAGAAAGGCTACAAAAATCTTAGGTAAGTATGTATTTATTTAAACAATACTGAAAAACAATTGGTAAATATGCAATATTTTATATTCCAGGTTCCCGAGATACACTTCAGTAATTTTTTAAATACCTCTACAGTTATATGCTTATGTTCATAATACCATATATTGTGTATATTTTAATATTACAAATAGTTAATTATAAATAACAATAAACTATACGGTTGTAAGCAAAATGCTTATAGGAAAAAATGAATATAAATACAATTATAAGTATGTAAAGAGAAATACATTAAACAAAATTAAAAAGTGAAACAAATAAATTTTTTAATTACTTTTGGGAGGAACGTTGGGTAATTTATTGAAACTGTCAGGAGATTGACGTAAAATCAAAAGTGCAAAATTGCATTGCATACTTTCAAGGTAAACATTTTGGGCTGACGTGTGCAAGATTTTCTTTAAATTTCTAGCTGAAGCACCAGGCGAGCAGAATCGTCGGAAGGCCGACAAAATAAAATCAAAAATACAAAATTCGATTGCATACTTACAAGGTAACAATAAATCAGGAATGCAAAATTATATTGCATACGTGCAAGGTAACCATTTTTGGCCGCCGATGTGCAAGATTTTCATAATAATTCCAGCTGAAGTACCAGGCGAACAGAATCGTCGGGAGGTCGACAAAAAACATACGAAATTTGCAAAATTCTATTGCATACTTACAAGGTAACCATTTTTGGCTGCCGATGTGCAAGATTTTTAATGCAAATTTTAGCTGAATACCAAGCGAACAGAATCGCCAGAAGGTCGACAAAATAAAAACCCAAAAGTAGACAAATATAGTGCCTACTTTCAAGGGCAGCAACTACAACATTACAGACTCAACTCCTAACGCAAAATTCGACGTAACAGGAATTGCAGCTTGTGGAGAGAAAGGGGGGCAGGGTGGGGCACCTGAAAAAAACATACATATTTCTTGACCATATTCTTGCGCATTTTGCAAGAACTTGGCGCTTTAGGTTCACCAGGACTATACATTTGGTATGATTACCAAGCATATGGCGGTCATCTAGGAACCAACGGTTTCATAGTTTCAAAATTTAGAATGCGGATTTTTGAATGCCAATCGATAGTCTCGATCCGTACGAGTCTAGACATGTATATCATTCGAAATTATTGCCTTTTTTGCTCAAGATATGCGAGTTTTCGTTTTGAAAAATCGTTTAAATGGCTATATCTCGGCCAAATGTGCGTCGATATCGGAAAGATATAGCTCTGTTGACTCGTATAAGTCTATAGAATCGATCGCCATTCAAAGTTTTTAATTTTGAAATTTTCGCGATTTTGGCAAAAAACGTGATGTAACCCCTTGCCATTTTTGTTAAATTTGGTCAAAATTTAGAATGCGGATTTTTGAATGCCAATCGATAGTCCCGATCCGTACGAGTCTAGACATGTATATCATTCGAAATTATTGACTTTTTTGCTCAAGATATGCGAGTTTTCGTTTTGAAAAATCGTTTAAATGGCTATATCTCGGCCAAATGTGCGTCGATATCGGAAAGATATAGCTCTGTTGACTCGTATAAGTCTATAGAATCGATCGCCATTCAAAGTTTTTAATTTTGAAATTTTCGCGATTTTGGCAAAAAACGTGATGTAACCCGTTGCCATTTTTGTTAAATTTGGTCAAAATTTAGAATGCGGATTTTTGAATGCCAATCGATAGTCCCGATCCGTACGAGTCTAGACATGTATATCATTCGAAATTATTGACTTTTTTGCTCAAGATATGCGAGTTTTCGTTTTGAAAAATCGTTTAAATGGCTATATCTCGGCCAAATGTGCGTCGATATCGGAAAGATATAGCTCTGTTGACTCGTATAAGTCTATAGAATCGATCGCCATTCAAAGTTTTTAATTTTGAAATTTTCGCGATTTTGGCAAAAAACGTGATGTAACCCCTTGCCATTTTTGTTAAATTTGGTCAAAATTTAGAATGCGGATTTTTGAATGCCAATCGATAGTCCCGATCCGTACGAGTCTAGACATGTATATCATTCGAAATTATTGACTTTTTTGCTCAAGATATGCGAGTTTTCGTTTTGAAAAATCGTTTAAATGGCTATATCTCGGCCAAATGTGCGTCGATATCGGAAAGATATAGCTCTGTTGACTCGTATAAGTCTATAGAATCGATCGCCATTCAAAGTTTTTAATTTTGAAATTTTCGCGATTTTGGCAAAAAACGTGATGTAACCCCTTGCCATTTTTGTTAAATTTGGTCAAAATTTAGAATGCGGATTTTTGAATGCCAATCGATAGTCCCGATCCGTACGAGTCTAGACATGTATATCATTCGAAATTATTGACTTTTTTGCTCAAGATATGCGAGTTTTCGTTTTGAAAAATCGTTTAAAATGGCTATATCTCGGCCAAATGTGCGTCGATATCGGAAAGATATAGCTCTGTTGACTCGTATAAGTCTATAGAATCGATCGCCATTCAAAGTTTTTAATTTTGAAATTTTCGCGATTTTAGCAAAAGCATTTAACATGTTAAATTTTTAAAAAAATTTTAATCCAAATTTTCCCTGCACAGTTTCCAATAAAATTCCAATATAAATTGTAATTTTAAAACAAAAAGTTAAAAATTTTTATTTTGCTATAGACTTTTTATTGTTTTCGTTTTGTGCGGCATTCTGCTTTCGTTTTTGATTCCTTAACTTTTTGCAATGCAAAAATAAATGCTATATTATTAAGATGACAATTTAGTTATTGTTGTTGCTGCTCTAGTAATACCATTTATAAAAGAATGTATACATACATATATATATATATATATATATATATATATATATATATATATATATATATTATTATTGCACACCTTTGGAAATGAGCATCGAGACAAAGTACCGTTAGACTATAAATGTAACTACAATTAAATCCATTGATCATATGGCAATACAAAATGTTAAGATATTTATGTAGCCCCTATATTCTAGACATAGCATTACTCGTGTATAAAAGGTATTCAAACAAAACAACAGCAACAACATAATGCCAAAAATATCAACCTTTGTAAAAATGAAAGCTGACATTAAAAAATATCTGTATATAATAAAAAAAAAAAAATTTAAACACTCGAAATTGAACTTTACATAGATAATACACATAAGAAAATTTTAAATTAATACAAATACATATACAGGCACACACAATTTACAAAATAGTTATTAGAACAAAGAAAAAAAAATTTCTAATTTATATAATAAAATAAAAATATAACATTAAGTTAGCTATACATATGATTTGTATCCTATATATATATATATATATTTATATATATATAGGAGCATATATAGTGTTTTTGCTTACAATTACAATGCTATAAAAATAAAAGATTTTCTTGTGTTTTTGTATAAGTAAAAAGCATAGCTAAATATACCTGAAACTTAAGATTAAACGCTCTGTTGTTTTGGTCTAATTGGCGGCATTAACATGACTGGCAAACGAGGGAGCGGGTCGTACATACCCACCACACTCGACTCTACAGGCTGTTGTTGTTGTTGTTTTAGGTTGGTTAACGCCTCTGCCAATATTCTAGACAAATCACATCCAGCACATCACAGGCAGATTTTTCTGTTTTGTTTTAACATAATTTTATAGCTATATATATAATATATATTTATATATATACGTTTGTGTATGTACTAACAACTTATGCTTATGTATTTTCCAATGTGAATTTATATATCTATATGTATAAATATCCGCAACAGGCTGGTTATAGCTGCTCCTCCTGCACCTCTTGCTGCAAATGTGCATGCTGCTCGTTGCTCTCTTGCCATCTCACTCTGTTGTTGTTGCCTGCCTCTCGCTCACACTCGCTTCCTGCGTTGTCTTATCAAATGCCTGTTTCGGCGATGCCTTCGTCATCTGTGAACATTTGTAAACATTACGAATTGTATTTAAATATTGATTTTATAAAAATGCAAATTAAATTTAACTTTTTGAAATATCTATTAGGTTTTTTGTTGTTTTGTTTTTGTACATGCCCAGCGTTAGTTGTTAGCGTGTGTGTGTGTGTGTGTGTGTGTGTGTGTGTGTTTTAGTGTGTTTTAGTTAGACTTTATTAACACTACACTATGCTACAAGTGACAAGTTACAATATACAATATATATATGTACAAAATAGAGTTAGCTTCTGATTGTCTCTCTGGTTTAGTTAATAAATGGAAAACTACTTTAAACACAGCACAAGAAATGATAAAGCCATTTGTTGTTGGGTTGTTGGGTGTGCACTTGGTTGTGGTTGTTGTTGTTGTTGTTGTTTATGGTACAAACCTAAAAGCGGACTCTTATCAATACCATCACCATCCTCATCCTCAGTGTCTGTGTCTGATTGAGTGCTAGTGCAAATGTTTGTTGTTGTTGTTGCTGGTGTTGTTGTTGTTGTTGTTGCTGTTGCTGTTGCTGCTGCTGCTGCCTGCTCCTGATTGCTGCTGCCTAAGCTGCTGTTGCTGCTGCTGCTGCTGCTGGCCGTGGACAACGTGGCTGTTGTCTCATTGTTCAGAGGCTGCTGATCGTCGTCGTCCTCGGCATCTTCGTCATCTTCTTCCAGCTGGCGCTGCTGCTGCTGCTGCTGCTGCAGTTCCAGTTCCAGTTCCAGCTCCTCGGCTAGGGCCAGCGAGGCGCGCAGCGGCGTCCCTTGCAACATGGACATGTTGCATGCCGCCTGCAGCGGCTGCTTGGGGCGCTCTAAGTAAATTTTAGTCACTGAATTCGTGAGTTGGCAAACAATTTTGTGAAGGCAGCAGTTGAGAGCAGAGTGTGTGTGTGTGTGTGTGTGTGTGGGTGTTAGATAAGTATGTGTGTGTGTGTGTGTTTGATATACAATGTGTGTGTTTGAAGAGAGAAAAGAAATTAATTAAATTAAAACAAATAATTTGGTTAGTGACAAAGAAAAGAAACCACAAAAGTTGTGTGTGTGTGTGTGTGTGGGTGTGTTTGAGTGTGTCTGTGTGGTTGTTGTTGTTTTTGTTCTTGTTGTTTTCTATATATATAAATATAGCATATAATACACACATCTATGTATAGAGCTTTAGTACAGCATTAGTCAAAAATAGTTGTTAACAAATTGAATAAAGTAAAATAATTATTTGAGGAAATTTGCAGCGACGTTCACCAAACCAACGACAACTTTCAGAGGGAGACAGCGAGTGGGGCAGTGGGCAGGGGGTGGGGTGTGTTAGTTGCAACTCACCCTCGTAGCCATCGTTCTCGTGCAGCTCGTGCGAGTCGGCCAGCAGATGCTCCTTGCCCTCCAGCACCGCCAGCAGGCACTGATGAATGCAGACGTATTGCTGCTCCGTTTGCACCATGAAGACGCGCTCTGCAGCGAGAAGCATTGGATAAGTCCAGTTGTCAAATTATGTTTACATAAAAGATGGGTTTATATTAGTTTTACGTGTTTTTCATATCAATGAATTTCGTGTATTTTCGCTTTCCCAAATCATAATTTATTTTTTATTTTTTATGTTATATTTAATGAATTATGAATTTAATAAATTCGCTAGTGAAGTCTCTCAAGAATGTCTGAATATTGTTTATTCTACCTTTAAATAGCTATTTTTGCTTTTAAAAAGAGCAATTGGCACCCACCTTTGCGCATGGCGAACACAATGCCGAAGATGTCCACGTAGTCGGACTTGTTGATGTGCTGCAGTATCCGATCCAGCGCTATAAAGGTCCCCGATCTGCCGACGCCGGCGCTGCAGTGCACGATAATGGGTCGCATATCGGTGCCGATGACGTCGCGGAAGGCGCGCACGAAGCGGACCAACGACTGAGGCGGCTCCGGCACTCCGAAGTCCGGCCAGGTGGTGAAGTGAAAGTGCCGCATAATCCGAGATTCGCAATTCTGAGAAGTTGGACCGAGGATATATATATATATAGATTATATAAAGTGCAGATGGGGCAAAGCTTTGTGAAGTTACATTCATTAATTGATCAAAAAAACAACTCTTAGCTGCTGTAACTTCTTACTTTGCTTCTCTCTGCGCCTAAAAATATATTTCATTTTCTAAATAAAATAAATCGCAGTAGCAAGCAATCAAGTGAAAAGAGAAAGGCAAAAGAAGAAGCAGAATCGAGTGTTGGCAAGTAAATTTCGCTTATCCCTGCGCTTCTCGCTTTGTCTTACTTAAAAATAAAATCGTATTTAATATATTTAGAATTTAGAATTGAATCAAATACAGAGATAAGCTAGAAAAGAAGCAAAGTTAGGCGAATTGGGAAATCAAGAAATGAATCTGATTCAATTCGCTTATCGCCGCTTCTCGCCGCTTCCCACTTACCCGGGAGACCATGAACTCGGCTATCGCCCAGTCCTGGAAGTGCGTGTCGGTGATCAGCTGCACCTTGATATCGCCGTAGAAGATGGGCACCCGGTCGATGGGCCAGTACTGGTCGCACTTCTCGCGCCCCTTCTCGAAGCAGCGCGTCAGCATGACGATCGCCCGGGAGTTGCTCTCCCAGCACATGCGCCAGAACTCCTCGCGCGTCGAGTGCAGCGGGCCCTGGGTGACGATGAACTCGCGCGGCGAGTTGTGCCCCGGCATGTAGTTGGCGTTGATGTAGTCGGAGCCGTCGTCGTCGTCCACCGGCTGCAGCTTGAAGCGCGAGTGGTCGTACGGCAGGATGTTGGTGAACCGGTTCTTCGGCCGGTTGCAGGGCAGATCCGCAAAGCTGCAGGCCTGGTCCCGGCCCACGTTCTTCAGCTCCTCGAACTCCTCGCTGAACCGGAAGTCCGAGTCGGCGGACATCTTGCGGTAGTGCTCCGCAAAGTCCTTGACATGAATCGGCCGATTGGGCGCTATATAGCCCTCGGGCAGGGCCGCCAGCTCGTCCTGCATCCGCGCCAGCTTGCTGGCCGTGCGCCGCATGCTGTGGCAGCGATAGCGATAGTAGCCCAGCAGGCCCACGCCGCAGACGAGCAGCAGGACGACGGCGAAGGAGCAGGCCAGCCAGAGGACGTCGTCGCGGTCCGTGGTGATCGGCTCGCTGTAGACCGTGTCCGTGAACTTGTCCTCGTCCGTGAAGGCGCGCACCTTGATGCGGTACGTGGTCGCCGCCTTCAGCGGCCCGTTGCAGTAGCCCGCGCGGTGCTTCTCGCAGCCGGCGCTGCCGATGGTGAAGTCCTCGAAGGCGCCGCCACCGACGCCGCGTGCGCTGCCATTGCCGCTGCCGCTGCCGGGAGCGAAGGGGTTGAAGGGCTCGACGGCCTGGTAGGGCAGCCAGACGGTGTAGGCCTGCACGTCCTGCCAGCTGGGCATCTCGAGGCCGGAGGCGTTCTTGCCGATGTCCTCGGCCACGATGATCGTGTACCAGCGCACCAGGCCGTGCGCGTTCGAGAAGTAGCTCTGGCGGAAGCGCACCTGGATCGTGCTGCTGCTGTGCGCCACCTCGATGGGCATGACGTGGGCGGGGGGCGCGGGCGGCGCCAGGATGGGCATCAGCTGGCGGTGCTCGCGCTCGGCGCCGTAGCCGTAGCCCAGCGCCGACTTGGCCTGGATGCGAAAGACGTAGCTGTTGCCCGGCACGAGGCCGTCGATGCGCGCGCGGCTCGCGTTCGCCGGCAGCAGGTAGCTGCTGGCGTCGGCCGCGTCCTCCGCGTTCTGGCAGCCGATGCGGAAGTGCTCGACGGGGCCGTGCTGCTCCTGCGCGGCCAGCTGCCACTCGAGGCTCAGCTCGCCGGGCTGCACGTCGCTCGGCTGGAAGAAGTCGACGCGGCCGGGCGGCGCCGCCAGCGTCTGGTAGCTGGCCGAGAGCGGGGCGCTCGAGCGCATCATGGCGCTGCCCGGCGCGCTGCCCGCGCGCACTGCGACGGTGAAGGTGTAGTTGTGGAACGGCTGCAGGCGGCGCAGCGTCAGCTGCGTCTGCGTCGTGACGTTCTGCAGCAGCTGCGCGTCGGCGCTCAAATACTGCAGCTCGAAGTCGGCGAACTCGCCGGCGGGCGCCGTCCAGCGCAGCGTGAGCTCGCGCGCCTCCAGCTGCGTGGCCTGCAGCTGGCCGATGGGCAGCGGGTGCAGCCGGTAGAGCCGCTGGATGGGCAGGCTGGCCACGCCCCCGCTCACCGTCCACACGGTGATGTTGTAGAGGCGGCCGGGCGTCAGGCCCGTGAAGCGCAGCTGGCGCTCCGTGTCGTTGGCCAGCTTCTCCTTGTCGGCGATGCGCGGGTCGCCCAGCGAGAAGCGGTACAGGTCGAAGCGGGTGCTCGACGCGGGCGTCGGCGTGTAGTTCAGCGTGATGCTGTTGCTCGCGCCCGGTTCCGGGCCATCCGGGCCATCCGGGCCATCCCCCTCGCCATCCGTCTCGCCCTCGCCCTCGCCATCCGTCTCGCCCTTTTCCTGCGCATTGGAGATGAACACGTCCGACTGGATCAGCGGCATGGTCCGCGTGGACAGGTGCGTGGTGCCCGAGCGGATGCCGTTGGAGCTGGCCTGCACCTCGAACTTGTACTGGCGACCCGGCGCCAGCTCCTCGATGGGTATGCGCACGCTGGGCGCGCTCACTGCGGTGCGGCAAGAGAGGGTATTCGTTAGAGCTGGGATCATTCAAAATGTACAGGGTATGCCAGTTGACACACACACACACACACACAGACACACACACTCACGTTCTTCGGGCAGCTGCGTCACGTTCTTGTAGTCCGCCAGGTGGGGCTCGTCCGTGGCCCACCACTTGACCGTGTAGAAGTCGACGTGGCCGTCGGGGCGCGGCCACTCGAGCGTCAGGTTGCGCGAGTCGACGAGCGGGACGACGTTGGAGACGGGCTGCGGCGGCATCGTGATGTTGAGCTCGAGCGGCGCGGGACTCTCGACGCCGAAGCTGACCGTGTTCACCTGCACCAGGTAGCGCTCGCCGTAGTGCATGTCCTCGATGCGCGCCTGCGGCTCGTGCACGTTGGCCAGCCGCTGCCACGTGGAGGCGGCCGTCCGGTAGCGCACGGCGTACTCGCTGTAGTCGCTGCCCTCCGGCGGCAGCCACTGGAGCAGCACCAGGTTCGTGTTCACCGTGCGCTGCGTCAGGTTGCGCGGCGGCTTCGGAACTGCGCGCGTGGCCAGATGGAAAAGGACGTGGATTAGTAGGCTTCTGGCATTACATCAAAGTATTCGTATCTTTATTTCGATATCTTTATCTGATTTGCATATCTTTGCTCTTCGGATATCGAACAAATGTTTGTGGACGGTTTCCAAATAACAAATTTCCCTCTTTTTACACGAATTGTTTTTGTCCTAACTCGATTTTAAATATTTTGGGAACTCATTCTATGAAATTGTTTATGTTCTGTGAATCTT
Source organism: Drosophila colorata (assembly GCA_035041545.1). NCBI lineage: Eukaryota > Metazoa > Arthropoda > Insecta > Diptera > Drosophilidae > Drosophila > Drosophila colorata. Next base: position 688,287 of record JAWNLD010000295.1, on the reverse strand, counting down.
TTTTATTCTCACTCATTTTAAGTACGGATTATATTTTTTTAAATTTTATTTATTAATGGAACTAGTTTTTTTTCGTGTAAAAAGAGAATTGCGTGAATATTATTTTATTTGTTTTTATAAGTTTATAATTAAAATACAGTAAAAAAAAACCAAAAAAAACAAATCCCAATGTTTTGGTTTATATCTACTTCAATAATTTTTTGGGCAGCAAAAATGAAGGCAAATGAAAGCGCGATATTGAAAACAGAAAGCAGCCCTACCGAGTGGAAGGTGCGATGTTCACTTACAGACTGCGTGGAAGTAGGCGTGCGGCTCGCTGCGCATCTCGTGGCTGATGGCGTAGACCTTGATCTCGTAGCCGGAGCCGGGGTGCAGGTACTTGATGGTCAGGCTGGTGCGGTTGGTGCTGATGGTGCGCTCCTCGTTGGTGCCGTTGCGCTGGTAGTGCACCTCGTAGCGGTCCTGCTGCGAGTTCACGTCGCTGCGCCAGCTGATGTTCAGGCCCTGGGCGATGCTGCGCAGCTCCTGGATGATGGGCGCCGCGGGGCGCGTGTCGCGGCTGAGGCTGCTCGCATTCGAGCTGATCGCGTTGGACAGCGCCTGCACCTCGATGTGGTAGCGCCGGCCCGGCAGCAGCTGCTCCAGCTTGTACTCCGTCTGCGGCGTCTCCAGCTGCTGCGGCGTCATCGCAGCCGCCTCCGAATCGTTGTGCCTCTCATAGTAGCTGTGGAGTTGGGAGCGGGAGCGGGGAGCAGGGTTTTCGTATACTAGTTCAGAATGTGTAAAGGGCATATTGGGTTTGTGCGCTGTCAATGCCAACGAGACTAGCAACTTGCAATATATATGTGTATACACACGTCGGAAAAAGTGCTAAGATTTGTTGGCTACGCCCACTGTAGGCGTGGCAATTACATGAAATCTATTTATCTGCCTCATTTTTAAAGTTAAATACATCAAATATTTTTCAGACACAAACTGAAGACCTCTTCTGAAGATTTCAAAGAATTTTTTTGGATACGCCCACTGAAGGCGTGGAAATTCAATTAAATATATTTATCTGCCTCATTTTTAAAGTTAAATACATCAAATATTTTTCAGACAGAGACTGAAGACCTCCTCTAAAGATTACAAAGGAAATTGTTTGCATACGCTGATTAAATCTATATATCTCGGGGGCGTGTAAGCCGCGAAAATCGCAAACTCCCACAATCTTTGGCAGACAGTGTTCGGAAGACCTCCTCTTAAGATCGGGTCACAATAACAATTATAATTAGGACCCTTTGCGACTGTTTTAAGCTGTTTTCATACTGCGAGCGAGTATTGCGCAGTCGGTAAGACCCGACTGCAACGTTCGTCGATTAGCTTACCTAATGCGATAGCTGTCCTGCTTGCCCGTCTCGGCTGGCTCCCAGGACAGGTGCACGGCGTTGTTGCGATCGTCGAGGTAGCCGCGCAGACTGCGCACGGGTCGCGGACGCAGGGTAATCTCGGCGCTGGCCGGCCAGGAGGTCACGTTGTCGGAGATGGTCTTCACCACGACGTCGTAGCTTTTGCCCGGCTCGAGGATTTCGGGGTAGTCGAAGAAGCCGCTGCTCGCCTCGGTGCGCGCCACAGTGAAGACTCGCCGCGTCGCCGACGTGGAGATCTGAAAGCTGTCGTACTCACTGTACGTCCGCGGCGGCTCCCAGCGCACCCGGAACGAGCTGGTCGTCGTGTAGCGCGGGTCGAAGCTGACGTTGAGCGGGCGCTCCGGTACGGTCAAATAGCGGGCGGTCGTCGGCACCGAGGTCTCGTTCTCGGAGACCGTCTGCACGGAGATGTTGTAGGCGCGGCCCGGCACGAGGCCCTTGAAGGCCGCCTGCGCGGGCCCGGGCGGCTCGCCCTCGCGCTCCACGTACAGCACGCTCTCGATGGCGTCGTCCGGCGTGATCGAGACCTTGTAGTGGGTGTAGAGGCCCGCCGGGTACGGCGGCTGCCACAGCACCAGGAGCGTGGTCTCGTTGCGGAACCAGACGATGAACTTGCCGGGCGTATTGGGCTCTGCGTGGGACGTGGGTTGGGGTTACAAAGATGCTTTACTACGCTGGACAGCTAACGGCACGGAGTTGGATACGGTGTGTGTGTGTGTGTGCGTGTGTTGGGTGTGCGTGTGAGGAGTGGGTGTGTGGGTTAGCACTGTTAATGGGAAGCTTGTTGTGGACCTACACATAAGACAACAACACACACAGCAACAAATAATACGCAACACGCAAAGGCACAGTGTTGCCCAAGTCGAACGAACCAAAATTGAAAGCAATAAAGGAACTTTTGAGAGGAAATTATATGCTACGTTTAACTATAAGCAGATGATTTTTTGATTTGTTGAGGTACACACTCTATTAGAATTAAATATTGAACTAACAAAGTTGAATTTGCACCTTTGTGCCTTTGAAGAACAAAGAATAAGAGTAAAGAGAATCGGATTGGAATTCAAAACTCACAAAAGCAATTATTTAGCTGGGAAAATCCCTTGGGTTTATTGAATCTTGGAAAAAGATTACCTAAACTAATGGCAGAAGTAATAAGTAACTACAAAGTAGTCAGATCTGAGCCAGGCGAAATATAAATCCGCTAAATTGGCACTGATTTCAAATCGAAAGAGACTGAAAGCAGTGACAAGCATAAAAGCGGGTTACTTAATTTCTTGAAAAATAACCGACAAGACAATCAAAAGCTGGAAATTTGACTCTTGATAGAATCTAAAACATTTGATCCAACAAACCAGCTGCCTAAAACGGACGGACATTTGAAAGAGCTATCAATAATATTTATTACAATTAACATAAATACAAAATCGGTTCGTTTTGGGCTTGGGTAACACTGGGCGAGCGCTAGGATTACTTAAGGAGCATTAAAACACTCGTATACGTATTTATTAGCAATAAACTAAAACAGAACAGGCGACAAGAAGATAACACATTGAGAAAGTACTTAAGGTTACCTCTAGAAGATCCAATGCTCAGCTGCGAGACATTTAGAGACAGAGACAGTAAGCAACAGGCAGAGACAGAGAGAGAGAGAGAGAGAGAGAGAGGAGAATCGGGAGAAAGAGAGAGTTCTTGTTAGTAGCACCACAACCAATAGAGGGGAATGGAAAAAGAGCCCCCACCAGTATGTTTACTTTTTAGATTACGTCTAAGATTATTTGAAGAGCTGACGTTAAACCGTTTACCGCAGTCGATTTGAGGAACTAGTTAGCTTAGAAATTGCAGCGGCTGTTCGGACTGCGAGTGCCCGCGTGCCGGGACTTACTTGTGGTGAAGTTGCGACTCGTGTAGGCCACCGACTCCTTGCCCTGGTAGATGGTGTAGGCCTGTACCTGGTAGGTGCCGCCCGGCGTTAGCTCCTTGGCCGACAGCTGGAAGGTGTCGTTGCCGCCCAGCAGAAAGCTGCGATTGTACTCGCTTTGCGGCGGTTCCGTTAGCCCCAACACTTTTATCTTGAAGCCGGAAAATTCGCCCGTGCTGGGCGGTTTCCACGTGATGAAGGCGCTCTTGCTGGAGCGCAGCTGGACACTGAGATTGTCGGGTGGATCGGGTGCTGAAATGCGTAGACAGAGCAAATCATTTGAGAGATTTTTTTTTTTTTTTTGGGAATTTCTTTTACGGAAATTCCTTCTTTCATACAAATTTAGGAATTTCTTCTAAAGGAATTCCTTCTGATGCATTTCCAATGATAGGCATTTCTTCCTTTTAATCAAAATTCATTCATAAGGATTCCTTTCACAGGAATAGCCTTTATCAGAATTCTTCCAAGGAACTACTTCTTTTTCAGAAATCCCTTTTATAGGAATACCTTCCATGGGAATTCCATCTACAGGAATTTCTTGTATGGAAATTTTGTTTTACAGGATGTCCTGCACTCACCTGTGGTTATATTCACCGTCCAGGTGAGCAGCTCGCGATGCGTAGAGTTCGTGTAGTACAGCCAGAAATTGTACTCGCTGCCCGGCAGGACTCTCGATAGTTTAATATCCTGGCCTATTTCACTGGCCGGAATGGTCGTGTTCGGCTCCGGATAGCCAAACGGCGGACTGTAGTCGATGCGGTAAAAGGCATTGTCATTGCTGCTCGCATTTGGCACGCTGATGACCAAATCGGCGCCATTAGCCACCTGTAAGCAGAGAGGAAGAACGGGGTGGGGGGGATTAGTAAGCTGATGAGTTGGCGCAGTTGATGGATTGCCGAAAGCCAGTTGCGCTGACCGATAAACGTTTCTCGGCGCTCTTCAATCTGCCGTCTTCAGCGCTCAGCTGTGCCCGGCCATAACTGACCTATATATATTTGGAAATGTTTAATCTGCTGTCGCGGCCGCTGTTTCCCAACCCATTAATCATGGCTACACACAGACACACAGACACACACACACACAGACACACACTCGAGCAGCACACCAAGCGATAACAGGCATAGAGACGCTTCTTTTTGTTGCATTGCGAAAATCCAAAGTTGAGTCACAATGTCACGGCTCTCTCTCTCCCTCTCTCTCTCTGTCTGCCCCACTCTGGCATCTCGGGCTGGTTAGTGCCTTACATTAATCTATTTTAAAACATATACACGATAATGACAACTGTTTGGACTGCCAAATGACGCAAATACATTCGACAGTTCCGCAAGCGATCCTCCCGAAGTTGGAATTGTTTGCCGGAATACGCTTTACCAATTTATAATACACTATAATGGCTTTCAAGCGAGGATCTTTGGCTTTCAAAGCAGTCTTCAGCATCTATTTAAACAATAACTCAATTCCCACGATTATATGATATAGTAACCCTCGGCTGATAAGATTATAAAGAGTATAAAGAAACTTGTATTTACTTAGTTCGATGACTTCAGTTCTTATAGTACTTGAGGTTGATTAGGTTTAACGGAAATCAGACAGAGAATATACTTAAATATATGTACACTAATGTAGTTTTCTCTTTCTTTGTATAAAATAACCATGTCAATTGCTAGTAATTGAAATAAAATGTCTGACAAATACAATATGTAGATCTTTACAACAGTTTCTCTTACTTTGCAGGGCATTAGAATCTCTGATATCAGCTCGGACAATAAGGATTAGCTTAATTAGATTAATGCTGCAACTTTGGGAAGTATTTCAAAAGAAGTACCATTATTTTATCGCAAAAGTTTATTTCGAACAAGTATTCTGGATCTTGGTGATTCGATTTTAGCTTAACGAAATACTGAAGTCCTTTTTCCCTACAATCAGCGATACGATTGTTGCCTACATATATATATATATACAACAGACGTTTTCGCTATTTGATGTCATTATAATGAGCTAATAGTCGTTTCAAATGAATGGCAGTGAACGCCATTAAACTTTTACTAGCCCCTAAACATTACTTAATGCGTATACAGCAGAATATCACAATAATAGAGACTCAACCGGCCGTCATCTGTCGGCGATGGCCTTGCCCATATGCAGCTATATATAATATCGAAGCCATATATAGATGAGCTTATGTAATTACTTTGCAAATCGCATTATAATGAATAACATTAAATCGAAAATTTCCATTCTGTCGTCCACTTCGTTTAGCGGGGGATCGGAAAGCAGTTGAGATACGTGATCTATCGCTGAGAAATTGCAGTAATACGCAGTTTGTATAACATCTTTGGCTATTTAAAGTTGATAAATTGATAATGAAGCGGTGATTAGCGAATTTCGTGAACCTGACACGATAATTTAGTGCATATTAAGCAACGGATACTACGCGGATCCATTGATGACGCCTATCACGAATTCCAAGAAACAAAAATAAATTAAATATGAAGATCATAAGCACGTGATATCAAATTAAGATAGAGACGCAGCTACAGATATTATCTCCGCGTAGATAATTCTCTTAAACAAAATATATTAGCTCGAATTTTGAATGAAATAATTTCCCAAGCCTGAAGTAAAGTGCAGCCGCAGCAAAGCGGAAAATCACAATGGAAAAGTGCAATTGATTTTTTCCAACTTTGAATATGAATATGAATATGAATAGAGACACTGTTTAAGTTGTTGTTGTAATTGTAGTTGCATGTGACATGCAAACAATGGGCCAATACGGAAGCCTATTTTGCACAATTTCCGATTGGATTGTGGGTGTTTTTTTGGAGGCCTCCCCCGCAATTTGACATTCCACTTAATGATCGGCCATTAAATGAATAATTTGTTGCATTACGATTGGAAGCTGGCAAATAATTGACTAAGCAGACGCGCTCCAAATAGAGTGCATTACTCTATAATTGACCATAAGAATACCCTATTAAATTAGGCGAGTGCGAGCCTGAGTTTGTGCAATTGGAAGGCACGTTAAACAGCTGCGTGATGTGATTTAATAATCATTATTATTGATGTGTGCATCACTAAACCGTTCACGGATGTCGCACAATGCAGAATTGAGAAATTAACTGATCTAGCTGTGGGGAGTCATCGGGCGAAATATGTGTGAAACAGCTGCAAGTAGCTGTAGCCACAGCACAAATATATATGTATGTATATACAGAGTGTTTCATTAAAACGTTCAAGGATTACGCACAAAGAAGAATCAAAGGGAGCATAAAGAGAAAAAAGAGAGGAAGTAATTGTTACAAATATATTTGGAGGGTCGGTGTACCGTTTAAGGATGAGCATAATATGGAACTAAGAAAAGGTGGAAAAGAGAAAGAAGGGAAACATAGTAAAAGAGAATGGCATGGAGAGAATGCAAATAGTGGAGAAAAGAGAGAAAGAAAAAAATCAACGTCAAGTGTGGCGAAAAGCCTTTAAGGATGCTGCTTAAAAAATAAACTAAAAACGCATTGTTCTATTGGGAGCAGTAAAAGTTGGAGTGACAATTAATTCTATTATTAAGCCAACCTCATGATAACACAACGTCAACCAAAAATGTGCTGCTGTTTATGCAAAGCAAATAAACTCAATATAGGTAGGCAATGCCATATATCACAGCTCTTTTCTCTATTTACGCCCCATTTATACACCTGATCATTAGGTGCCAAAATCCATATCGTATGGCAAATGCCAAATGTGGACAATTTGTTTGTTGATTCGCATTGGCATGCGAAAACATTGAGAGCAGGCGCCAGATTTGCGTCGATGTGGGATTAAATTTTCTTTATTAATTTGTAAGCCACATTTATAATGTGTGTGACTGACTGGCTGGGTGTGCCTGAGTGTGTGTGTGTGTGTGTAAAATGAAAGTATTTCTATCAAATGCATATTTCATGTGAGTATGCGTTTTTGGGGCTATGACGAAGGCTTTTTAGCGGGTCATTTGACATGTGCGAATTGAGATTTGAGATATTGAGGGAAATACATATACATATACTATATGTATGTGTGTGGGTGTCTCTTTGGGGCAATGTATAAAGTACTTGCGATTGACATTGCCCACTTCTCTGATCCGCTGCTGTTTTCTTTACTTTTAGCTGTTTGCCTTTCACTTTCCGCTTATGATTTTAGTTTTTTTCTTTTTGGGTATATTTTTGTTGCTTTTGATTTTTTGTCTTTTTGTCTTTTTGTATTTTTTGGGGCGCCTACGAAAGAGCATGGGAAAGTTGTGCGACTGCACAGAGCGTCGCATAGCGGGCAGCTTGTGTCCGTCAGCCGAGCGGCACTTGGCACTCGATTCGCATTAATGAAGCGTCGACCTTGTCCGCTTATTACAAATGCAATTGCCGCCCGCCTCCCGTCGGCAGCGGACAGCGGCCCAGGGGCGATTGCAGCTGCAATTAGTTTGTGTTTTTTTCGCTAAGCGATCCACAAAACTGAAACAGCAAGACGAGGTCGTGAACCAACCCCCTCCAAAAAAAAAGAAACAAGAACGTTGCAGTCGGGTGTAACCGACTGCGCAATACTCGTACTCGAGTACGATAACAGCTTAAAACTGTCTTAACTATTGATATTTTGGAAAAATATAAATTTTTGTAGTTTTTGTAAAATTAAATTCAGCGAGATATGAATTTTCTCAGATATACATGTAGATTTGATCGATTTGCCACACCCCCAGTGGGCGTACCCAAAAAATCTAAGCACTTAATCTGAAGCGGATATATACGAGTATATATTCCAAATGTCAAGTCTCTTGCTTCAAAAGCCGTGAAAAAAAATGCGTTCATACGTTCAGACGAACACCAAGAGGGATATTGTACAAATCCAATATACTCTTTGCACTGCGTGAACAAGTATAAAAACAAACAAATGCTATCAAAAGAACCCAATGTCATGTCACTGTTGAATGATAATGATCTTGATCATCAACAGCAGCATGATCATCACGAAAATAAGCTGCGAGCTGCGCCATATACTGGGGGGAATACAAGCTGGCAGTAAAAGGGGCCGGCAGGGGGGAGGGGGAGGGGGAGGGGGGCACACACCGAGACTTGAAATAATTCCATGACGCGTCAATTTCCTGACCATGCGGCGCTACTTTTATAATTTGTAATAATTACAAAACTAAACAAAACAGTTTTTAAACACCAACACAAAAAGCATACACATAACAACACAACGCAGCAGCCCCCTTCCCCCGGTTATTACCTCTCCTCACCCCTCACGAACCAAAAAATCGCAGCTAAAATTAAAAGCGCAAACGTAAAAATTTTGCGTTGAGCTGGCAAAAAAAAAGCCGAAAAAACCAAAGCAAAACAAAATACAATTTAAAAGACTTTCAACTTTGCAGAGCCGCAGATTAAATACGCTAACATATACATGCACATAGTAATTCTCTTAATTCTATTCCTGGTTATACAATATATGCACTCATTTTCAGATCAATTGAAAAAAATTAAATAAATAAAAAAAACATTTTCCACCAATTTTCCACCAGTACGTGTGGAAGTTCTTAACATAAAACACATATGTACACTCCTTTGAACTATCCTTTGCTGTTTTACGCACTTTCAACGTAATCTGAATAGCATTTCCAGGGTATTTGCCACAGAAAAAGTCGCCTGCATTAGTTGTAGGCACGACAGGCAGGTGCGCCATGTGGGTCGGCAGCAGAGGGGTGGCGTGCGGCGGTGTAGGGGGCGGGCGGTGCGGTACAGTGGGGCCGGTCGCTTTGGCTGTGTGTGATTTATAAAGCGTTGTTGGTTTTTGCTAATTATTTATATGGCAGCCGCCGAAACCAGTTAGGTGAGCACCAAGTTTATTTTTTTCTTTTATTTATTTTGCTTATTTTATTTTTTCTTTTTTCGTCTTCTTCTCGCTTTATTAATTCACTTGTTTTTTTTTCGTAGTTTGTGTGTTTTTCATATTCGGTATTCAATAAACAAATTGAAGTTGGAATTGGGTACTCGGGGCAAAACTCAATGTGAGTAAACGAATAATTTGCAATTGAATATGTGCGACTAAAAGCCAAGTCAAGCCAAGCCAAGCCAAGCCAAACCCTCCCGCGCAACTTCCCCCTCTGTAAACAACAAAATTGTTCAACGTTTAGTTTTCTTTTTGACTTGGCCCAGTTATTTTGCGCAATATACCCTGTATTTAGAAAATTGATTAATTGTGGCATGATATCTATTAGATAAATGTATGCAATAGGTATTGGATGACATCATACAAATTATATACTATGGCAATAGTCCATTTTAATTTATTTCAACATGTAATGAAACCTAACAATCTTTATATTCTACAAATTTTTTTACGACCAAAAATTATTGTTTACAAATTTATTGATTTAGAAACTTGTTTATAGGGTATTGCAATTTTTCTTTCTGTATGTACGCATTCAACTCAGAAATTATAAAATCTGGACATGCGATTTCTTTATAACAATTTTTATCGGAAAAAAGCGAACTTTTACAAAAACTAAACTAAACTTAAGACACAAAACTTGATTTAAGATCATATCAACTGCATTTAAGTGAATTCTTACAATTTAAAGTGCTGTTTACAGGGCATAAGCTAGTTCGGAACTCCTTTGTTGTGCTTTTGAGCTGCTGTAAAAGGCCGTCGCAATTAACATTAATTAATGCAGAGGTTGCTGCGGCTGTTGCTGCAGCTAGTGCAAAAGCGTTTTATAGCCATTGATTAGCCAGAGAGCTGCATACTACTCATGTTTATATATCTCTGTCTAACTATATTTAAAAATGTTATATAGCTGTTCGTAGCTGTGATCAAGCAGTCGCTAGTTGCAATTATATAACACCCAGCCTCGGCCACATCCACGTGTGGCTGCTGCCGGCGATTTGGCGCAACGCAATTGGCCAATTAGCTGCCGCTGTTGGCCATTTATGTAGGCCCAATTGGCGGCTAATTAAGCAAAACCTTATGAATTCAGTCCATATCTGTATTGGGTGCGCAATAGGTGCAAGAGGGGCGAGTTGAGCAAGCAGCGCATTAAAAACGAAATCAAACCAACAATTAACAGCCTCCGGCTAATCGTTGGCCCAATAGACTGAACGGAAAATAAAATAAAATTTAAAAATCGATAATATCGCTCATATCGATCAATATATAATACATATGATCAACTATCTATGAAATTGTTGCAAAATATTGTCGAATTGATGGAAAGTGGGCTGAGATAATATCGATAGTATTGATCATCGATTTTTTAAGCCATGTATAGCCATGATATAATATTCGACGGAATAATATGTTGAATGTGTGACTAATAAATTAAAGCCGCTTTGTATGTTATCGATACTTTACCGATATTAGCTGAAGTGTATCTATTATTACTATAAACACTTGTCAAGGTCAAACTTATAATAACATTTTTATGCTAAAGTTCTTAGACAATGTTGAAGAGGCATTTATCACATGCTAAGAATTATGATATCGTTTTCAGTATTTATCGATATTCTCATTCTTACACTTATAGAAAATAAAGATAGTTTTCTACGACTATCCTTATTTTAAAAAGAAAAATGTTTGAGACTTATCATGCTGTTATCGATATTTTTCTGATATTTTTTAACTTAATGTATACTATTAGTTTTTTCGATAACTCGAGCTATCGCTTGTGAAACTATCGAGTACTGTGCCATCCCTAGTCACTGCTCTTGCAGTCTGGCACAGTGCTGGACCGCTGCAAGCACATGGGTTCCGGGTGCAAAACTCCACCCGGAAATAGTGACGATAAGTGTGAAAGTTATTTCAGTGGAGGCCAATGGCGAAAACAAAACAAAAGTCCGAAAACGAAAAAAGCAAAAACGTTGCATATTTGGAGTTTTTGTAGCGCACCCATCAGCTCTCCAGTGGCAGCACCTCTAGAAGGGAACCCAAAAAGAGGAAGCAGAAAAGAAGCAGCAGCAGATGATGAAGAAGAAGCAGCAGCAGCAGCAGAGGGAAGCCTGATTCTTTGGTTTACATGACTTTACACAGCACTCGCTGCCTGACAGCACAAATAATTTGCCGCTAAATGGTGGGCTATTTTTAAAAAGGCACTTCATCAAGTGCCGCCGGATGGTTGCATGCCACACACACACACACACACACACATACAGACACACACACTACTCCGGTCTAGGAAAAAAAATGTGTGCAAGTTGAAAATTTGGAATATCCCCACAGACCAAAGAGACTTTAGACTTCAAATTGGAGTCGCGAGATAAATGACAGTCGACTAACGACAAATACACAGTAAGAAATTTGTGCTCCACAATTTTAAAACATTTAAAAAAATGTGAACTAAAATATATAATAAATTATTTGGGCTCTTTTGAGATAAAGTAAATCAAATAAAATAAAAATCGGCCTCAATTAATATTAAAGATTGACAAATTTCAAAAAATGTAAGGAATTAATGCATAAATTGATTTTTTTTTTCATCACATTAATAGTTTAAATGTGAAATAAAGACAGGAATAATAAGTTGCAAGTTAACTGAGTTGAAATTTAATTTTAAGTATATAAATATATGATTACTGTTCAAATTGATATTTATTTAAAATGTAAAATTGAATAAATTGTAAATCAACAAATATTTAAACTTAAACGCACATTTTTTGTGCCGTGCAACTGGTAAAAGTATTAGCATACGTACACCCAGCACAGAAATGGGTACACGAAATACGAAAAGAGAAACAAAACAAAAACCACTGCCCGGCAACATAAACCGAATGATTTAACACGCGACTTTTGACGACCGTCGCATTGTCAACCCAAAATGGGTTTGGGGGCACTTTTCGCCGGCGCTGCCACCTAGAAGAACCCGTTGTCCACCCTGCGATGGCCGAGGCACAGCCTCCACATGAGCACTCGGTGCTGCGCTTAGCAATTAGCAAACGAAACGATGACTGCGCACCTCCAAGCCCCCAACTCCGTCTAATTCCCCCTCTCTCAATGCATTCCAGTAAACGAAAAACAAAAAACTAAAAGGGGCAGCTGCTATTTCAACCTGAAGTTTCGACAAAATGCAGACCACACCCAATAAAAGAGGAGCGAAAGCAGGGGTAGATAAGTGTAGGGGGCTGGCCGACTTCGCTTTCGATTCAATTAATTAAAATTAGATCAGACGAACGGCAAGTGCATCGAGCAAAACAAGTTCATAACGGAGCGACGGAAAGAAAAACAAACAGAAACAATTCCGAGTGTGCACGAGTTGAAACTTTCAATTACAAACAGCCAAAAATTATAAACAATACGAAGAATTTGGTTTTGGTTTTGGTTTTGTGCGTGCAGCAAGTGCATACCCTGTACTCTGTGACAGGCATGTCAGCTGAACTATGATCTCTCAATAAAAAACTATTTGTTGCTGTCAAAAATGGCCAAAAATTGTTAAAAATGTAATGAGTTCTTTAACCTGATGTTAAATTTTACATTAGTTATTCAATAGTTCATATTATTCATATGAACTTTGACCCGATATCTTAATAATAAACTATATCATTCTTGTTTACGTGCTAATCTGAACTCTTCCTTGGACGACTGATTAGTAATATACCCTGGGTTTTCCTTAGCTTAGATGATACAATTATAACATCCAATTTGCCGATCTGTTAGATCATTAACAAGCATATAGAATCGTAGCCAAAATGTAAATAATTACGATAGATAGTTTAGCATGCAGTTTTATAATTTGCGGAGGCGTTTTCTTCACCCGCTGATACGATGTCAACTTGCAAACGTGACGTTAACTCTGACAGGCATATAACAAAAACTACTCCATTTATATTCCAAGCACACAAATGATACGTAGCTATAATCATATAGGTATAAAGCTTCATATATTACCCGATAGGTGTAATTATCTACTCGAAATTTGTGGCATTTAATAAGCCCCTTGGCACAGCTGATTTCTATGGGGGTAATAAAATTAATAAAAAAGAAACATAGGGGCAAACAGTGGGTGGATGGGCGTGGCGGGCAACAAGGGCATGTCGTGATGGGTATCTCAAAAGCCCTGAGCTTGCACTTTATCAAAAAGAGAACGAAAATGCGGCGCTAGACGTTTGATCTGTGATTAAAATAAATGTTATTTGGAGTGGCTGAAATATTATTAAATTAGATAGCGTTTAGTTGTCGAAGAAAATTCCAAAAGAGTACACAAAAAAGTGCAAGAGAAAGGTTTTTGAACTGGTGGCAGCGCTAAAATACACTAAAAACATAAAAACAAAAGATATCAAAATAAACAATATAGTAAAAAATTACAAAAATAACATACATTTTAAATTTAACAGATATAAATTAATTAAATAAGTGATTAAATAAAATAAAATAATATATATTTGCAGAAATACAAAAAAAAAAAAAAAAAATCTAGTCAGTAAAATATAACATATTGGATTTGGGGGAAAATAAATGAAATGAAGCGGGATGAGCGGTTTCGTTATCGCACATTCAGTCCCGCCCAATGCTTATCGAAACTCACAATCCAAGAATTTTATAAAACAAAAAAAAAAACAAAGAGAAGAGCTTCATGCAGGCTGATGTCATCGGCCTTTTCGGGGGGCGCTTACTAATAAGCGTGATATTGGGTATCGAGGAGAACGTAAATGTGAGCGGTGAGCAATGAGTAGTGCGCATCGAGTACCGAGTACCGAGTACTGAGTACAATGTGCGTTTTCCCTCGGCCATTCGCCGGCACGTATGCGATGCGACGCATCTGATATTATGATTAAGTCAAGGCGAGATTCTTCTTCGTGTTATCGTCATTCTTCTTCTTCTTTCTGTTGTCTTGGCACGTGAGCCATGAGACAAAACAAACAGTCAGCGGCCGCATTCCGTGTGACTTTAATTGCAAACTGCAAAAACAACTTTGAGACAATCTTTTTTTTTATATTTTTTTTGGGGCCAATAAACAAATAAACGCCTGAGCGAGAGGCTTGTGGCATTTAGAAAGAGACAGCTAGCATTGGGGTTAACAAGAGATTTGATTTAACTGAAAACAGGACAGCTTTAAGCCACACACACACACACACACACACTCACGTTCACGCACACATGCCCACATAGATCGTGAGGAACCACCAACCTTGAGCGATTTTTTAGATTTACGCATATCTGGTTTCGGTTTCTGTTTGTGTTCCATTCGCATTTCGAGTTCTCATATGCCCTAACAGAGAGTATTACGACTCTGTAAACAAATATGTCACTGCATGTGATTATTTTGACTTGATAGAGCTTCTTTTAGCTACCCAACTAGGCATTTGTTCTATGTGAATTAAGCTCTTAGTGGGTTTATATTGATGAAATTTGGAAGAGTTCCCTCTTTTATCCACAGTTAGCATACATTTCAAAACCAACTGCATCGTTTCACTATATTTTAGCTTACAGTCCAAAATGTATTATTTTTTACAAAATAAAACATGGAACACTTTCATTTCAGATTTAAGCTTTAATTGTTTTTCGGAATTTATAAAATAATAATAAATTATTATATTGTAAAATATTATATTTTATACAAAAAATTTAAGGCAAACATTTTATTCATTTAGCTCGTTTTTGTTTGGAGCAAATAAATCGAATTTTCTGAAACTCTCTTCAAAACCGATTTAATATAATAAAAAATTGCACATAAACTTCAAAGAGTAAACTGAATTTTTACAAACCAATTTTATTCATAAATATTTTCATTTATATCTTTAAACTGCCTCAAGAAATAACTAATAATTCCTTTAATTTAATACTTGATAGGATATTCCAACTTCGACCTTCTGTAGCTGGCTGTTCTTACGAGTTTCTTCTTTTTTTTTTATGTCGTATTTAGTTGTACGCAAATTGAAACGAGTTTTGTAAAAAGTAAATGCATAAAAAATAAAATAAATTAAACAAGCATAAAATCTACAATAAATTTTAAGAGAAAGGTCTATCAGGAAAAAAATAAACATAAACATAAGATGACCAATGTTAGGAAATAAATACGCAATCCAAATACGAACATATAACTGTGTAGGATACATTAACACAAATTAAATATTCATATATGTATTTCAATATTATACAAATGCAGTTAAAATATAAATGCTACTATAAGCTATACGAATAAAAATCCAAAGTATATACAAATTAGGTATTAATACATATATCTAAAAAATCTGTTATGCAGATCGAACTGGTTGCGAATTTCAACAGAAATACACGTTGAAAAGATTTTAAAACAGCGCGGCTAAAAGATTCAAGAACAAGTTCTCCCCATACTATACAATTCATTGCAGGCATTACGGAGTTACGGAATCACGGGTTTAACCCCCAGTTACAAAAACAATGAACGCAACAATATGAAAGAAAAAACAAAAACAAAACAACAACAAGAAAACCGGCTGGGGCGAGTGATTAAAAAGTTTATGACACCAACAAAACAAAAAAAATATAATAAAAAACCACAAAAAAGAAAAATAATAATAATAAAAATTCAGAAATGCACATTGCTCTTGCCTAGGCTGAAATATGAGGAGGGGGGCAGCCGAGCGTTAATTGCAGTAATTTGTACTTGTGGGTGGCAGCGAAACAGAGAGAGAAAAGAGAGAGAGAGAGAGAGAGAGAGAGAGGGAGCAAGAGAGGGGGGCTGATAGAGCTATAGTAAAAACCCCCAATTGAAAAGCAGCAGCCGCAGTAAATAACATCAATCGAAGTTTTATGGGCCCGTAAACTAAGGAGAGGCCGCAGGGCAGCGAGCTGCACAAAACTAGAAAGGAACAAATATCTCGGGGCTTTAAATACCCTTGCAGACATATGGAAGATGTGCGCTTTATCTCTATAGTTTAAAATAGTCTAATTATACACCTAATTCTCTTTTTGCAGACGATCTATATGCTATGATTTAGCTAATATGTTAGGAAAGGATTGAAAAATCCAAGTTTCGTGCGGATATCTTGAAGAACAAAATAGTTTTTCTTATGACAGCTATATGATTAGTTAGTTGGTTTTGATATAGTTCAAGAATATATAGGCACCTTATAGGGAGACGTCTGCTTTCATGCGTTGCACAATTCCTGACAGAATAAAAATACCTTTTGCCAGCGCATAAAAAGGAGCATTTGTTTATTTGAACAACGCAGCCCGCAATCCAATTGGGAACTCGAAATGGGAAATGGAAAAATGTGCATTAAACGAGCTGGCAGAAATAAACCCCCCCATCCTTAACGAGCATGCTGGAACTGATCAGCGCGTTAAATAAACGAGCAAATATCTCTGCATTTAGTCAGCAGCCGTATATAAACATGGTAGAATACATATATACATATATATCAATACTTACTACGCACTTGAAACGTGCCTCATACTACTCTCCACATCCCACCCTCATCCCCACCCCTCCCTCACTCCTCACCAACAAATGCCTCATTAATGTTTTTTGTCAATGGAGCGAATTATTTATCGCATTCCAGCTTTATATTTATACCCTGTAAAATGTATCTAACGTATGTCCATAATTAAATTTTAACATATACCCTATTCACTGTATACCCTATACAATTAATTTAATTTATGCAACACGTTACATTAATATTCATATTTTATATCAACTATTGCTATCATAATTTAGCCATCATTTATACCTATTCCAACACGACTTCCAAGCACATTTAATGTAATTCTTACTCCTCTCTTTATCTTTCAAAGATCTAGTAATGTAATCAATTTGAAATTGGGTTTATATGTGAGTCAGATTTTAATTTGTGTTCTCTTAAGATATGTGACTTTATTTAAATAATTAATAAATGTACAACAAAATTTAAATTTGTTCTGCAAATGTTTGTAGATTTAATAAAAAATGTTTGTACACAATAATAAATCGATTAATCGATTTTTTTGGCAGTTATCAGTTCACCTTATAGCTAATATAATCAACTTTATAGGGTATCTAGAGCGACACTTACCTGTGGCCAGCATATGCTTAAAATGCTAAAAACTAGCAGAAATTGCGGCTTCTGTTGTTGTTGCTGCTTCATGTCGCTGCCGATTGCGAGTACGGAGGAATCCCGAAAATGTTGACTTTAGCGGCTTTCGATTGTTGTTGTTATAACATTATTTGTCCGTGTGTGTGTGTGTGCGTGTGTGTGTAAATATCACTCTCTCGATAGGTCGTCACTTAATTAATATTGCACTTGTTTACAGCGCCGGCAGCGGCGTCGGCGTTTATTTTACTTTTTTCTGCAGAAACAAAAGAGATGCAACGATGTTGTTGTTGTTGTCATGCGCTTTGATA
Source organism: Drosophila colorata (assembly GCA_035041545.1). Classification (NCBI taxonomy): domain Eukaryota; kingdom Metazoa; phylum Arthropoda; class Insecta; order Diptera; family Drosophilidae; genus Drosophila; species Drosophila colorata. The sequence goes on along the minus strand of JAWNLD010000295.1, from coordinate 670,652 downwards.
ATATTCGCTGGAATGCGCCCATGCCAAATGCTCTTTAAGGCCAAACAAAATTATAACGGCACTGTGCTCTCAGACCCAACAGTGGCTCTCTGCCTGCGCGTGCAAGCGAGAGGGAGAGCTAGGTAGCGACAGCGACAGCGACAGCAACAAGCGAAAGCGTCGCTGCAGGTAGAAAGCAAACGAATGAAGCGGAAAAAGAAATGAAGACAGCGACGCCGACTGCAGCGTGCGTGTGGTGCAAGCGGGCAACGAAGAGCGCAGCAGCAGAGCGAGCCACGCACAAGTGCGTGCGTGTGTGTGTGTGTGTGCGTGAAAATGCATGTGTGCGTGCAATAACGGCGCTTTACAACCGACGCAGTTGCTGCGACTGCGCTTGTTGTTGTTGTTGTTACGAAATAACTGCGCGTCCGCCATGAAAATTACCAAGCAATTGCAGCTGTGGTTGTTGTGGTTGTTGTTGTTGTTGCACCCCCATTTTGTGCACGGCAATTGTAATTATATTAATGCTAATTGCACGCATTTATTGCAGCAACAACAATAGCACTCACACACATACACACACACATACGCCGCCCTTTTTAACACACACACACACACGCAAAGCAGCGACGTCAGCTGCCAACAAATAAAAAAAAACACTTGTAATTGTTGCTGCTTCTTCTTCTGCTGCTGCGCCTGCGCTTGCTGCATTAATTAAATAAACTAGTCACGTTTTGTGTTGTTTTTCTTAAGCATAAATCGTTTTTTTTCGAGTGAAATTTGAATGCCCGTCGCACTGTTTTTCTCTCTCTTTAAATACTTTTTTTTTGGCTAATTATTAACTAAATAAATACAAATAGCACGCAGCGGCAGCAGCGTCAGCGTCGACAGCGGCATTTGTAAACACACAACAAAAACAATAGTGGAGAAAAAGTAACCGTACACAGGCTGTGAGAGCGCTACTCCACTGCACTGCACTCCTCTCTCTCTCTCTCTCGCTCGCTCGCTCGCCCGCACACTGTTCGTAGTTGTGGCTTCAATTGTTGACATTCACGAATTGCATTTGAAATTTGCATTTGCGCCAAAAAACCACAGCAAAAAAAATAAAACGAAAAACGCAACGAACTTTTAAAACATATTCCGACACATAAACAACGACAGGAGAGAAAAAAAAAACAACTGAGGAACAACAAGCGCCGAACCGAAGCGAACGAAGAAGAGCGTAAAAATGAACAAAACAAGTGGATAAATCAACAAATCGGTGCATAGAGCAACACTTGAGTGCGCTGCGCAGCGCTGCTTTGCCATATCGATATATGCATATCGATAGTATCTATCGTCAGGAGTTTGGCCATTCACCACAAACGGCGCTCTCAAAGCGTCATCTATTGCTTAGGTGCTGAGTTGAGTTTGCAGCGCGCTTTCATTTGAATTTGAATTTGAATTTAAAGTGCAAAGTCAAAGAAAAGTAGGCTCTTCAAAAGATTTCCTTTTCTCTCTCCATAAATTAGTCAAATAATTGCGTACTCAGAAGGCACATACATATTGGGGAATTTGTTTTCAGAAATGAATATGGAAACTGCCAAAGAAAAACAGGGTATGTATTTGTGTTGTATGCCCTGCCTGGCCTGGCCTTCATTTGCCATTTGCAGCTCAGGACGCGAGGCCCGCCGAAGTCGAGGTGTTCATAAATATCACCTATGTGATGCTCTGCATTTTCATCGTGGTCTTGGCAGCCTTGTTGATCAGGGACGTGCGTTTCCTGCGCCATCAGCAGAAGGTCCTCAAGAAGAAGAAAGAGGGGCGACGAATGTAAGACAATTCTCTTCTGGGCTTTTTATTGTTTGTACAGGACTTTGGCAACGTGCGCGAGTGTGAAGAGCGGCAACATTACCCTGGAATTCGACATAAATAGACGACTATAGACGATATATATATATATATGTATAACTATATAGTTCATCTAAGCTCTTATTAAAAAGTATCTGACTATAGCTGTTTATAGACAAATTATTACAGGGTATATATTGCACGGACTTGAATTCCTTTTTAAGGCGAAGATAGGAGCTGTGGGCACAGCTTCCGCTCTGCTTCTTCGCTTATCTCGCGGAAGTGCTTGCTGAAGTGCTATCTATGCGGCAGCCACTTAAACTAAGTTGGCAGCACTGTTTTGCCGGCCAACCAACAAGTAGGGCAGGGCTGGGGGGGAGGGAAACGCTCCATGGAAGCATAACAGTAAAAGCGAATGGACATAATATAAGCTGCTTTGGCTTCTGCTTCTTCTTTTGCTCTTGCTTTTGCTTTGACCGGAAACGGAAATGGCCTTCGCGACATTTTCTTTCCACAGGCCAAAGAAAAATGCGTGCAAAATTTAACAATTGGCATTTTTAGTGGCACAAAGTGGGATTTAATCCTAAAGAATATAAGTACATTTAAAGAGCTGAAGAACATAGGGAAAACATACAAATAAAAAAAAATTAAAAGAAAATAAAAAAGTAAAAAAGTTTGAAATAAAAACCCGCATCGATAATCACTAAGAAAGAGGCTAACAAAATTTTGAAATCAAACAAAATGCAAAGCAACAAATCGCAATTTAAAAATGCAACAAGAACCGCTTGAAACGTAAAGAAAATGGGAAATAAATGAACTACAAGAAATCGATAGTATTTAACTATCGATAATTGCAAACTGATTGTCGAACGCAGGAGAAAAAAATTTTGATTTAAATTAGATAATAATTGAATTACATTAAAAAATGGCAGAAAACACGAAATAAACAAAGTCAAGAACAATGCCAAAAATTAGATCGACCTATTTTGTTATTTACCCGTTAAGAACGTTGCGCGCCCTGCGAGCAAATACCTTAAAAATACAGCAGATGCTGGCATTTTTAGTGCCAACTTGCCCGAGAATATCGATAGATAGAAAAAATACCAAGCCGAGAATTTGCCGCCAGGCGCGCATTTTCAAAATGTAATTTGAATCAACTGATTTTTTAAGGAGCAAGAAAATTGTCTTCACTTGAAATTTTTTATTTTCTTAGTTTGAGGGACACTCAATAAGTTCTGTTGGTCCACTAGAGAGTGATTAATGTGTTACTGAGCCCGCATCACACGGTTTGAAGGAGAAGAGAGAATAAATGGATAGCAACAATTTCTGAATGATTTAATTGAAAATTTATTGAAAAATCGAAAATCGTATTATCAAAATTCAAATTCTTAAGATTTTTAGAACAATAAATGCAGCTGGTACCTGAATTCAAAACCATATTTCTCCTTTTGAGTGTATCTAAAATGTAGCTCAAGTAAACAGTTGGTAATTTATAGCTTTTTTTTATTCCTATGTTCTATTTTTCTACACGGAAAGAAAATAGTCGAACTGACCACTTTTGTAATATCCTAAATCAAGATTTTCAAAATCTTAGATCAAGATATGACTGTTCTAAAGCAAGATTTAAATATCTTCAATCAAAATTTATAAATTTTGCATACAGAACTCACTTTTTAAGTTTGAAAATAATTGAAGAAATCGTGCTTGATGAAAGTTCGAAATTCTTGACTTATTTCAATCTTAGTGAGCAACTAGGTCTGAAATGAGGTTACACGAAATACTTGATTTTTTTCGCTCTGTGCATATATGACTACAGGGTATTTGGTAGTCGCCCATTGCGCCTTGTGCCCGTGTTCTTAACTTGTTAACTGTCATGTTAATGCCGTCGTAATACGCGTATTCATTATGTTAAACACTTGATAGGGGGCGTGTGTGTGTGAGTCAGTATTAGAGGGTGTGTGCGAGTGTGTGTGTGTGTACACACACATTCAAAGCGTCGCTGGCGCCCCTAAACAATAGCTAGATGAATGTGTAACACACTAATTAGTCTTGTATGCGATTCATAATGATAACAGTAATTAAAATACACGTGCGTGAGGGGAAGGGGTGTGTGCGAGTGTGCGAGTGTGTGTGTGCGTGTGTGTGTGTGGTGTCAAGTGCTAAACAACAAGTGAAGCTGTAGCCAAAGTTGGCGCTGTGTGTGCGAAACAGCTACGCTTTGTCTTTGGGCGACGCGTTTCGTACACTCAGCGAAAAACGGTGTGCCAAGTGAATAAGAATATGTTCTTAAAATGACAGAAACATGAAGTTTCTTAATAAATAAATTCTGCTCAGTTTCGAGAGCGAACGTAAATGTTAAATAAATAAAAACAGTTTTGAATTAGTTTCAAAAAATAAATAAAAATCACTTAAAATTCTTTAAGTAAGAACAAGTTATCGATTAATTTGGGTTTATGAATTTTCGAAAATTCATATTCAGCCAAAAACAACCTTCTCGAACTGCGAGCTTTCTACTCAGGTTGAGAAATTGCTCGGCTTGTGCTTGATTGAGGTACAAAAGTCTCCGTTTTTGCGCTCAGTGCAGCTGTTGTGGCATTTTGGTTGCTTGTGCTTTTGACTGCTGCGTTGCCACTTGGCTCACACATGCCCCATGCTGCATGCCACACGCCGCACGCTGCCTTCGGCGCTTTGCAAATGCCCCAGTGCAGCCAGGCAGAGGCCAAATACACGCAGACCGAGGCACACATATAGCAAATATTAACACGTGCACACACGCACACACACACACACACACACTCGCACACCTACACACCCACTGAGAGCCCTTCGTGGCGCAGTCGTCGTCGCATTTGATCCTCGCAGGATGCCGTGTCATGTTTTCATTATGCTCATGTGTCTAAACAATTATCCTGCAGGCATAATTATGTCTGACGTTTATAAGCCTTGACACTTTCGGTTTTCGAGTAACATGCCCAGCACACACTGTCGCACACACACCAACACACCAACATACCAACACACACAGCCTCAAATGAACTTTCCGTCTTGAAAACATTTGCGCTTATTGAAATAATTATAACTAATTATCCCATGCGCCAGATAGGGCACAACTACTGAATATATATATATATATATATATATATGTATATATGCTATTCGTACAACCTGTACCCCCCCCCCCCACTCTGCCCCCTCTCCTCAACTGACCCGCCCTGTGCTGAAATATTACGGGGCCGAAACTTATTTTGGCGTAAAATTGAAAAATTCTTTGGGCAGAAGGAATTAAGACCAAGAGCTGATTCTTTATGTGTTTGCCCTCGCATAGGGTATAACCACGAAGTAATGCAGTTATGTAACACATAGAATAATAAATAATATACACAATAAATAAATATTGTAACATTTAAATTTCATAAATCAATAATATTATGTATCTAATAATGATCAATCAGTAACAGGATAGTATCTAAAACAATGGTATCTTTAGACAATATAATATATAATAATAATGAAGTTCAAACTTCTGTAACCTTCCCAAAAAAGATCCGATTTCCATGTTTGATGGCATTCTGACCAATTTAAATTTACGCATTTTCAAAAATTACTTTTTTTGTATACCCCTTACTTATTTTGGAGACATATTTGTTTTTAACCTTACCTAACTTAACCTAAGCTCAACTAGCTTTCTGACATGATACCCTACTATGTCGCTCAGCGAGGGTATTTAGTTTTCAGTACACTTTTTTCTTTAAGATTTCTGCTCTTTGTCTTTGCTGCTCGCTTTGGAACTGGCTCAAGCTGGCAGCTGTTCCAGCTTCAGCTTCGGCTTCGGCTACAGCTGCAGCTGCCCCCCGTCAACCCCCGCGTGCCACGAGTCCTGCTGTTTACCGTTATTTTATTATGCAAGAAACAAAAGTTTCATTTGTTTGCCACGCTTCCCGTTCGGCAAGAACCATCAATCATTCGCCGTGTTGTGCGACGTCTTTCAGGACCGACGCAGAAAGAGGGAGGGACAGAGAGAGAGTGAGAGAGGAGAGTCGAAGAGAGAGAGAGAGGTGGGTTGGGGGGAGTGGTCTTGTGGGCGGCTGTGTGAAAAAAATGTTTCATTTTCACACACTAAACAAATTGCATGCCGTAGGAGCCACGCCTAAGGGGGAAAGGGGGACGGGGGAGGGTGGGGGGGGGGGATGGCTGGTTGTAAGCAGACTAGAGTAAAGTGTCGTGCCTGCGCTTGCCACTTGCCACGTGCCGCCTGCCACGTGCTGCTGCGTGCTGCGTTTTGTGACCTCTGTCCCCGTCCCCTCTTCCTTCTCCTCTGTCCTCTGTCCCACGTCAGCCGTCGCATTCCTTCAAGCTGCTGCTGCTTCTTCTTCTTCGCTGCCAAATAGTTTTCCTTTAATATGTTTCAACTCTTTTTTGACCCAATACCACATCCAACTCTGTCCCTCTCTCTGCTCTCTCCTCTTCTCTGCCTTCTGTTAAAGAGTTGATCTAAAGTCAACTAAATCGAGTATTTCCTGCGCATTTAGTAAATATAAAGTCTGCTTTTATTTTAGTTTATTTTATTTAAATTTTATACTACTTTAAACTTCGAAGAACTTGGAAAAAGACGGACTAAAATTAAGTTCGAATGAACACGAATTGATTCTTCTACTGGATTCAAGTGCGAATTACTTAAAAATAAAAAATACAAAAAATCTTCGATTTACTAAAAATGAATAAGTAAATTTCAAATTTAATTATGGAACTCGGTTTGGGTTTTCAAAAATACTTTATGTGCAAGATTTCATATTTTTAAAAATGTTTAGAAATAATCTAACCGAATTTACAGAAGGGACTTTCACTTAAAGTTCCCGAGTTTTATCGCTCGTAATTGCATTTGAATTTTAAAATTTTTTGTATTTTTATTTTATATTAATAATAAAGTAAATAATAATAAGCTCAATAAATCTAAAATGTTTTAATCACAACAAAAACTAACACCAATTGAATAACTTTATCGGGTTTTCCGTGACTGTCTCTGGCAGAGTTTTGATCGCCCACGGGTAACCCCTGAAATATGCGCTGCCATTGACAGCTAGTTAGAAGCGGACTTGTCAGTGGGTTAAACTTCATTCATTTAACACTCACTTTTATTCAGTTAAACGCATTCACTTTGCCAGCACTTGACCTTCAGAGCTGACGGAGAGAGAGAGAGAGAGAGAGGGAGAGTGAAAGAGAAAGAGAGAGAGGAGCAGAGAGGGAGAGAGCTGCTTTGAAGGGTTAAGCAATTTATTTTGCAACTAATAGCAGACTTGGCCCCAATACACACAGCGCCACAGCACCCGGCAATTCACAGCCTGCCCCTCTGTGCTCAACCCCTCAACCCCTTAAGCCCTGATCCCCTCAGCCCCCTCCCCTCCCTCGCCCTGACACTTGAGTCATGCAACTGAAATTTATAGAGGCACATTAAACTTTTAAATGATAAATTGCTGAAAATAATTTACGTAACGCCCCCTGCTGCCACGCCTCCAGCATAGTCAACCAAATGAGCGAACATTGGCAGCAGCTTAAGAGGTGGATGAGGGGGTGGGGGGAGGGGGGTGAGTGGGGTGAGTGGGGGTTAAGGGGTTCGGCAGTCAAGTTAATAACTCTTTTGCCTGCCGCTGTTCGCTCAGTGTGCGTGTGTGTGTGCGAGTGTGTGCGAGTGTGTGTGTGTGTGTGTGCGGGTAGGTGTGTGTCTTGTTATTGTTGCCACTAGCCCGGCTTAACTGTTTAATATGCACGCAATGTCGGCGTAAATGTTTGTTGATTAGTGTGTCCCGAGTCCTCAGTTTTTAGTGGCTTTCGATGCCAACCAAACTGACGCCTAGCGATGGGCGCGTGACACGACACGACACGACACGACTCTATGCAAAAGTGAATACATTTGTGGCTTTCCTGATAGTCTGTAACTATCTAAATATTACCTTTGTACCCATTAAAAGACTTTGAATAAAAAACGGTTGATTCCCGTTAAAAGTCTTTGATTAAAAAACCTTCGCTTCGAATAATTTTTACTATTTTTTTTAGATATAACCTTTATACCCATTACAACATTCGATATTCTTCGGATTTATTTTTATATTTTCACTTTCACTTGAAGAACTCAGTTTGGGGAATTGTAATTCTTCCGGGCACATCTCTACGGCTCACGACTCACGAGTCACGAGTCACGGGTCACGAGTAACAGCGAATGCCGCTGCGTGTTGGCGCTGGGAGCTGCTGGCTGCCAGGGGCGGGGAAAGGCGGCTGGAGCCGGGTTTGGATTGCTGTCTAGCTGGCAGGCACTTCATATTCATGCTCATTGACAGCACGCTAACGGCATATAAATTGACAGGCGTGCGGCAAAAGTCCTTGTTGCCGTTCCTTCCTCACCCTTCCTCTTCACCTTCCCTCTCCCTCTCCCTCTCCCCTCCCCTACCCCTACCCCGGCCAGTTTCAGTTTCAGTTCCTGTTTCGGTTCCTGTTGCCACACTCCGAGTTTCACATCCTATTATTGGCAGCCACTGGCAATCGCCGTCTCGCTCGCACCCGTTCGCTTCACGACTTGGCATTTGAAGAGTGTGTGTGCGAGTTTCCTTTCTATATACCCTATAGCTAATATGTGCTTAGAGTGGGGTATTCTGCCGTTTTCCAAAGGTTCTTAAAAGACCTTAGCTTTAGACATATCATTTTTCATTAAATCCATCAGCTCTGTCATTAAAGCCTGATCCTTTGGTCTAACCCCCAGTTTGTCCATCTGATTGATCTATTCGAACTCAGAGCCTACAAGAGTTAGGTGTGGGAAATTTTGTATGTAGCTCGGCCAACACTTTATCCATTCTAATCTCTCACAAGGTTATTGAGATTCTGAAATGGGGTTTTCCTTTTTTGCATTTTTACATTTATTATATTGCTCAAGGAATATTTATTATTTTTCAACTAAAAAATATTAATTATTATTTTTTAACTTGATAATAAAAGTTAAAACTAATTTTCATTAAAGAAATTGTAAAATCAAAACAAATCGAGTTCCTGCAAGCTTGCATTTTTAGAGGATATCTTCTTTTTGTGTTCGCTTCGCTTTTCTATTCCTTTTTGTTTTGCTTTTGTGCGTTGCTTGTCGGCATATCCTTTTGTTTTTGCTGTTGTTGTTGTTGCTCGTTGTGTTTTCTGCATTTTCATTTTCAATTACAAATGACACAAGTGCCTCACGCTCCAGTTTCCTCATCCTGAACCGCATCCGTATTTGCAAAAAAAAAAAGGAAAACAAAACCAGGCTCAAGTGTGTCTCTATCTGTGTGTGTGTGTGCGAGTGTGTGCGTGTGTGTGCGTGTGTGTTGGTGTGGCCATAATAATAACGAGTACCGCAATTTGTTGCTTTAAAGAGGCACCACAGAAACAACAGCAGCAACAACAGCGATTGCTGCTATTTAACACGAATTCGTTACGGCTTTTATCGTTATTTTCACAATTTGTTGTTATTTACTCGTTGTTGTCTACTCGTTGCTGTTTCAGGCCAATTGCTGATCGACTTACAACGAAACTTGTAAGTAACCAATTAAAATGAGGGATAGCCAGAGATTGGATTTAACTCTTCTCGTTGTTTCACACTCGTTGTTTCGCACTCGCTGTTATTTACTCGTTGTTGTCTACTCGTTGCTGTTTCAGGCCAATTGCTGATCGATTTACAACGAAAATGAGGGATAGCCAGAGATTGGATTTAGCCTTTCTCGTTGTTTCACACTCGTTGTTTCGCACTCGCTGTTATTTACTCGTTGTTGTCTACTCGTTGCTGTTTCAGGCCAATTGCTAATCGATTTACAACGAAAATGAGGGATAGCCACAGATTGGATTTAACCCTTCTCGTTGTTTCATACTCGTTGTTTCACACTCGTTGTTTCACACTCGTTGTTTCGCACTCGTTGCTGTGTTGATTAATAGGTTAGGCGCATCTTTAATCTCTTGTTGGCATTAGCTACAGCTGTGTTTGGGCTTCGGGTATACAAGCCCAACAGAAGACATGCTCCTGTTGTTCCTAAAATTCCCAACTAGTTCAGGAAGCGGTTCATCACAGTGTGAGTTCAGCCACAGGGCATGTACGCATATTTCTGGGCCTTCAGTAAACTCTGCAATAAGTAGGTCCCGCAAGCAGCTCGTCAATTGATGTGGTTTGTGGCTACGCTGCTCGGAAAGTCTTGATTTCGATAAGCACGCTCCGAGCGGGGGCAGCACACACAATGCTGCCACGCCCCCGCTGCTTGGCGTGAAAGTGGGCGTCTAACGATAACTGCGATAAGCGGAACGAAACAAAACTGCAGCCAAAAGCTCGACGGCCACAAGCTGAAAGTCGATTACAGAAAACTTGTAATGCAATTTTCGTTAGCCAAGAACCAAGAGGAACGCGGGGCAATGGGGGTGGGGGGCTTATCGGAGGGTGAATTGCAAGCAGATGCAGCTAGAGAAGAAAACTCACTGAAAAGCGAAAGAAAGAAAAACTACAACAAAAATTCGGCTGTGGTTGGTCGGCAAGGGGAGGAAAGGAGACTAAGGAGGAGGGGGGAATTGGAAACTATGAAACAAGCGACCACGGCCCAAGGACCTGAAAAGGGGGAGGGTGGGGGAGGGGGGTAAGGGGGTAAGGGGTTGCTTGCTGCTAAAATTGTGTTTATTTTTGAGGGCGAACGGAAAGTTGTAAGGAAAGCTCTGAACTGTAAGCAAACTGAAAAGATGTGGGTCCAGTGGGTCGAAAGGGGCGGCACAGTGGTGTGGGTGCAAGGGGGGGGGGGGAAAGGGTTGAGGGGTTAAGGGGGCTAGTTGGGAGTAGAGAGAGGTAGAGATGTTTTAATGCTCAGCATTATTGAGTAGACGTCAAATTTCAGTGGTTTGAGCCACCCAAGCCAGCTGCACCACAAGCACCCACCCAGAATAATGAACAGAAGAATACAACTGGATATGTTGTTTCAGTGGAGTTATTATTGCTTTTGTGGTGCTGATCAGCGTTAATGAGACAGCCGCACCACCTGCACCACCCACAGCATCTACAACAATATCTGGAAAAACACCCGATTAGCTTTCTAACGAGCTATTAAAGTACCAGTGGTACTTGTAAATAGTTATGAGCAAGCCGCACCACCTGCACCACTTGCAAAAAACTAGAAAAAATTTACCTCAAGCCTTATTTTATAGCTGCAGTGGTGCTAGTCAATCAAGATAATGAGCCAGGCGCGTTGCCAGCACCACCCACAGCCCTGCACCACCCACTGCCGCTAGTTGAAGCAGTGGAGCCACCCACAGCAGCTGCACCACCCAAACAAATGGCAAAACTAAAAATAAAAGAATTATAATCCAAACTAGGCAATGAACTTTTAAAGTTTCGCTGATGCTGGAACCACCTGCACCACCCACTCAACCTGGGTGAATAGTGAGAGGAACAAAAGCTGAGCTTTCTTTCAGAGCCGAGACTTGTATGAAACGCACTCAGCCAGTTCGCTTATCAACTTGATTAACCAGTCAAGTCAAACAGGCAGCTTCATTATCATCATCTCACACACACGCACACACACACACACACACACACACGCACACTCGCCGAGACATTCAAACACTCAAACACGCGCATAATTTTCAATTTCATTTCAATTCAGCAGCGCTTTGTCAAGGCCCACGTCCCGCATCCGCAGCCCCTCCCCATTCTCCGGGAACCCCATATTATCGCGATGATCAGCTTGTCGAATGATTTCATCATTGCGTTCTACGTCTACGTCTACGTCTTCGTCATTGTCATTGTCATCATCCTCGGCGCTGACATAGAAAATATACGGGAACAGAAATCCGGCGTACGTGATTTTCAGCCTTAATGCCAAAAACTTCGTTACCCCCTGGCGCAAATGCCCTGTAGCTAAGATGTTGCTCAAATGGGGTATCTTAAAATCAAGTGTAAACATGTATCAGATAGCTGAGAATATATGTATATATATTTAGCGTATTTCCAATGATCTTTGTGAACTTAGTTCTTGGTTAGCGGATAGGCATTTTTAATCAAAAATTATATGCAGAATCGATAGGGCGGACAATCCATAATCATGATTGCATTTACTAGAATTTAATATCTTTACATTTATTTAAAAAAATATTTTTTAAAAGAGGAAGCGCTTATTCAAAATATGTTGAAAAAATGTAAAGAAAATTTTAACAGAAAGTTTAGGTTTATAAGAATTTGAATGAATGATAGCTTCCCCATAAACCAATCGAATTAAAAAAAAAATGTTTGACCTACAGGGTAACTCAGTCGAGCACACCCTTGGGTATCTTCACTTATACGTATATTTTTTCTGCTGTTGACAACCTCTTGACAATTTGGCACCCCTTGCAATCACATAGTCAACCTTCGGCTTTCTTCCATGCGGCGCTCATTTCACTTTGTATTTTCTTGCTTTTTCTCTCAATTTCTTTGTTGCTTGGTGTCTTGCCTTCTTCTCGCCACGCTTCTCAGTATTCACAGTTGACACTGAGAACTGAATGAGTGGCCCAGCTTCTAATCCATTCCCATTCCCACTCCCACTCCCACCCCCATCCCGCCCCACCCCTGCTTTGGCTTATCGTGCAAAGTTTTTAAGTTTCGTGTCGTGTTTGGCATACGTAATAGAACATTTTGGCGTGACTATGCCCCTCCCCCCTCCCCCTTTTCCTAGATTTTTCTATTTGCAGATTTTCAAATTTCTATTTCACTCCTTTCTATTTTCTATTTTCTATTTGCCAGTTGCTTTTGTTGCTGTTCGTCAAGTTAAAGTCTTAACCCTTGTATAAATCATTGAGTGGAGAATCCGAATATTGTTTTTTTTTCCCTCCTCCCGGATCCGTCGGGTGCCCTGAACCGTGAAAGGATAACGTTTTGAAAAGACAACTAAATTTGTCCTATAAAGCGATTAAATACAGTTCGAAATTGTTATTTAGTTGACAAGGAGTTTTATTGTTTAATTCTTGGCTTTTCTCAGGTTTCTAGGCGCCAATGAATTCGGAATACCCTTACTGTTCAAGTCCACAGATTGGCAGTACTTTCTTGACAATATGTCTAATCCATCCAAGATTAGTTCCATATAATATCAAAATTCAGGTCCAAACAAAATGTATTAAAAACTGTTTTGTAAATGCAGATTTTGTTGTCCTTGGAAATTTGTCGACTTTTTTATTTTCTTATTTATTCTCTCGCATATGTTGAAGGTCTCGTAGATCTGGGAAGCCCTTCTGATTTGTGGATCTTTCGGCCTTTAAATGACATATGGATAATTTTTATTTGGCCTAAAAGTAGGTCCTCATAAATGGATTACGGGGTCGCTGAGTCAACAGTCGAGTTGGAAGAAAATCTGCGGCAATGTTGCGCTTTAAGCGGCTTACACAAGAGCAAAAAAACAGCAAGGACAATAACAACAACAAGTACAAATCAATGTAATCAACATGAAATCAATCGATTTACGCTTTTAGGCGCATAAACACCCACACACACACACACACACACGCACGCACGGCTAACTGAAAATCAAAGTAAAAAAGACAAAAAACAATTGAAAAATGCCTTTGTTGGAAAATGGCAGACAAAGGACACAGGACACAGGACACAAAAGCAACAACAACGGCAACAGCAAAGGGGGAAAACGCAACGCCTTGCCATGTCGCGCATGGGCGTGGCGTAAAGAGGGGTTAACTGGGGGCCGCTCGCAGGCAAATAGAAATGCTAATAAAAAAATTCCAACATCAATCTGTGGAATTTGTGTTGAACATATGCGCCAATAAAGTAGACCCCCAGCCCAAAAGCCTTCGCCGCCCCCTGTCCCTGCCCCAACCCAACACACGCACACATATGCAGCAGGGGTAGCTGCGGGGGGGTTGAGTAGCTGAAGCATCGTCCTCGATGAGGTCGATATGTTTGCTTAGCTGAATGTTGGTGATGATGTGTAAACATTTACATGACGTGCCCCAGTTTATTTTAACCTTTGATCCGGTCCGCAGTCGAAGTCGCTGCTGGCGTCGCAGTCGCCGTCGCCGTCGCCGTCAGCACCTGCCACAGCGCCGATGTTGAGGAATATGATTTCGGGCCCGAAATGTGAAAATAAAGAAAAATATTTGCATTAAAAATGAATTGTTTGTGTAGGCAGACGACGAGGAGCACGCGGACGAGCACGAGGACATGGGCGATATGTCGCTGCTGCAGAAAGTCGAACAGCAGCAGGAGCAGCAGCAGTAGAAGCCGGCGCCCGAGCAGGGACGGGAACTGGCGCCCGAGCAGGGACGGAAAAGCTGTGTTTGAGCGACTTTAAAGTCTGCATGCATAAGTAAACACAATACACCTTAAGATACACACGCACACAGACACACACGCACACACACACGCACACACACACGCACACACACACACGCATACACACACGCACACACACATACAATTATTTAGAACACACGAAAAGCGCAATGAAACCTCAAGCGCACAATAAATTGTCATCCTTAGCTGCTGCAGAGGGTCTGAAGGGGGGTTGGGGATGTGTGCGTGTGTAGCTGGTCTATGTGTGAGAGGGCTACGTGTGTGTGTGTGTGTGTGTGTGTGTGTACTTTGGGCACCATTGGAACCAAAGGCAAATGGCGCACGAACAAACAAAACGTGCCAAAAATAGACGAACAACAATAAACACATTGCGCTCGGCCCCTCACCTCCTCACCCCCTCGGCAGACCACAACGAACAACATCAGCAACTGAGGGTCAAAGCAATTTGGGTGGCTACGACCCTCGCACAGATCCGACGCCCACAACGAGGGTCCTTCGTAGAGTTGGCAGCCATCGATCGCAGCCAATTTAGTTCGATAATCGGGGCCACATTTCTAATCCATTTTAGAATATTTTGCTTGACATATCTGCATTGCAACAGGAGTCCAATCCTAATCCTGATCTAATCCTTTAACAGTTATTATATAAATAACAGTTGTTTTATCTGTTTATAAATATATTTTACATGTTCCTGTGGGGTTTCCCAATCAACTTTTCAATTAATTAATTTTTTGGCGATTTCCAAAGGCGGAAATATTCACTGGAATTGCCAGCGCTTAAAGCCTCGTCGAGCCCGTCTGCATGTGGACAGACAACAACAAGGGCAGTTAAGCAGCAGATGGGGCGTCAGGTGGCGGGCTAGTTTGGGGCAAGGTGGGGACAGGGGCAGAGTCGGCAGTCGGCAGTCGGGCGGGGCTGAGGGGGGCTTATGTTTTGATGATGATCACATGGTAATCACAGTGCGAGGCGCTCTCAGCTTTTTATACTTTTTTATTGCTTGTTTATGACGAAGCGCCCCCCTTTCACTCATCAGCCCCCCCCTCGGGTGAAACATGTGGCTTTTGTTTTTGTGTGGACAAAGGATGTTTGTGCCTGCTGCGTGCGTCATGAGGCGGCGCCGCTTGCAACAAAGGCAACAAAGGCAACAAACGAGGCAAATTTTACGAGCGCATAATCGAAAAAGTTGCCTTGTGGCAGCCGGGGAGGGGCGGCGTGTTTCGGGGGCGGGCAGGGCTTGCGCCAGCTGGACCAGGCCTAAAACTGTCGCCCGATTCGGTCTGCTTAGTATACAACAACAACAGCAACAACAACAACAGCAACCACATTTGTCATTGTTGCCCATTTGCTCGGCGGCAACTGAGACACGCAAGCTGAAAAGCTGCAGTCACCTCCGTGTCTGGTGTCCTTGTCCTTGTCCTTGTCCTTGTCCCTGCTCTGGGCCCTGTCCTTTCCACACAGTGAATAGAGCATGTCGGGATTGACTTACGACTTAAAATTTTAGCTTATTTAGTATTTTTAGTTGACCGATATTTTTCCAATATAAAGATAATAATTAAGATCGTTTTCGACTGCACAAGCTGTGAACGAGTATTGCACAGTCGGTTACACCCGACTGTTTCAGTCGCTTTCCTCGTCCCTGCGCTGACTTTTGCTAATTGCGTACGCAGGACTTTTTGTGCTTGCAATGGGATCCCATTGAATCTGATCAAAATGTGCATTTCCATTTCTTTCCAAGCTCTTTGAAGTGAACAATTCCTGCTTTTGCCTTAGGTCCGTAAAATTGTATATTTATATCGCCTTCCCGTTCTCTCTCTCTCTCTCTTTGATCTCGAGACTAATTAGCTGAACTAAAGTCGCATTAGTTGACTTTTCTGGTAGATTTCTCAAGTTGCGAGCCATCGAAATCGTCGCTCGCGTCGCATTTGGTTGCAGCTTAAGACGCAATCATGCAACTTTATAAGTCCTGACAGCAGGGGCGTGGGCAGAGGGGGGCCACCAACTTTTAAGTCCCGCATCTCAGCTGTTGACACGCGCCGTAAAAGTTGCGCGTCTCATATTTATCATATTTAATTAGTCCGCAGTTGCAATGCGCGCTGTGCTGCAAGTGCAACGAAATACACTCCCCCTCCCCTTCTTCTCCCCCCTCCTGCTGCTTGGTTGTTGCCCAAAAGCAAACTCTTCTTGCAACAGTTAAGAAGTAATTTTCAGCGAAATTCACAAGTAGCGAATGAAACTCTTGGAGCCAAGTCAACAATGTTGTCACATGTGCCACGGCAACCCTACACACAACCCCCTACCTCTCCCCTCTTGTGGGTGTGTGTGTGTGTGTGTGTTGTCAACAAATATTTAGCGCTAAATTGCGATATTAGTTAGATGAGTTATGAAAAGTCAAATAGATGCAACAAAACACACAACTAGGAAAAATATATATATATATATATAAAAGTATATATATATATACACTCTGAGAAAAACACAGTTCTAATTTCAAGTACACGCGATGATGAATTCAATTCGATTAATTCTTCATTTTAAAATACAATATATTTTAAATTAAATATTTTTAATTTAATCTTAAGTCATAAACAATTTTTAATGTTGCATAGATAGAAACAGAATTAAAAATACTCAATATGAATTTTAGGAATTTTGACCTTATAAAAAACGCATTTGAAATATGAGTTTTGTGCTAAAACTGAGAAACTTTCAGTTGGGCTGAATTTTGACAGTATCTTTGAGTTTTTGCCAAGTGTAATATATGGAGTTAATGTCATACATATATATATTTAGTTGGAAATTGTCTGCGGAGGCGTGATGGGCGTGGCAGCATTGCCAACTAGCAACTTTTTTCTTTCCGTTTTTCTACTTTTTTTTTTTTTGACAGGCGTCGTGTTGCGCGCATCCTGTGCTCAGTTTCGGCGTTTTCTGCTGACACACGTTTTGCCGATTTCGATTTCGATTCGCTGATTGCCAGCCCCCGCCCCCCTCCGCCATGCCCCCTGAAAAATAGCAGATCATAGCAGATGAATATTAGATACCCTAGCAGAAATCACAGTGAGCGCCCAAAAAGTAGAACGCTTCCGTTCCACAATTCGTTTTTAAATATTTAAAAAATAAAACAAAATGCAAAAAAAAAAAAAAAACTTGAAATGTATTTATGGAGTTATAATTATATGACAGCTATATAGTAAAGTACCATCAAAACTAACATACTACAGTTGTATAATCTAGTATTATTTAGTAAATAGTAAATCAATAATTTTAAATATATCCAAAAAAGTTCAGTTCACACAGGAACTGACGAATATAGGATATAATATGTAAACTCATTCAATGATATTTTTTTTAAATGTTACAAATTTCATATGAGAATGAAAATACCCCCGGCTAGGGTATACCAACAAAAACTGAGCAAAGTTCAAGACGCCGCAAAGTATCCACAAGTGGAATGCCAGGAGATGCCAAGACGGGGACGAAGTGGGGCGTGGACAGGGGGGGGGGGGGGGGTTCGTTCAGGCTGGGGGAACGGGCAGGGACTTTCAGCTATAAGTTAGTGCTCCCCAGATAGTAATTATCAGTAGATTGTCGGCCAGGCAAACAAGTTTGACAAGTTTTGTAATCGGTTTTGCCTTTTTGATTTCATTTATTGTACATGACAGCCAAAAGGCAATGCTGCGAGCGAAGCCAAGGGCAGGTCAAAGGGCAGCGGCAGCGCTGAAGAGAACGGTGATACGGAGCAGGGGTACGCAGCAAGCGGAGTGCGTATACCATTTCCATGTAATGGCATTTCAAAGTTAAAGCTAATGGTGAAATACGTAGTCGAATTAAATTCCGAATAAATTAAAGTTGAACAAAAAAATGAAAAAATACAAGAAGAGCGTAAATTTAAATATCAATTAAGATGGAAAAGTAGATGGTTTAGGTTTGTGACCCGGTTCATAAGGTGTTACAGGTAGGAATTTTGATATTAAACTGGTATTTGGTATGCTGAGATTATTATTAAGACAAACTATGTAAATATTAATATTTTAAGTAGTAGCTAACACTAGGTATTACACTTTTTGATAGACAATTAAATATCTTAAATTTAGGTTTGAATAAATAATTCTTATAAAACATATGCTTACTAATATTAAAATTAAATATCTTAAATTGAGGTTTGAATAAATAATTCTTATAAACAGATGCTAACTAATAATCCATAATCTCTAAAAAGGGGTGCAACATGGATGTTGATAACCTAAACAGCTTAAGAGCACCTCATCTACATATAATTAATTCAAAATAGTAAGATATAGACATTTTAAATACATACCAAGTTGTGGACATAATTTTTAGATTTGCAATTTTATTACTTGAAATGAAGTTGCTGAAATGTAAAAAAAATTTATTATTAGTTTGGTATAACTGATATATCAATTTATCAAATATTCTGTATCTTACCATAAATGAGAGCGAAAGAAAACAAAATTATTTTTCGGTCTGCGGCTTAGTTCGAGAACGTAGTTTTATTTCAACAAAATGTAGCTCAGTTAATAATATCAACATACTTCCATTTATCAAAATTAGTTTATTTTGCATTTTCGGAGCTATGAAAATATTAAAATACCAATTTTTTCTCTTCAAGGTACGGCTCATATTTAAAAATAATTTTGGAGTTTGGGGTTTGAATCGACAGCTTTGAGTGTATACTAATTGATATTAGATAACCAGCTGAGTTATGGGCTAAGTTGAGCTAACACATGTGACTATAATTTAACTGTTTATCTGATATTATTTAGTGCACACTCTATAAGTGCTCTCAGTTGGAACTGCCCCCAATGGAGCTCTTTGAAATTAGCTCTGCCCATCGTTTGATTTGTGTAACTGAAAGTGCCTGGCAATATCCGCCCCCTCGCATTTGAAGTGCGTAACAACTCAGTCCATTGGTGGACAGTTCATTGGCTGCCACATATGACAATATACCAAATACATAACTGATATACGAAGGCTTCTCAGCAATGCTACAGAGATATATAAGTATGTGTGTGTATATATTGAATGGTCTGAATGTCATTGTTGGTTTTTCTATGCTCTGTGTGTGTGTGTGTGTGGCTGCTGTCTGACTAGGACAGCATCAGCTTTGAAATTGTCTAGTGTGGGTGGGGCGGAGACGTCGGGACAGCAATAACATCTATGGCCCCTCCCCTCACGTCCACTTGACACACGAGCTGCGTAAAAGGAAATGAAAAATTCTTAGCAAAATTCCCATCATCCCTTATTGGGCTCTGGGGCATTTCGGCTCTGCCTTACCCATTGCCGTTTCTCACTATCTCCGAATACCCTACCCGTGGGCATGGCGACTACGCAGTCAAGCTAAAAGACAGTAGGAAGAAAATACAAGAAAGTCTAAGGATTCTGCCCCTTCGTCAAAAAGAATCTTTAAGGTTACAAAAATTGTATATTTATTAAATTAGATATATAATTATTGAACTATAGCACAGAACGATAGCAAAAAGACAAAAGCTTTGGACAGCGTCTTAATGAAAGAAACTTTCGGGCACGTCTCTTCAATTTATAAAAAATAGCCACTGAAATTTATCGGAACAGCATCCATTATTAGGATGATCTCGGCATTTAAACTCATCTAGTGCACACAAACTTCGGTTTGCTTAGTTTCCATTTGTCTACAAATAGTTTTATCTTTTTTATATATATGTATATATATTTTTAGCAAAATTGAAGTGTGCGTGTGTGTGTGTGTTTGTGTGTGTGGTCGACAATAAGCTCACAATATGTAATAAAAGTGGACACATTATAGGAGAATGCCGCGAGCTCCATCAGAAACCCACAACAACTGCTAAAATTGGAAATAGAAAAATGACCGCTCTCAATTTTGAAATCAGTTTCATTTCCAGTCTTTCACACGTTATCATTGAGCATAGAATCAGAGTCTGAGTTCTAGCTTGGAACCAGCTAAAAAAGAATATGTTTGTATATAGAATATATTGATAATTAAATAATAATATATATATAAATAATAAAAAATAATACATTATATTAAGTTCACTTATGACAAAATTATAATACTCTTCCTATATTACAGAGAATTTTGAACCCTTTTTTATATTTGTATATTTGTGAAATGGGAAGAAGTCAGGATTATTAATGACCTAATTATTCTTTAGCTTAAGACCAGATCTTAATAATTTGGGGCTTGGCGATTATTTCTCTTGGATTCCTTTACGTTCAGATCATCTAAAAATAGATTTGAGTGTTTTAAAGGCTTTCAATTAGCAAACCGTTTAAAACTATTCCTAAAACTAGCCAGAGCCAAAGCCAAATAAATGACCAAAACAAGAAGAAGAAGTAGACGTGGGAAATGTGGGGGAATTGTGTGTGCTTGGGTGTGTTTGGGTGTTGTGCAAATGCAATTAGGTATGCATAATTGAATTCTTTTGTT
Organism: Drosophila colorata; assembly: GCA_035041545.1. NCBI lineage: Eukaryota > Metazoa > Arthropoda > Insecta > Diptera > Drosophilidae > Drosophila > Drosophila colorata. The sequence continues at coordinate 650,082 of JAWNLD010000295.1, read as the reverse complement.
GATATTCGTATTTGTTTAACAATTTATATATATTTATTTATTTATGCACACGGAGAGTTTTGTGGCACTTGCACAAACTAATTAAAAGGACTGCAAATTGGCCAAGCGTGTCCTGTGGAGCACGGCAAACAGGACGCAGGACGCAGGACGCAGGACGCAGGTCTCGAGAGCTGTAAAGCTGATAAAAAGGCAGCAGCAGCAACACATGAGGTTGCAAGCCAAACAAACTGTTGCAACGAAACAAACGGGCACAGCAAGAAGAAGAGCGGGAGGGGGACGGGGACCGGGGGTTGGGGGAGGACCAAGTGCAAAACAAATGGCAAATAAATAAATATTAAGTACTCGTATTTGCAATTGCTGTTGAATTTGCAAAGTGAAATGGCAAAGACCGAAGACCAAAGACCAAAGAGTCAAACAATGGGTCAGGATAATAAAGGACAATAGCCAGGGCCAAATGCCTGGCCAACAGCCTGGCAGGACAATCGGCAACAGAAGTTTGCCTTTCTAATTGTTGTTGCCCAGCCTGAACAGAGACAGGACCAGAGACCAGGAGCACATCTTTGCCTCAAAGATACAACCAGGGATGCGCAAAGAGAGCCTGGAAGATTGAGGATAACACATAGGTAAAAGTGGGATAATAGGTGGAGACACAGAGCGAAGGAAAGAGCAAAGTAAGGACTTTAAAGACATAAAGGATTATCAACAAATATAGAGGGCTGAGATATCGCATTTGGCTGCGGTATAAAAAGCAGAAGAAACGAAATAAAAGACATACAGAGTTCTATATAAACTATCAGTTGGCTTGGAATGGAATAAATTAGTCGGGAATGAAACAAATTACTTTGAAAATTAACTTATCCAATATCGGAGAAGTACAACCAAACGTAGAGAAGGGCTAATAAGAGCATTCTGAGAAAAAAGAATCACTTCTAAAGAAGTTTTCCATACTTATTATGACACCCACAAAAAAAATTATAATTTCAGGATTTTAAATTTGCAAAAAAAAAAAAATGTTCAGAAGGGGGAATACATGGTTTTTTCCGAAAAAATTCCCAAAAAATTATTTTATTTAAATGTAGCAATTTGAGATGCAAAATCGATCTAGAGATCAAATCATGATCAGAATGGCATCAAACATTTAAATCGGTTCAGTTTTGGCGAAGTTATGACGTCTAATAGGGGACTTTTAAAACTTTACTTGTCGAAATTTTGGTAATTTTTGGCATGATTTTTGACAACAAAATGGACCACTTCAGATTCACTTTTAAAATGGTTTTTTATACTTATTCTGACACCCAGAATCAATTAAAACTATGATTTCAAGATTTTAAATTAAAAAAAAAATACATTTCGGAAAAAAAGTAAGGGGGGAGTACATGATTTTTTTTTCAGAAAAAATCAAAAAAATTAAAATTTTTAAAATTCGTAAGCTTTAAATGCAGAATCAATCTAGAGGACAAATCATGACCAAAATGCCTTCAACCATTAAAATCGGTTCAGTTTTGACAAAGTTATGGAAGATTGAAATATGGGAGCTATGGATCCGAGAGCTTTACTTGTCAAAATTTTTGTTCATTTTGGCATGATTTTTGACAAAAAATTTGACCCCCTCAGAATCTGTTTTAATGTTGTTTTTTATGCTTATTGTAATAAACACAATTAATTAAAAATATAAATTTGCAATTCTAATTTAAAAAAAAATATTTTTTCGAAAATAAGTAAGGGGGGAGTACATGATTTTTTTTCAGAAAAAATCGAAAAAGTTAAAATTTATAAAATTCGTAAGCTTTAAATGCAGAATCAATCTAGAGGACAAATCATGACCAAAATGCCTTCAACCATTAAAATCGGTTCAGTTTTGACAAAGTTGTGGAGGATTCAAATATGGGAGCTATGGATCCGAGAGCTTTACATGTCAAAATTTTTGTTCATTTTGGCATGATTTTTGACAAAAAATTTGACCCCCTCAGAATCTGTTTTAATGTTATTTTTTATGCTAATTGTGATAAATACAATCGATTAAAAATACAAATTTGCAATTTTAAATTAAAAAAATAAAAAATTTCGGAAAATAAGTAAGGGGGGAGTACATGATTTTTTTTCAGAAAAAATCGAAAAAATTTTAATTTATAAAATTCGTAAGCTTTAAATGCAGAATCAGTCTAGAGGACAAACCATGGCCAAAATGCCGTCAAACTTGAAAATCGGTTCAGTTTTGGCGAAGTTATGGAAGTTTGACGTCTAATAGGGGACTTTTCGAACTTTACTTACCGAAATTTTTGTAATTTTTGGCATGATTTTTGACAAAAAAATTTACCAACTCAGAATCAATTTTAAAATGGTTTTTTATTCTTATTCTGACACCCAGAATCGATTAAAATTATAATTTCCGGATTTTAAATTTTGAAAAAAAAAGTTTCCGGAAAAAAAGTAAGGGGGAGTACATGTTTTTTTTCCGAAAAAAATTTCAAAAAAATAAATTTTTTAATATGCAGAAATTTTACATGCAGGATCGATTAAGACGATAAACCATGATCAGAATGCCATCAAACATTAAAATCGGTTCAGTTTTGGCGAAATTATAACATAATATTGCAATCATTGATAAACAAATTATGGTATAACTGTAATTCAAACACAGTAAATGGAAACGGGACTCCAACGAGCAAAATGAGTGCTAATAATGGGAATATTCGTTATTCCACTAATATAATCTACGACTTAGTTCGTTCGTTCAGTTAAGTGCGAGACTGAATTCTGTTTGGTAGCTTAACTATATTTAAATATTTTACATTGGAAACTGTTGTTCTCGACTCGGCTTTGCCGTCCCTGAAGTCGGTGGCTATTTGAGCGGGTCTTTCGGTGCGGCTAACAGGAGACAAACTTAATTTGCGACAATGTCTTCGAGTTAGAGTGGTGTATGTGCACTACTCCCTAACACTCCCCCGCCCCCTCCCTCTTTCTTGCCCCTTTCTAGCCCCTTTCTAGCCCCCACTGTGCACTTGGGGCTGTCGTCGGAACCTCCCGCAGCTGCACATAATTTAATTACCGCAACGTGCCAAGGCGTTCGTCTAGATTTCGCTCGCTCTCCAACTCTATCCCTCGCGCCCTCCCTGCGTGTGGGCGTGGCCGTGTCGCCTTTTAAATGGCGCTGGCATCGTGTGGCAACAATGGAGTGCAACATGTTTAGAATAGCAATTAAGTCGATGGCGATGCAGACAAAGCGCAAGCACAAGCTAAGACATGCCCCTAGCCGGCTTACCCCCCCTCCATCTCCTCTCTCTTTCCCCCCTCCTTGCGCTGCGAGTCGAGTCCTGGCACTTTGCCACTTCCGCCTGCCGAAACGTTTAATGCGTTGCGTTGTGCGTACACGTGCCACATGCCACGGCCGCAGCCACAGCATGTTGCATGTGGGCTCCCTTACGCCCCTTAGTAGCAACCCCCAACCCCTGCCCCTCTTGCGCCTCTTGCCCCTTCGTTCCGATGACATTGTGCGTCGGCTTATTGACGTGCTTCCAATTTCGATTTCATCTGCAACTGTTTGTGGCATGCAGCCTCAGCGCCGCAGCTGCTGCCTCTGTGCGGCAATGCGAGTGGCTTGCTGTCGGGCTACTTATAGTCAACCCCCCCTTGGTCCCCGCCCCTGGCTTGTTGCAACTCTTCATATTCATGCATTTGTGCACATTGGCTCATGCAACATTTGGCCTAGTGCCGCCGCTCGTCAGCTGCCACCTGCCATCTGCCACTTGCCACATGCCGCATGATTCGTTTCGTGTTTGATAATTTACAGCTTTGCTGATTGCTGCCACATGCAACTCGGCTGCGGTCGCCTGCGCGCTGCGAGCCCCATTTTGTCCAGCTAAATGCACATTTTGGCGCTTCATCAACCCCTTCGATTTACCACCCACCCCCCCTCCCTCCCTAGCACCCCTCGCAGCCGTCCATGCATTTTGCATTAATTTGCTTTAATTGCGCGTCCGCAAAAAGTTTCCAACTGCCATTTCCGTTTGCATCTGCACCGCATGTAAACATAACCCAATGACATTTAGCCTTATGCGCAGGTTATGCGGGCTCAGGCCCCAAGCCCCAAGCCCCACCCCCGACCCGAAGCGCCCGCTTTGGAAGTGCTGCTGCTGCAGCCTCAGTTACTGCTGCTGCCTCTGCTGCTGCTGCTGCGGCATGTGCCCAAACACCGCCATTTCCCATTATCCGTTAGTTTTGCGCATTTCCGGTTTGCGCGATGGCCGCTGCAGCTGCAGTCACAACAAGCCGCAGCGAGTGCCCGACTAGCAGATGCCCTGTACGAAGAAACACACACTCGCATTTGTCAGCCAAAAAGTCAGCCTTCTTTATGTTCTTTTTTATTTTGTATTATTTTTATAATTTGATATTTATTATAATTTTTTCTAATTAACTCAGTTTTGACCCATTTTGCAGGGAGCACCTGCAAGCTATCGAAATTTTGGCCAGTTTACCAAAGCATCCACAGTGGAGAGTGCCCAAAAGAGGCCCTGAAGTGGAACGAAAACAAAAGAAAAGGAAGATGGCATCTAAGTGTGTGTAAGTGTGTGTAAACCTAGGGCTGTGCCCAACACTTAGCCTTGAATGGCGTCCCCTTTTGGGGGGAGATATCCAAATAGTAAAATACTCTTCAAATGTGTATGTATGTTAATGCTTAACATGTTCTAAAATCGATATTTATCGATATTTTAAAGAAAACTGCGTAGGGTATACGCAAATATATATATTCAAATTCTCAAGTCTCTAGCTCGCATTCCCCTTCCCCACATGGGTCCAAAATCGATGTTTATCGATTGAATTTATTTTGATCGGAAGTAAATTTACTTCGTTACTTTCTGCCTGTCACATACGTTCGTCAAAAGATTGCTTTAAGCATAGCCAGCTAACCAATACTCTGTCTGACTTGACTTTCAACCAAATCAAACAAAGCTTGTTTAGTTTTTATCTTGAATTCTCGTAAGCTAACATATCGGCTTTCTTTAATCCTTTAACTGAAGCCCCCCTACGTGGTCTACGCCACTGTGCATTGGCCACAATGTTGTCCACGCGTAACCTCCAATTGGAATTCTTGTTGAATTTTTAATGCGCTGCGAGCAAGCCAGTTGTTATTGATGTTGTTGTTGTTGTTGCTGTCGCTTTTACTCTATCTCGTTGAGAGGTTGACAACAACTGAACCGGCCCCCTTCGCAGTTGTTGTTGTTGCCATTTGCAAATCGGACAATGGCAAGTTTTAATTAAATTTTTGTTATACCAATTTCTTTGCTTGGCGGCCAAAATTAAAGCTGAAGGCTAAAGCGAGCGGCCTGTCAAGGTTGCCACACCCACTGCGCCCGCCCCCGACACCGTCCCCGCCCCCGCCCCCGCACACCTCCAATGAAAGCACATACGCTGCACTTTTCACGCCCTTCCGGGGGACTGCTCCAAGTTGAAGCTAGAAACGAGTCCCGCATAGCCCAAAGGCAACTACCAAGTGGCAAGTGGCAAGTGGCATGCGGCATGCGGCATGTGGCAGTGTGTCTGGTTGACATAGATGTATATCGAGGGGTGCGTTGGGGGCCAACAAGAACAAAAGGCATTAACACCATCAAAGTTGGTAAACAGAGATACAGCACGTATCTAATAAAAGGCCACAACGTGCTGCCAACGCGGTCGCGAGCACAAACTCGAAGGGGGCGGGGGTTCTGGCTAGTGGGTGCGTCCAGAATGTGAGTGTGTGTAAGTGAGTGTGTGTGTGTGTGTGTGTGTGTGTGTGTGTGCGTTTCGTGTTTGGTTCTTTGACATTCGCCGAGATTTGCGCCGTTTTGTAGCCTTCTCCTTGCGCCGCGTTGCTGCTACTCCTGCTTATACCCTGCCAACATTGACAGAAAACAGGGTATATTCGTTTCCTGCAAATGCAAGCAACAGGCAGTTGAAAGCATCTTCAATGGGCGTAATAATCTGCATGTTTTTAATATTTCATATACCAGCAAAATGTTCCTTTTTTCCAACAATTTCTGCAAATTTTTCAAAATTAACTTTTATTTAATTTAAGAAACTTATGCGTAAACTAACAAATGCTCGCCTTCAGCGGATTTTGCAATTGCACTCAGGGCTTTAATAAGAAATTGATTAAAAGGCAACAGTATTTAAAAAATACATCTATTTTTTCCAATATATATTTAACTAATTACAAAACTTTGTTATGTACTTTTCTAGGGTATATTTTGTTCGGGCACTCTCGACTCAAGCGCTGTTACTGTTGTTGTTGTTGTTGAACTCGCTGTCTGCACGCACATTCCTGCACTTTGCACACACACACACCAACACACACACACACACGCGCACACGGACAAACAAGAACTCGTCGTCTTCTGTTGCTCCTTTCAACGCTTTTGCCAGTTGATATCCTGCTTAAGGATGCGCTCAAGTACTTTCAAGTCACTTGGCAGCTGCTTAAGTTAACTTTTGCCCGGTGAGGTGGAGTGAGGGGGGGTGGCATATCACCAGCTTTGCGCCCCTCGCCACACGGCCTGCCTCGAATGTATCTTCGTGTTGACAGTGCGATGAAACGCAGAATGGAATCAACGTTTACGTTCCTGGCCTCACCTGCGCTGAGCAACTGTTGCCAGTTGCCTGTCGCCGGTGCTCGACATCTGCCCCCGCGCGTCTCCTGGCTGCACTTGACTCAAGTGTCCTTTGCCGCTTCAAAGCGACACAAGTGTCGCCGCAACTGTTGCGGTTGCAACGACAAAATCCAAACAAGCCCAGCGAGAAGACTTCTGGCCAAGTCAAAACAAATCCAAAATGCGCCTGCACTCAGCCAAATTTGGGGGCAAGCTATCAATGTGTGCATAAATAAGGATATTGCTGCTCTCGGCTGCAACGGAAAATTCTACTTAAATCAAGTACAATAATCCAGCTGAGGAAATTTTTTAATTTGCGCGAAATATTCTTATTTAATTTTGGAAATTTATCAAGAAGTTCGCTAGTTCTGTGAACTAGTTCAAACTATGCTCCGCGCATCTGGTAACTGATTATATCAATAGTTAATTTTTACATGCCAAGTATTGATTGAAATAATTTATTTATTTATTGGTCTCTTAAATTATATAAAAACTTTTTTTTTAAGAAAACAGAACTAAAACGATAAATAAAACTTAGGTTCTCAGAAAGACCTCGGCTTTAAAGTAAATAGCAGTCAAGTAACTTAAGATATTACAAAGATATTCACAAGAGAAACAAAAACTTTTAAATGGGTTTTTATGTGGTATCAAAACAACAAAAATAAAATAAAATACAAGTGGAAAAAAAACATTTGACATTGTTTTCAAGTTATTTTCGCATTGTTTGATTTCACTTTCAAATTTTCTGCTGCTCGCTCAGACGTTGGGCTATTTACTCCGTTTCACTTTGTTCGGTCGGGCAATGGTTTTGGCTCGGCTCACCTGCCGCATCCTTTAGCATACCGGCATCCTGGTAATAGTTTAGTATTCTTGCGCTAGTCCTGCATCCTGACCCGGCCCCTGGCATCCCCATCAGCACTTGTATTTGAATTTGTTAAAACATTTTAGTGGAATTACTTTCAGTTTAAATTGCCAAAGTAGTCTCTCTCTCTATCTCTACCTCTCTCTCTCTCGCTCTCTCTCTCTCTCTTTATGCATTTGCCACTTTTCGCATAGAGCATTTAAGTTGGCTTGTGCCTTAGCCAAATAATGTCTGTTGTTGCCTGCGATTCTTTTGACTCGATTAACTGTCTCTGCCTATAAATTGCTTAAATGCGTTATTTCCTTTCACAGCTATCATTTGAAATGATTTACAATTGTCTTTTATAAGTAAGTATAATTAAGTACATTATTTTCTTCTCTAGTCAATTTAAATAACTTTCAAAATGTTTATTTATGTTTCACTGAAATTTAATCACTGTTCAACATATGACTATATAAGTATATATATTAAAAGTATTTATATCTTATATTTATATATAACAAAATGTAGAGTCAAATCTGCTTAAAATACCAGAAACTACATTTTGATTCTACTCTAAAAACATTTTTTTCTTTGCCAAAAAAAACTTGAACCACTTTTTGAACAAATTTTTCAAGTACTTTCTCTTAATATTCCCTTAGAATATTTTATTCGCTTTAAATGTCAGAAAATGATCAAATTGGGCGCTTGATCGTAACCGACTGGCAAATACCCATTTCACTCACATGTCGTCTTTCGACGATCTAAGGGCCAGAAGTTTGTGAAACTGAGAACACAAGCGCGAGTTCCAGTTCGAGATTGCGGCTTTTGTTGCCAGCACTTTAGGCAATCGGAGCGGCGCACCTCGCCCCTCCCTCAACACAGCCCCCCGCCCTGACTCTGCGCGATTTAAAGGTTAAGTTGAACTTCGTTTGAGCCTCGTCTGCTGCGGCTGTTTGCTGCCTGCTTCTGTAGCTGTTTTTGAATTTTGTTGGGTTTCGTTTGGTTTCCTTTTTGTTTTTACACTCGGTCACGACGTGAAAGGACCATATTGGGTTTGTGCAATGTGCGTCCGTCTGTCCGTATAGAGACTTGAAGCTTTGAAGGCGTTAAGATTTATTGCCTACGCCCACTGGGGGCGTGTAAAATCGATTTAATCTGTTTTTCTCCCACAGTTTTAAAGTTGGATACATTAAATTTATTCAGACACCTTACTGATGACCTTCTCTAAAGACCGCATAAATATTTGTTGCATACGCCCACTGGAGGCGTGGCAAATCGATGAAATCCAAAAATATTGGGGCGGGTAAGCCGCGAAAATCCAGGTTCACGAAATATGCAGACAGTTTTCGGATGACCTCCTCTAAAGATCAGCCAATCGACCACGCCCACAAAATTACAAAAATCTAAAACTTTCCAAAATATCTATAATAATAAAGACCCCTTTTTGATTGTTTTATGCTGTTATACAGTGAACGAGTATTGCGCAGTCGGTTACACCCGACTGCAACGTTCTTACTTGTTCCTGTTTTTTTGTGGGGGTATTTTTTGGATACTTTGTCTACTGCTTGTGCTGCTTCTTCTGCTGTTTCTTGTGCCGAGAAATGCGCGGAATGCAAAAAGGCCGTTTGTATTGCTACCGCTGCTGCTTCTTCTTCTCTTTCCAGCTGTAGATACTGCCGGAAATACTTGAAATTTTTACAGCGCGTAAAGCTCGCAACGCGCTTGGTTTGCGGCACCTTCAGTGAGAGGGAAGGGGCAGGAGTGGTGTGTGTGTGAGTGTGTGTGTGTGTTGCTGGCAGCGAAATTGAAAACTGCAATTGACACTGAAACTGGATATGAATATGTATGTGAAGCGTTGAAGCTGTTGACTGGCAGTGGGAACGAGGGGGGAATGAAGGAAGGCGGTCTGTTCTGTGGGCTCTGTTTTCCTAACACTTGCCTGCTTGCCGCCTTCTGTGGCTGGCGGCTGTTGTTGCTGCTGCCACCGTTGCGCCTCGGTTGCCGCACGAGCACTGGTTGCACGGCGGAAACGCTGCCACAGGCGCAACCTCAGCCGCAGCAGCCGAGCGCGAGTCGAAGGCGCAACGAATGCGGCACGAGTCCGTCTGCCAATTGGGCGGCATCAACATTTGTTGCCAGCTTCGCTTGTGCTTGCGCTGGCAACATTTGCTGGCAACATTGCGTCGACAACATTTGTTGGCAACATTTGGCATGTTGCGCTTGATTGGACATTGGCAATTATTAACGCAATTATCACTGCATCTTGTTGCATCTCGCGGCAACATGTCACGTCTGGCCAAAACTAACGAGCCGCAATTAGCTAAGGAAATTATGAGTGGCAAACTTTCTCCTCTCCGTCACCCGGCATCATCATTAGCCGCGGCCATGCTCATCATCGTCTTCATTATGCTAATCATGTTGGCACTTTAAAAAGTTGCTGGCTTCTCCTCTGCCATGGGGTTTAATTTTCAGTTCTTATTGCACTTAATTAAGTGAAACTTGAGCTTATTCCCCACCTCCCATTACCTCCTCCGCCCCCGCAACCGCCCCCGCCGTCGCCCCGCCCCCTCGCTGACGAGGCTGTCGCGTCTGTTGCAAGCTGCTTAATTTATGCGCGATGCGATTCCGTCTCCATTGCTGATGATGTGCATGTCAAAGCGCTTGACAATCAGATGACAATTCCGGCCATGATAATTCCAGCTAATTGCCTCAGATTTTGCTGTCAATCAACTTTCGTCGGAGGCGGCGCTCAACGCGGCCAGGGCCAGGGAGTCTTCAGGAGCGAATAGCTGAATATTGTCTGAATGTGGCCCGAAAAGTGTTTGATGTAGTATTTGTTTTTTGCTGAATATATGTGTGAATGATGCCTGATGTATGCCTGATGGATGTGCGTTGGATTAATGCTGGATTGAAGTCTGATGTATGCTTGATTTATGTCTAATGATTGATGATGTACGCCTGGATGGATGCCAAACAGACATCGAATGGATGCAGAATTTATGTTAGATGTATGCCGGATTGAAGTCTGATGTAGGTGACTTAAAAATATGTGATACTCGCCTGTTGATGCTCTATTTAATCTGATAGGTACATCAAGATTGATAATTGACTTAGATATTCCATCATTTATGTCTGATTGATGGGCATTTTCTTCAATATGAGCCACATTTGTGGCTTGCGTATGCCTGATGTATGCATGATGTATGCCTGGTGTGTGTCTTACATAAGTCACGGTATGACTGAAACTATTGACTGTCTTCTAGATGCGAGATTCTGACCAAAAGATAAAATGTTGTTCCGTAGCTGACAGTTAGCTTCCTGATTTATGTCTGGCTGATTGCTGGGCTTATGATTGATGTTTGATTGATGCCTTATAGGTGCTCGATTTATGTGTAACGGAAGTCAGATTAATGTTTGCCCTGCTTCAGAGAGTTGGCAAATTGCATTTTCCGACGCCTTTGAGCACTTTAAATATGAAAAGACTTTCAATAAACGATATAACGCATTATTTGCTTTGCTGAACCGAGCCCGAAATGCAATTGGCATGTGGATTTACATGCAGTCCGTGGCTGAGAGCGGATGAGAGACGGCATCATCTGTTCGGGTCAGTGTATAAAAGTGAAGGGGGGGAGGGGGACGACCAATGGTCACTACTTGGAGCTGGGCGTGATTGCGCCGAGGCCATAAAGTATGCAGCAGGCGATGCTCATTGAATCCGAGATACGGCGGGGTAATCGAAGTCCAAGTCCGCATCCCACGTATAATCATCATAATGGCAAATTATATATAATAATAAAATATTTCGTGTTCAAACTACCAACAACTTTCGACCAGTGTCTAGCTGTCGTTGAGTGCCTACTGTGCGTGTGTGTGGGTGTAAGTGTGTGTATTTTCCATAGCATATGCGTACGTGTTAGTGCCGGTCCACAGACATTTGCCAGTGCTTCGTAGTTGGGCGCAGTCCAGTCCCTGCTCGGGCGACTTTAACTGGAATCCGGCTGTGTTTGCTTGACTTTAAGCCAGTTTCGATTGTGCACGGCGTGACAATGGCCCGTTTCCAAATCAATCGTCTGCGTGACTGCGACTCTGACTGCGACTGCTGCCCCCGCCCGCCCATAGGTGGCGCCACAGCGCGAGCTGCTTCTTCGGCTCCTTTTGTGCGCTGCATGCAAAATTAGTCGGCGACGGCAAAACCAAATGTTTGCCAAGACCTTGAGTGCCCCAACCTCCCCCCCCACCCTCTTACTCCCGTCAATGCACATTTGCTTTAGATATCCGTATCCGCATCCGTTTCCGGGCTCGCGTTATCGTTATCGTTATCGATATCATTGCGATGCTGCGCAAATTAAGAATTTTAATTTTGTTTGGCTCAGCTTTTGGCTTTGGCCTTGCGTGATATAGCCAAAAAAAAAAGAAAATTCAAGTAAGCACGTTGCAGTCGGGTGTAACCGACTGCGCAATACTCGTTCACAGTATATTAACAGCTCAAAACAGTCGAAAACTGTATTGATTATTATTGTTATTTTGGACAAATTTTGTTTTTTGTACAGATAAATTTGATTTTCTCACGGACAGACATTGCACAAGCCCAATATGCTCGTTTCAGCTCGTGAGCGAGTATAACAAGCTAAAAGCCTCGCCTTTCCGCCAAGTCAATTTGCAACTTACGCCCGGCGACCGCAGCAGCAACTGCGGCAGCAACTGAGGCAGCGACTGCGGCAACTTCGCCTCGGCAAAGTGTTCACTTCCTTTGTGCGGCAGCTCGGCTCAGTGGGCGGCGCGCAGCTTCCGACTCGCACACATCTTCGAAAAGGAGGGGGGGGGGGGGGGGGGCACAGGTCTACAAGCTATGGGGGCGGGGGTGTTAGCGCTCTAAGTGACGCTGCGGCTGGGTTCAAAGTTCAAAGCGAACATTTTCGATTTTGGCATTAATTAACGTTAGTAAATTAGCGGCGCAGCTGCAACTGCCACCTCATCTTCAGCTGCTCAAGAAGAAGAAGCAGGAACAGGAGCAGGAGCAGGAGCCCCGGCTGGGTGTCGAGTTCATTGATTCGCAATCAACGCGGACCGCATTTGATTTATTCGCTGTGACAAGGGAGCTGGGATTGGGGAGGGCGTGGGTTTATGAAATTGTGAAACTTTAGCCAGGGCCAGGCGCTGTTTAATAAACAACATTTAACGGCGTCCAAATCAATTAGGTGCCGCACAAAAGTGCCCTTAAAATAAAGCGAACAAAGTCTCAAGTTTACAATTATTTCAAATTATTCCAGTAGGGAAAGTAGGCATAAGAGAAAAAGAGAAGCTTTTTTTATAAAGTGAAAATCGACTTGAAGTACTTTTTAGTATATTAGATTTAATAGATAAGATATCCCTTACCTCCTTACAGCCGCTGAGTATTTAATTTCAATTTAGTTAAGCTAACATTTTTCCATCTTCCTTTTTCTACAGTTTTCAAATTGCTGTCTAGAAATCTCAGGTACAATAAAGCTAACGAAAGAAAGAGAAAAGAGAGAAGAGAAAACGAAAAATGCAGAAAACGGAGGTAGACATAATGGAGTCCTAGTTCCTGCTTACATTTACTCTGCCCTTATCTCTTTCCCCTTTTTTGTCGATTTATGTGTCTTAACCTTAAGCTCTTAACCATTATCACATTTGAAGGCTCAATTTATCCTTACTTGATATCCTGAACTTTTTCATCTCTTTTCCTTTTCCGTATCTTTTCTTATGACAAAGCTTTTCCTTACTATGTCCAACTCTTCCAATTAAACTTAACTTAAACTCCATTTCTTCACCTTTTCCGACAACTCCGTTTAAAATATATTTTTTAAAGCAATCCCAAGTCTACTTTATATGATACTACCAAATTCTCTGTGTTCTTTCTACTAGGGCAACGATTCTTGTATTATAATTAAAGTTAAAAGTATTCTTAAACTTCCCTTTCAATTTCTCTTCCTTTCTCCATGATTTTTTTACGCAATCTTTCTAATTCCTTTTAAATTTAATTAAAGTAAAAACCGCATAATTGTTATATATGGTTATTTATTAATAATAAAAATAATCGGTTATCGAAACACCTTGAATAGTATTAATTGCTTAAAGCCCCCTTCCCCATGCGAACTCCGTGCTGTCGTCTCTAATGGCCGCGCGGAAGCCAAATTGCAAAATGTTGTGTGAAAAATGTTTAGCAATATTTTATTAGAGCTCTTTACGCGAAAACTCATCAGGAAAATGTGTGAACAACACCAATCGCAGATAGCAACAGCTGTCGTTGTCATTGCTGTTGTTGTTGTCGTTGTTGTTGATGTTGTTGTTGTTGTTGATGATGATAATCGGTTGTGGAAAGCAGCAGCAGCAGCGACAATGACAAACTGATATTAAAGACGCATCAGAATTTATCAAAATCGGAAAATCGCAAAAAATCACGCTAATAGAAAAAGTTGTGGGCCACAACAGCAGCCGTTGATGGGTTTTTCAAATGCTGTCCAAGAGGGTATATCGGCATGGGCGTACATTATGCAACGCATAGTTAAAGCTTCAAAAGAGCATATTGGGTCTGTATAATGTCCGTCTGTCCGTATGAACGCAATTTTGTTCGTCGCTATTGAAGCTAGAAACCTAATAATTGGAATATACACTCGTGTATACCCGCGTTGGATAAGCTGGTAAGATTTTTTGGCTACGCCCACTAAAAGCGTGGCAAATTGATTTAATCTATACAACTCTCTGAGTTTTATATTTAGACATAATAATATAAATATATAATAATAGTAATAAAACCGAAAATCCACATATCCGACAATTTTAGACTTTTTATATCTATCTATCTACTATATAGCAATATATATAATATATACATGTAGCTACCAAAGGAACAATTCCGTAAAATGCAATTCTTGTATAAAAAGTTGTCCCGTTTTTAAATGAAAATGCGGTAAAGGCCCAAGGCCCAAGGCCAGCTAGGGAAAGGGTATAAAACATAATTGTTGTGCATGTCAGCTTTGGCTTGATGTCTGTCTTTCAAGTTGTTGCAGCTGTCGTTGCTGTTGCATGTGGCATGTGGCAAGTGGCAAGTGGCAAGTGGCATGTGGCATGTTGCTGGCTGTTGCTGCCAATGCCGGCCATAAAAATGATTTAAATGCCAACGCATTGTTGCATTATGTCGCCGACTGTCTGAGTGAGTGAGTGAGTGAATGGGCGAGCGAATGAATGAGCGAATGAGTGAATGCTTGACAAGTTCTGGCCGCGTTGTCTGTCTCTCTTCGGGCCATGCATCACGTTGATGGCCGTCGTGTTTTGGCTCAACTTCGTTATGGCCGTCTTTATTTACTCCGTCTTCAACTTTAGCAGCCGCTTCAATTCCTACTGCATTTGCATCTGCATCTGAATTTTCCGCATCTCATGCTGCTGCATACTTAATGCATTTTAATTTTATTTTATTGCTTTAGTTTTGACCAGGACCGACGTCGCGTCTCAACTTGTGCTTTGTTTTCGTCTTCCTCTTTCTCTCTCTCTCTCTCTCTCTCTCTCTCTCTGCCCCTCTCTCCTCTCTGTCTGCGCCCCTCTTGGCCATGTTCTTTGGCTATTTGCTGTTTGGCTTGTGTCTTGTGTTTGTCTACTTTCATTTGTTTACTTGTGTTTCATTCGGTTAAGTGCTTCCTTGATTGTTTCGCCCGCGTCGCTTCTCGCTTTAACTTCTTCATTTTCAGAGGGAGCGGCGCTCTCCCATCTCCATTTCCATCTCCATCTCAATTTCCATTTGTGGTACTCTCAGTTATTATCTGCTAAGCAGACTTATTTGCCAGTCCATTCGCCAGAGTTGTTAACATTGTTTTGGGGCTCACTTGCCAATTGGCCCACACACACAGCAACACCCACTCGCACACACGCCCACACGCTCGCACACACTCGATTCGCATAGTTTATGCTGTGGCGCTTTGTTGTTATCGCCCATCCATTGGCCATAAATATTCATCCTTTATGCATACATTATTTTAATGAATTATTGATTTCGCTCAATTTGATAGCATTGACTGCAAAGTGAACGAACCGAATTCTGAATACCCTGTTCAAGTTTCTTTCAAATTTAAAACGTATATCAATTACATTTACATTTAAATACTTCCTATTTTATTCTATCGACACGCCCTATGATAAATATAATAATATGTAATATTTCATTAAGCGGTCAATAAATGAGTTTTTGCTTGCAAAACATAAAAAATTATATAGCCTCCATTGAGGACACAGTCAACTAGAGATTTATAAAGCACATCTTCTAGGGTATTTAATATTCGGCACCTTAATGATTTTTTGTCTTTTTTGTTTTATTAATCCCTAATTTATAAATATTTGTATATTTTTTTATACATATATAAATAAATGGCTTCACGTTTAAAATTTCTTTTGATTATTTTAATACATTTTATGAAATTAAATTACTAAAGTTTATCTATAAGAAATAAAGTATGTTAAAACTAAATTAATTAAATTAGGTACTTTCCTATCTTCATAAATCTTAGATCAAATTGCGAAAATGATAATATTCTGTTTATTTAGTTATGTATGTTTAAAAAGAATATCATTAAATTAAAGTAATCAAAATTACTGAAATACATAATTTTTTTTTGTGTTTGTCAATATTTTAGGTTAAATCAATCAAAATACTCTCTATTAATTATTTATATAAATGTTTATAAAAAATGATCATTGGAATTAAGCAAACGAAATACTCTCTTATGATTATCTATTCATTTGGCTATTACAGCCACTTGAATCTAAATACACAACACTTTACTACTCTGAGGCCCCTTATCCTAACTATCCACTACTTTCCCCTACCTCTCTCTTATTAGGCCTCAATATTTCTTGGGTTTCATTTCCATATAATTTATAAAGCTCAACACGCATTGAATAGATATTTGGGGGAGTAGTTCATTGATGGCTTCGCTTTGAATTTGCTGCCCGCTTTGTGTTCTGGGGTTTTGTGTGGTTTTTGTGGCCTCAAATAGCACTTTGAGTGTGTATGTGCATGCGTGTGTGTGTGTGTGTGTGTGTGTGTGTGTTGTGTATGTCCCTTGCAGAACGCATTAAGAGCAATAAAGGCGCATCTATTCAATTATATCGATGCCCTCGTCCTGCACCTGCCCAAAAGCAGCCTTCGCCTTGGCCTCCATTTCTATTGCTTTTAGGCCAACATTTTTCTGGCAGGACGATCAACTCCTTCATATATGTATATATGTATGTATTTACATACATATGGCACCAGTGTGTGGGCCGTGTGTCATTTTAATGGATGACAAGAACATTTTGTTACCCTGTTCCCATTAAAAATGGGCAAAGAAAAGGGTATAATGGTTTTTCGCAAATGAATGTAAGCCTTGAAAATATCACACCATTAGTATTAGAGTTATTGTAATTATCGATAGCCCGAACTATTTTTTAATCGATAAATATCGGTTTGTTGCCAAAACCATTTTTGCATAATTCGCATCTCTTATTCTAGGTGCCAGACGAATATCTAAATTTTCTATCTATCTATCTTTCTATCTAATATCTAATATTCTTAAAATCGATAATTATCGATCGAAGCATACTTCAAAATTCTATTTGAGCAAAAGAAGTTTCCTTTCTTAGGCTTTATTAAACACACAGAGAATTTCAAGTATATTTAATCTTTCTTAAAAGTTTATGCCAAAGTCTTATGTAAATTAGTCAAAGTTCGTGATACCCTATAAATTGTATACCCTGCAAATTGTATAATTTGATCAAGACTTGAACGAGAAGGAATAGTGTAATAGCTTATTATGCATGCATGGGTAGAGGGTATCTTCTAGTTGGGCACGGGAGGCATTTCGCTTTATTTTTCGTGATGACCCCTCAAGCCCCTCCTTGCGCTGTCGTCGCCTTTGAGAGCTTCTGCATATTATTTATTGTATTAAAAATCCATTAGTGATTTTTGAAACTTGTGGTCGCCATCTTTCATTTTCATTTTAATTTTCATTTTCAGTTTCCATTTACATTTTGACGTCAATAAAAGCGACACCCGGCCAGACACTCACCCATGTCGCTATGTTGTGGCCAATAATTGCATTTTGGTTGAGCCAACGCAGCAGCTGTTGCAGGCGCCGCAATCTGCGTCCTGCTCGAGTTCAAGTCGGCTGCTCGGTCTTAGACTGAGCGCGACTTGACCAGCTTGCAAGTACAGTTGCGTCAAAGGTTGCTATGACAAAAGCTTTAACAAAGAACTAGCGAACTTAACTTGAACTGGAACTGAAAAATAGCTAAGATAAATTGTAACGAGAGCGAGTGGAAATAAACGAGTAGCGAGCCCACAGCGATTATCCATGAAGCGCAAGTGAATGGAGAGAGTAGAACGAGAGCGTATTAAAACGGGCGAGTAACGAGAGATAAAAGCGAGAGATGAAACCAAACTAGCGACTGAATATTTATCGAGAGTTAATTGCTATTAATTTTTATTATGAATTATTACGGAGCAACAACAGGTAACGAGAGATTGCGCAAAGTAGCGAGTAGCGAGAGAATCAATCCACTGATGGAAATGATGAAGTTGGCTGCAGTGAACTGTACTTGAGTCATCAAAATATATATATATATATGCCCCAACTGCCGAGTAACGAGTAAAGCATTGTAATTGATTGATTGAGCGCATTAAGTCCGCAGCAGAGCTGTACTTAATATAAAAGTTGAAATGGCACGCCCGTGGCTTCGATTGAGCAGCGCCGGCTCCGATCTCCCGATCTCCCCCGCCCAACTGCAAGCGAGTGCGTCAACGGGAAAGTCGCGCCATTTATGCAGAAAGCAAGTTGCAGATAAGTGCGTTGCGTGGCCAAACTACACTCAAAGAAGCGGAAAAATGGGAGGGGGGGCGACGAAGCCAAGTGCTAATATCTCGTGTCGGGCATTTGCCTGTTGCCTGCTGCCCGTTGCCAGGGATTAAAGTTGCTTGCATAATTTCAGGGGCATAATGAAGCTGATGCTGCAGTGAAGCATCCGAGGGAAGGGTGCGAGGGGTGCGGGGTGCGGGGGTAGAGGACTAGCAACACGAGCTTTGGCATCAGCATTCAGCAAGAACATCAGCATCAGCATCAGCATCAGACTGTTCTGGCATTAATAAAACTTTTCATTTAAACAACGCAATGGCCCCTGCCCCGCCCAGCCCCGCCCCGGTCTCCATTGAGGCGGACAAACAAACGGCGCCCGAGGGGGGAGGGGATTTAAGCTGGGTCCGTCAAGCCACTGATTGGGGTCATTATTAAATAAATTGAAAGGCATTTCCGTTGACATGCGAATGCTGCCCATGATGAGCAACAACAACAACAATAACTACAACAGGAGCAGCAGTAAGGATAAAAAGAAAAGGCAAAGGAAGACGAAGACGAAGAGGAAGCGAGAAACAACAACACAAAGCGGAATCCAAGTGCTTTAGTTGTCTTTTGTGGCAATTCAAGAGGCTTCATTCAATCTTTTAACGTGATAAACAACCTAATGCACACGCACACACACACACACACACACACACACACACACACCACACACACACACTCACAAACATACTCAAACACCCATCAATGGACTGCTTTGAATGTACTCTGCACTTTGGCCTGTAGAGCACTCGGCCTCCGACTAAATTGGATTGGATAATGGCAGATAATGCACTACAAAGCCCAATTCAAGGATATACAATCGATAAAAGGTTGCCAAGCTATCGATAGAAGGCAAAGCACACGAATCGGATAATACAAAAAGATCGCTTGAAGGACAAACGCGAGCTTGAAATATTAGTTAAGGTTCAAGATTTGGCTAAGGTTTAATTGGAACTATATAAATACAGTTAGGCAAGGACTACAGTTGGGTTTAAGGTTATGTTTCATATTAATGCCAGTGTTAAGGTTAGGGTGCATGCTAAGAATCAGCTAAGAATCAAGCTAAAGTTGAATTTCATTTGTCATGTCCATAACAATTAAAGAGAAAGATATGTAGATAGATGATGGCCAAAAATCGATCAATTATCTATTTTATTTATATTTTTAATCGTTGACCCGATAGGAGGTACGACATCAAAGTCATGAAATTGTAAACTTTGTCAAAAACCTCACTTGTTGTTAAACCTGTTGTAACAGCCACTTTGCAGATACTTGTTGGCTCGTTTCGCTTGAAGCCCAAGTGGCACATGAAAAGTTAATTGGCTCATAATTTAGAATGGGCTGCAAAATGCAATTGAATGTTGAGTGCTAGTCGGGGAGCAATCCGAACTGCTGGCTGTAAGTTTCGGATTCATTTCAAGCACGGGAATTAAGCAGTTTGCCAGGTGGATGACAAAGCGACAAAGACCACCCCCTTCACCCCCCCCCCTCAGCACTCTCTCCCTCCCCGCACGAAGGTTTTTAATTGAAAGCAAACAACACTTTCGCAAGTCGCTCGACTCTGGGCCAAAATCTTTGTGGCCTAAAGTCCAGAAAATGTTGTTTGCATGCGTGTCGCTGACAAGAGATAACCAGCGGCGTAGGGGGTAGAGGGGGTGTTGGGTCTGTGGCAGCTGTAGGGTCTGGGGCCAGCGCATAAAAGTGAAAAACAATTGAACCCTTGGGCAAAATTGGTTTTGACAATGTAAATAAATAAAACACAAGCATAAATATTTACTGCTGGCGGCAGCAGGAAACGAAAAGCAGCCAAAAAAAGGAACCAGCCGTAAAGCAGCCAAAAAAGGCAACCCACGGCAAGCCTTCAAAAAGAGGCAAGCGAAACTCGGCCCAAAGGCGGGCGCCCGACTAAAGTATTTACAGCCTACTCCAAAAACTGACGTAAGCGTTGAGATTACAGCAGCTACCCCGCCCCCGCCCCATTACCCAAAAGCGGGCTGACCTTTGGCAGTCAGTAACCAGTGCCCAATACTCATCCCAGCCCCCTCTCAGCTATGGCTTCAGCTTTGGCTTCAAATATTGCCAAAAGGATTTGCAGCTCATTTCATGCCAAACGCACTTGTGCCCGACCCTACCCCTACCCTACCCCCTCCCCAGCACCTCCGAAGCGCCCCCACCTTGCGTTCAACCCCGCGGCTTAACCCTTGTGCTAATATTTGATTGTGCTGCCCGTTTAATGGGCAGCTCACATTTTTAACTGTCTGTTTTGGAAACCCAAAAAATGCCCAAAACGGGGGCAATAAGTTTTCATTTCTTGTTAAGATTTTGTATCAAATCAAAAGAAATTCAATTTGGAAAATAAATTCAATTTGAATTTAACTCTTCATTCAGCAAAATATGATATTAAATCTAATGAAAAAGTGCAGCTACTTGAACTGAGGGAGAATTTAATATTAAGTTTGTGTGGCCAGAGAGAAGTAAAGTTAGGTTATGTTTGGAGAGTTTCGATAGACAATAAGTTGATGCCAGATTTTGGTTGAACTACTTGTTATATGCAACACAATACTTAAAGGAAACTTATAAATATATCTACTAATTTTAATCTTGAAGAAGAGTTACGTAGGTGAATTCTCTTGAGTCTAATGTAAGGTTAGGGTGACTTACTTTTGATTTCGAACAGCTTAGATGAGTAAATAGCCATGCAAGCATATTCCTAAAAGATATTCACGTGAAAAAATAGGTAGAGTGAGGTTAAGATTGTTTATACCATAAATATATATGTATTACGACAAAGTAGCATTTTCAATCTAAAAGTTTATTAATATACATATATTTATCGAAATATGTGAATGTGTATCTGTATCTGCATCTGTATCTGTATCTCTATCTGCTTCTGTATTTGTAATTGTATCTGTATCTGTGTTTGTAACTGTATCTGTATCTATATCAGTATCTGAATCTCTATCTGTAGTATCTGTATCTGTAACTGAATATTTATCTGTATCTGTATCTATATATTTTTTCATATCTGTATCTGTGTTTGTAACTGTATCTGTATCTATATCAGTATCTGAATCTCTATCTGTAGTATCTGTATCTGTAACTGTATATTTATCTGTATCTGTATCTACATATTTTTTCATATCTGTATCTGAATTTGTAACTGTATCTGTATCTGTATCTGTATCTGTATCTTTATGTCTATATCATAAGTTTTCGAGTACGCTCCAGTAAAGAACAAGTAAGATGGCTCTAGTCGGGTGCCCCCGACTAAGAGATACCCTGAACCCAGCGGCTCTTTTCATTCATACACACATTCACTAAGTCACACACACACACACACACATACACAAACGCATGCAGCAAGTTGCGCACTTTACACATCGGCTGCCCCTCTATGGGAAATGAATTCTTGAATAACTTCTAAACTAAGAGTATGATCGCTATGATCAGCGTTTAATAAGAGCATCCAAATCTATGTACAAACCAAAGCGCAAGTCTGTAGTATTTGATTTGCGTTGGGGGGCGAATGGGGAGGTATCCAAAATCCGAAATATTTTTAACCTTTATTTTACGAGCACATATTAAACCAAATTTGATGGCTCTAGCTCTTATAGTCTCCGAGATATGCCAAGAAAACCAAGCCTTAAAATCGTACAGACAGACAGACGGATGGACGGACAGACGGACATGGCTAATTCAACTCACCTCGTCGTGTTGATCAAGAATATATACACTTTATGGGGTCGGAGATGCTTCCTTCTGCCTGTTACATACATTTGCACAAAAGCATTATACCCTTTTTACCCATTTTCAATGGGTTCAGGGTATAAAAACCAGTTGCTGAATGAACTGAATGTTAGCAGAGGCCGTCTGATTTTTCTTTTCCGGCAAATGCAATTTGATGCTGGATTTTACAGCTGTGGAGTATTAACACATGAAGTGGCTAAAGCCATCGAAAGGCAACAGAATCATCTTTACGTGCATGCTCAGGGCAGGAGTATGGGGTGGGAGGGGGAGGGGGAGGGAGGGAAGTGGGTGCATGTCGTGCTGCGTGGCTTGCCTGGAGTTTTGCGTAAGACCAGCTACGAATCGGCCATAATAATTTTCCGCGTAATTTATTTGAGCGCCATAATATCATATTTTAGACACACACACACACACGCACACACACGCACACCTAACAAATGAGCCTTGCTGTACGGTGGGCGTGGCTGTGGGCGGCTTGGAGTCGCTTCCGCTGAATAATTTAAACGGCGCACATGTGCGCGAAAAAGACGCCTGCTGGGAGAGAGAGAGAGGAGGGGGGAGGGTGAGGTCACGTTTAAATAGGCGGAAGACGATTATCAGACAGTTTGCACACAATGTTGTCGACATCTCCTGTGGGCTGGGGCTGGGGCAGAGGCAGGGGCCAGAGGTGGGGCCAAGGGTCGGGGTTTAAGCACACATTTATTGCCAAAATTAAATGACAATGTAGTTGAAAAGCCATAAGAAGCAGAGTGGGGAATGCACGCGAAGATAGCAGCGAATGCCAGTGGGGTAGGTAGGTGGGGGCTGCTCGCACAGCACTTGCATGTCGCTCATATGCCACACGAGGCAGCAGCAGCAACTCAAGCTGAACAATTTTTCAACAAGTTTTATGCAATTTCCTTGGCAGCCAAGCCCCAAAACCCCTCTGCTCGGAAACCCACCCCAGAACACAGCATTGTGCGTGTGTGTGTGTGCGTGTGTGTGTGCGTGTGTGTGGCACTCGCGGCATCAGTCCAAGTGTAAAGGAATTTTAACGCTTTGCCGTTAAATGCCGCTCGCTCGCAGCTGCAGATTGTTTGGTTTAACTGTGGCAACAAAGGGGCATCGAGGGGGGGCGGAAAGAAGGCGGGGTTAGGCATGTGGCATAGAGGGTTCGGGGTCGCGGTCGGGCTTCAGCTGGGGGCAGAGCTAAGAGCGTCGTCGTCGCTTTTGTTAAACTTTTGCGTAAGATTGCGCAGTAAATTGTCGAAAATTAATTTTCATGTTGAAAAGCTGCAAATTGCGTGGAGCAAAGGAGATGGCAATAGAGCGAAAGAGAGAGAGAGAGAGAGAGAGAGGGAGAGGTGGCCGCACTGCGAAGCTGCTGGAGTGCCAAGTGTTAGCTCAAGGAGTTGCCTTTTGTCAATTAATTTCCTCAATGCTTTTTTGCCTAATTGAAATTTTATGGCCTGAGCGAAAGAGCGAGATGGACAGAGCCAAGGATGGCAAGAGACAGCAACACATACAGCTATTAGGCCCATCAGACACCTCCAGGAGCAGGCGGAGCAGCAGGGGCTGGCCAATTGAAATATGTTATGACTCATAATCGCATTCGCAAATCCAAGCTGAGCATTGTAATTCAATAAGAGTTTATTAAAACGATTTAATAATCAATTATGGCTAATGAATGGCGCCCGAATGCGCTAGTGAATACAAACAAATGTGAATACGAATACATACAGACATACATACATATGTATGTGTGCGAATATGAACGGGAATACGCAAAAGATATTCAATGTGCGCCAATTGTTTTCGACCAATAATAAGATAGAATGTACGGTTAGCTGATACCCTGTACTTCCAGAAGTTCACATGAGTTATTTAATTTAAAAAAAAGGGTGCTTTGGCGGGGATTGTCTGACTAGCAGATACCCTGTACGCAGCAAAAAGATAAATATTTTGAGTGTGTAAATTAATATGCCCAAAAAGCGGGTGGCAGGGGAGTTGGCTATTGATTGACAGACAGACGGATATGGCTATAACATATATATACTGCCTTTGGACACAACCATTACACCCTTTTTACACTCGTTCTTACTTATTCCTAACCAATTTGAATGGTAGTTAAATGTATAGAAAATACCTTTGTAAATATTTATTTAATTACATAAATTATGTTTTATGGATACTCAGATACTCAGGACACCCTTCTCCACTCGCTAAGAACTGGGTATAGAAACAACCACAAATTAAATGCATATCAATCGCATAGCTAACAGTGCTTACTATTTAAATGGCCACTCATACAAACAGACCCGCACACACACACACACACACACACACACGCACACACACAAGTGAGAGGGCTCTCAACGTCGCCCATTACATATTCAAATGTGTTTAATCCATTTTGTTAGATTCGTTTGTGTATTTTGATACATGATTAAATGACATTAAATACCATTTAGGCCTAAGCGGCTTTCGTTTTCTGCTTCTGGCACAGCGACGCCACAAATTAAGCTCAAATTGAGCGTAGTTCGGACATCCATAAGCACAGATACACGCACGATATTATTATTTAATAGCTAGCTGACAAGTTAAGCTGATGTGGCAGCTCTTTTATTTAATGACAAGGTGGCAATGGGGCTTACATAAAAACAATTTTTAATACTGCCAAAACTTGCCAGTTGTAAATTTTATAATAAAATTGATATTCATCTTAAGCTTAAAGAACCAAGCCAAAACAGGTTCAAGCCAGACTTAAGCACGATAAGTCTGGGCTTTAAAAAATAATAACAGAAATTCGGACACCTTTATTTATAGATTTGACAAGAAATCAATTTCAACCAGCTTTAAATTCGGTTTAAACAGGTTTTAAACAGGTTTAATTTGGTTGAAATTAGGTTTCGAGCAGGTTTAAACCTAGTTCGAACCAGCTTTTTGTCTAACCAAATGGCAAGACGTACAAAGCCTTTAGATCCGATTGCGTAAAATGTTCACCGGATTAAGCAGCGTTCAAAGCAGCGTTCAGTTCCGCTTGAACCCAGTTTAAAACCCGCTCCAGCCCATTACACTAGAGTTTCTAAAGGGCCCAAAGTCAGTGCAATCAACGGATTAATGTGATTTGTGAGTCAACGTAACAGCCATGTCTGCTGCTTAGCCGGAGAGCAAAGCTGGCAAGGATTAGGCGACCACAACAACGGCAAGCACATATGGGGAGAGTGGAGGGGCGGAGGCAGGGACAGGACCAGGACCAGGAACAGGAACAGGGGGAGGGGGAGGGACAGGCAACAGGCGGCAGTCGATGCGTTGCTTTTGCGCCTTTTTGTCGCTTACGCTTTGTTTTTTGCCATTCGTTTTTGTTGACAACGTCGCAAACACGGTTAGGCCCAAGTCCTTGTCCGTCTATCCGCCTGCCCCCCACCCGCCAGCCTTTAGCTCTCTCCCTTCAACGAACGCGTTTTTGTTGTTAATTACAATTATGATAATGAATCTTACAAAAGACTAATTAGTATGTTAAAAATGTTGGCGCACACAAAAGCTGCGGATTTATACTTTTACCTGTCGCCCCACTCAGGTGTGTGTGCGTGTGTGTGTGCGTGGGCGGTGAGTGTGTGGGTGTATGTGTGTGTTTCAAGAGCTCTCCTCGTTATGTGGGTCCCTTTTTGAATGGGCCACAAGCATAAGGGCAAAGCAACAATAACAACCAAGGCCTGTCGCTGGTTTCAACTTGATGTTATTTAATGTGTTGCGAGCTAATTTTGATGCCCTTACATGGGCGCTACCTATGTGTGCTTGTGTGCGCGTGTATGTGTGAATAAAAGTGTGACCCACAAGTAAGCCAAATCATATGGTA
Source organism: Drosophila colorata (assembly GCA_035041545.1). Taxonomy (NCBI): domain Eukaryota; kingdom Metazoa; phylum Arthropoda; class Insecta; order Diptera; family Drosophilidae; genus Drosophila; species Drosophila colorata. The sequence goes on along the minus strand of JAWNLD010000295.1, from coordinate 624,147 downwards.
CAAAAATCTGAAAAAACTTGGGTAAAACGATTGCAATAAATTAATATTAATATATATAATATAAAAATATTAATATATTTTATAAGCAATTTAAAGGTTTATTAAACGTGACTTTCTTTGCTCCACAGTTAGCTGGAACTGAAATTAAAGCTGGATATCATTGAGAAAGTGATGATTGAAGTTCTTTTCTTTTAAATGCGCTCATTAAATTTTTAGAACTGATATGGATACGTCTAGTTCAGTGGAAAAGGTACAATTTTTAGAACCATTATTCACAAACGGGATTTGAAAGGATTACATTCATTTTGAAAATTATAAAAGTCATAAAATTCTCTACACTCAAAAGAACACCGTTCCAAAATATAATAATTAATAATAATAATTAACATTTCGTCGTGCAATATTCTTCATTTAAATAAAATAAATTTCTCGTTTCTTACTAAAAAAAAAATAAATAAATAAATTTCTCTGTCTCTCTCTATTTTCTCTGAGTGTATTTATAAAATTTACTAAAGCTCGCATTTACAGTTTCTGAGATCGCTGAAGTTAAAGTTGACAATTACTTAGCTTTTTTTTTGCTGCAAAGGTTTTGACATTTTCCGGCTTGACGTATGCATTTCCAAACTGAACGTGGGCAATAATTGAGGCAATGACGACATGAGGCAATGACGAGCGCATTAAATATCAAATGAGATGTGGCTATTTATTTAATTGTGACATCTGCAATAATCAGTCAAATAAAATAAAATATGTACCGCGAGAGGGAGAGAAGAATACGTGTGTAAATATATCGATATATGCATGTGCATATGTATATACAGTTGTATCCATTAGGTTTAATCGGTATTTGAATGTTTCTGACATTCATATTCAATTGTTGCGGTTTGTTATTGTAATTGAAATGCATTTAAAATGTCGCATATTTATTTAGTTGAAATTTCATTTAACTGCAAACGCGGGCAGCGACAATTAACGCCACTAATCTGTACGAGATAGCACATTAGGCACGCCTATAGCTCGCTCACACACACACAGATACACACATATATACTCACAGATATCTGGTGGCAAGCTACATGCATATTTTATGCCCTGTGGCGGTTTTGCATTTGAAATCTGTTGACTCTTTAATCGATTTAGCAGCTTCGCCTGCTGCAGGCGACACATGAATTAGCCGGACAATGCCGGCATCGATAACAGAAGCACACAAACATCCCCCACTGCCCCGCCCACTTGCCGCACCCTAACAACCGCCATCTGCAGCAGCTAGTATATTGGCTTCAACGCAATTTGGCGTTCTTCTTCGATTTTTATTTTTTCTGCCGCCAACAAGTTGTAGATTTTTATTTTTCGATTTCGATTTGCGCTCGCACTTGCCGGCATTTGCATAGCTAAAGAGCCACGTCTAGACTTTAGTTTACACAAACGGTCTGCGGGAATTTATGTTTGTGCAAATCGATGTTTGCGCAAGCTTCGTGTGTTGTGTTGTGTAAATTGGCGTTGCACTTTGTGTGCTTTGTGACGATGAGGCTGATAGCCAAATATTATTTATATTATTGTAATATGTACAAATATATTATTTGAAAATTTGACATTTTATTTGTATTTTATTAACAGTGGTCGCTCAATAATTTGATTTATTTGCTGAAGCGAGCAGTGAGAATTGTTATACAATTCCAAATACTTGAGAGTTTATTTATTACTTTATATTTGTCATTTTATTTATTTTATTATGCTCTTTATATGTGACCAAATATACTTATCAGCATGGGAACAATATTTCTGATAGGTCCTTTAGGTATGAAATAAGAAATTTATTGTTCAAAATATAAAAACATTGTATATAGGTATTGGTGTATTTAATCTTTGGCACCCCGAACATAAATGTTATCTCTTGGTTAATTTTGTTCCTTTTACCCCGTGCACCGATTAAAAATCTTGGTCAACATTAAGAGAGAATTAAACATTTTTAAGTCCCTCAAATTATCGATAACTCTTTCATCCTAATCGATATCAGATAAATCCACCATCCTGTTATTTAGGCAAATTTCGAATAATATAAGACTTGAAGACATCAAATTTGGCACGTGCAAATCTATGTTTATATAACTATACTATAAAACACACACGCACATCCTTTCTTCCCGCTCTTCAGAGTAATCTTCCTTTTTTTTCGTTTGATTCCCATTCGATACCTTAGCTCGCAATGTACTCAATGCTCGATAAGCAGCTTTGAGTACTTAAACAAAATATTTTTGTCGTACGCCACTGTTGCGTAGCTGTTGTGTAGCTGTTACGCATGTCACTTCTCAATATAATCAATTAGAAAAACATAGTCACCAAAAAAAAAAACATAAATTGAAAAAAAAAATTAATTTTAAGAAAAATTTCTTGTTTTACTTGGCCTCGAGTTGCGTGTTGGTTTTGTTTTATTGTTTCCTCTTTCGTTTCGTTGTTGTGCCAATTGGAATTGAGCGCCGCTTTAACCGTACGTTGCACTGACCCCCAGGTCATGGGGAACACTGGCAACCTTTTGTGGGGCCCCAACTCTCGCATTAAATTCATAGAACAAGTTGCAACATTTAGCATATTTTAGGCGGGCAACGAAGTCGAACGAACCGACCAAAAACAACGCCGGCAACAACAACAAAGCGGCGCAAGGACAAATCCGGAAAGCGATTCACATTGCATCCACAGTCTGCTGGCGCTCCACGCTCCAAGCTCCTCAGTCCCCGCTCCCCGCTGAATGCTCCTCGCTCCTGCTCGTTGCGCTAGCCTGTCCCGGATATATATAAATGTGTGTGCGTGTGTGTGTGTGTGTGTGTGTGGACATGCGGATGTTGTGCGATGCTGTTTATGCCTTTTACATTTTCCGCCATAATGAATTCTATGTAGCTTCCCAGCATCAGGCAGTGGCAGCAGCGCACTGTGAAATTTCCAACTTCCGCTTTTTGCCAAGTTGACAACATGTCTGACCAGCTGCATATACCCCGCAGCCCACCGCACCCTCGCCGCACTCCATCCAAAGCTGTCTCTGATTCTTTACAACTTGCACACACATGAGCGACACTTTTGCTGTTCATGGGAACTGGTTCCACGTTCCGTTCTTCGTTCCGTTTAGTTGCTCGCTGATCTTTGGCATACCCTAGGACTTTAATTATTTTGAAACTATCCTTTTGCAGGTTTTTCGTTTTTAAAAGCCAAATTTTACTAGAAGACTTAGATAGTTTTATGCAACTTGGAAGTATTTTTTCAATATGGATTTTATAGGTAAGTAAATTCACAAAGAAAAGTGAAAATAACTTCTTTATATGTATGTATTAATTTTATAATTGTTACTAACGTTAGTATCAGTATTATGATTACAAATATTTTTATTATTATTTTGTTACTATTATCATCATTATTATTATTATCGTTTTCTTTTTGATTTATTTACTTAAATTTGTTTATGGTAAAAATTAAAGTATTTCAAAATTTTGATTCATATTATATTCCTGAGCCAGCCTAGTTCATCTTTCATTAAAAACTGACTTAGTTTATATTTGTGCTAATTTTTACATTTATATAATCACAAATTATTTTATTTTATTTACATTTTTTGTTGCACATTTATTTTATGTATAAAACTCTTAAGACTCTGCAAAACAGTTGAAAATTAGTTTTATATTCCACTCAAAAACAAATTGCAAGAAAGACCAACAAAAGTAATTCAACCAAAGATATTATTTAAATATTCATTCGTACGTTAAACAAGAAGTAGAAGCTCCAAAGTTGAAAAGAAACTTTTACTTGACTCCATATAGAAATCAAAATAAATTCATAAATGTATGAATATGCCGCTCTCAAAAGGTAGCCCCAGTTAGAGTATTTTAGCAACTTTTGCGCCTAATAGTTGCATGTCGCCTTTTTTGTACGAAAAGGATCTTTAGCAACACAGCTGTTGCCTCGTCCTGGCAACTGGGCAAAACTATCACACACTTAAGCGCATTACGGCGGACAGTCGAGGGCATTCCGGCCATGCAATTGCGGTGGTTGGTTAGGGGAAAAAGAAGGACTAAAACCAAAACAAATTTAATATCACAGCTGATGTGAAATATCCCCAAACAGACTGCAACTTATTATTTGAAAATAAACAAACTTTGATTGGGGCTTCAATTTCGTAAAGTGTGACCAAAGCAATAACTGTGGTTACACTGCAAGGCAAATAAAAGTAGACTGTGGAAAAACAGTTGAAACAAAAGACTTTCTAAAGAAAGAAATTGATGACAGTTGCATGAAATCACTTGAAGTAAAAACTACAGCAATTTGCTTTATAATTCGCAACTAGTTTAAGCAAGAGTTGTAATTCTAGTAAATAAATAGTGCATATAAATTAAAGTAATTAATTAAATAATGCCAAGAAGCGAACTTTGAATTACTTTTTTTAATTTGAATAATCGATAAATATCGATATATCGTTGTATTCGTAACACTCCTAGTTTAGGCACAAAACGAAAACATTTTCACTCACCGAATTGGCCTACTTGTCTGAGAAAAGCCCCCATTGGTTGTGCCCAAAACAATCAAAATTTATTCTGGCTCTGTCTCTTTCTAGCTCTTGAACTGTTAAAATCACTTTGGCCTTGAATTTCTTAACAAACAAATTAAATAGTTGGAGATATATTTGTGAGTCTCGAGCGAGACTCACCTAGTTTATTAGAAACATACTTATACATAAAACATTTCGACATACGAGCGAGTGCTGACCCATAAATCCCCATTCCGCCCTCAACGAATTGGCAGCCAGCCTGTGTGCATCAAATCGAGGCTCTACCGTACATTGGGAGTGATTCAACAAATTTATGGAGTTTGCATTTCTGTAGAAGGAATTTTTTTCATATTTTTTTTATAAGTAACTATTCAAAATTTTAAGTTTAAGTGCGACCAATAATTCTTGTTTTCTTCTTTTTTTTACAACAACTCAACAACAAAACTTTGTAGCGGTAAGTGAAAAGATTTTGTAATGCATTTTAAATCTCTATAAAGGATAAGTGGAGAGGGGGGAGCGGGGGTGTGGAGTGGGGAAAGGGGGGATTGGCTGCTTGCATTTTTTTAAAAGCTGTAATTTGCCTGAACTTGTGCACATATATGATATAGTGGCTTGGGCCCCACAAATACAATGTGGCACAAGCATCCCCTAACCCTTAGGTGGTGCCCATCCCCTCCCCCTCGCCCTCGCCCTCTGCCTGCTCGTTCCGCTTGTCGTTCCCATAATTTCCGTGCATTGTGCGTTCGCATCCGCAGCCGAAAGAAAATATTAAAATAAATTTGAATAAAAATGTCTGCAAAGATTAAATCGCCATGAGCCGACGTCGTCTGCAATTCCCAGACGTTTGCGCCAACCCCTTTTCGGCCGACCCCTGGCAAGCCCCAAGCCTCTCACTGCCACGCCTTCGCTCGCTCCTCTCGATTGCAGCTCGTGCTGTGGGGCCTTCTTCAATGCCCTTGCAGAGTGTATTTTAAGTTTGACATTTTCCATATTTGGTCTAAGCTGTTTTCAAGCTCACTTTCTAGTCTTTTCTTTCTTATAGTTCCTTCGATATTTCTACAACTTTATTTACATCGAAGAACTTTATCATAAAACTCTTATAGAATTACTCGATGAAAATTGCGTTTTTTCTGGCCAACTGGAAGGGTATTTAATCTGCGGCAACCCGAAGACAACTGTTTTTCTCCTTTTTTTTGTTGTTGTATTTTTGGCTTATTGTTGCGGCGTCGCCTGCCCCTGTCCCCTCCTGCCTCCTGCTGAGGAGGCTCTCAGCTCGGTGGCCTGGCAAAAATAATGCGTATCCGTTGCGGATTCTCTCGCTGGCTCCGGCTCCGGCATCAGTTCCAGTTCCAGTAGCCCGCTGCCCCGCCTCCCCCACGTTTAAACCTCTTAATTTGTTTATTTGTTTGTCGTTGCTCAGTTGTTGTTGTTGATGTTGTTGCTGTTAGTTGTTGTTGTTGCTGCTCGCTTTCACCTTTAAACAATTCCATTTACAAGCGGCGACAAATTTCTGTTTTTATTACTTTCGTTCTCAACTTTTGCGTTTTGTTTTTATTTTTATTTTCGGGTGGCAATCCTGCGGCTCTTTTTTTTTTGTTGGTTTTTGTTGAGTGGGCCTTTTGCCTTTGGGCCATAACAATAAATAAGTTAATTTAAATACAATAAACACAATTGAAGCTGTCGGCACTTGGACAGCAACTGCAATCGCAAAGTTAACCAACTACTTGGTTAATCTCAAATTACGCGATTTTTCCAGATAATTCTATTTAAGTTCAAAAAGTTTGCATGGGATTCAATTAATTTTTAAAGCTCTTTTAACCTGAAATGATGTACTAGAATTTCCATCAAATTGTATCTATTATTTGTATTTTTTTTTTCTATTTATTTTTTTTCTGTGAACCACTTTTGAACCATTTCTGAACCACTTTCGAGGCGGCTCAGTGACTTATTGGCTCTTACCAAGCGGTAAGGCATGTTGTTATTTAAGTATTAATATTTTAGCTTATTTTTTTGCCCAAACCCAATTTGCATAAATGGTTGGCAAACAAAATCGAACCAGTTTCTGTGAACCACTTTTGAACCATTTCTGAACCACTTTCGAGGCGGCTCAGTGACTTATTGGCTCTTACCAAGCGGTAAGGCATGTTGTTATTTAAGTATTAATATTTTAGCTTATTCTTTTGCCTAAACCAAATTTGCATAAATGGTTGGCAAACAAAATTTATCCAGTTTAAATCGCTGAACCAGTTTTTAAATCGTTTATTTACATAGATTCACTAGTCTTTTGAACTCATAGCTGGCAATGGCAGCCAACATTGAATCAGTTCTAGTTTTTTGAATTTGTACCTACTTTTGAATCGATCTCTATTTCTATCTCTTTCTCTGTCTACTTGCAGTCATGAACAATGAGTATTCTTATTTGACCGACATGCAGCAAAATTGTAAACTGTATGGCATGGTCGAGGTCGATCAAGTGCGCGCCGTGTGGAAGGCTCGCAAGTTTGCGATCCAAGTGCCCGACTCGATAGTGCAGAGCGGCCTCCTGCCCTCGATCTTCGACTGGCAGCTGCTGGGCCAGCTGATGCCGGCGGAGCAGGCCAGCGCCGAGATGTTGCTGCAGCAGCGCATCAACGATCTGGAGCTGATGAACAGCTTGACGACTTCGCTGCAGCGCATCCAAATACTGCCGGAGACGGGCCTCGATGTGGACGTGATCATGGGCCGGCCCAGCTATAACGTGCTCGTGCAGGACGACGGCAGCATCCTGGTCAAGGAGCTGCCCAGCCTGCACATCCATGTGTTTGCCGCCGAGACGCGAGCTGCCGCCGGACAGGAGTCGGCTGGCGTGGACGAGCCCAACCTCCTGGCCTCGGAGCAGAGGCAGCAGCTGTTCAGCGAGCCGGGCGTCGTCCTGCAGGACGCCTCGAAAGGCGATCACCTGGATCGTGTGGAGCCGGAGGAGTCCACAGATGAAGAGGCCACCGAGCTGGCCCAGGAGGATACCAACGATGAGCTGGCCGAATTTGAGGAATTCCTGGTGCTCAATCTGAAGGGCAATTGCGCAAAATTATCGGAATTGGATGTGGATGAAGATGTGGATGTGAATGAGGTGGTGGATGGGGATGGCGATGGCGTTGGCGAGGGCGACGGGGATGCGGATGCGGATGTGGATGTGGATATGGAGGAGGACGGGGATGGGGCCCCGTCGCCAGCCGAGGACGCCAATAAACCGATTCGGGAGCCCATCGATACCAGGATTCGACGTCGTCAACCATTTTGGATACGTTTCGGCAACTGGCTGCGCCAAAGTCTGCCGCGCCTCAATCAATAGCAGTCGACTGAAGCAATTGGGAGTCGAACTGGAGTCGAATAGAGCTCTCCACGCGTCAAACCCAAGCCCAAACAGTTTAGGATCACTCACATATACATATATATATACGATATATATAACTGAATTGACCTACCGAACCCCGTTCCGTCTCTGACCATCCATCAAAAGCTTGACTGTACCATACAAAAACTTTGTTCAGTGAATAGATCGAAAAAAATAAAAATATCTATGCACTCACATCCGCAGGAAAATGCAATATTGCGAATTTCTTAGTTATTCACAGTTGGGGGCGGGTTGGAGGCGGGTTGGGGGCGGGTTGGGGGGTAGCCATGTTAAATGCAAATCGCTTGGAAAAATACCAAATTCGTAGGTTGCCGCCCGGAAAAACCACTTGGCGGAAATTGCGCAAACAGAAGACGCTGCCAACGAAAACTTCCTTTTACGCTCAAGCGCATCCTTAAAGAAGACCAATCCCAGCCGTCCCCCCTCCCATCTTTTTCACATCCTGGGTGCAACAGCAGGACAATGGCTTCCTTTTTTTTGTCTGCTTCTTCAACTTGAGCGCAATCAAAGCTGAACGGGAAATCAATTCAATTAGGCGTTGTAGGTAATTTGGCACTTGAATACAGGGTATTATAAGTACTAATGGACATAATGCTGACAATTACTTAATATCATTTCTATCTAAAGAGTTACCATTAACTGTTCAAATGACAAAAGCCCAAATGCATTTATAAAATAGGTATAATATTCATCTATGTAAATGTATAAATATGCATATATATATATATATATATAAATAAATATATGTATGTAAATATAATATATATATATATATATATATATATATATATAATATTCATCAATAAGGGAATTTCAGTTTTGAAACTATAGTTTCCGACTTATCTAGATAAAAACTACTAAATTGTTCGTTGTTGTTTTTGGCTTAAATACTTTTATCTAATTTAATAATAATTTACATATATCAATTTCGAGAAGTTTCAAGCTGAAAATCAACTCTGAATCGCCACAAAGTGCAAATGAAATCAACATGGAATAAATTAAAATTCCAGATAGGCCCCCCCAAATCCTTTTCTTACCCCTCCCACGTGCCTTTAGCGACTTTCACCCAGCTAAAAAAGTAAGCCATAAAGTCATGACTGGGCGTTCGGATTGCAAATGTGCATAAGATAAATGGAGCACAAAACGCTTTGAGGCAACATTAAAAGGCAACGTTGCCCTGTTATCCGCCCCCACCCTTTGCCGTCAGTGGCGCCACCTGCCGTTGGCTGCCCCCCTTAAAAAGTCATTCACTAATGGCTCGTCAGCGGCAGCGGCTGAATGCCTGCGCCCATGTGAGAGTCACGGGTAAGAGGGAGGGTGATGGGGGCAGGGGGAGGCGGGGGCAGTAGAAGTAGGAGCTATTTGTCTGCTACAAGCGGGAAGGCGAGAGGGGGGGGGGTGGAGTGAGTGGGGCATATGGAGTGCTACGACATGGTCTGGCCATATCCATTTGTATTTGCACTTCTATTGGCAACATGTGGCGCCTTTTATTAAAAATTCATTTGCTCATATTACACACACACACACATAGGCAGACACAGACTGAAGGGGTGAGGGGGCGGGGGAGGGGGGTGCGGGGAGCAGCGGACACAACTCGCTGCTCGTCTAGCATTGGCAACGGCTCAGCGCGGCGTCCAGTCGGCTCTCATTTTATTTGTATTTCCTATTTTTTGGTCGAATCTTGCCCCTACCCTTTGGATACCCTTCCCACAGCACTCCGCTCACAGGCCCCCCCTCCCTTTGACCTTCAGCAGCTGTTGAGCACATTTGCATGCACATTCTCTGAGAATTTGAGAATTTAGCTGGGTCCCCTTAAAATAGTCGAAGGTCCACCCATGCCCGGCACTCTTTTTTGGTTTTTTTTTTTTTGGAGCTTTGCAAAATATTTTGACCCACATTCGTCTAAATCTGTTGATGGATTGTTTAAATACGCCGCGCGGCGCGCTGATGGCAAATGAATTGAACGCGGGCAGCTGCAGCCTTCGCTTAAATTTAGGGAAATGTTCCTGGGAAATCAATAAAACAGGTCCGAAAATAAATAATAAATAAGAACTGATTAAGTCAATTATGTTCAAAGCCAGATAGTTTCCATGTTTAATTAGTAAAACGAAATTCAATAAATATCTATACAAATATATGCCCCAAACACACTCCCACAGAAAAATATTTGAAAATTCATAAACTATAGATGCAGAATCAATCTAAAGAAGGGTAGAATGCCATCAAACATGAAAATCGGTTTAGTTTTGATAAAGTTATGGGAGTTCGAAATAGGAAAGCTTTGGATCCGAGACCTTAAAATGTCTAAATTGTTCTTAGAGTCTGCTCCAATATTGTTTTCTTTACTAATTTGAACATCCACAATCGATTAAAAATACAATTTGAAGAGTCCAAATTTTGAGAAAAAATTGTCGGAAAATTCCGAAAAAATTTCAAAAAAAATTAATTTTTTTCAATTCATAAATGTTAGGTACAGAATCAAATAGACTACAAATCATGTTCAGAATGCCATCAAACATAAAAATCGGTTCAGTTTTGGCGAAGTTATGGCAGTTTGAAATCTAGGAGGGGTCTCTGGGAACTTTTCATGTCAAAATTTTTGTCACTTTTGGCATGATTTTTGGCAGAAAAATTTACCAACCTAAAATCATGTTTAAAGTAGTTTTTAATGCTAATTTTGACACCCACAATCGATAAAAAATACAATTTCACGATTCAAAATTTTGAAAAAAAAAATTTCCGAAAATTGTAAGGGGGGAGTACATGTTTTTTTTCTCGAAAAAAGTCAAAAAAATTTATTTTTTAAAATGCATAAATTTTAATTGCAGAATCAATAAAGAGAACAAATCATGTTCAGAATGCCATCATTCATGAAAATCGCTTCAGTTTTGGCGAAGTTATGCTTTATACTTTTTTTTCGATATCTTGCTCCGTTTCATTATTATCGATAAAAATCTATTTTTAGACTTGGTTTTCTTAGCATATCTCGGAGACTATAAGAGCTGGAGCCATTATGTGCTCGTGAAGGATACGCAGATTACGAATATTTCGGATTTTGGATACCTCCCCCCATTTGCCCCCATATCAAAAAAACGTAAATCAAATACTACAGACTTGCGCTTCGGTTTGTACATAGATTTGGATGCTTATTAAGCACTGCAAATTTCATAACGATCATACTCTTAGTTTAGAAGTTAGAAGCTTAGAAGTGCGCAGCTTGCTGCATGCGTTTGTGTGTGTGTGTGTGTGACTTTGTGAATGTGTGTATGAATGCAAAGAGGCTTAAATGTATGTCACAGCTCGCCGCTGGGTTCAGGGAATCTCCTCGTCGGGGGCACCCGACTAGAGCCATCTTACTTGTTTTTGGCATGATTTTTTACAGAAAAATTGATCATCTCAGGATGACTTTTAAAATAGTTTGTTTAATTAATTGTGATACCCACAATCGATAAAAAAAAAATTTAATACAATTTCAAGATTGTAAAATTTATTTTAAATTAAATTCGACTTCAAATGGAGACGGCCAAATTTGTAAAATAGTTAAAAAAAAAAAAAAGCTTACAAATTTTCAGTGGGATATGAGCAGATATGAGATATGGGAACTCGTAAAGAAGAAAGTATTTTTGCAAGGCACTTTTAAAGTTTCGTCTCCTAATCGAGCAATATGACTCTCGGTCGAAAGCGAGTTCCACAGTAATTATTTTGGATTTTATAAAAAAAAGAATCACTTCAACACAGAAAAAAAAAAACTTTCCAAGGCGTTGGCCAGTTCAAATACTTATTCCAAATCAGAAAAGTTCCTCAGTTCTGCGGTCTTCCCCCTCTGGTTCGGATTCATCTGCAAATTCCCGACAAATAATGAAATTAGACAGAACATTTATCAGCATTATTCGTATTCATATTTACAATAAAAAGGAAAAAATAAAAATTCAAGAAGCAAATTAAGCGGGTAAGAGAGAAGCGACAAATTAAATTATTGTCTCATATGTTGACAGCACTAAAATAAGAAACCAGGCGAGCTACTTGCTCTGCTCCAAGAACGTGTACAGAAAACTTCCATTTCTCAGAGAAATATTTCTCTTTACCTTTGCATTGACAAATTAGATCAGTATCCCGACATCGGAGGTCACAGGTCTAGTCGACCGTAAGAGATAAAGACGTCAAGTTACGAAGGCCAAATGAATAACATTGGTTTTTAAAGCAAATCTTATATTTTATTTATTATTTTTGATTTTATTCAAATGGATAAAAAGAAAATCAGCTTAAACTCCAACACATGGGCGTAATACCCAGTTCGGATAAGCAAACAAAGCACTTAAAAAAAAAAAATGGCAAAATAATTAATTTTTTTCAATTCATAAATTTTAGATATAAAATCTACAGAACAAATCATGACCAGAATGCCACCAAACATGAAAATCGCATCAGTTTACCATCTCAGAATTAATTTTAAAATAGTTAGTTTGATTAATTCTGATACCCACAATCGATAAAAAAAAAAAATACATTTTCAAGATTGTAAAATTTATTTTAAATGAAATTAGACTTCAAATGGAGACGGCCAAATTTGTAAAATAGTAAAAAAAAAAAAAAAAAATTTCAAATTTTCAATTGGATATGACCTATTTTAAGAACTCGTAAAGAAGAAAGTATTTTTGCAAGGCACTTTTAAAGTTTCGCCTCCTAATCGACCAATATGACGCTCAGTAAATATTTTGGATTTTATAAAAAAAAAGAATCACTGTAAACTTCAACACAAAAAAAACCTTCCAAGGCGTTGATCAGTTAAAATACTTATCCCAAATTAGAGAAGTTGCTCAGTTCTGCGGTCTTCCCCCTCTGGTTCGGATTCATCTGCAAATTCCCGACAAATAATGAAATTAGACAGAACATTTATCAACATTATTCGTATTTATATATACACAAAAAAGGAAATAAATAGAAAGTCAAGAAGCAAATTAATCAAGAAGAGAAATATCTCTTTTTACCTTCCCTCGGTATTGGCAGATTGGATCAGTATCCCGACATCGGAGGTCACAGGTCTAGTCGACCGTAAGAGATAATTGGTTTTTAAAGCAAATCTTATATTTTATTTATTATTTTGGATTTTAAAAAAGAATATCAGTTTAAACTTCAACACATCGGCGTAATAACCAGTTCGGATGAATAGAGCACTTTTGTTTTTGTTCGAAAAAATGGCAAAATAATTAATTTTTTTCAATTTATAAATTTTAGATACATAATTTACAGAACAAATCATGACCAGAATGCCATCATACATTAAAATCGCTTCAGTTTTGGCGAAGTAATAGATGTTTGAAATCGCAAAGAGGAGTTTGGGAACTTTGAATGTCAACATTTTTGTAATTATTGGCATGATTTTTTACAGAAAAATTACTTTAAAAATAGTTTGATCAATTCTGATACCCACAATCAATAAAAAAAGAAAATACAATTTCATGATTGTAAATTTTATTTTAAATAAAATTCGACTTCAAATGGAGACGGCCAAATTTGTAAAATAGTTAAAAAAAATATTTTGGATTTTATAAAAAAAAAGAATCACTTTAAACTTCAACACAAAAAAACCTTCCAAGGTGTTTTCCCCCTCTGGTTCGGATTCATCTGCAAATTCCCGACAAATAATGAAATTAAACAGAACATTTATCAGCATTATTCGTATTCATATTTACACAAAAAAAGAAAAATAGAAATTCAAGAAGCAAATTAAGCAGGAAGAGAAATATTTCTTTTTACCTTCCCTCGGCATTGGCAAATTGGATCAGTATCCCGACATCGGAGGTCACAGGTCTAGTCGACCGTAAGAGTTAAAGTCGTCAAGTTATGAAGGCCAAATTAATATCATTGGCTTTAAAGCAAATCCTATATTTTAATAATATTTTGGATTTTGTAAAAAAAAATCAGTTTAAACTCCAACACATGGTAATAACCAGTTCGGATGAATAATCCAAATCACTCAATCACCGAAAAAAAAATTGCTTATGCCTTCAATAAAAAGCTATTGCTATAACTTTAGCATTACCAAAAAGTACAAAAAAGAAAAAATAAATAAATGCAATAAAAATATTTTAAAAAAGAAAACAAAGTAAAACAAATTTGAGTCCGCACTCGATGAGGCACCGAGCCAGACTGAACATGAAAACAATTGCCCATTCGGGCCTTAGAAATTTCATTCGTCATGCAATGATATCGTTATGAGAAATCTGAAAAATCGATAATCAAAGGCTCCTGCGATGATATCGTATGCGAATATATCGAAGACTGAAATTTTGAAGCTACCTTTAAAAAAAAAGTGGAAGCATACATTGCAGTCGGGCGGATCGGACCACTATAAATTATAAACAATCTGACGAAATTGCTAAATAGGTGGAAAGTGAAAACCCGCTTATGTCTGCTATTGTTAGATGTTTACGAGAGTGATCAATCAATCAAATTTATAAATTTAGTATTATATATAGATAAGTATAATATGGCAACCCGAATACCAAATTTTCCATCTCTAGTACGTGTTAAATCCGATATATGCTTATTTGAGCTATCGATAATTTGAAATAACCTGAATGTAATTCTGAAAATTATATTGATATATTGTAATAATATATACTTATTATTGTTTTACACATTATTAATATACAATTATTACCTGCTTTTTAATGAGTACAGTGTATAAAAAAAGTGTTGTGCACAAATTTACCAAATTTAGTTAACAAATCAAATCAATGGAAACAAGCATTTTTTAAGCAAATTTATGATATTCGAGAAGAAGAAGAGGAAAAGTTGACAAAAATAAATCTAACTGTCCTAGTTAAGTTAATTCGTTAACACGAATAGTCAAGTACTCATATGTATATTCATACAAATCGGAAATGAAAGCGAGCCAAATCTCTGAGGCAAAGGAAGCTGAGGGGTGGGGAGGCAGCTAAATCTGAAGTTGGCTTATTTGTTAGACATGACACAGCTTGCGGATAAGAGAGGCGGGGGGAGGCTGGTGGGAGCAAACACAAAAACGCAAATATTTTCCCTGTTGGTCAAGTCGAGTGAATTTGCCAAGTGTCCCTGGCACAAAATGCCAAATGAAGTGAAAGCAAAGAATTTCACACAATGTGAACTTTGACCCCCCTATCGCTATACCTATCCCCACATCACACACATGTGCGGGATGAGCGAATAAGCCAACAAATAAACAGGCGAACAAACAAACAAACAATGCGAAGCCAAACGAAACGAACAGCAGCAAAATACAAATAAACCAAAAAATAAAAATAAAGAGAAAAGGGCAACAAGTGCGGGCGTGGGAGGAGGGTTGGCAAGTTGCCGGGATGAGGCTGGGACAAATTTTAACTGGAAAATCACATAAGCTGAGTGTCCCCTGGACTCACTCGTTAGAGCCATTGTATTCGGCGTACAAGTGACAAGACTGCCCCCCGCCAATGCCGCCGCCCTGTCCCTGAGCCCAGCTAGCACCGAAAATAGCCTGACAACCCTATGTCCCTCTCCATCTAGCCCTCTCGCTCACTCGCGCTCCCCCCGTCTCTTTCGCACAGTATAGCGGCATCAGAAACCTACTTCATTATTACGCTCGATTGTGCACGCCTTGTTGTTGTGGTTGTTGTTGTTGAATTCTACCTGCTGGTCAGCACAAATTCAAACTGACAAGTTCAAGTGATTAAAGTCGAGAGTGCGCGACTAGGCAATACCCTGTTCTAATTGTACTTGCTGGAAAACCCCATTCTAAATGCAAGCACGAATGGAATAAACCTCAAACGAATTTGCATCCAATAAATTATATTAGGATAGTCTAATATAAATATAAATTAAGCTTACATCATTATTTATTTTATAATCGACCGTTAATGTTGGACTTGGACTAATGGAATAAAATTCCAGCTATTCTACATCCAATAAATTATTTTCAAATATAAATATTAAGTGTATTTATACAAATTTTCAAAAATCGTAAGAAATTAAGTAGATAATAATATATTCCAGAATTCGAGAGTTTAAATATGGTTGCGAAATAATCAACATGCACCCTTTGCCCACTGTCAACAGGGTATGAACACACACAGGTAACTGGGCGAATATGCTACACAATGGAAAGGGACAAGCATTTCATTTGTTGTCCTTCACATTCTCTTTTCACACTTTGCGCAGCGAAAACAAAGCGAATGCCCCAAAAGCCAGAGCTAAGAAGCTAACCCAGGGAGTACGGGGAGCAGGGACAAAGGGAGTAGGGGGAATGGGGAGGGGGGACAGCTGCTGGCGTTACCTTTTGCATTGCAATGTGTGTAAGACCCCTCCGTTGGCCCTCGCACTATACCGCAACTTTAGCTGTCTGTCAAATATGCTAGAGAAATATTTCAAATTGTGGCTGCTAAAAATTTAACGTTCTGTGCGAGGGGCAGTAGAAGCGAGAGAAGAACAACAACAAAATAGATAAGTTATCCTGCAGTTTGCCAAAGCCGAAATACCCTTGCCGGCATGACAAATGATATAAATATATGCAATATATGATACTATTATTTATTTTATATATTTTCCTATTTATTGTTATTTGTTTGGGCATCTGTGCCAACTTTTCAGCAGACGCATTTGCAGCTTTTTAGCAGAAACTAAAGAGTGTGGCCCCATTTTTCATCGACTAGAAATTGGCCTTTTTTACAATTTAAAACTAATATACTGTTTATACGTTCGTGTATTAGAGTTGCCCTTTTTTGTGAATATTTATTTTTCTACAATCAGAATTGACACGTTTTTATAAGTTTTTGTGACATGTTTGTTGTGAGATAGTTAAGCTACCCTCAACAAGGATATGACGGGGACAAACAGCCGAATGTCCACTGGCTGGTCCACATTGGGGACCTGGCGCTGCCTTGGAAATTGGCAAGACCTCAGACAAGCCTGGCAGCCCCCGCGCCTTGTGTGTCTGTTTGTTTGTATTCATTTCATTTATTTATTTGGTATTCAAAGCGCAGTTCGCTTCAGCTTCAGCTTCAGCTCCCGCTTCGGCTTGCCACATGCCGCATGCCACATGCCACCGGAGCGACCACATGGGCAGACCAACACGCCAAGAATTTCATTATTCGCACCTTTTGTGCAATTTTAAAGCACTTGCTTCACACTCGCAATTCCTCAATTATTCATATCATCGTTTTTGTGAATATTTTTAAATATTTTTTTTATTTTTTCATTACCCATTTCGCGCCTCTGAATAAATCTTTGAATACATGGGTCAAGTGGGTGCCAGGGAATTATGTGAAGTTGCGGCAATTGTGGGTTGTGTGCCGGAATTGGTTTATTGCGGCTTCTTTTCGACTTGAGCTACTAAATTCATTGTGACTGGGTTCAGTCGCTGTTGTGACTATAACTAGCAGCTAAAAGTTTCTATTTTTATTTTTTAATAAGAGAAATATCTACAAACATATATAGTTAAATATATATCTCAGCTTTATTTACTAGCCTGGAATTCGAAAGCGGATCTCCGTTGTTCAGTCGCCTGAATAATAGAAAGCTCATTTACTGAGAACTGTAATAGTAAAAATAATTAAAATAATAGCAATATTTTGGTATGTTATTTACAATTAAAGTGGTGATAAAGGTAATATTAAAAGTGCGTTTAAACTTTATACAGGGTGTCTTCAGGTTGAGCAAGCTTGTCTAAATAGGCAGCAGCTTTTTTTGGGCTCACTTTAATGCGTGAGAGCAATTCTTTCCTTTTGTGTCATTCTTTTGTTCTATGCAGTGTAGAGCGTGCATGACCTGCAGATACCCTGGATAAGAGCTTTAAGACATTTCTACATACATGAATTTTCTACATACCTCGTTTTCTTACTTGACAACATATTACGTATACGCAATGTCCACAAAGTTGAATTTCTGGTTTAGCTGCAGGTTTGGTTTACTTATAACAATTATAGAGGGTATTCTTGCTGGTATTTTCGTGCCAGGATGCCTAAGGATTCAGCACAAATTTTCATTAATTCTCGATACAAATGAAATTTGTTTTAAATCCTTAAGTACCAAGACGAAAGGCATAAGACCCTCTTACCATATATGTATCTAGATTTTATAACATCCAATTTTCTTTTGCAGCTGCTTTTCATTTGCTTAAGTGACCGAACACTCTCATACACACACACACACACACTCGCACATCACTTTCCTCAGGCCCAAGCTGCTTTGAAGACCGCAGAATAAAGGGCAGCATTTAAGGCTCTGTTCGCATTGTTCGTAATGAATTAATATGTATTGTATATATGTGCATGTGCATATAGGCTGATAACTGATATAAATTCGAGTCTTACAAAATTTCCTAAACGAATCCCCCTCTCCCATACCCCTGCCCGCTACCTTGAGGGTTAGAGAAAAATGCGCAAGTAAAAATCAATTTAAGTCAAAATTAGATTTACAAAATCAACAATACAAGTCGCACACACACACACACATGACTGACTAGCACAACAATTGGGCAAAACAACATTAGTGAGACTCACGACCCCCCAATGCACCCCTCCCACCCACCACCCCCTCCACTGTCTAGCCCCTCCAGCCGCCGCGTAACCCACACGCAAAGTTTAAATATGAGTTTGAGAGAAGAAAAAGTTTTCCGAGGCGTAAATATTTTGTGGCAGCAACAGCCACAGCAGGCATGGGCGTGCCAGTGGGCGGTTGAAGGGGGGCGTGGGCGTGGTCGTGGGCGTGGGCGTGTGTAGCAAGTTCTGTTTATCCTTTATGCGCGGCACACTTTTAGGCAGCGCACGAAAACTGGCGCGTAGCCAGTGTTTGATTTATGCCGGTTGAATTTTAAAATTGCTTTCTTTTGCTCCTTTTTCGGCCAAGCAACAAACCCGGCAACAGAATACAAAACAAGAATCGATTGGCAACACTGCTGCTAAATACCCTGCACTAGAGCTGTCGAGCTGCCCATCCTACCTCAACAAAAATATACTATTATCGATACGTATACCTATCGATAGCGTAATCGAAGTTTTGACATCTTTAAGAAATAGCTCACAAATTATCCAAGCAAAAGTGGTAAAAAAATTGATTTGTTTTGCGGAAATGTTTACAGTTGTTTAAATGAAATATTACAGTTGTTAAGGGAAATTAACTTTATACTGGAGATGAATAAAAATTTACACTTATTTGTTACTAAACAAAAAATCGAAGGTTCCCACGCTCACAATTACTGAATGTGGTTAAAATGTCTTGAGAAACAAAAATGGTGTTCATAGAAAAACTATTTTTTGACCGATTGTTCCTATGGGAGCTATATGTATATATTTATTTATATATAGATTATGCAGATATATAGATTTAATATATATGAAAGAAGTTTAATGCGGATATCTTAAGAAACAGAAGAGTTGTTCGTACGAACAAAAATTTCTACCGATACGGCAGCAATATGAAATATTGTTCCGATCCAGCCGGCATAGATATATACCTTATAGGAGCAACAACGTCTTCTTCTACGTGACAAAATTCAAATGCCCTCGGCAAGGGTATAAAAAGGCAGCTGGAAAACAAGCGCACGCCAAATCCGATTAAGTTTTCAGCGTTTTTTTCCGCATTCTTTTTTTGCACTCGTGACCCCAGACTCCGACCCTCATGTGTGTGTTTTTTTTTTGTTTTTTTTTTTTTTTGAATGGGGCAAAACTCTTCTTACAAAAGATCAAAAACTTGCGCCGTTTTCAATCTTAAGACAACGTCGCGTGTGGCGCCACGTGCCGCCCCCCTCCCCCCCTCCACCCCTTCTCCCCCCTTTCATGCTCTGCCCCCCAATTCATGGCAATGCAAAAAGTGAAAGGATTCAATTTTGGTAAGTGGCAAAGAACTTGACGCACGCCAACAACAACAGCAACAAATCAAAGCCTTTGAAGAAGTCAATGTGCAGGGTATTTGCGGTGAAGGGGGAGCGGGGGAGCCTTCTCTCGGCCAGGTTGCAACCCTGCCAAATAGCTGTAACAGTTTGAAGCCAGGCCAATGTGTCAACTCTAATTCAGCTCAACTTCAAATGTGCGACATTTTTCACATTCAAAGCAAAGAAATATTTCATTTTTGAAAATTAAGAACTTAAAATCAGAGACCAAAAAACCAATAATATAAATATGTATATAATGTATCTGCATCCTTTAACTAAAGCCTAAAGTTAAGCTGACATTTTATATGTGAGCTGAATTCCTTGTGCTCAAAGTTTTATTATATAATATTATTCTTATATTATGAAAGAATCTAAAATCTAAAATATATTTTCAGATTAAGATTGTTAGCTAAATTGCAATGTTAATATCGAATCTTTGTTTACTGAAATTTATATTTATATATGTCTTATCAAAATTTGCTGATTGGTTAAATCAGAAAACTCTTATTTTGTTCCCATGCTAGAAATTTTTCACCTAATCCAAATTTCGACAGCTCTTACAAGTTCAAGGCACTCTAATGGAAAGTATACTTATATACTATATTTATAGCTTTCTCGAATTTATTTTCTTTATTTATTTGTATCTATATGTTGCAAGCAATAATATATAATTGGAATTAAATTTGCCATTTCTTGTTTTTCTATTCAAGAACTGCAACTATCTTATAAAAATAATTCTTGGTTTGATTCTCCGAGTATATCTACATGGATACACCAATTAACACCCACATATAATCCCCCACTGCCTTATGCTTGTTTAATTCCTGCTTTACTAATCAACCCCAAGCCGCATTTCCCATTCCTCTTCTCTAATTATTTTCCTATGGTTCTGGCCATGAGGCTCATTTGCCGTGTTCACTTTCACGCCTCGTTGTTATTGTTGTTGCTGTTCTTTATGCTGTCCATAATTTTTGGTATCGCAGCTAATTTTAGGACCACAGCAAGAACAACAACAATTTCGCCTAATCCTTAATGACTTTCGTCAACTTCGTCAAGTTGTCAACGCACAAATGTCATAATAGATTTCTCCACGCGTTTGCTTTTTGTTTACCCAGACCCCCTGCGAATCCCACTCTCCTTTGGAGTACCCGGGGCACAATGCGCTAATGCCTTTTTTGTTGGCCAAGCTGCCACTTCCCTTCCCCGAACAAAATCCCGTCAATGAAAACGCGAAGCTCGTTGATTTTGTTTGCTGATATGGCAACACTGACAGCTCCTATGACTTGGGTCCAATCGGGGTGTGTGTGTGAGTGAGTGTGTGTGTGTTTACTCAAGGAACCTCGAGCTGGTACAAATAAAGAAGCAAACTAAAGTCAGTTAATTACCGCGAAATCACAAACCGCGAGCCAAGCCGAATCAAAATTAAAGTCAAAGAAAATATCGTAAAGTAACGAAAGTAAAGAACAAATAATATTTGAAAAATATATAAAGAAACAAGTAAGATGGCTTTAGTCGGGAGTTCCGACTAGGAGATACCCTGAACCCAGCGAGCTGTTTAATACCTTTAAAGCTCTTCGCATTCAAACAAACATTCACAAAGTCACTCACACACACACACACAAACGCACGCAGCAAGCTGCACACTTTACACATCGCCTGCGCTTGGCCCCACTATGGAAAAATCCGAAATATTCATAACCTGCGTATCGTTTACGAGCACATTAAACCAAATTTGATGGCTTTAGCTCTTATTGTCTCCGAGATATGCTAAGAAAACCAAGTCTAAAAATCGATTTTAATCGATAATAATGAAACGGAGCAAGATATCGAAAAAAAATGATAAATTTGTACTGCGTGTGGATAGGAGAATCTATTGTCGTTTGGTTTAGGTTTCTAGCTTTTGAAGTTTCCGAGATCGCTGCGCTCATACAGACGGACAGACGGACGGACAGACAGACATGGCTAATTCAACTCAGTTCGTCGTGCTGATCAAGAATATGTATACTTTATGGGGTCGGAGATGCTTCCTTCTGCTTGTTACATACATTTGCACAAAACCAGATTTTCAATGGGTTCAAGGTATAAAAAATGGAAAAAGTCTAATCAGATTTAAACCGATTTGACTTTTGACTGAATTTAAAAATTTAATCGATAAAAAGCAACTGCAAATAAAAATAAATAAAAAAAACTGTTTTCAAGTACACTTTTCTCTGATTATTTGGGTTAAATTTCATTTAAGCTTTAAAATACTTTCATTCAGTAAGCACTTTATTTAATACTCTTAAACTGAAACAATTTTGTTTTTATATAAAAAAAAAATAAAAAAAAAATTAAAGAGAAATCTAACTTTATTTAAGTTAATTTTTCTCTCTTTTCTTGAGTAAATACACTTTATTTAAAATTCTTAAGCATTTCACAATTCTGTTTTTAATTGAAATATATATATAAGCGAAAAAGAATATATCACTGAAGGCCTAATATTTCTCGCACTTAATATCACAACGTGTGCTTACGTCCAGCTGTGCACTAAAACTAAGATAATTCTGTTCGATTGGAAATATCGGAGCTGATTGAGAGCCAAGATTGAGTGTTGGACAGGTTGTTGCCCAGTGGCGCAATTATTTCTAGGCGCGACGTCACAACTTTCGATTGATTTGTAAGTGGTTAAAGTTAAAAGTTAATTTAAATGGTTGTCTTTTAAAAAATAATTAGGAACTGCAAATGTTTTACATATATTTTAAATTTTAAATTTATGTTCTACAATATTCTGTTAATTGATTTAAGAAACCATTTTGACAGGAAAAAAAGTCTGTTATTCTGTCTGATATTTTTTGGGAAGATTCGGAACTTTCGGAAAGATTGAAGTGCATTTTTGTACGGTATAGCCCGGCATTTTAACTGTGCGGCCATTTACATTTTTCGCTAAATTAAATTTAAATCACCGCTGAAACGGAAATGCGCCCATTTACGGGCAACCACATTAATTGATTTAATTAAAAATTCTTAAATCAGCATTGAACTTTGCTTATTGACATTCATTTATGTTAATTTTTGTTGTTATTCAATATGTTCATTTTGCAGCAGCTTGCACAATTGTTCAACTGTGACGTCACGCGCTGAATGGTCTCTCTTTTTTAAAGCACAGTGCTGTAACGTTCTCTCTCTCTCTCTCTATTTTTCTCTCTCATGAGTCGCTCTCTCCATGCAAAATATTTATTTGTTTAACTCTCTTTCTAATAAACGGCAAGATCGCCCTGCGCCAATTGCTGATTGCTGATTGCTGGCGAAGCTCTTTCTCGTCTTCTCTCTCCTCAAAAGCGTTGACAGTGCAATGATTTGCCCACTAAAAGGAGAAGAGGCGCCCTTTGTTTACATTCGCAAAGAGCCGCAAAATCGTGGATTTCAATTTTTTAGCAAAGTTTGCAAAGTTGCACTTGATTTTGGTTTCCTAATCGATCTACGAACTAAATCAAATTATGAATGATTTGCCAGTGATTTGAAGAATCGCTGGAAAACAGTGAGAGGGTTGTCAATGCAGCCTTTAAGTATATTCTCAAGTATACACTTGGAGAAAAATGCCATGCCAAAATCTTCGAGTATATTTTGGCATTTAGTTTAAATCGCTCTTGATTTCAAATATAATAGATATACAAGAGTTGATTACAATATTATATTATATAACAGGATCTCCTAAAATTAGAGTTTTCTTTTCATACTAAGTAACTTTTCTAACGAATTCAGAACACAAAAGCCTAATATTTTCTCTGAGTGTAGTTGCTGCAAAAGTTGCAGCGCAGTTAAAACCAGAAATCAAAAAAGAAAAAAAAATTTAAAGTTTAATAAAAAATAACTGTAAATGCGAAGCAAAGAAGTGAAAGAAGTAATAAAATTATTTTAGCCAAAAGCGAAAAAAGCTAAGGGCCAAAAGCCAGGCAATGGCTATAAAGTCGCCGTGGCCAGATAAACTTTTAAATGCTGCTGCACAGCGGCGTCTCCACCGAAGAGGACGAGGGGAGCCAGGGGGGACGAAACTATCCCCACTGCGGGACAAGGAAAGCAACTTAAAACTAACATAAAAAGCCAAAATCTTGTCCACGGCCAGAGATAAAGTTTACGCTCGATTTTGCCCGGACCAAAGGCCTTGCACCGAGGTCCTGCCCCCAGGTCGAGGTCCTGGCCGGGGCATACACTTGATTTCCCATTGATTTCGACTTGACTTCGACCACGGCTCAAAACTGTCTCGAGGCGTGCGAACGCAACGAAAGTTGTAATTAAAACCTTGAAGCCAAAGTCGCGATGGAGGTGACAAAAAAAAAGTTAAAATAAAATTAAATAAAAGTAAAAAAATCAATGCAACCCCAAAAACTCTTTGCTAACTAAATTTTGCCAGACTGGGGTATGATCGATTTTAAGCTACATTTGCTACAGCTCATTCGATTGGAGCTTTAAGTTAGCTTCAAGTCAGCTTTGAAAGCATTAAGTAAGGTTAGCTTTAAGTTCGCTGTTAGTAAGCTTTAAGTTAATTGTAAGTCAGCTTTACTACAGATTCAAGTCAGCTTTAAGTAAGTTTCAAGTAAACTTTAAGTAAATTTTGAAGTCAGCTTTGAGTTTGCCTAAAGTAATTTTCAGTTGGCTTCAAGTAAGCTTCAATTCAGCTTTAGCTTTAAGTCGGCCAGAGTTAAGCTTTGCGTAAGCTTCAAGTCAGGCTTGGGTAGAGTTTCTATACATGATAAAATAAATAAAATTTGTGAAAGGTACTTTTAGGCTTTTCGTACAGGTGTCTTCTATTTTATATGATTATCTCAATTATCTTTTTTATTTATCTTTTAGCTATTAAAATCTTAAAGTAAAGCTTGGCTTATTTTTTGCTTTTAGAGGGTATTTAAGCTTCCGTCTCTGCACTTTTAATTTCTTTTAAAACATCTTCAAGTCGCCGTCGTCGTCGTCTTCGTCGCTAGCACAAAACCAATTGAGGTACGAAAATTGCAAACTTTGTCTATGGCAACAGCGAATACTCCAACACCAAAGCCAAAGCTAAAGCCCTGCGGAAATATTGATTCTTGTCTAGACCGTCCCCCCGCATTTACAAGCCCCCTTGGAAAACTCCCTATCTAGCGTCTGTCCGCAGCATCGAGGGAGGTACTTCCGGAGGCGGTGTTCCTAGGGTGTTCTCTTGGCTGTTCTAAAGTTCGCTTTTTTCGTCAGACTTCTCAACAGTTTTTCACTTGGAGTGTGTGTCATGCTAATTATAAATCGAAACTTCCGGCGACACTTTGTCAACTGCAAAAAAGTTGCACTCTCAGTGAACCCCCGCGCCTGCCTCCCTCCCCTCCCCCTCTCCCTCTCTCCAACCACCACTCCCACTCCCGCCCTATTGCTGCTGTCGCCTGTCTTCGCACTCGCACTTTTTGACACTTTCAGCGATTTTGATCTTTCGCCATGCTGCAAGTGAATTAAATTGACGCAAGTCCCAATTTTTTTTAACATTTTAAACTATTTAAGCGCGACTGGACGCAGCTAAAAAAAATTAGAAACATCAGCTAATTTAAGTGGGAAGAGCTGACTTGGCAAATAAATAAACAATAAGCTGATCTTTTGGCAGGGGAAAATGAGCAAAGTACAAATATTTAGGCTCTACGTATTATGTGTTATGGAAAATGCATGTATTCGCGTTCACGATGTGAAAAGAGTATATTTTAATAATTGTTCGCGATTTTCATCACCGAAAATCTTCCACTCGTTTCAAGTATTTTCTATAAAAAAAAGGTATTCCAAAAATTTCACAAGAACAACTTTATAGATTGGGCAATCGGAGATCTAATAGAGTTCTTTTCCATTTGCGTGTCCCTTCAAAATAGGCCTCGCATTAAAATAACTCTCATTACAGACAGACAGTAAATTTCTGAATGCTCGCAGCTGGCCGTCTCCAAAAGAGACCTGAAGACCTGCGAACCGCCGTGGACCCCTGTGGAGTCGGAGTCATGCATTCATTGCCTTTTGTGTTGATTACATGCGAGCACCTGACCGCAAAATGTATAATTAATTCAATTAATGAAATATTTTAAAATCATAAAAGCTGACAGCGCTCCGGCGACCAGGAACACAACACCACAAAACCCAACCCCCTTCGCTGTCAACCCCTGCATGGTCCACCCCCTCCCTCCCTAACGGTTGCCCAATTCCCAGTCGAGTGGCTCAAAGAGCCATGGACCACAGAGTTCGACTAAAAGCAATCAACGTCAATGCGACTGGGAATGTAGATTGCCATGAAATGGGCCAGGAATGAGGGGGCGGGGGGCAGGGGCAGGGATAGGCATCGAGTGGAGGTGTGTTGAGTGACAGTAGCATGTAATTTGATTTTGAGCGACACTCATTTATGGCTGCCAGTCGGATAGACTTTTGATGCCCATTTTGAATGAGTGCGTGGCATCGAGTTTTTGCCTTTGGTTTCACGTCGCGTCGTCTGCGGTTCACAGAACAGTTCTTGCCCCGTCGGCTAACCTGCTCCAATTTGCTATCAAATATGCCTAAGATATTTATTTTCTCATTTCCTTAGCTTGTGTCTTCAAGCGAATAAAAATTAGCTGCAAAGCGGTTTGTCAAATTCTTTTGGTTTCTTTTATAAATATAATTGCAATTTTGAGACTCGTTCATCAAAACAAATATGTTTGGTTCAAAAGATATTTGAATTCAATTTTTATTTGTGATTTTAATAATAAAACTTACAGAATAACTTTAATATTTAACTTTTATTATGCTTTGAGTGTTTTGAAAAAAGCCAAAAATAAGAGTTACTTGCAAATCAAAATTTAAAGTAAAATCTTATTTTAAAACTTTTAAATAAAAGTCAAAAAAATGGGAATTATTCTTTGAGCAATTTAATATATATCAAAATTAATTCAGTCCCTGCTCTAAACTAAAGTCAATTTAGGTCTATAAACGATTGATATTATCAAAAATGCCTAATTTTGTTTGCTTTGCAAATTGATTAAAATAAAATTAAAATTAAATATGTATATATTCAAATATTTAAATTATTTATGTTTAAATAACACAGAACAAGAACTTCGCCCGCAGCTCTTAACATATTTCTGTGCGATTAGACGGCTTGGAGCGTTATCCTCGCACCTGTAGTCCCCCTGTTTGCCCGTCTCTGTCTGACTGTGGCCAAGTATCCTGCGGCATTGCATTGTGCCACAATGTCTGGAGCAAGTCCTTTGCCAGCATTTTGTGGCCACTTTATGGCCAAGCCGCAAAGATGCGCAGCTGATCTTCGTGGTAGGAAAATGCGACGGTCGACCTTTTAAGCCGCAGCTCCAATGAAAAGGACTTCTTCAACAATGTCGTCGCCGTCGTCCTTGCGAACAGCGTGCAGGAATTTGCTTTTAATTTTTTAATGACACATTTAAAGAGACCGAAGGAGCGAGGGAGAGAGAGAGGGAGGCAGTGAGGGAGGTAGATCCAAGCAGCAGCTGCCTCCTCTCTCCCCCTTTCCACCCTCCGTCCAAGGTTCGAGGCGCAGCGCAAGTTTTGCCTTGATTTGTGGCCGACTAAAGAAAACGACGAGCAGAAGAAGGCGCAGTGGGAGGAGGAGGAGGAGGAGGGGCGCCTGTCTAATTTCTATAAGTGGCAAATGAAGCAGCGGCAGAGGGGGAGGAGGAGGAAGCGGGGAGGGAAAGTTGCGCATCAACGGGCCCAGCGGGGATTCTCATAATGGAGCGACTCTCAGGTGTTAATCAATTAGGCGGACGGCGACGTCCTGTCACAGGACCTGTTTTCCGTTCCTGCCACTCCCTTGCTCGCCATCGCCTTGCCTCGGACATTCGCTTAAAAATGCCAAATCGCAGTTATGGCCATGTCCTTGATTAAAATATTTAAGCGTACGTCGCTGGCATGCGAAAGGAGCTGCCGGCATAACGGGAACATCAATACGCAGATGCCCCTAGGGTCTCCTACGTTGACCATAAAGCCGAGTCACTGTGTGTGTGCGTGTGTGTGTGTGTGCGTGTGTGAAGATAAGCTAAGAAAACACTTTTAATAAAAGTTCGACACGAGCAAAACGCTGGCAACCGCACAGTGGGCCGACCAAACGAAAACCACATTCAAATATTTACAACATGCAGATGTCAACGAATGACAGCCAGTTGCGATAATTCGACAAATTTGACAACCAAAATAGTTGCAAAGTGCTTTGAAAGTACTGAGAAATAGAAAAGAAAGAAAAGAATATAGGAAAAGTGAGATATAGAAGGAGAAAGAGCAAGAGAGAGAGAGAGAGAGAAAAATAGATTATAAAAAAAGAGAGAAAGAGAAAAATGTGAGAAAGAAAGAGAGAGAAATTTACATTAAAATAACTTGGGTAAATTTTCTTTTGTAAAATTTCTAAACTTAAAAAAAAAATTCTAAAAACACAGCAAATCTTAGGAGAGGGCTTTTTTCTATAGAGACAAACAAATTAGCAACATAATTTTGTTAAATAGCAGATTAGAGTTCTGTCAGTGCAATGTTGGAGAATGTTGAACACCTCGTTGGATTTGTTGTGGTAATCTCTTAAGTGTTGCTCGCTTAGTTCACTTTGTGCCAGTGTGCACTGTGACTTGCCTTGTTGGCCTTGTTGTCGTCGTGGCTGGCATCTGGTTGTTGTAGTTGTTGCTGCTGTTGTTGTAGTTGTTGCCCTTTGGCCCCCTCCAGCCTCGGCGAACTATGCGAAAAGCGAAAACTATCGAAAGGCCAACGAGTTTGCCAGCCAAGTGCGTCCTTAGCAGGCACACACATGCGAGTGTGTGGTGTGTGTGAGTTGTGTGTGCCCTCTTTGACAATGCCAATTGGTGGCAACGGTTGCCGCTTGTCCTTTTTACA
Source organism: Drosophila colorata (assembly GCA_035041545.1). Lineage (NCBI taxonomy): Eukaryota > Metazoa > Arthropoda > Insecta > Diptera > Drosophilidae > Drosophila > Drosophila colorata. The sequence goes on along the minus strand of JAWNLD010000295.1, from coordinate 595,479 downwards.
ATTTTATTGCTTGTTTACGAGCTGCTTTTCGAGTTTACTTCACTTCGCATCCGCATCCGCATCTGCTCCGGTTCAGGGTTCGGGCTTTTGGGTTATTTTAGTTTACATTGCCAGCGCTCTTTATCACTCCAATATCAACAGCAACAGCAGCAGCAACAACAACTATCGAGATTTCTGTTGCTGTTGTTGTTGTTGTTGTTGTTGTTGTTGTTGCTGCTGTTGGCCTTCTTGTTCTGTGGTTAAATTGTGGTTATGGCCCAGTCGTGGGTGGTTTAGCACAAACATCGAAAACTTTTACGAGCATATAATCGAAAAAGTTTTTACCCTTTCTATAATATTTTTTTTTTTTTTGACACACACACACACGCACAACCTGCTTCTAAAAAGTGTTGGCATCAATCGCATCGGGCAGCTTCGCCAGGTAATTAACACGCCAAACAGCAACCGACTGTGAATACTGCACGTTAGAATTGTGAATGCTTATCGAAGGGACAATGTCTTTGTCTGGGCGAAAAGGGTTTGGGTTTTGGGAAACAACGACCATGATTGGTGGAGACAAATGTGGCCCATTGTTGGCCCGCTTTTTGTTGTGGCTCAATTACATGGCTGAAACACGCTTTGGGAATCCTTTCAACTGGCCAATACAACAACGACAACAAGAACAACCGACGGTGTCCTTTGATGATAATAATATGTATTATTGTTATTATTGCACAGACTGATCCTTAAATGTGATAACAAACACACAACAGCGAGGACAACAATGTGGCCTGCTTTGTTTTCTGTGTGCAGGGCAAATAGTATTCATAAAGTTCGGATTATGTCGATATATTTATAAAGCTCGTGCATGATTTATTTAAAGATAGTCTAGCAAAATATTTATTCTGTATTGGCATTGGAGTTTTCCGCAAACTATTAACTGATAATAGTTAAAGCCTCGCATTTAACATATTTATTTTGAAGAAATGAAAGTCAAAAATTCAAATTAAGTAATTGTTAAAAATTAATAAACTAGTTCAAAGCAAGAAAAAGCTTAAGATTCATTAGATTGCAGAACTGGTTACTGTCTTCAAAATATTCAAAAATAAACTAAAGTTTGCCGGAACAATTCTTCAAAGAAAGAGAAGAAATCCAGTCAGTGGAAATCTCAACCTCAAATGTGCTTCAGTCCATTAACTTAAAGATCTAGTTCCGATAGATAGACAATACGAGAGCTGAACAGGAATTTGGTTAGCAAATATATGCGTAATTTTGTGCTTATGCAGATTTTGGCCTGCGGGTACGAATGCGACTCTAAGGGAGTCCAATGCAATGCGAGCCGTAATGAACTTTTATCTGGCAATCTGAACATAATGCAAATTGAGGCACGTCGAGGCTGTGTGAAATGTTGCAAATGTGTGCTTTCAACTGTATGTGGAATGTGCCACATGAGTTGCCAAAGTTGAGGATTCATTAATAACTATAATGGCTGCAATGTTGGAGAGAGGGAGACAGGGAGAGTCTCAGGTGGGCACAGAGAGGGGGAGGGGAGGGGACGGTGCTATGCCACAACAAACAACCGCAGGCAGCATCCACAACGAGCGACGGCGATAATGATGATGATAATGATAACGAAGATAATAATAATAATACAACTTAGTAATTTGCAGCTAATTAAGTCAAGTAGCTCAGAAATATCAACTGGGCGTATGCGAGAGGTGTGCTGTGTGTGTGTGTGTGTTAGGGAGAGAGAAACTTTAAACATGTTGTATATGGACAGCTGGGGGAGTTGGGGACTGCTGCTGCATTTTTGCAGTCGTCGTCAAATAAATAACTGGCAAATATCCTTTCGACTTAATATTTATTGCAGTTGACTGCATTAGGCGGAACACGAAGAAGCATTTTCAAGTACACTTACTGAATGCCGAAACCAATTACATTAATCAGCAGGGCTGTAAACTTACTGACGGTCTCTTTAATTACCAGCAATTACTAATTTAATTACTTGAGTAGTTATATAAAAACTTAAAGTAATTTTAAACTTTAGCTTTAGACTAAAAATAAATAAATATCTTATATATTTTGACTATCATGCATCCTTAAAGTAATTACTTTTTAAATAACTTTTTTTTTAATTAAATGGATTCAGTTGCTTATTATTTATGTAGCAATTATTATTAATATATAATTCAAATATTTTGCATACTTTCTTTTTATAAATATTTCATTGAATTTATTTAATTTAATTCCCGAAGTGTAAATATTCTTTTAATTCTTGTTGTCTTGAACTACTTAAAAATCAAACAGTAGTTCCATTTATTTATTTATATGTAAATTAAAAGAATGAAATATATATTATAATTATAAAGGATTCTTGATAGGTCATTTTTTGTAATAATTTTAGTTTCTAATAATATGTAAAAAAAAATATACAACACTTAAAAGTATTTGAAATTCATCTAGTTCTATTGAGTTATTAAATTAACGCTAACATTAAATATGACTTTTATAAGTATTATTTACTTAAAAAAAACTTCTGCATTTGAAGTACATTCACTTAAAAGAAATATATTAGCTAGAAATGTTGCTTGGGTTAACTCTATTGAGTGCCTACTGTGGCATAAATCTCTGCGTCAGCGTTGCAACGTGTTGCAAGCTGCACGATGTAGCTGCAAGTTTTATACGTGGCAAGGATATTACTTTAGGGCAACAAAATGCAAATGCATAGAGAGTTTATCTATGCACGTGTGTGGGTGTGCCTCGGTGTGTGTGTGGGTGTGGGTGTGGGTGTAAGTTGTGTGTTGCCAACTGAAATGACAAATGACTTTTGCTTTTGCTGTTGTTGCTTGAAGTTAAGTTAAGCCAACAAGAAAGTTAAACACTGACAATGAGATTTATGAGAACAAACACAAACACACACCAATGCACGCACACACACACACACACACACACACAGTTGTCCTGCCTGGCTGCACGTATGTTGATGTGCATTAAGGCATGACTAACCTAATTCAATTGTGCTGCAGGATATGCGCCAACGTCCTGTATGTCTGCACTGTCTCTCCGTATACGTGTGCGAGTGTGTGGGTGTGTGTGTGTATGTGTGTGTTAGTGTGTATGTGTGTGTGCCTCGTTTAAATAATAGCCAAGCCCATTGTGGTTATATGCCACTAGCCATGCCCGCAACTATCCACCAATGCCTTGTCACATTAACCCTGAATATCCTGGCCAACGGTCCCTGTCAAGAGATCGCCTCGGGGATTAAGGTATGTTAAATCGAACCTTAAATCAACTGAAAGCGAATTATATATGTATATATATATATTTTTAAGTTTCCGACAAAAGTCACAGGACACAGTAAAGCATACCTATAACACACCAGAAACAAAATAAGGTAGGAAATATAAGCGAAAGTAATCGAATCAATATAACATTTTTGTATAAATAAAAGTTCACTATAAGAAAATAAGGTAAGTCTGCTAAGCATAAGAATATTCCAGAATTTAAATTGGATTTTTTACTGCAACACTCGAAGAAAACATCAAGAATTATGTACTTAAATCAAGTGTAAGACCTTAAAACATATGTTCTTAGGAATAAGCTTTCTATTTCGAGAACTCAAATTCAGATACTTAAGTTATCAAACGCTTTTATTCTATTTGTACTTATTTTATTATCAGAAAATTTATTTTATTTTTTTCTGCTTTAAAATCGAATATATTTCAATTAATTATTAATTTAATGATGTGGTATATAAGTAGTATAGTATAATTTATAAAATATATATGTAAGTGCTTGTATGAAATAATACATTTTTCAGCACTTTTAATTTTCAGCAAGTTTTCTTTTTGCTAAATTTTCCATGTAATATTTTTTTCCTATATTTCAAAATGTATAGCAAATTTTATTTTTAAAATAAAGCAATTTACGATCGTTACCTTTTCGGGGCAATTTTCGTTTTAGTTCTGAGTGAAGATTAAGTATGTGGCTTCTCTTAGGCATTGCATATCCATTCTTATCAAGCTGAATACATATTTTAACCAGCTTGGTTGATTAAACAATATAACATCAAAATTGGTAAGCAAAAACTTATTACTGAGCATATTCCATTCAAACACGCACAAAAAGAGCACTCAATTGGAATCACAGCATCCTATTAGTTAAACATTTCTTTGGTTTCCCGTTCAATCCACTCGACGACCTGGCTCCCTGGACACCCCCACAACCTACTGCCCGCCCAAATTTGGCGCATTGGATTATGCATTAAACCTTTGGTCAATCATATTTTACTTTTCCCTTTTAGTTTTTTCCTTTTTTCTTATTTTGAGGCATTCCCAACGGCAGGCAAATAATCGACTTCATTTAACTGAAACGCTGCACAATATCTTTCAGGGTAGTTCTGAGGGCTGTGTGTGCGTGTGTGTGTGTGTGTGTGGGGTTGTTGCGGGTGGTTTATCGATGGCATTACGCTGTAATATTGCATTATATGATAGATTTATTCCCAGCACAATTTTAACTGCCACTTTTGCTAGCTGCTGTGCCGTTATATTTCTGATTTCCAGCAAAACAAAAAAAAACAACAACAGAAACAGGTTTTTTTATACCCTACTATGGGTTATTCTAACAATTTCATTCAATTTCTACAAGTTTGAAGTGTTTTAATATATATAGTAAAAAAAAAACTATCGGCCGAAAATTGAGTTCTGTTTGTTGAAAACTAATTGGATTGTTATTTAATAAATTAATTAATTAATCTAAAAATCCGGTTTATATCGCAAATACCAATATTTCTTAAATTTTTAAGCGAATTTTGAACCAGTCACACAAAAAAGGACCGAAAGTGATGAATACTTTGTAACATTTTTTTAATTTTGCAAAATTGGAATGGATTATTTTATAATATAAAAAATAAAGCAATAATTAGGAACTTCTAGAATTTAAAATACCTCGAAATTAAAATCGCAAACAACATAAATTAAGAAAAGAGAAACAAAATACTTTCAGCTAAATCTAAAAGGAAAATATTTTTCTGTTCAATTTGAATAAACCTGGCCTCCAACCAATATCTGCGAACCAAATTCTACGGGCAAGGTAATGGTAAGAACCGGTAATTAAACCAACTAAAATTTATTGTTCGGTATGCAGTTATGCCAACTACTTGATCGATTATTTCTATCCTATCTAGGCATAAACAAAAACAAAATCTAACAAACTTCTTTATGAATACCCATTTATAGTGTATTTATTATTCGTTAGTTTGCAACAAAGTTGTTTATATATATAATTTTTTTTTTGCTTTTCTGGTATCCCTTCTTGCATCTTCGGCGAGTTTACAACATCCGCTACTCAGTTGTGGCCCATTGGCGTTTATGTCCTTTGGGTGCATTTGGCTCTAAGTTTGTGTCCGCTGCCCAGTTGCTTATTTCTTCTTCTTTTTCTTTTTAGTTTTCCGCTTCTCCTTTTTTTCTGTGTAACCACTTTATCTAGTTGCGAAATCTGTATGCAGAAAATATTTGCCATTTTAGCTGGAAAACTTTTGCCCAAGTGAAAATGATAAACATCTTTTGTGAAATTCTCTGATTTTCTTTTATGCTACAGCTCAAGCAGCTGACACAGTTACCCACCCCCACCCTCTGGTAGTTATAGCCAAGTTTTTAGCCAGGCTTTGGCCACAACTGCTCGACTATTTCTGTGGCTTGTTCTGCTTCTTCAATTTTTGTCCTTTTTGGTCCTTTTGGTCCATTGGTCGCTCCATCAATGTTTGGTGTGAAATGTAACAGCCACTTATTGTGATTGTGTGCGATTGTGTGTGTGTGTGTGTGTGTGTGTGTGTGTGTGTGTATGCGAGTATGTGGAAGCGAGCCTTTGGTATGTCCAGCCATTGCCAGCCGTATCAGATAACACATCCCGGCACTCCCCCGCCCACAATTCCTATGTTACTTGGCGATTGTCAAACCTTTTCTTGCTTCCTTTTCTTGGATACCCTGTCGGAGAGAGTATTATGGAGCTCTGCAAATGCATGTTAGAGCATATATACAACAAATTGGGCATTTCTTCTCCAATTTCCTTATCGACAACTATCCCATTTTTCACTTAGATCGATATTTATCAATAAACAACTTATTTACAAAACATATCGATTTTTGAAAGATGCCATTTTAAGGCGGAAAAGTTATTTAGCAATCATAAAAGGAAAGGTAAAGGAAACGGTGCAGTTCATGACCTAAACAGTCAGCATTTCATTAATTTAATTAAACCATACTAATTTACAGGGTACTTTGTAGCCGTGCACTTGTTGCCTCGAGCACTTGCAATTGTTTCTTTTGACGTTGTTGTTGTTTATGGTTTTTGCTGTCTGTCTTGTAATTCGTGATGTCCCTTTTTTCGATTGCAACATCATTTACACATCTTCACACACACACACACACACACACACACACACACACACACACACACACACACACTCGCACACACTGCAGCGTATTTATCAATCAAATTGAAATCTATTTGTTGTTGCTTTGTTATTTCTAACCCTTCCTCTCTCTCTGCTGTGGCATAACATAATTGAAAAAAAAAAAAAAAAAAGATACTTGGCGGAAGTGGGGGGGGGGGGGTGTTTGTTGGCTGCTGCGAGCTTATCAAATCAATGACATGTGGCTGCTCTACTCTATACTCTTTTATAAGGGTATTAAATATAGTGCTCCTTTGGTGCAGATAGCTAAAAATAAACTTTTTAACATGAAAATAAAATTTTTCTTGAATTAAGTAAAATTTTGGGGTAGAGACCTTGGCCCAAAGCCAAAATCCTAATAATTTAATAATAGTATAATATTTGTATATAATATTGTGTCTATCATTATCATTTAGTATTCTTTAAAAAACTATTTATATATATATTTTTTTGTGTTTCAATTCTATTTCTATGCTTTCTCTATAACTTTCAATTGATATTTAACTAAAACAAATATTTAAAGCTGTACTACATTCAAAGTCAACACTCGTCGATTGTCCATCCTATTTTTCACCTTCCTGCCTCTCCTGATGGTCCATGTCTCTGGCTTTATTTTCAAGCATTTTCAAGTTGCGTAGGAAACAAGAAAGGAAATTTCCCTATACTCCATTTTTTTTAACAATTCCCTTTACGCGTGTCCCTGCAATTTGTTTTCATTAACTTTTCGCTTAATTTGCGTTTGCGCAAAAAGTTTTCATAATTTAATAAAGTTTTTCACAAAAACTAAAAATTTGAATTCAAAGCGAAATTAATTGCGCGAAAGGCAGCGGAAATTGTGAATGTAATATGAAATACAGCATAAAAATGTAAGAAAAACAACAAATTTAAAAATTTTAAAAATGACTAAAAGAAATATTTTGAAATATTTGAGTGTATGAAAAAATATTAAAAAAATTGAACTGATCATAAAATGTATTAAACCAAACAAACGAAAAACTAAAACAAATATTTATGCCATAATTTCCCCGCCTTTTTCTGAATAACTTTCTAGACTTTCCAAATAATCTGAAAATTAACTTTCATTACATTAACTAATATATTGTATATCATTATTCCGAAATTTAGCTTTCCATGAGGCATAAATTATTTTTATACAGTCGAAATTTACTCAAACTGAATTTACTGTTTATCTTAAGTTAAATAATACCTTAACTCTTATCTAGGAAAGTGTACCTTCCCAAAATAATTTTAATTAGTTACCTTTTCCAGTTACCTTTTTGTTTTTATCATTAACATAGCTTTCTGATTTTTTCTCTCTCGTTAAATATGTTTTTCTGTTTATTTATGCACTAAACATATATGTACATATATTTTATTTATGCACTGTTTTATTTGATTTTTGTTGCTGACTGACGTAACTCCCTCCTCCTCCCACATCCTGCTTCCCACCCCATTTTCCTGCTTGGTCAGCGGCAGGGCTTTCATTTGATTTTCCAAGCTGGCGCTTTCAGTTTTCATTTCTTTGTCAAACACGTTACGCAAATATTGGCACAGCTCCCACAGCGACGGCCGTGCAAACATTTGGCGCTGTTACCGTTACCATTGCCATTACCATTACCGTTATGTGTATATAGGTATAGGTGTAGATATAGGTACAGGTACAGGTATATATGCACCGTTATGGCCGCAAATGTAACGTCAGCATTAACGTTCACGTCACATGTCGACAGCTTTTGTCCTCAGCCCCATCTGCACCTTGGCCTGCTCCATTCCATTTCATTCCATTCCATTCCGTTTCGTTCCCCATCTGCCTGTGCCGGCATTTGTTTACATTCGGGTCCTACTTGCCTTTACTTGGCTTTCCCTCGCTTCCTCCCTGCGCTTGTCGTCTAGCTGCTTCACTAGATTGGAGGCGTGGCATGCTCTGCTTCATGTCTACACTCAGCGAAACGCAGCTCTAAATCAAAGTACAAGCGGCTTAGAAATTAAATTAAATAACTATTCTTTAAATATTTTCCTCTACAAAATACTCGTTACAAGAATTTGTCATACTTAAACGAAGCATAAAAAGTTCTTCATGCACGCACATACACATTATTTGAGTATCCTTATTTAAGTCTCATGTTTGGAAATATTTGCATTATAAAAACGTTCTTAAAATTAGAAATTTATTGACATGTTACGAATTTCTGTCAAAGCTTGCATTTGATTCAATTGCTTAAGTCTTGGTATTTACTCTGATTTTTATATATTTATATTGTATTTATATATTTTATAAATTTTTTGTAACCCTTTTTATGTACGCATATAATAATAATAATAATCATACTTTAAAAATATTTCACTTGGTGAAATCCCTACTTCCCTTCTTCTTCCAAAAATGATTGCTGTAACAACTTTTATCTGTGTAGAGGGTATGTTTCAGTCGACTACCTTATACAACTTTCATAAAGGTGGCATAATAGATCCCAAGCTGTATATTATTTATTTATTTATTATTTTTGCAGCTCAGAACTAGTTAACAGGGCATCTATAAAGTTCAACATACCCGCTTGCATTGCACTTATCGGCTTTTAAATATAGATTGCTTTAATTTCAGTTAAGTCCAATATGAGATTAACAATAATTAATAGCATTTGCATGGGCTGCCTGAAAAGGATTTTTATTTATTTTTTTTTTTCATTTTCCAAAGCGAAAAAGTTTAAAGCGCAACAAATGGCCGCAAATCGAAGCGGCCCCCTGGACATTTGTGGCAATCAATGTAGGCAAATTACAGAGACATTCCAAATATGCACATAACGCAGCCCTGTCCCAACCTCCCCCGCGAATTCGCCGCCTCGTTTGGCCCGTTTACAGGTGCGTCTGTCGTCGAATTTTGTTGAACGCGCCGAAAATGTTGCTCGTGCTTATTTGCCGCAACGCGGTTTTTCAGCACGTTCCCACGTGTCCAGTGACCAGCACCGCCCTCCTTAATACCCCCTCCCTCTATTCCGTACTACTTCCCCGGTGCTCGCCCCACTGGCGTATTCGCCCATTTGTGTGTGTAGAAATGCCCGTTGGCATTCCTTCCGTCTTTCCTTTTTTCGGTAATTCCTGCTGTCCCACCCGCCTCTTGACCGTCTGCTGCTTTATTCTGCACACACACACACACTCACACACACTCGCACATACTGTACATAAATTATTCCAGCGCTCCAAATTAAGCGTACGTCATCGCCTTTTGATGGACTGAGGGTCGCTCGAACTGGGAAACATTCCACGCATCGAGCTGCATTTCTTCGCGTCGGCTTCTTTTTTGCATACCCTGTACTTGCAAGATAGGGTAAAGCACTTTGTAATATTATTTATAGTTAAAATTAAATTAAATATTTAATAAATATTATTCATCATAAATTATATATTTTTTTATTTCTTCTAATATTTCTACAACTCGTATCGAACCCTTATAAAGTTCATAGCATGAACCGAGCACCAAAACAATTTGCCAAAAAAAAATCTGCTGAACCGTTTTGCAAAAGAGGAAAACGATCAGTTTTTGTAAAGTTAATGAATCGAATAGTTTGCTGTCAAATTTTAAATAATGTAAAAATTATTGTGAAAAACCAAATTCATAAATCGAACCTAAATGCGAGGCATGGGTTCGAACCCCGAACTGAAATCAGACTGATACAGACATAGATGTGTTTATAGATATAAAAAATGAAAAATTTATTCAATTATTTTTATGCTATAAAACGACATATCGAAAACCAAACATAAATTGAAAAACGAAATTCTGCAAATTTGGTACAGAGTAACCAGCTAGTTAATCACTTTCAGTTTATGGAATTTTTACTCCCACTTGATTTTTTTTCTCGCCCTTCCATACACAGCACATTCAACAATTTTTCTTTTTTCCTCTTCTGGTTTTTTGTTTTTTTTTTTTTTGTTTTTTGCGCCGTGTCGCCCTGGCCATTGATTTTACATGTTGTGAATAAATAATGAATGGTCATGATGTGGTAAATTGAATATGGCGTGAAATTAGCTTAAGTAAATGGAATTAAGTGGATTTCACAGGCGACCGAGTACTTTAAGGCATCGAGTTCGAGCCGTGTGGCTGAGGGGGGCCAAATTGAACTTCAATTGGGACCAAGTTCAAGTTGGGATTAGCAGCAGAAGAACACAAAAAACGTGAGAGACGAGGAATTCCCGAGAAAAAAGCTGACAAATCCCGTTTGGCCTGAAAACTTGCCGAACCTAATGGAGAGGGATGGAAAAAGGGCGAGTAAGCAAGAGACGGAGGGACAAAAAACATGAACAGTGTATATCGTATGTCACTTGTTGTGTCATGTCATGAACTTCGACTCCGACTCTAACTCCAACTCCGACTCCAGTTCCAACTCCAACTTCAACTCTAACTCATGCGAATCTCTGGCAAATCGCATCGCATTAACCTTCAACATTTTCATTCTCATTTTCATTCTGAACATTTGCAGCGACAGGAATTCAATTCGTCGCAGCCCCTTTTGTAATCCTACCCCGCCACGCCCCTGCAGCCTCTGACACTCGCCCGTATCGCTTGATCCGCATTTGATATGTCAAATGCCCGGCACGGCCCCCAGACACGACAGACGAGGCAGCATCTGGGCGGAGATCGCTCCTCCCACCGCGCCCCCCTCGTTGCCCCTCCTCCTGGCTTTTTGCCGCTGCCGTGCAGAAAAGCAACTAGACGTATGGACGGACAGGCAGAAGGACAGACAGAGAGTGGAGTGGAGTTGAGTGGAGTCATCATATATGTGTCTGGGTATTTGATGTTTTCCATTTGATCCCTCTGATATACTCTGAACTTGGGCATTTTTTGACTGTTAAATGGGGCTTTGCTTGGGGTTTTATGTACTACACCAGATAATAGATTTCTAAAATTTCCAACTAAAACAGTATTTTGTATTTAGACAAATTTTTAGGATTTAATAAATGTTGTTTTTGTAATAATTTAAAAATTTTTGGAAATTTGTAATTTAAAAAAAAATGGGATGTCGATCTTTCCAGATTACAAAATTATTCTCTTTTATACGTTTTGTACTTCTGATATTTTAAAAACCACTTACCTTTATAATTAATGTTTAATAAAGATATATATATATATATATATATTTAAATTTTAGTTCATACAAATTTAAATATTCCTTTTTTTAATTTTCAACATTCCTAAACTGTTTTCTTCAGCATTTTATCTGTTGCGATTCTCTTTTTCGAATTTTTGTTTTGCATTCCATTCGTAGAAGTTGCACTGGCTGCACTATTTTTAGCTGAGAAAAGAAATATGAGAAATGTAATAATATGAATTAATTTGTTTGATATAGTATAGATAAAGTATTTTAAATTAATTTGCCAAGGCCAAAATCGTTATCCCTCATAGTTTAGAAGCTCATATTTTAAGAGATAGGTAGTTAAGAGGCGATCTCCTTGCAAGAATAACATCTATATTTGTTAAATAAATATTAACGATAAACGTTTTAAGCCCCAGACGACAGAAATCCCTTTTTGCTTTCTTGTGCTGGTGCGTCTGGCATAACTGGGTCGGTAACGGTTCTTATACCCTACGTCAGGGTGGGGTAGGGTAGGGTAGCATTCTCGGGTCGCATGCGGGTTCAGTTACGGACGGATCTGTGCCTGGGGCGGGCAACTGTAACCGAGTCGCAAAGCTGAAATGACATTCACTGACACTGAGCACTCGTCGCTGGGGAGTCTTGCAATAAAAATAAAACGCTTTTCAAATAAGCGCTTGGGGACCCGAAAGCTCTGTGTGTGGGTGTAGGTGTGCGTGTGCGGGTGTGTGTGTGTGTGTGTCTCTGCGTGTGTGTCTTTGAGGTGAATTTTGTGAGTTGACGTTAAACGTTTGATGGCCCCGTGCATAGCGTTTTGGCCATTTGACAGGCGACTTCTTGAGCGGATTTGCCAAGCCCCACACAGGCACACACACACACGCACACACACCTGCGTACAAGCCCGTTTTTCTTTGCTGCTAACTTTCTACTGAACATCTAAATACAGTATGCCATTAAATAAAAAAATATAATATATGTGTATTTTAAGAGAAAAGTTAAATTTAACAAATTCTGGTAAATCCAAAAAAAATGTATCTTTTATTGCATAGTGTTAAAGATAGTTTTCGATTTGTTGTAGCACAGTGTTATGTCACTGCAGCTGTGCAACAGGCTTTGCGGACCGACGCACGGCCTACTCAAAATGCTAATTATGAAAACAATTTTCGCAATTTCCACAATTTTCGCAATTTTCAGAAATTTGCACTTTATGCGCGACTCGCTTTCTCGTTTGCTATGCATGCGCTTTTCCGCTTTTAACAAGTTTCCTTTGCTAATTTGTCAAACACTTTGCATAATTTGGCGCGGCAAGCCAAGCAAAATGATGCAGCAGCCACCCCACCCCCCAAGAGTCCCCGCCCCTGGCCAGGCCTGGCACCTGCCACTCAACTCCAATGCCAGCTGCATTCCCGTCGCCCCGCCCCCTGCCCTCGCAAGTGCGGAACGCCTTTAATAACAAATAATGGCAAACAGCGGCCCCTTCCAAAGGGGCTTCGAATGCGGCTTCAGATTCGGTTGCGGCTTCGAGTTCAGATGAGTCTCGAGTCCGAGTCCGAGTTCGAGCTCAGTTTCGTATTCCGACACTCTGTGCGTTTGCTTATTATGAACGATACCCTATAAATAATCATAGGTAAGCGGGTCTGCCAGGTGGAAATCATATGTTGTACTCCAAGGACGCACAAGTCAGCGATATTTCAAACTATTAGCAGCAGTTGTCGATGCTTTTAGCGATAAAAAAAACAGCAGCTATCGATACTTATAGCAGTTATCGACACTTTAAGCTATCAATACTTGAACTATTAAAATCATCATTTATTTATACCATAAGATATTACAAGTTGCATTCATCGATACTATTGTCAATAACAAAAAAGATTATCGATACTTTAAGCCATGAAAATAGCAGTTATCGATACTTAAAGCTAACCATGAAAAGCATAATTTACCATTATTTTGAAGCTATCAGCAGCAGCACCTATCGATAATTTAAGCTTACAGCAGCAGAAGCTATTTATACTTTTACCTATCGGAATCCAGAGTTATCGATATTTTCAATTAAACATAGCATATCGATTGCAGTTGAAATCTATCGCTCTTCCGGCTTTATTTCCAAAATTTCAAAGCTAAATTCAACGCTCAACATGAATATTAATAGTAAAACGAAATGAAAAACGCAGCGTTTTCAATCTTTTAAAATATAAATGTTGTATTCCACGTCTTTTCCTTATTACTTTTTAAGCCCTTTGAAAGGATTATAAGGATTATCATAATAATCATCATTGGGTACTCTGCTCTCGGGCTTAAAATGCCAACTTTAAATTAAAAAGCGAATCGCAAAGAGTATCAAGTAAAAATATTATGCTTCAAATGTTGTGAATAAAAACATAAAAAAGACGTGAAATTTTTAAAACTTGAATATTCTTCTTCTTCTTATTCTTGTCAAAAAACTTTTTAATGACAAAATTTCTAACAATAAGACACAAATACAGTATATATACAGTGTATAAACATAAAGGAAATAAATAAAATTTTATTGATAAACAAATATTGTCGGAAAGAGTTTTGAATTAACAAAATAACAACAGTAATAATTGTTAGCCTTAAATTGGAATTAAAAACTGTGTGAAATTGTAGTTGGTGCTATGAAGACTACAAAATTCTCAAGCCAGCTCATTCCACACAGACAAATCCAAGTGCAACCCGAAAATCCCAAACCCGTTAACACTCCCCTTCACCCCCAACAGCAGCCCTTCCCTCATGCAAGCCAAGACCTTGATTTTTTGTTCTTGAATATTTCGCTAGGAAAAAAAGAGTTATGCCTCAAATATGCACACAATTTAAGCAGGGCCAAGGGCTATGTGGGATAGAGAGGGGGGGGGGGGGGGGGGGGGCTATGCTAAGAAGGGGGCTACGTCTGGTGTGTGTGAGAGGTGAAACAGGGGGGTGGGAGTTTGCTGACTGGTGTACGTGTTAATGTGTGCATTGCGAGAGCATTTTGAACTCATAAATTTACGTGCTTGTGAACATTTATTTTGTTATTAAATTAAACAAGTGCCAACGCACACACACACACGCGCGCGCACATACACATTAATTTGCCAGTTGCTCGTTTTTTAAAACTCACAAAGTTTTGGTCTTAAAATTTTCAAGCTCGTTTCGCACTTGTATACGAAGTTGCCAACCTGCCAGACACAGCCCAGTAAAGAAAAGGGGTAATTGCGAACAGGGGGGTTGCAGAAGTGTGTGTGTGTGATTGTGTGTGTGCGAGTCCCTTTGGCGTTATTAAGCAATTTACAAGATACTTAAACAAGAATTATGTGCAACATTTTCCAACAAAATGATTCGCGCTGAATTTTAAAATAAACAAAACTGACTTCTGACAACTTTGAACAGAAACCCCCTCTTTAGTGAGCGCGTGAGTGTGTGTGTATGTGTGTGTGTCTGTGTGTGTGTGTGTGTGTGTGTGTGTGTGTGTGTGTGTGCGTGCGTGTTTGGGAAATACCTCTGCATTTGGCAAATTAAAAATAAATGCCCTTTATTGCCAGTTTTGCCCGGCGCCACGCGGCGTATGCGTAATGAGTGTGTTCTGCGGCATTCCTTTTCAACATTTTATTTCTTACTTCGTTTTGTTTGCTTCTTTCGCATATCAGCGCATAACGGTTCTACAGAATGCGTGAAAAATCTGTGAGAACGCAGAGTTGATGATGCCACTGTGAAAGATTCAAATGAAAAATAATTTATTATAATTTATTTTTAAACAAAATAAACTTTAAAGAAATCAAATATATCCTAAATTATTGATTAAGTCAATTTTTTTTGTCGAATCTAATCGAATATTAACAGAAATTAATCGATTATAAGCACACCAGAAATAGCCCAAAAATATATTGTTGAATACTGAATGAATAATGGAATTAATGTATAAATTTAATTAGGAAAATTAATTAAATGAAGAAACTTCCTTTTTGGCATATTCGCATTTTATGTGGAAAGTGAAGTAAAGCCAGCCAAATAGTTCTCGGTGTTAATATAATATAAATTTGAATTTTTCCTCCCAAGCATGAAATTGGTTGCAGGTGCAGCTACGATGTAAATTTGTTCAAGTGGCTTCGCAATTCGTTTTTTCAGTTTTTTGAACACAGCCATAAAAAACCATTAAATGGCAATAGTCAGACACATGTATGCGCCGCACTTGACAACATATGTGCATAAGTTGAGTCCTTATGAACTGTGCGACAAAAGTGGCGTCGACAAAGGCATACAAAATTACACTTTTCGCTGCATAATCAAAGTTGAGGATAATTGGCAGTTGGAGAGCATGCAAATCCTTAGCTTTTTTTGTCTCTTTATTAAATGGGAGGCGAGTTTGGCGCAGGCTCATTTTTCTCTCTTCTCTGATAAATGTTGCCTTTAGAAAAATTATCCGGACTGAAGCATTCTTACTACTCAAAAATTAACGCAATAAAATAGATTCAAATATAGGTAAAGTTTACCTACAAAATAAAATA
Organism: Drosophila colorata; assembly: GCA_035041545.1. Classification (NCBI taxonomy): domain Eukaryota; kingdom Metazoa; phylum Arthropoda; class Insecta; order Diptera; family Drosophilidae; genus Drosophila; species Drosophila colorata. Next base: position 579,457 of record JAWNLD010000295.1, on the reverse strand, counting down.
TATAAATAAAAAATATATATAGATTAAAAAACCAATTTTTCGTCAATCAAATGTTGTTGTTTCTTTTTTTCTTCTTTGATTTCCCCGAATTGCAAATGACATGCGGGCATGTGAATGTATATTGCGTATACGTCATGTTATCTGCCAGCTTAAAGTTTGTAGACCCGGCACCCCCAGCAATCCCGCCCCTGGCTTTGGCCGTAACGCTGCTTTGATAAAATGCAGTAAAATGTGCAAATTGAATTTTCTGTCAATTTTCGTTGCTTCAGACTGAGCGGGGCGTGGCGAGGTGCACACTAAAAGGGTATCACAAAAAGAGCCAGGATGAGGGCAGGGGGTGGGTTGCGGGCTGAATGGCTTGGCGAAAGTCAAACACAGCTGGCAGGCAGAGCAGCAGGTCATAACTCACATGAAATCTGTAAGGACACACGCATCCTGCGGCTCATCCTGAGCGGCATTAACCCGAAATGAACTCGATGCGGCCCCCCCGCCCCAACCGTCCCGCACGCCTCTCTCTGCCGCGGCACGAAAAGTCTGCGCAAATCACGCGAAACATCTTTCGCCAGCTTTGCCAGCTGGATAAACATTATGCTCCGCCTGGCTCGGAGTGGGCGGCTGTGCAGGCTGAGACAGTTGTGGGCGTGGCTGCGTTTGACATGTTTGCTTATGCATAAAATGCTGCCGCGGAGCGCGAACTGTGAACCACTCGAGAAAGCTGCCAAAGACGCGGCCACCAAGTTATCATCGCGCGCGCAGCCATTTGGAGTCAGCGGCTGCCTTCCCCTTCCCCTTCCTCCCCCCTCTCCCTCTGACAGCCCTTCATTGAAGCCAGCGGGTAACCGCCCGTAGCCAGTTTATTACAAGTCGCTTCTTTGTTTGCCTTTCAATTTTTATTTTAGTTTTACTTGATTCGTTCTTTTATTTTATATTTTTTGTAATTTATTTTTTTGCCAGCTCCAAAAGCAGCTCAGATGAAGAAGCAGAAGAGACGGCCCAAATGAACTTAGCTGGCATCAGCAGTGAAATACGTAATAGTCTGAGCTTTTGCCAAATCATTTACCAAGGCTCACAGACAGATAAATTAAGTGTACTTATGTAAATTCTGTCGTATATTTCTGATTTAAAAATATTTGCAAAATCCGTTGAATATAGAACTTTTGTAACTTGAGAACAAAGTTCTTAATTTCAGAATTTTGTTATTGTGCAACATGTAAGATTGCTTATATAAGAATAATTTACAAAATAATACTCAATATTCAAGAACGAAACGGTACGAAATTTTTCCCCAATCTTACTTAGATTTAAGTGTATAGAAATTTATATGCTTTTCAATTTCTTTTCACATTTCTTGTGTTAATCTATTTTAATCAAGCTGAAAAATTGTATTCCAAATAATTTCACACGGTTATGAATCAAAATTAAAACGACTTTATCAAAACTAAACTGATTTTGAAATATAATAAAATTCGCATGTTTTTGCATGTAAATAATTCATGCACTGAAATCGTTAATTTTTAATTTAAAACAAATATGGTGAAATATTGTATGCATATTTTAACCCCAAATGGAAAAGGGTTGAAATTGTATTTACATCTGGAAATTACATTTTTAATCGAAATTCGACCCCAAATAGTTTCACATGGAATGGGTCAAAAGCTTATTACTTGTCATTTATATTTTACAATTTACAATTTTATGCAGCTTTCATAGGAAATATTTTTGTTCATTAATTCTGTATTGAAAACTGGAAGCTCAGCTCAAAATAAATAAATAAATTTGTTGAAACTACACCAATTTTGATGGGGATTGATTTTGTGTTCAAGACTTAGCCTTTATATTAGTTTTAAGAAAAATAAATTAATAACAAATTTTAATAATATTTAATAATTCCATGACATTTGCAGTTAATTGCAGATCATTGCCATCTTTATCATCAGTGTCATGCCTGACGATGATCGGCATTATTATCATAATTTTAAACGCTAACCCAGCAGATATCAATAAACATTATTGGACTATTCGATTTAAGGGCGTCGGGACTTTGCGACGCCAAAGTGCAATATAAACACACAGCGAAATGCTGGATAAACACAGGGAACTAAAACCGAAAAAAGCAACAAAAAAGAACTGAGAAAAAACACACAAAAAGACGGAACATATATAAAAAGCAAACATGTGAGTTGCACCTAGATACAGACAGGTAATATCCACAGTTGGCACAGTGGGCCAAAAGTGCATGAATCTGGCGCATAAAGTGCAAAAGAAAAGTGTATTTATTTTTGGTTAAAAGCCAATGCATATCATACAATATTATATTTTGCACCAATTCAAATCAGTTATACACACATCTTATATATCCGATATACCAATATGTTTAATTATTTTTGTGTGTTGTTTAGTTGTTTTCTTTCTCTACATTTTATTTTTCTTAAAGCTTTAACCAATATCCACCATTTCTCAACATTTTCCCGATTTATCTTAATTTGTATCTGTGGCTAAGCCCATTTTTATCGCTTTTATTCAGGAAATGTTTATAATTTTATTACAAAGAAATATTTTATAAATTCTTATAATCAGAAATATTTCCTCGAATTCTGTGCAATTATATTCAGGTCCGAGCACAGTGTCCCTTTGCAGCTTGCATCACAGATCAAAGTGACGCGCCACACTCTCCGCCACCCCCTCCCTCCCCCTTCCCTCCCCATCCCTTGCCCCATGACAATTCCGCACCATGCGGCAGTCATCAAGTGCGGCACTTGTGTGCGTAGCCCGTAATGAAAAATGCGACGTGTGTTTGAATGCCGAAGGACGCTGCGAGTGGAAACAAGGCTGAGTTGTAGCTGGTAGAGCACAATTGGAGTACCTGGTACTCGGTGCTCGGTGCTCTGTACTCCCGACTGGTTACTGAAGCGCCAGCAGTTTGAAGAGTATTTGCCGGAACCTCCTCTTCTTTTATTTATACATTTTTTCTGTTGTTATTTTTTTGCAGCTGCAACAATTTAATTTTCAATTTCAATTACTAAGCCAGCAAAGGCCGGCGTTGACTCTGTTCATCGGGTATTACGCAATTGGTAGAGTATTTCTATTATTGTAGTGGCCAAGTGCTACGCTGCTTTTGCTTTGACACTCACGACTCGAAGCTCTGTTTTAGCTGAGTACACATTTTTTTCTGTTGTTTTTCCACAAGTACGCGGACATTGGTCATTGAAATGTCACATGATTTATCCAATTTAATTTTCAGCATTGAGTGTTGCATTACCTCAAATACTTGATGCCTATTACATATATGTTCCGTGCGGAACCGGAACTTACATATTTTTAACACCAAAAGCCGAACCAGAACCAAAAAATTGGGCCGTTTAATTTCAGCGTAACGTAAAAATGTTAGCCCAAAAAATACAAAATAAATAAAAAGTAAACAAGAAAATTAAAGATATTACAATAAATAATAACAAGAAAATATATATATATAATATATATATATTTAAATATAAACAAAAGAAAAGAAGAAAGCGAAATATATTCCAATCAAATATAAACAGAATATTTTCCCATTTAATTTTTGGATTTTTAGATTGACTTATTATTTGATTATCAAAAGATATATATATATATATATTCGCATATTTTCTTTTGCGTTAGTTTGCACATTTTTTTACACTTTCTACTTTTTTATTGCATTAGAATTTTTTAATTTAACGCTCAATAAGCTGCTGGCGCGTTTCGGTTTCTGGTTGCAGGCGCGTAATTTTTTTTACGCTCCTAAAAAAGCGCAGTAAGGAAGAAGAAGAAGTAGCAGAGATGTCTTCGCAGGCTTGCCACGCCCCAAAGCTGAGTATGTGTGTGTGGCGCCAACTACAGTTAGTTGAATGTGCAGACGGCAATTCAAGACTTTTTCCTTGCACAGACAAGACTAAACCCCTTACAACCGGCCCCCAAGCCGTGGCCCTGGACCCTCCCCTGCCATGAACCGCCCCGGCTCCTTCCCCTGCCCTGCTGACTTGTGTGTGTGTGTGTGTGGCTTTCAACCAAGATTGATGGGAATTTAAATTGAGCATTTCGTTATAAATATGCGCGCGTTTTACTGTGTTTTGCGGCAGGCGCCGGCACTGCAGCTGCCTAACACCCCCCTTACACGCTCACCCTACCCATACCCCTAACCCTACCCGCTTTCCCCTGCGCGTAGCTGAGTTCGTTGCCAAAACTAAAACCCCAAAAACTACACACTTCGCCGGGACTAGAGCCAACAGTTGAGCCAAGTCTACGCCTCTGCTCACTTAGAGATAGCTCGCCAGCCCCCCTTTCGGACGCCCCTGTCTCTCTGCTCAGTAGACTCAGTCCGTAAGTCAGGCACTTAGTTAGTCATTCCATTGTCACGCTCTAGATACCCTGTAGTGTCTAGGAATATATAAAAAGGAGGGCATACGAATAGTTTTTGAAGCCAGAAAGTCTCAATTTATATTTCAGAGTTATGCAATTAAGTATATATAGTCATATCAGAAATATAACAGGGTATCTAAAATATGTAAGAAACTAAACAGAGTGTCAAACAAATTTTAACAACATGACAGAGTTCTTAAGGCACCTGAAACACACCTCAGGTTATCTTAAACATGTTGGATATATTACGGCTTAAGTCAATAAATGTATGTTAAAAGAATAAGTCGGGAATATTGCAAGCATACACTTTTTACAGGGTATACCGTTGTTGTACACCCTCAACTACATCAAACTTGTTTAGGTTGTTACGCACCGTTATGTTATTTTATCGGATTATTGAAAAGTTAGATTCATTTACGCTATCAGAAAACATATTGAAGGGCATCTTCAGTCGTACACTACCAACTTGAACTTCTGTATTTCTTCTTTGCCGTACATTATTGCATCACTCACATTTCAATATAGGATTTTTGGGTTTTCTGGGTCTGTTATTGAGCTATTGATCGATATATCGATATTCCCCATATAATACTTATTTTGACATGTATTTACATTATTACAGGGTATTTTGCAGTCGTGCCATTAACAATTTTTTAGCGTACGCTGTCGTCGACTTTACGCTCTGAGCATGACGCACATAATTCCTGAGCTACAGACGCAGCACTCCCGCTCCAACGACTTCCAATTCCCGCAGGTCCTGTTCTCCATTCCCCTCCCACCACATCCTCGTCCACCATTTCCCTACTCCACTCCCCGCTGCGTGGAAATAATGTGCGTTGAGGCATTGCCGCTGACATTTGTCCTATCGCTGACATTGCTCTTTCATGTTGCAGTGTGAAAGCCGAGACAAAGTCATGACAGTTTTATGTACACACGCACACACACACACACACATACACACATACCACACACACATGCGTACATAGTTTATGGTGCGGCCCACAAACGAGTTAAATAAAACTCAAAAACAAAACATAATTAAAAGTAAACACAACAAGTTATAGCGCTAAAATCGGTTCAGTTTTCACAAAATGATGGGAGTTTGACATTTGGCCCAAGAGCCCTAAAAATACAATTTCACGATTCAAAATTTTGAAAACAAAAGAATTTCCGAAAATAGTAAGGGGGGAGTACATGTTTTTTTTTTCAAAAAAAGTCAAAAAAATTAATTTTTTAAAATGCATAAATTTTAGTTGCAGAATCAATATAGAGGACAAATCATGTCTATGAAAATCGGTTTAGTTTTGGCGAAGTTATGGCAGTTTGAAATCTAGGAGGGGTCTCTGGGAACTTTTCATGTCAAAATTTTTGTCACTTTTGGCATGATTTTTGGCAGAAAAATTTACCAACTTAAAATCATGTTTAAAGTAGTTTTTAATGCTAATTTTGACACCCACAATCGATAAAAAATACAATTTCACGATTCAAAATTTTGCAAAAAAAAATTTCCGAAAATAGTAAGGGGGGAGTATATGTTTTTTTTTTCAAAAAAAGTCAAAAAATTTATTTTTTAAAATGCATAAATTTTAATTGCAGAATCAATAAAGAGAACAAATCATGTTCAGAATGCCATCAAACAGGAAAATCGGTTCAGTTTTGGCGAAGTTATGGCAGTTTGAAATCTAGGAGGAGTCTCTGGGAACTTTTCATGTCAAAATTTTTGTCACTTTTGGCATGATTTTTGGCAGAAAAATTTACCAACTTAAAATCATGTTTAAAGTAGTTTTTAATGCTAATTTTGACACCCACAATCGATAAAAAATACAATTTCACGATTCAAAATTTTGAAAAAAAAAATTTCCGAAAATAGTAAGGGGGAGTACATGTTTTTTTTTTTTTCAAAAAAAGTCAAAAAATTTATTTTTTTAAATGCATAAATTTTAATTGCAGAATCAATAAAGAGAACAAATCATGTTCAGAATGCCATCAAACATGAAAATCGGTTCAGTTTTGGCGAAGTTATGGCAGTTTGAAATCTAGGAGGAGTCTCTGGGAACTTTTCATGTCAAAATTTTTGTCACTTTTGGCATGATTTTTGGCAGAAAAATTTACCAACTTAAAATCATGTTTAAAGTAGTTTTTAATGCTAATTTTGACACCCACAATCGATAAAAAATACAATTTCACGATTCAAAATTTTGAAAAAAAAAAATTTCCGAAAATAGTAAGGGGGGAGTACATGTCTTTTTTTTCAAAAAAAGTCAAAAAAATTAATTTTTTAAAATGCATAAATTTTAGTTGCAGAATCAATATAGAGGTTAAATCATGTCCAGAATGCCATCAAACATGAAAATCGGTTCAGTTTTGGCGAAGTTATGGCAGTTTGAAATCTAGGAGGGGTCTCTGGGAACTTTTCATGTCAAAATTTTTGTCACTTTTGGCATGATTTTTGGCAGAAAAATTTACCAACTTAAAATCATGTTTAAAGTAGTTTTTAATGCTAATTTTGACACCCACAATCGATAAAAAATACAATTTCACGATTCAAAATTTTGCAAAAAAAAAATTTCCGAAAATAGTAAGGGGGAGTACATGTTTTTTTTTTTTTCAAAAAAAGTCAAAAAATTTATTTTTTAAAATGCATAAATTTTAATTGCAGAATCAATAAAGAGAACAAATCATGTTCAGAATGCCATCAAACATGAAAAACGGTTTATTTTTGGCGAAGTTAAAGAAGAAGAAATCCCATTTTGGATTTGGTTTCTATTTCATGAAATCAACATAAATCGTTTGCTAAATCGCAAGGGGTAAAGTGAATTCTAAATAAAGCCTGTATTTATGGTAGATATGGAGATATGTGTATATATAAAGAATATACAAATTTCTATATGTAAGCACAGTCAGCTGAATGGTTGGCGCCCCGTCTGATAGGCAACAAAAACAAACAGTGCCTGCCCCATGAAAATAATAATAAACAAAAAAACTAAAAACCTGAATAAGAGCAATGAAAAGGAACCGGTATCTGCGAAGGCGCCGAAGTTTAAATACCCTTGTAAGCTGACCGATTTTTCAATTGTTCAATTGTGCAGTTCAATTGCCAAGTTAGATGCGGATATCTTGCAAAACAATCAGGTTTTCGTTTTTGATTGCTTCTATGGGCGCTATATGCTATAGTGGTCCGATGCTGATAAGATGTGGTGCATTTATGTCGCTAATTAACGCTGAGTTTGAATTGATTTTGTAAAATACAAGAAAAGGGTTTATATTAAAACCTGAATTATCGCCCGATTGCACCTATAGGAGCTATATTATATAGAAGTACGATGTTGAGAAAATGTTGCTTATTTTTGGCAGCCTAATAAACAGTTTTTTTTTTTGTATTTTTTTTTACTATCTTTTCTCCCGAGATTTTATTTTATTTGTTCGATTTACTGCAAAATTTGACAATTCACACGCAAATGTCAAACAACTTTTTTGGGCGGACTGGCAACATTTTCGACATTCTGTACTCAAATTGGCAGCCCGTGCTAGAGTGTGACCCATTTAGGGGCCCCGAGATGCCACATTGTTAGGTTAAAATCAAAATGTGGGCACGAAAATAGTTAAAGGCTGCACTTAGTGTAAAGTGTATTGGCAAGATGTGTAAACGGGCCTTAGCCTATATCGTGTAAAAAGCGAATTAGGCATGTGTGCTTCATAAGGTCTATGCGTTACGCAAAGCCTGTCAAGCCCATGCGACTCTCTCCGCCAGGGTATAATAATATGTATATGTAATAAAAGTCGCAGCCGCGTGACTTTGACTTGGACTTGGATTTCAAAGAGCAAAGCGAGGGCTGCAAGAAGAAATGATCGAAGAGAGACAGGGAGAAGAAGGGAGGGAGAGAGAGAGAGAGAGAGCGCCTGTGAAAAGCTCTGGCTGACGTTTTTGACAGAGAGTTTGACAGTTGATGCAAATCTGCGCAACGAGCAAGTTGACGACGTTTTCATTACAGTTGCTGCCAATTGGAATCATGTCGACGCTGGATTACAAGTGGCGCAAACGCATGTGCCACAAGTGGCAGGAGGAGATGCGTCAGCAGCAGCAGCAGCTAAAGCTCAAGCAGAAGCAGAAGCAGCAGCAGATGCCGCCGCCAGCCGCACCGCTGTCGCATTCTTCGCTGGATCTTCTTCGCTTCATCGAGGATCCGATGAATCTGCACAAGCTGTTCCTGCCACGGCGCACGCTGCAGCTGCTCGCGCCACGTCCGGACTTCCAGCGGCTGGTGAAGGCCTGCTTCGTCCGCGTCCGCTTTGGTGGCGGCCATCGCGTCGCCCAGATCCAGGGCTGCGGCAAGTGGCGTCCGAGCAGCGAGCCCACCTTCATTCTGCGCCTCGACAACAATCCCCGAGTGTTTGCCCTCGAGCAGCTGGCCAACGGCTACTTCGAGCGCACCGAGCTACTCGAGTGGGAGTACATGTGGCAGGCGTACAACTTCGAGCTGCCCTCGAAGCGCAGCGTGGAGCAGAAGTACAAGGCCGTCGTGGAGGCCAAGCTGCAGGCGCAGGCGCAGACGCCGACGCAGACGCAGCGCTGTGTGCTGCACAAGCTGGCCAAGAGCAAGTCCAGCCTGCTGCTGCACGACCTCCAGGCCTTGCAGCAACGTGGCAAGTATCTGGTGGAGCCCATGGACTGCTACAAGCCATATCTGCCCAAGCAGCTGCCCGCGTTGCCCGTCACAGGTGAGGCTCTAAAACAAATCGGAGTTCAGGATCTCAAGTCCCCTTTCGTTTGCAGCGGCTGCCATCGCCAAGTGCCCCCTGAAGCCCCCCTTGGATGTGGCCAAGCAGCCGCATGGCAACTGTGGCAGGAAGAAAATATCCCTCGATGAATATCGCGAACGTTGCATCAAGAAAAACCACTAATCTCAAGGAGGAAGAAAGAGCTCCAGCCACAGGAGCTAAGCTCTGGATTCAAAATTGAAAAAAAAACAAAAAAAAACACCTGTCCACTTTTGTAGTTCTTCAAAAATAGCATTTTGTATATGTTCGTCTTGCTGTCCGTCCGACTGAAGCTGGGCACTTGAAAGTTCTTAAACAGACTCGTGCACGCCCTCGTCAGAAAGAGTGTAAAAAAAATATTTGCAGACCGCATTAAAAATAAGTATGCTTATGCTGCTGGAAAATTTTCAACTACACAAATGTTCATCAAGAAAATAAATACATATGCATAAATATATTTATATATACATATATATATATATATATAGAGAGAGAGAGAGAGGGAGAAAGCTAATGTGTGTGTTTGTGTGCGCTGGGTTGTTGTGCAGAGAAATGACCACACAGAAAGCCAAGCTGCAAAAATATTTACAACATTCTTGAGCGCAACCGAAACGAAAACTTATGAAAAATTTTATGAACATTTTGCTGCACTCTGCCAGCGACCGTGCCCCCTTTCCCCTCCTCTCCCCACCACTTAACCCATTTTATTTCCGGACCCCCCCATATTTTAATTGAAATAACTTGGGAGAATTTTGATGCAACTATCAAAAAACCCGCAAGTGAAAAACAAAAATTAAATCTCAGCGAAAAAGTTGAAAGCTAAATAAAACCCAAATCAATAAATGATCTAAATTCTAAGGAACTTACAAGAAAATTTATGGGTCATTGAAAAATATTTAAAGACATTTGAGACGTTAACTCCTTAGATTTAACAATCATCTTCGATAGTTCAAGATGTCTGATCCAATAACTTTTTAGAGTTCCCCTCGCTGTAGGCTAGGATTGTCGAATCTGCCAAATTATTATGCGATATTATCAAAGTTATCGATATGCGCTAGAGAAGATTGAGTCAATAAATCTATCGAATTTCCTTAGCACCCAATGGACAGTTGTTTTCATGCTCAGTCTGCCTCTGGGCCTCGTCGAGTACAGACTCATTTTTATTTTACTCCTTTTTTAAATTCTTTTTCTTTTTTTTTGAAATATATAAAGCCTTTTGGTGAAAACCTTGGCAAATACTTTTTTTTAACCGATTTTTATTTCTGATGATTTTTATTTTTTTGTGCACTTATTTTCGTTAATTTTGATTGTTGGGATGTAGGAATAGCTTCCCTTGGTGCGCACGCCTACGAACCGTTCAAGTTAAAAGCATTTTCCAGTTGCTGTCCTATAATCCAAAATCGTCTTTACGCTTATTAATCCCTGTGTTACAGTTCTGTTTTAGTGCGATCCTACTTCTTATTTTAAATTCTTATTTTGATTTGATTTGTATTTCTTATTTAATTCACTGAGACGAAACTTTTGAAGTTGCTCGCTTCTTTACAAGTTCTTAGAAAAGCTCAAATTTAATTAAAAATTTGATAAAGATTTTTTCGAAAAACGTAATGTTTCTACTTGGGGTTCGACCTGTGACCTCCGATGTCGGGATATTTGACCAATTAGCCAAGTGCCTAGGAAAGTGAAAAAGAAACATTTCGCATCTCTTCTGTTGTTTTTTTTCTGTCTTAAAATTACGTGTTTCCTTTTTTTTATATAAATATAAATAAATATATATTTTTATATCCTTGTGTAATTCACGACAAAACCATCAATTTTCTCAACAAAATCTTTATGTGGCGATAGTCATGATTAAATAGATCTAATTTAATTAGTTGTCGGGAATTCGCAGATGAATCCGAACCAGAGGGGGACACCCGCAGATTTAAGGAACTGATTTATGTCTTATGTGTAAACGTTATTGGAGCATGGTTTCTTATTCAAGCGTTGTCACCTCATGTGAACATAATTTAATTTGTCGCTTCTCTTTTACTCTTTATTTATTTATTTCCTATTTTACATATATTTAAATAAAAATTTTGCCTTTCAAGGCTCCGTCGTTGACCCAACCAATTCATATTAGTGTGGAGACAAGCCTCCATGAACAGATACATCTTAGTTGATTGATTGTCGGGAAGTTGCAGATGAATCCGAACCAGAAGGGGAAGGACGCAAAACTGAGAAGCTTTTCTATTTTATTTTTTATTTGTTCTTGAATAAATTTGAATTATTTGAACTTGGAACAAAATGTGTGCCGAATAACTTGTGCATCTAGATTATGGTTTCCCAACCAAATTTGATTCATTATCTACTCTGAGATTTTCTTGATTTGTTGGTTTCTGAAAATATCTAAGATACGTCCAGGGCAGCAAACGTTTCTGTTTCTACTTTAACAATTATTTCATTAGAATCACCCAGCAGGATATAAGCCAGTCTATTAACGCTGATCGACGGACGCTTCTTGTATATATTCATGTAAATTGTATGTTGTATTGTTTGCACAACGTGCAAATTCTCGCTTTGAATCGCGCTTAGCAAAACCTTTTTTATTTATTACATTTTCTGTTTGTATATTGAACATAATTTGTTCACCTAATTTGACGTCTGACGTGGACCACATTTGAGATTTTTGACAAATTGTTGAGGCTAACACCGAACGCTTCATTTTTTATTTTTTATTTATTTTTTTTAGTATTTCTTAATTGTTTTAAAGATGATACTTGATATGAATATTTTACTGTATACAATATTACTTTTCTATAATTTTTGTTTGTAAATCTGCAATTTTTAATTTTTCTGTTGCCAATTTGTGCACCATTTTTTCGACCGCATTCGGCATTTGCTTGGCAGCAGCTGCTGACCTCTGACCTTTTTTTCTGCCGCATTTCCGCACCTATGCAGCAGGCACAGCAACAACAACACACACTCGCACTAAACGCTTTACAGGCACGCCCATTGTTGCCGCCTCCAGCCCCCCCTTCTCGCGCACAGCTCAAACTGCAAATGTTTTGCGAATTTTGTAGCCGCGTTTTTGAAATGCACTTGCGACATTTGACAGCTCTGACTGTTCATTTATTGTGCGTGTGTGTGTTGGGTGTGAGTGTGTGTGTGTGTGTGTGCATTCCACTGTTGCATGTTGATTTTTGGCATAGCTGTGTTCCCAGTGCCATTGCAATTCATTCACGTGGCGCCCGTCAAACTTCTACTCGGATCCGGCAGAGTCGTAAATAAATTTGCATTTTTGTCAATTTTGATGGCGACCACACACACACACACGCACACACACACACGTTTCAGTGTTGACTGAATGCGTGCAAAGTATGCAAAGTTTTTTCATTTACATACATCCAACACATATATATATGTGTGTGTGTGTTTCTGTCTGTCTTTCTATATATATATATACATTTGTTTGTATAATCGGGACACTGGCGTTGCAACAGTAAATCTGTCGGGGATCTAATGCAAATTTCGAAAAGAAAAACAAACAAAAACATGCGAATTATTGAGGGGATTTACTAAAAAAAACCAATAAAAAGGGAAGACCAAAAAATAAATGAGATTTATTTTTCTAACAAACTAAATAGAGCTTAAGAGATAGACACAAACAAAGGAAGGTAAATCTAGTTAAATAAAAAACGAAAAGTCAGCAAAAGGCAGAGATCATGTGGAAAACCTAACCTAAAAAAAAAAATAAATAAAAATTGTCCACTTCAATTAACTGCAAGCGTTGTCGAAATTCGGCTTTTTTAACTTGGAAATTCTTAATTCGAGAGTATTTTTATAAGCCTTTAGAATATTATATATATTTTATTTATTTTATTTTTAACCTTAGTAATATTTAAGATTGAAATCTTTTTGCAATTTTAATAACAAAAGCTGGCACTATAATTTGAAACATTTTTTTCTAATTGTAGCCTTAGAGGATTGTGCAAGATTAAGAATGTGCCGATTTTGCCACGCCCTTCCCTTTCTGTGTGGCGATTTTAGACGAGTTTGAAGTCTCTAGCTTCAGACGGACAAACGAACATTGCACAGAACGAATATACTCTCTTTTAGTTTGTAAGCAGAGTATTTTAGCAAAAAACCAGATCGCAAGAGAGTGAGGGTGAGAGCAGAAAGTATATCGCATATATAGTATATATAGAGAGAGAGATCGAGATAGATAGCAAAGGAGATAGAAAGGGAGGGAGAGATACATTTGTATAATAAGTGATAGACAGACAGAGAGAGATACAAATATTTATATATACAAATACGCATTTATACAGAGAAAGAGACAGAGAGAGAGAGAGATATATATATATATAGAGGAAGAGCAACAGAGGGGAGAGGGGCGAGGGGCTCTTCGCACGGCATTTGCGTATTGGGGCGTTGCGGCATGCAACACGAGTCGGCACTGAAGCTGGACCTGGAGCTGGAGCGGCATTAGCCGTGCCCCCGTTCGAAAAATGACTTCAATGCGGCAATTGGCAGTTGCGCCTCTGCCAAATGCCAGCTATGAACAAACTAAAATGGCGGTTAGAAGGGGTTTGTGGTGGGGTTGACTATGACAATGTTGTTGCTGTTGTTGTTGCTGTTGTTGTTGTTGTTGTCGTTGTTGCAATAGTCACAAAGTTGCTGACTGCGTTTTTGGTCATCATTTTGTCGTCATTCTTGCGGCTGGGAATTCGCATTGTTGTTTTTGTTGTTGTTGTTCGCCCTAAATACTATTATCGCTGCTGCTGCTGCTGTGTGTGTGTGTGTGTGTGTGTGTGTGTGTGTGTGTTGGCTGTGTTTGTTGGTCATCTCTCTTTTTGTTGCTGCTACCAAAAATTAATTTGCATAATGGCACACACACCCTCCCACATATATACACCCAGAAATACACATACACATACACACACACATACACGCGGACACTCGCACACACGACATTGGCCAAACATTTGCTAGGCCGCAGGGGAGCCGAGGCGAGCATTGTTGGCATATTTGTGCGGGCAGCAACGGCAACAACAAACACGACAAAATCAAACAGTAATTGCAATTGTAATGAAATGTGTTAAAAAAATTAAAGATATGACAAATTATGCAAACCAAAAAAAAAGAGCAAAAATAACCAAGGAATTTTTACCTTATTATTATTTAATATACTCGTTAATGTAGTGAAAAGAGTGTATTGGGTTTGTGCAATGTCCGTCCGTCCGTACGAACGTCATCTTTTTCGCCGCTATTGAAGCTAGAGACATTAAATTTGGAATATATATTCGGGAAAAATAGAGTGAGAAAATCCGAGAAAATAATGAACAAAATAATTCTAGTGATGACAGTCAGAAAGTCAGAAAGTGACATTGAATAAAATTTTGTTTATATTAGTTTTACTTTTTTATATTCATTAATTTCTGATACTATTTTCTGATGTCCAAATTCTAACAAGAGTTTTTTAATATTAAAAGTTAATATTAAGTTGTTTTTTAGATCTGGAACCAATTTATCATTTTCCATTTAGCCAATATCTTTTTAGACCAATTTTTTGGAAACGTATCTATCGAGTAATAAGAGAATTAGTTGTATTTGTCGCCCAAGTTTCTCACTAAAATTCTACTCAACTGCTGCAACTACTGGCCAACAGATGGCGCATTTGCAAATATGTTCCAGCTGCAGCTCAATTCGATTTCCTTGGCCACACTTCCGGATCAGTTTCGTGTGAATAAAACGGCTTTGCTCCTAAGTAGTTTGTAACTGAATTCACAGCACACACACACACACACACACACACACACACAGGCTAAGCAAACAAGCGCCTAACTCTTTCGGAATACTTTGCAAAAAGCAAAAAAAAAAAAAAAAAAAAAAACCCAATTTCATTTGCATTTTGTTTCAGCCTGTAAATTATTCATGGCACTTGATAATGCTCGAAATGGTGAGTGAAACACTAGTTGAATGCTGAATACATGATCATCATCTTGTTTTCGCCAACTGGCCATGCCCCTCACCACACCCCCGCCCTTTTTCAGCTTGCCCAAAATTCTTTCAGTTTTTGCACTTTGCGCACTTTCTGGCAGGCAGAAGAAAAACTTTTTGGCACGGAGATAAACTCAAATTAGCTGTGTTTGTTTTCTTTCAAGCGCAGCGCAAAAGCGATTAAGTGAAAAGTTTACCCAGCCTCCCATACCCTCTTACTCCCTCCTTCTCTATCCCCCTCGCTGTTTCACTGGGCAACGTTTTCTAGTCGATTTGCTGCCACAAGCGGCATTCACATAGAAATTGTATTTGCATTCGGGCGTTAAAAAACGGACGCGGGGAAGGGGAAGTCAAGCTGAGGGGAGGGGGAGTCCTTGGGCTGTTGGGTTGGGGTCTAGTTTTTGGTCTGACCAGGCGAGCAAAAACAAGTAGGAACATTGTAGTCGGGTGTAACCGACTCCGCAATACTCGTTTACAGTATAATGACATTATTATTATAATTACTATTGTTATTTTGAACAGACTATCGATTTTTGTAATTTCACTTCGTGAACGAGTATAAAATGATAAACTTGTTCTGCGTATGGTATATGAGAATCTTTATATCAAATTTACATTTTCTCTAGCTCTTTTAGTTTCAGCTATTTCTGCCTGTTGCATACATTTGCGCAAAACCTTTATACTCTTTTTGAGCCATTTTCAAAGGGTACAAAGGGTATGAAAAAGAGCCCCCAGCAAGGTCGAGCGCCGAAACGGCATCTCGGCGGCCTTTAAGTAAACTTCAGTTTAAAGAGTTTCATTTTCTTCGTTCCATTGAGTTTAATTTCATTTCTTTTCGCTTAATTTGTATTTCTTGCTGACTTTAAGCACTCATTTAAGTAGAGTTATTTGCCAGCTCAGACACACACACACACACACACACACACCCAGAGGCAACATTCAATGTCGTCCTCCCGTCGTCCGCGTCGTTGCCGGAAGTGGCGATGATAACGCGCCAAAGAGGAAATGAACACTTTTTGGGCAGCGGCGCGCTGCTTTTAAATGGGAGGGAGGAGGAGGAGGAGGGGGCTATAAACATACACGCGTACAGTTACGTACAAAACCAACAACAGCAGCATAAGTTAAAGCAACGACAATTCTGACTATTTATTATTGGTAGCATGAAGTTCAAATGCTCTAACGCATATTGAAAAATATAGAAAATACAATGAATTCTAAGTGCATGCGCTGAGAGAAAAATAGAGTTATAACTTGGAATAATTGAATCCAAATTATTCTTAAGTCTAGCATGAATAATTTTTGATTTAATAAACAATCATAAATGTTGGATAAATAAGAACAAACTTCTTGAATTAGGTATACAAAATAATTAAAACTTAAAATAAGCTTTTCTAAGTTAAAAAATTAAAAATTAAAATTAAAAAATGTTCTTTAAAATTATTTTTTGTTCTGAGTGAAGTACGTTCAGAACTTAACACTTTAAGAACATTTTCAAATTTTACTGTATGTGCCATTCGCAAGCGTTTCACTAGCAGCACTCTCTCTCGAGAGAGAGGAGCATATATTACAGTTTCTCTTTTTGCTGCATTCGTAAACGTTTCACTTGCAGTGCTGCTGTGCTTCGTTGCCGCTTCTTATTGATTATTTAAATGAATTACGTTTAAAATTTGCAACAGTTTTTTGTTGAATAAACGTAAACGTTTTTCAACAAATGCTTTTTCGCTAACTTCTGCACAAAAAAGTTGCAGAAATTCGAAATTATGTTTTAAAATGATATTTGTGCAGAGTTCTTAGCATAGTGTACTCATACCCTATAAATGCCAGACAGTACTGTTGCAGGGTATCTGATCTGAACTGGACAACATTAACTTTTTGCATCTGCAGCTCTTTCGCCTCGTGCTACACATTTCGGTTATCTGCATAGCCTTGTCTCCGAATGTGTCTCTCCCTGTCACACTCCATATATACCCCCCCCCCCCCCCTCGCTCCACCTTTCTGTCCAGCTGCTATCTCTCTCTGTCTCTCTGTTTGTCCCTTCGCTCCCTTTTGCTTTTGGGCGCTGTGTAAATTTTATTGAGGTCGAATTGAAAATGTGCCCAAGTGACGGGGAGAGGGAGAAGGGGAGAGAGCAAGAGCGAGAGAGGGGCAAGGCGACAAGGATAGCGACAAATGTACGAAAAATTAAAAGCATTTCATGCGCAAATGGCGCGCACCATTTAAAATGAATACGAAATATGGTAACACGCGATTTGGTTCAACCAGCGGACCAGCAGCCCCTAAACCTCCAACACCCCCAATCCCATCCCCCTCTGACATACGTACACCCCATCCATGCCCCACTGGGGAGCGGTTACACCTCCGTAGCCCTCGATGCGTATAATTTATGTGGCATTTAATGAAAATGGAATTGAAATTTAGTGCGAATTTATTAAATGATTTTAAATGAATGTTTCATTCGCTGCAAAAGTCTCCCTTACACACACCCCCTCCCCCTCCAGCAAGCCAACAACCCTCCTAAACATTCAATTGAGTTTACATGAGTGTAATGGAGGAGTGGGTTTTGATATGAATTTAATTCAGCTTTGGAAAAACAAATCTGTCGATTCAAGTTATTTATAACATGCTTTTATGTTCTTATATACCCACCAAATATATATATTACAATTTATATATATATAGATATTTATAAAAAATATTTTACAGGCTATATACAATCATGTAATGCCTGAAAATACTCTACTATTAGACATTGCTTAGCTGATGTATGACTTAACGCCTGTTAATAATCAGCAATACCCCTAACATACAATTTGAATTTTTACCAACTAACCGAAATCATAGATAGAGCAATTATACTGTAGTCTAAGCATTTTACAGGGTATGCTTAACTTGAATATGTTTTCAACGCTTCAACAATTGAAAAAAAATAACAAAGCCAAACTGCCACAATATAGAAAAAATTAAATTTAAAAATGTTATACTCTACTCCAATAATTGTACAGAGTATAGCAGTCCTTGCTTAGCTGCGATTGGTGTTGATCGCTTTAACTACCGATAATATGTGACTTACATAAATTTCTACTTACATAAATGTATACTCTACTGTAAGTATTGTACAGGGTATTTTAGTCATAGTTTAGCTGAAATGTGTGTAGAACAGTTTAACTACTGATAGCAGACTAAAAACACTTTACAGGGTAGAAATTTATAATGTGTGCTGAATATACAGAGAGAGAGAGAGAGAGTAATTTTACAGGGTATAGCAGTATATAAAAAATCAACAGCAGCTGAAAGGGAGTCAAATAACTATTAAGGCACGAGTACTCATCCAGATAATTGGCAATATTCATTAAGCAGATGATCCATCAATGCACAGAGAGAAAGAGTGAGGGAGAGGCAGCGAGATGGAAGTAGAGAAGTGGCGAGAGTGAAAGATGGGCAGAGGGGGCACAGTAAGCACCTGCAGCTAAGCATAATGCACACATAAATGAACAAATCCTGACGCTGCTTATCGGTTCGACCACAGCCCGAGGAGTCTATTGAAGGTGGAGGGGGCAATCGAGCAGCCACTGGTGGTGTCCGCGGGGGTAGCTGACCAAACGGTGGCTACGTCAACGTGTGGTGCAATTACGCGCAGCTAATTAAACGTAATTCATCAATTTGGAAAACAACAACCCAGCACGAGGCAGTGCGAGGAGGAAGGGGAGGAGAATGGGTGGGCGGGGCATGTAGCAGTAGGCGTGGCGAACATGCAGCCCAGGTGAACAGGAAACTGGCAAATGGGCTAAAAGCGAAAATTGCGCATTAATTAAATTTAAAGTGAATTGCGAGTGCGCATCATTAGAGCCGCACAATTAATGTGAATATTGTTGCCAGCAGTTCAGCGGCCAGTGGTCCTCTTGACCCCCGCCCACCCTCAACCAATCCCCCGTTGACCACAAAACGTAAACTTGGTCAATAACAACTCGCTTTTTGCTGGCTGCTGCTGTGGCTCTTGTGTCCAATTAAATTGTATAAATTTACAAAATTAACAAACAACCTCAAAAAATTGCTACCAGCACGAAAAATATATGCGGGTGTGTGTGTGTGTGTGTGTACATGTTGTGTGTCATGCATTAATCACAATATTATTACAGTGCATTTCATATGTTATTAATTTTTTAAAAATGTTATTAAGTGTTGACATTAATTTAAAACAAGTTCAATACGTTCGATAAAATAAATATGAGAAATTATAACGAATGCTAGTCGCAGCTTAAATACCCTAAGAGATGGTTAGTACATTGAAATTATATACAAGAAAGTCTTATAAATATTATAAGATACTAATTAACAGGCTATAAACAATACGTTATAGTAAATTTAATTTATTTTTTACACAAAAACATAATTTTAAATGTAAACTCTTACACTAAATTCTTTTTATTTAATTGTATCATCACTAAGAAAAAAGATAACGCCTTATTCTTAAAAAAATATTAAAAATATATTATTAATTGTTGACAATAAAATCGAACATGTTCTATAAGTTAAATACAAATATTTAGGAGATAACGTAATCACAGCTAAATACACCAGCTCAAATACCCTCAATGCGTGCTTAAAAAATATTATAAATTGCATTATTCGACACTTTGTGTTTTAAGTTTTTTTATACGTAAAGTAAAGTTTCAGTTATTAATTAAATCATAATTTGATTATATAGGGAACATGTCCAGCTGAATTCAGTTTATGTACCACCGTTTGTTATAAGTACCAACTTCGCCACCCTCAGTTAAAAAATAAAAACCATCTTATTTGCTTAATATCGATAAATATCGATTATAGGACAGGGGTTTTTTAGCACATCTCGCAGTTTATAAATGCAGGTTTAGAATAATCAAGAACAAATTTCTTTTTCGATACCTCCCAATAAATGACAGGAAGTCCGATTGAATTAATCGTCATCGCGCAGCTGGCTGCAGGGTATTTGCTTGTCGGGAACTCCCAACTAGAGCACGCTGACTTGTTTCTTCGTTTTTAGTAACATTCGAAACGTGGCCACAAAATGTGAGTGTGAGTTATTAAAATTGTGCACAAATTGTTTTCATTTTGCAATTCCGTTTGCCGGTTGCCGTTGCTGCAGCTGCTCTCGGGCAAATTCCCCCGTTCATTGTTGCTATTTGCATTTTGCATTTGCCATTTGCCCGCTTTCTTTTTGCATGCATTTTGTGTTTTTTTATTATTTACATTTTTATTGTGATTTTTAGTTTGATTCTTCTTTTTTTTGTGTCATCACAGGTTGACCTAGTTCTCTTTATTCTCCCAAATACTCTGTTTCTACGTTGCAGTTGAACTGAATTAAATGGATTGCGTTGATTGCTCTATATGGCATTCGTAAACGTTTCATTGTATATACATAAATTAGTAAATATATTTAGGGGAATGCCATTTTTTATTTTACCCCTCAGAAAGCTTTATCGACTTTTCTTTGTCTGTCATTCGTAAAAGTTTAACTGGCAGCTTTTTATAATTATTGAATAATAATTAAATAATTGATCTGCGGGTTGTAAATTAAATGTACACATTGCATGCACCTCAGATATGATTTTTATTAACTTTTATTTTGAAGTCTTTTTTGTGAACGGTTTATCAGTAAGGTATGCTAATAAATAAAAACAGAAAAGTGTTTCTTTGACCTCCACCAAGTGCATTGAAATTCCCCTTTGTCTCGCATTCGTAAATGTTTTACTGGCAATTTTTTGAAACGTTTTTAGTATGGAGAAGTTATTTACTTGTTTTGAACTCGTTATTTATTTATTCTAAAGTTCCTATAATCTGTAGTTACATTTAAATAGAGATTTATATATTATTTAATGGTGATCTAGTCGCCGATTTGTTCCCTTATCCCTGAACAACCATTTGGATTTTTGTTTCTATCTTGTGCTCGCTTTTCATGTCAGTCAAATGTTGGGCTGGGCTTGGGTTTTTTGGCCTCTGGCTGGCTATCTAAACACACACACACACACACACGCACACATGTGTGTGTGTGTCCAAGCAGCGGGCATTCATTATTGCAACGACTGCCTCTGCGGCCTGCCTGGTTCAGCTTCTTCTTCTTCGTCTTTTTATCCCTCTACTGCTGCATTGTGGCACTTATTAAAAATTTTCTGGTTCCCTATATTTTTTTTCATTCTGTTTTTTTTATACTCGTTCACGAAGTGAAAAGAGCATATTGGGTTTATGCAATGGAATATATATTCGTGATAGAGTGTTAACATTTTTCTGCCTCTGCCTAATGGGGGCGTGGCAAACCGATCAAATCGATATATCTTCCTCATTTTTAGAGCTAAATAATCAATTTTTCTCAGACAGATTGCTGATAACCTCTTCTTAAGATCGCACAAAAATAGTTTTAGATGCGCCCATTGGGGGCATGGGAAATCGATTAAATATATATATATTGCCAGACAGTTTTCTGATGACTTTTTCAAAAGATCGAGCCGCTACAAATTACAATTATCGATATTTTTTTTTTAACAAAAATAATTTGGACCGTTCACGACTGTTTTAAGCTATATACTGCGAACGAGTATTGCGCTGTCGGTTACACCCGACTGCAGCGTTCTTACTTGTTTGTTTTTTTGTTGTATTTTTGTTGCTGCCGCATCCTTGGGGCCGCAGCTTGCTTGCCGTTGTCGTTGGACCTTAGCACACGCCCACAAGGGGACATGCAATGGGGGGTAGGGAGGCGAAGGGTTCAGTGGGGTGGAGTGGACTGGGGTGAGGTGGGTTGGTGTGCTGGGCGGGGCAAGTCGGTTGCCGCAACAGCGGGCGACAAGAAGCTGCTTTTGTTTATTTATCTTTTCGCTCGGTTTCGAATAACAAATCCTTTTGGCTTAACACATATTATGCGGCGACATTGCCTCATCCTCTCATCCCGCCTCACCCTGCCGGCCCAGCCCTTTGCCCCGCCCCTCTCACCACATCCTTTGTGCAGTGTGTGACTGCTGCAGTTGCAGTTGACTCCAGTTTTGTCAAATGTATTGTTTCAAGCTACAATCGGACCCATCTCAGCAGCCACCCCTCCCTGTCCCCTCCTCTGGCATCTCATTCCGAATGACGATTTCCACTGCCATCATTCGCATTGCTCTGTTTGGCTTCGTTGCCGGCGGTTTTTTTTTTATTCTTTTTGCGTTTCTTTTCCACTCGTGCTTTTTTTATTTATCTCCATTGCAATCGCATTTTTTTGCAGTTCCTTTGCGCTTATTGTCACAAATGCAGTCCACAGATACAGTTACAGATACAGATACAGCCATGGCTATGGCTATGGTCACAGATACAAATACAGATACAGTTGCAGATGCATTTACTCTCTCATTCACATTTACAGCTTGTTTTTATACCCTGTACACATTGAAAGTGGCTTGAAAGGGCTATTAAGGTAAATTGTAATTGTATGTAAGAGGCAAAAGAGGCATCTGCGAACCAATTAGGTTATATATTATGTTAATATATATTATATATATATTCTTGGTTAGCAAGAAAGTTAAGAAAGTTTAATCCTTCAATTCGATTTTTAAAAAATATTTTGAAATTTATAAAATGTGGTTTTTATAGAAGCTAATACAGTTAGCTGTTACGGCAGCTCCAAGTACAAGAGAGCAGGGCATCTTATGGTCGTGCACTCTAGACTAGAGCACTTTTGCTTGTTTCATTTTTCAACTGTTTCTTTTTTTGCCTTAGATACATTTTATTGTTTTTGCTGGCGCTTTTTCATCAATCTTGCTCGCTTCTCATGTTGCTCGGCTTTTATGGCCTAAGCCCCATGCAGAGGGCTGTTTGAGGTAGTTTAAGGGGATGGAAGGGGGCAGGGGGGGCGGGCGGGTTGTGGGTGGGGTGGTGTTCTTCTATTGTCAGTGCCGCCGCTTAGAACAATTTTGCAGTTGTTATGTCTACATAAATGTCAGCATCAGGCATTGTCTGCCCTGTCAGCCATTGTTTCCCGCCCGAATCCGTAAACCGTATTCCGTAGTCCATAGTCCGTAGTCCGTGGTCCGTCGTCCGTATTTCGTATTCCCATCGTAACGGCACTCAACATCATCATTAGTCACGACTTCTTTTTTGATTTACCAGCTGCCAGCCAAACAATTTGACATTTGGCAACACTGCAGCGGGCGCAATGCGTTTGGTCACATTGTTAGCATCGGTGTGACCAAACACTTGATAAACCAAACAGTTTGAAGCCGCTTTATTCGCTTATTAAGTAATCAAACATCATTACGTGTCACATTTGGTTAAATTTGACATTCAGTTGGTATTTGACAACACTCAAGCGCCTTCAGTGTGACCAGACGATAAATGGTTGAGTTTCTATTATTAACTTGGGGCCTTTAACAGTTTAATAAACTAGAAACCCTAATATTCTATTTAACATTTTACAAAACTAATAAATTAGCTTTGGAATAACGAATAAATTGGATTATAAAAACTGAATACTTTATTTAATGTAACTGCTTTAAATTTGACAACACTTTTATTTATGCCAACTCAGTTGTGCATTTGGTCACACTGGCAGTAACATTAAATTCATCAAAATTCCTCTCAAAAACAAACAAAACATTTTGCATAAGACCTTAAATAATTTGAATAATTGCCAACACTGAAACACGAATGTGGTCACACCACACGCATATGTACAATGTACATACAGCACCAGTGTGACCAGCTTCGAATGCCTTGCCTTGATTGAGGTTAGAACTGGCAAAGTTTTCTTGAGGCAGTCAACTTGCACCTTGAATTGCGGCAAGTTTCGTGTTGCCGCTGCCTGTCCAAGTTTAAGGGGCGGGGAGGGGGCGTGGGGCTCTTATCGCGTCGCCGGGCTGCGCTTCACGCTCGACAAGCAAAACCGGATGTGACATCCTTTTAAAGTCGGAAGTACTTATGCTTAAGCGTGCGTCGGCGACGGCGACGGCGACGAACTCCAAGCAAAAGCCGGAGACGACCCGTGTCCTGCACACCCCTTGCTCCCCACCAACGCCCAGGCCAGTGAGTGGCCCCGCCTGATACCGAAATTGTATACCCCCTTACGTTTCCACCTCTGACTCTTTCGCCTTCGCCTTGTCCTTCTTTGCTTGCGTCAGTTTGCGCTACTTAAAAATTGTTGGCCACATTAAAAACGTTGCCAGCTCCTCGAGGAGAACGCGAGCCGCGTGATGGCTCATCAAAATACATAGCCCTGGCCAGTGATGCCCCGCCCCGTCTGCCTCCGTCCCCATCACCTACTTACCAGCATGACTAGCTGCTAGTTGGGCCCCATTTAAAAGAGTCTATGACGTCAACACATTCCATTTTGTAAAGGTTTGTGCACTCGAAAAAAAATAACCCAAGAAATGTGCACTTCAATCGAGTGCACAGATTGTCGATTTCGAAACTTTAAAACTAAATTCTTTCACAAAGGTTTTTTTTAACCCAAAATTTCGAAATATACGAATCAAATACATAGATTCAGTCCTAGAAATTTTCAATTTTGCGTGTGAAAATTCTTCTTCTGCGTTTTCTTTTTTTTAATTATGTAATTTAGAGTGTTAATAATTTAATTGAAGCATTTTTGTTGCTATTTATAAAGCAGATTTTAAAATACAAAATAAACGGTAAAAATTCTATTTCACTTGCACTTGGATTTAGAACGTTGTTTTTCGCCAAGTGCATACAAAAGGTATCAAAAGGACCTTTTAAACTCTCAACTCAACTGATTTCATATTTAAGCTGAGCTTTAACTAATCTATTCGGCTTATGGAAACCAAATGTTTGGTCATGCATCCCGTTTTATTTAATATGAAAATCTGGCTCCTTCTTAACATAGTATTATTTACGAAACTTGAAAATTGGTTTATGTGCGATTTTTATCCGAAAGAGAACAACTCCAGCGAATTTTACTTAACGTCATTTTTACAGCCATATTCAGTCGCAAAGTAATTAAATAATTGATTCTTAGTTTTGATCAGCCGGCATTTATGGTTGATTTTTCCTAGTTTACATTACTTCCGGCATCACAAAATATCTTTACACCATATAAGCTCAGATCATATTTGGTTTAAATAGTGGTCACAGGCCCTTCACTATCCATTTGAAACACCAATACCATTTATGTGTTTGGTCAAACGGTAGTGCTGGCCGTTCCAGGGTTTGGTTAGCTCTTTTGGCATTTGATACCCTGGAAAATGATTCAAAGGGTATCCACGACTTGCAAGGTACTTTGATAAGAATTGATTGCCATATTACATAAGAATGAAAGCATTATTTCATCTATTATCTATTTATTGCTTATGATTTAACATACCTGTTACAATAAAACTTTACCTTTTTGTATTTATATCAATAGTTTAGTTTTATTTATAACCAGTTGTAGTTGCTTTTAGTTTACTGCCTTGCACTTCATACAGGGTATCTCTCAGTTCGGCTTGCTGTGTTCGTTTTTTCTAATTTCATTTCGTTGACTTATTTTTGTTACTTTCCATTAAGCTGACTTAATTTCCCTAATTTACAGGGTATTGGCAAGTGCATCACCCGCAGCTGTTGCATAAGCGTCCGTTCCACTTAATGAGCACTGGCCAGGGTATTGGTTGGGCAGTCAGTGCCAGGCGAGTATTTATTGAAAATAGACACGCGACTGCTGAATATTTTATAAGTGTTTCGTTGTCAGCCGCTCCCCGCGGGGGGCGCCACCCGCTGCTTAGTCCTGCGTGTGTGTGTGTGTGTGTGTGTGTGTGTGTGCTTGTGTGTATGTAAATCAACAGCTTTTGAGAGCTCTCGTTACAAATTGTAATAAACTCGCACATCCGCTGCCATTAAGCGACTTCTAATAAACTTTATGGCATCATTTTTTTTTTCTTTCTGCTTTTTTTAGCTTCTGCTCCTCTTCTTCTTCTGACAGCGATGGTTGCTGGCAGGACGCGGGGCGAGGCGGGGCCAGCAAGGTGTTAATGATTCAATAACATTTGCCTTTAATAGCCAACAGCAGGCGAGACAAGCGACATTAATGCGATTTGCGAAGAGGGTGCGGGAGGGATGGACTGAGGCGATGGAGGAGGGAGGAGAGGGCAGGGGGGAGGGGCACGACCTGACCACAACAATGTTACTTTCCATTTCCAGGCTCGCAGCAAAGACTGATAGATAGGAAATTAGTTTAGAGGGTGTGGAGACAAGGCCAGAGTCAGGGGTAAGGACAGGGCTAGGGGCAGGGGCAGGGGCAGCTAAAGCCACTGTGGCAGAAGGCAACGAGTGCTCAATTGTTGCGTGACTTTCAATTTTTAAAAATGATTTTAGCAAGCGAAACTAGCTTAGAAAATGAACGAAGACTGAATACCCTAGCAGAAAATTAACTGAATACATAAATTCTAAAAGTTTTCTACATAAAAACTCAACAAAAGACGTTTTACGGCAGCTACACTCAGAGAAAACCAATAAGAACTTTGTGTTTTATTCAAGAACAAACCTTGTCTAAGCTTGTAAATGGAAGTAGTATTGCCCGGTAGTGTACCCAGGTTTTTTTTTAAACTAAAATTTAAAAAAATTGTATTTTTAATAATGCATTTATTTGAAATGCAGAATCTATCCAGAAGATAAACATTGACCGAAATGCCTTCAAAACTGAAAATCGGCTTAGGGTTAACAAAGTTATACGACTGAAGATTTTTTTATTTTTATATTTATATTTATTTTTATCAATTGTAATCTGTCAATAAAAATGTTAGCTTTAAAAAAACCCAATATACTTTTTTCACTTCGTGAAAGAGTATAATAATATAATTCAAGTTAAAATAAAAATTATTATTTATTCAAGGCACTTTAAATATGAGCACAAAAGCAGTGTACTCTCATTCGAAAGTATTCTCAATCAACAACGTTTTCACTTTTAAATTCTTGTCCAAAATATATGCGATGATATTTTTTGTCAGTTTTTATTTTAGCTTTTTTTCGAATTTTTTTTTTGCAGCTGTTTTTGATTCTTTTTGAAAAGCTAATCAATTTAGCTGTCTGGTGACATGCCAAAGGCCCGAACCAATGTCAATGCTGACTGGGTGGTAGTGGAAAAAATGGAATGTGGGGGTGGGGGGTGGGGGGATGAGATCTCTGGTCATGTCCTGCGGCCCGGGTGGCACGTCCTGCACAGCTGGGCATTGAAAGCAGTCATTAACTTTTAAATGAAGCAACGGAAACGAGATAAGCACGTGAAGCGTACACAAAATACCCCCTCAATCACTCCAACCACACCCCGCCCCATCCCCCACCCCCCTCTACGCCCGGTGACGATTGACGCTTGGCCCATTTGCCTGACGCTTGTGGCCATTTGTGATGTTATCGCTGGCACGCCCACAAGCTACGCCCCCAAATGAGCCATAATTATTCAATAAGAAATAATAAAGTGGGGCAAGTGGGGGCGCCAGTGTTGGGCAACGTTCGTTGTTCAACACATATTTTCATTGATGGACATGCGACGCGACGAGCTGCTTTCGTGTCTGCGCCACAGAAGGGTGGGGGGAGGGGGGCCAAAGCTGGCCACTGCACTGCGACCTGTTCAGAGGGTGACCCCCCCCCCCCCCCTCCTCCCTCTGCTGTGGCCTTTGGGAGGCTAAATGATTGTTGCGTGACTTGCAGCTTTTTCGCTTTGTGTTTGTGTTTGCACTGAAAATTCCTTAATTTGCCAGACTGACCGAACAGGGGTCCCCATCACCCCCTCCCCCCTCCCCCCTTCATCTACCTTGTCTGCCTACCGCGCCCCCCCTTGGGCTCGGGCCTGTGCCATTGTTGACGCTGTTAAGTAGTTACATTTTGTAGCGATTTGTCGAACAACACCAAAAAGCTGGCAAACAAAACGAGTGAATGCACGGGCGTAGACTAACGGGGGTGGAGTGTGTGGCTGAGCGAGGGGTTGTTGTTGCCCGAGCACAGTTAAAGCAAACAATGCTGCAATGTTGCAAACACGTTTCGTAGTCGGGACACACACGAACTTTTCATGAAATGCACCTGCATATATTTTCCCAAATTGATTTAGTTTTTATTATGAAAAGGATTTCAGTTTTCCTCTGGCGCTCACAAAGATACGATCTTCTTTGTGGGCTCTAACTTATTTTATTTAAATATTCTCTCTAACCGTATAATAATTGCTTAAAACAGTCAAAAACGCTCTTAATTATTATTGCCATTTTTTAAATTTAGGTTTTTTTTAATTTGTGGAGGAAGAAATAACGGAGGTCATCAGAAAACTGTCTGCCAAATTTGGTGAATCTGGCTATAAAATTGTGGGTAACATGGATTTTCTCGGTTTGCCCGCCTCCAGCCACGCGCCTAGTGCGCATATCTAAAAAATTTGTTGTGCGATCTTTAGAGAAGGTCATCAGATGCTTAAATTCTGAGGGAGATAAATAGATTTAATCGATTGGAATCAGAACATTTTATCTGACGCGCGTATATATTCCAAGTTTCACATCTTTAACTACAATAGCTTACGGACAAGTAAGAGTCTCCCAGTCGGGTGTGCCTGACATGGGAATACCCTGCGCTTCTTCATCTTCACTCAGTTACACGCTATGGGAAATACAAATCCGTCTAAATCCGTCGGTGTTTATTTTTCGATCATTATGAAACTCTCAGAGTTTCGATATTTATCGATATTAATGAAAATGGAATGTCGCATGGAACTGGAACTTTCTCTGAGTGTAGCTTCAGCTGTCAAATAGTTTGCAGTTAGCTTATCTATTTAGCTACACGAATGCTGCTCAACTGAAAAGTTATTGAGCTGAAAAAAACGTGAATTTTGGTAGAATTCTCCCTGCCACAACTCTCAAAGCTAACTCGAACTCTGCCCCAATTTATGTCCACGTTGTTTTTCCTCTGTCTGGATAACAGTGTGTGGGAGCGAGAATTGGGTTTTCTAATGATTTCATGTGGCTGTCAATCCCTTTCACAATCCAGTTAACAATTGTTGCTGCACTGTATTGTGAATTGGTGTCGCAACAACAACAAAAACAACAACAAGAACTGGGGACAAAAGTTTTCGGGGCAAAGGCAAACAAACATACAAGCCAAAAACAATGAATAAAGCTTTTGTTGTTTGAATTTGAATTTGGAAATTTGGAAATTTGGAAGCGCCTATGTGGCAAACGAGTTGCGTTGCGCTGCCATTCTGAAAGGATTTCAGGGCTCGCTCCAAAAAGCCAGCACGAAAGCAGACACCAGGTGGGGGAGGGGGGGGCAGAGGATATTCAACATTTGGGGTTGGCTATAAAACTACGCGTGTTAAATCTACAAAATTAATGAGTCATCGTTAAAGTTAACAACTTGCACAAAATTTGTTTATCTAAAGTGGCAACTAACTAAACCCCCCTTCTCTACGGCCTACAGAGTCTATAAATTGATGTACCGATTCGGGTTAAAGTTTTGGCCTCGCAGGAGGGGGGTTTTGCTCTGGGGTGTCGCACACGTAATCACTTTTTAAGTGTTTGACAATTTATGATACATGAAAATGCTTCGCCAGCCGGCAGAGATGACACCTGACTTCGCAGCACACCAAACCTCCCAATCATCTCACCGTCAGCAAGTTGTGCGAACTCAAAGATTATTTTGGAATACCCTTTGCAGTGGGTATTATGATTTTGTTACTCAATATACGTCAAGCAAAAGTGTTTTTATTGGCGAGCGACCACTGTACTGTACTGTATTCTCAGTAAAGCAAAATTTCTAAATATAAAAATGTTTTTATGAAATTATTACACGATCCAAAACTAAAAAACAACTTAAAAAAAAAATACATACAAAAATGTTGATTAGAGTTTACTTGAGAATTTGTGTTACGTGCTTAAACTCAGTGCAGAAATTCATTTATTTAAAAAAAAAGGAAAGGAATGGATAAATAATATAATGGGAAGTTATAATGTATAATTTGTGAGGAGTGGGAATAAAAGAAATTCGTAGAAAATAAAAAAAAGTTCATAAAAAGGATTCATAGAATATTTAAAATCGTGTTAAAACCAAACAATTTGTGTAACTAGAGAACAATGTTAAAAACGTTTAAAAAAAATTGTTGTAAAAAGCGAACTAGGTGTATTTCATCTTCGGCTATTGCAAAGCCAACTCTTTGCTTTTCTGTTGCCTGTGGCCTAAGGCGGCTGCTGTCTCAAAGGGTCTTCTGTAGACACCCCCGCCCGCCCCGTCCGCCCCGCCGAACTCTTGTCTTCGTGTCAGCGCAATAAACACCTCAAAGTTGATGACATTTCATTAAAATCAACGCAGGCTGTGGGCGCACGGCGGGGTAGGGGGAGGGGGGCGTGGCAAATGAATTTCACTTATGAAGCATGAAAGTGAGTTCCGTGGGTTCTCGGGCTGCTGGGTTTTTAGGTCCTGCTAAAAGGACCTGCTGCTTGCCAGCGACATTGCCTTCTTTTGCATTGAAGCAACATTTTCGTGTTCATTTGGTAAAAGGCAGCGCAGTCGGCAGCGCAGTCGGCAGCGCCGTTAGCAGCGACGGCGACGCAATGAATTTCATTAAAACAAGCAGCAAGAGTGCTTTGCCACACACACATGAGCCCGAGGAGGGGGCGAAAGACAAAGGGGCGGTATTTGGGGGTGCTGGCAAAACTGAAGGCAGAGTTTATTGGTCTACTTGATTTGCGTAAGTGATGTGCAGAAAGATGCACTGAATAAGCACTGCCAAAAGGAACTGGTTACAGCTGGGCCTAAAAATGCCTTGCACGGCGGCTGCTGGCGGTTTATGGATGAGAGTGAGGGGCAAGGGGCAAGGGGCAAGGGGGGTGGGGGTTGGTCGTGTGACGCTTAACAAAGTTTAGCGAGCGCAAAGTGACTTTGATGACAAAAAACCGCAACTATTATACCCTGTATTTATTTAACATACGTTCAGGTATGTTGATTAAATAAATTAGGTCACAGCCAAGGCTTTAAACCAAGTTCTGAACCGTGCCGGTTCGCAGCCACAATTCCAATCCCAAACCTGAACTGAACCTTGATTTACATTTAACACTACTGAACAAATAAGAGTTATGCTACTGCTTAATCAGAAAAACAAAAACAAACTATATAAAAGAAATCTATTTTTATCGTATACATAAATATTAGAATATTATCCTGTTGTAGTTGAAAGACTTTGTTTTTAACAAATATCTATATTTTTTTGCCCTTAAACAAGATTCCTAAACCAAATTTCCCACCTTTGAACTTATTTTAATTAATTATTTCACAAATGTTCAAAACATAAAGAATGCTGCAATAATATTTTTAAAAATCCAGAAAATAAAAATATTAAAAACAATTTTTTTAAATATATTTCAGGATTTGTCCGATTTTTTGGACAACTAATTCGGTTCCAGGCTCGTTGAATTCAATTTAAGCAGTTGGATTTTTATTTTTCAGGCATCTTTGGATATATTTTTCAAAGGGTATTAACGCGTGAAACACTCTCAGCTGGCATAAGAGCGCTTGAAGTGTAGTTATTCAGCTGAAGGCAGCGTTTTTAATTATATTTGGCAGCTAC
Source organism: Drosophila colorata (assembly GCA_035041545.1). Classification (NCBI taxonomy): domain Eukaryota; kingdom Metazoa; phylum Arthropoda; class Insecta; order Diptera; family Drosophilidae; genus Drosophila; species Drosophila colorata. The sequence continues at coordinate 547,812 of JAWNLD010000295.1, read as the reverse complement.
AGCAACTGATACTTTGGCTTTTAACTTTGTCTCTTTTCAGGCTCTTTGCTGAGCATGTGCGAAACTTAATTGAAACATGTAACAAAAGGTAATGCGGTTAAAAGTGTCAATAGCTAGGGGTAAATTTGGGAGTATGTTAGTATTGGAAATATCATAAGCAAAACTATGGACAGCATTTGTTTAGGAAGCAAATACCTAACTCAGTCACATATCTTTCTAATACTACATTTAATATCTCATATTACATATATTATAGATAACATATTTATCTATTCATTTCTAAAATAATTTAAAGTTTGAAGTTTCTTTATACTCGAAATACATTTGGTTTTCACAAAATGCCGTTAAAATTTTCTATGCTTAAACATTTTGTTCTATATAAATATCTAAATTGAGTCGATTTTACTTTTAAAATCTTAGTTGAAGGAAAAAAACTTATAATTAAAAAAAAACATTCCTATATAAAATTTCCTACATTCCTATGTAAAATATTTATATAGTGAATATCGCTGAGTTCTTCAGTTGATTTAAAACTAAAACAAAGTATGTATTTGAAGCCTAGTCAATGGTGTTTATTACAGTCGGCAAGCATCAGTAATGTTGCTGGCAACATCTAACGCTGCTGGCATCATGTTGCCCAGCATTCGTGTTGCCAATCGGCTGTTGCAAGCGATTCGTTTCGTTTTTCAAGTCGTCGACACTTCGTGGGTGCTTCGTGTGTGCTTCAAGCGCATCGTTTGGGCTCGGCTTGCTGGCCGGCCGAAGGATGTGCGAGTTGTGTTAGGTCCTGTCCGTTCTTAGCCTGTGCTGGCCCAATGCGGGGCTCGTTCAGTGCTCGGGCAACTTCCTAGCGCATCGGTCGGTCGTTGGGCGCCAAAAACAAGCGACACATTTTTCAGCTTCGCCAGAGAAACGCACAAAAACGAACGATTACCGTTAGACGTTTGCCGTTTACCGTTTGTCGTTTGCCGTTAGACCTTTTAACGTTGACCGTTAGAAAAAGTTTTGAAAAACACTCGCAAGTGTTTCGAAAAATAAATTTTATTGCATATAACAGCAAACAAAGGGGAAAAAGTGTGTTAAAACGATTTTTAAAGTGTTGCAAAGCTCGAAAAAGATAAATCTTTGAGTTCAGCGCAGATTTAATTTTTTTAAAGTGTATTTCAAGTTGTTTGTTTTTCTTTTTTTTTTGAGAGAGAAAGTTTCTGTTGCAATTGCACGGAAAAAGTGTTGGAAAACGTGTTGCGTGTGATTTTTTGCTGCTTTTAGGCAAAAGGTAATTTAAATGTGTGAGCTTAAGAGATATTTTAAATTAAAAATAATATAACTCAATCTGATATAATGTTAAATATTTATTTTAATATAGTATTCAATATGTGATTTATTTGGACTTAGAAATTTCGAAAATTGTGAACATTTTTCTTGGTTTAGCCAAATATATATGTGATATATGGGTGAAAAATATTTGTGAAACTTGTCTGGTATCTGTAATAAATTCGTGATTTTCTTTTTACCAATAATGCTTGCTATCCATACAGAGTTTGTTTTCAAATCAGATAAATATTTTGCCAATTTGGACCTGAGAATTTTGAAAATTCTAAATTTACTTTAGGCAAACTTTTCTATCAATAGTTGCTATTTTAGGCATTCTACGATTGTACAATAATTGTTTTTGCCAAATCAGACGTACAAGTTGAAAAAATTTAGAATTTTTAAGTTTGCCTTGGTGATAAGGAAATTTTGCGGCTTTTGTAATCAGTGCAAGCGTTTACTATATATTATACGACTAAATTTATCCTTACTAGTAACTGTAGAATCTGTATATAAATTATAAAATTCCAGTCTACTTGGGATTTGCAAAAATTTATATTTCTTTTGTGTGTTTGGGAAGAAATGTGTGGGAACTTTCCAGATACTATTTGCAGTGCGTTTTTTCCAGTCGCCGATTTTATCCTACATATTTAAATAAATAAATTCCCTCATCGGACTGTTTAATGTTTTTTTGATAACAATTATTTGAAAACTTTGAGGGTTCTGTTAAGTATTTTTTCTCTTTGTGGATCTTTTTCTTTTTATTTGTAAATTAATATAAACTCTCTCAGGCTTGTTTTGATAAAAAAAAAAAAAATTCTGACTGAATCATCCAAAATAATTTGTTTATAGAACTAGCTCTATATTTGTACATATGTATATATCTATATATATATACATATATATGCATATATGCATTTTCAAACATATATATGGAACTTTGGAATTGTGGAAATTTTGATAAGATAGAATTTTATTAAGAATATATATATGTAAGCTGAGAGCGCTCTGTTATTCCTATAACATTTCAGTTTTCACTTTTCCTATCGACTAAGAAACATAGCTATTTAACTATTAATTTACCTATTCAATTTCTTAGCTTTAAAAATATGTGATTTTTTAGAATCAGATCTTGATTGGCTGAGAAATCTTACCCAGACTTTAATCTGGTCTTTATTCAACTGAATTCACCCATCTCTTAATCCATGAACATTTATCCGTTTGCTTATAAATCAACACACCCGGGCCCGCATTTCCCCTTATCGTCCACTTTTCGGATCATCTTAAAGATCATTTTCTATTCATCTTTTTCAACGTGCAATTTTAATGCGACGTGAAAAAGTTTTGGCCGTTTTCCTTCTTTTTTCTTTTATATTTTTTGGTTGAAGGTGTCACGACAAAAGGCTCAAACTATGGACACGCCTTCTACTTACACTTAACGCCCCCCCATTCTCAGCCCCCGCCCATCTCTCGAAACTGCTCTTTCGTGTCAAGTTTTTAGTCGCTGTGATTTATGTTTTATTAATATTAAAAGTGATTTATTAGCCATGAAAATTGTTCGCTCGCTTAAAAACTTGGCCCTGCGCTCGGCTGTCCTACCAGGTGTCCTGTGTCCTATTTGGCTGCAATGCACGCCTCTTTAATTACGCTTCCCCCACTCCGCCTGGCACCTTATCCTTGTTGCAAGGCTGCAGTTGGTCGCCTGGTTTTTTTTTTTGTCAACTTTTTCATATTTTTTTTTTTGGGGAGAGGAGAAAAGGACAGATGCATTATCCTTGTGCTTGTGCTCATTATCCTGTAGCCAACTTAAGCTAAACTGCACAACGAGATTAAAATTGTAAATGACAGGCAGACTGACAGCAGGAGGAGGGCGGGGGGATGGGAGGGACAGCAGGACAAGGCAGCCAACAGCTGCTCCTTTACAACTCAAATACGCTCGCAGTTGTTGTTGTTTTTTTTTTTTTGTTGTTGATATTATTTTTGCTGGAGTTGTCCTTTTTTATCTGCAGCAGGACATCGCGTTCGCATCGCCTGCGCCATTTGCCCGTCGCACTTTGTCGTCTTTTTAATGAAAATTAATTAATTAAATAAATTTTTACGCAGTCACCACTTGCAAAAATCTCACTACTTGCAACGGTTGTGTGTGTGCGAGTGTGTGTGTATTAAAGTGCATTATTAATAAATAATATAATGAATGTTAAGACTCAATATCTTTATATGCGGTTTTTTAAAGAACTGGCTTTGCCCAAAGTGCGCAAAGGGAAATGTAATTTATAAATCGAAAAGCTTTAAAAGAGAATTTTTAAAATAAGCGAACCAAATTTCAGAAGGAATTCACTTAAAAACAAACATTGACTAAATTATTCAACATTTTTAAATTCGCAAAAACAAATGTGAAAGTGTGCAATAAAAAGAAAAATAATATTACTTGTTGAACAGGAAAAACATACACATACTAATATAATATATGTATAAGGAAAAAGATTTACAAAAATAAAATAAAAATAAATGTAATATAAGACGCAAAGAGTAGATTTTTGCTAGTTATCAAAATTGCTGACAAGCATTTTCATATTCGTAAATTCAATTTCAAATTATATATTTATATATTGATCATTGACTCTATAATTTCTAGCATATTTCCCAGAGTTTATTAAAATTGCTTGGACAAAAATTGAATTGATCCAAGTTAAACTTATTATTTTTATGCTTATCTAAGTATTCTAAAAAATTGCAGTCAAAGTTTTTAAAACTAATAATTATCTCAATTAATTGAGCATGTGTTTTACAAAAAGTAATTAATTAAACCAAATTAAACTATAAATTAAAAGTATTTAAATAATATGTATATATTATTTGAGTCTTTTTTTTTTAGGAAATTAGAAATTATAAAAATTCTTTTTGATACAAAGCTAAACACATGCACACACGCACACACACAGCCAAGGTAAATTTGCAAAACATCTCTAGAGAAATTAGTCGGAATTCACATCGACTGCAACAGTTATCGACTACACACAAAAATAATGAGCACATGAAGGGCACATATCATATAACTGCTGTAAGGCCGTGGGGCCCCCCACTCTACCGCCCCCCGCTTTTCCCCACTGCCCACGCAACTTAGACACGTTAATTATTTTGGAAATTAGAGACGTTGAACAATGCGGCCCAGCCCAAAAACTGACGTTTATAATGTAGCCCTGCATCGGGTTAATGTTACAGGTTGCATTTGCGGTATTGAACAAATTGGTAGCTGATGGAGTGGCCCGCAAGGTACCCCCTTTGCCCACCCGCCCCTGCCATGGCTCAAGGCCCGTTTCCGACAAGCATTAAAAACAAATTAGCATAAATTTTGTGTGAAGCACTCGTTCGTTGAAGCCTTTTGTTTAACGCATAATGCAAGCCAATGCACTTAAAAGGCCAAAACCAAATAGAAGCCCTTGCCAGCCTTCCCCCTTTGGCATAAAGCTCCCCCTCCCCTCCACCCTTGCACTAGCCTGAACGGTTGAAGCAACACATGTGGGCCCTGCTGTGGATTATTTGAGGCTTAAAATGGTTAAACAAAAGAAATTGAAACTGTAATTATGATGAAAATGTGGCCTAACAACAAGAAGAAGAACAACAAGCAGAAGAACAACAAGAAGAAGAACATCAACAAGAGCTCACAGTATTAAATAGCTAGCTAAAGCGCACAGCAAACCAAAGAAGTTGCATATGTTGCAAAGCTGCGCCCTTGGACTAAGCCCAAAACATTGCAGCTTATGCATTTTAATACCCTGTAAATATGAAAAAATAACTTAAAATGAACAGATATTAAATCGCTCGGCAAATATGTTTAAATATTTAATGTTTGTAAAAGTAAAAGGAAGAAGACAACTTATAACCTCTAATATTCTTAAAAGCATATGTATGTACATTATATTATATGTATATATTTAAATTTACGCAAATTGGAAATTGGAAAGTATAAGTCCCGTAATAACTACAAAACGAAAATATTTTTCAGAAAATTCGTAAATACAAATATTTTATATTTTTGAATCCTTGCATACGAATTAAATATTAAAGCAAGTTCTTCAATTGTTATTCATATTAAAATATTTGGTATAAATACTACGTAAAAAAAAACAAGTTCTTAAGGAGAAAATATAAATATATATATATATATCAAATAAATAAATAGATAAAAACATATTCATTTAAGCAACCCGCGATATATTTTAAAAAATTCTTCAAATCCAAAATTTTGGGAATATATTCTATGGCATATAATAAATATTGAATACAATTATTATGAAGATGATATTGATGTCCATCAAATATTCCTCAGCTTCGGCCTGCTGGTAAATCCAGAAATTATCAAAGACCAGAACAAAACAAGCCAAGTACGACAGAGTATTTCCCTTGTCAAGCATAAAAAACTAGGGCATGCTAGGGCATTTTCATTCCTTCTTTTTTTTTTCGTAAATTATGAATATTATTTTTATTATGGGTGAAAAATGTTGTGTATGTTTACGCATCGTATGCGTAATATGAGCTCTGAACGCACAAAGCGCCCTCTGGTAGCTGCTTTTCGTACTTTGTTTTTTTTTTGTTTTTGTTTCTTGTTATTTATTTTTTATTTTCTGTTGCGCCTGCCGTATGGCAAATGCATATAAATCACAACTCGATACGTGGCAACAAAAGGCGAGCCTGCAACTGAGAGGGGGAGGGGGGAGGGGGGGCACCATGTAGCGGAATGAGGGGGAAACGCATTGCCAGCTAATAAATGACGTGTCACAGCGAAGCGGAAATAAACACAATTAAAAACGCATCAGCGACGAAAGGCTACAGAGCGAAATTTTGTTGTTGTCGCTGGGTGCATACGATATATGGATGGAAGTCCCCCTCAGAGACTCCTTTATTCGAACTGGCATTTTGGGATTTGGCGAAACAAAAAGCGTTCACAGCACAGCATAATTCATAACAAAGAACTGCTAATAAAAGAGCTGTAATTGCAGTGAAACCAAAAACAAGAAAACTTCATATGAATGACTTGTGTATACCCAGTAATTAGTTAGGAATAAAAATTCCGGATTCCAAAAAAAACTATTAGATAGCCTGTAATTAGTTGCGTATGTTTACTTCATTACTCCAAAGTAAGTTTTATTAAAATGGGCGAAAGTGGAAACACAGAAGAACCAAACGTGTTTCACTATTAGTTAAATATATATATATATATATATATTGCTTATGAATAATAGCACAAAATGCGATTTGACTAGTAGATACCCTTTAAAAAAAATATTTTGATATAGGATTTTTTCAGATTGATCTCTATAAACTATATTTATATTTAACAGTAATTTCTTCAAAATATGTAGGCTGTTAAAATGCCATGTCTTAAGAATAATATTTGTATATTCAATTTTTAAAAGAACACGAAATAAGTGACTAGTCAAATTCATTAAAGTTAGTAAAATAGGGTATACAGCAGTTACATACGAAATTTGGCAACTCTAGCGCTGACAATCGGCAAGTTCACCGTGACTTCACCGATGAAACTAACAGCTAAAATTTAAGCAGTAGTTATTACAGTGCAAGAATATCGCATCTACAATGCATGTATATATATTGAATAAAAGACTCTATAGCGTCCGACTGTTAGGTACTAACACACTCAATTCCCCCTCCGTCGGCCACTCTCTATTCATCTTATGGTTTAGTTAAGTATGACTGGCTGCATTTAGACTCGGACTCGGACTCGAAACTGGCCCCGTCCACCTGTCTGGGCCACAGCTCCGATTCGTCCGTCTTGCCATTTGCTTTAGTGCATTTACAGTTTAAATTGCATTTCTGCTCAGTGCACCACGCGACGTATGCGTAATGTGCAAGCTGCCAGAGCAAGCAGTCAGAGACAGCCAGTTAGAGTGAGAGTGCGAGAGAGAGAGAGAGAGAAGGGGGCGAGTTAGGCAAGCAAGCAGCAGACCTAAAGTTTCGAATGGTCTAACAAATTGCCCGGCCACTGCTTTAATGCGTCTGAACCTTTACAAATTGTAAAATCGCGGTAAGGAGTTGCATAGTTTTTTTTTTCGCCCCAGCAAGAGTTCTTGACCACAAGCATTGTAAATGGCTTCAGGTTGAATTCGAGACTGTTGCAGCAGATGCAGCAGAAATCAGTTTATTCACAACTTGAATTCAAGTTATTTTAAAGGTGTTTCCAATTTTATGAAACATTTTTTACTTTTGGAATTTTTTTATTTAAATTTCGAGTCGTGAAATTGTATTTTTTTTTATTGATTATGATTTGTAAAATTAGTATACAAAACTATTTTAAGTGCTTCTGAGTTAGTTGATTTTATTATCACTAATCAGCCCAAATATGTTAAAAATGTTGACAAGTAAAGTTCCCAAGTCAAGTTATAGACTTCAAGCTTCCACAACTTTGCCAAAACTGAACCGATTTTCATGTTTAATCATGATTTGGCCTCTTAATGGAGTCTGCATTTAAAATCATCCAATTTTGTAAATACAATTTTTTCAATGTTTTTCAAACAAATTATTGAAATTTCCGCCAAGTATTTTAACGAAGGATTTATTATTTTTTTATATTATATTTTTAGAAAAAGTAAAGAAAAAGTCAACATTTTATGTGTGTGGGTACCAAGGGAAGCTACTCTAAGTCCCGACGATCAACATTAAATAAGAAAATAGCAATAGAAGACAACTATGAATAAATAAAAAAGGAATTTGTTATAATATTTTGGAATTCAGAGGCAAAGGCTTTGGACTTTTAAGTGACCAAAGTTTCTATTTCAGTATACTACAAATCAGAAATGTTCTCAGTTCTCCCTCTGGTTCGGATTCATCTGCAACTTCCCGAAAACTAATGAACTGATCTATTTAATCAAATTAATATTTCTGTCGTGAGACACAGAAGGATCCAGATGATTACAGCCTTCAGTACTTTTCATCAATGACAAAACCTTTATCCGCTTAATTTGTATTCATATTTATATAAAATAGGAAATAAAGAAATAGAAAAAAGCAATTTAGAAGAGATGCGACCGTAAAATTGATATATATTAATAGCCTATTTGGAGGAGAAAAAAAAAGAATTGCCAATGTTTTCACTTAAAAGCTTTTTTTTATTTTATAAATAAAAAAGTATACAAAAATAAAATAAAAAAGTTTTAAAAAAGGAGATTAAAAAAATGAGTCTGTACTCGATGAGGCACAAAGCCAGACTGAGCATGAAAACAATTGTCCATTCAGACATAAGAATTTTCGAGCATTTCAAAGCCAACTTTGAGGAAATCGGAAATTTGACACATTAACAATCGAAGGCATCCATGTTATCGAAATTTAATTTGACGGATCGTTAATATAAATTTTTTTGACAGGAGATGCGATAGGGTTACTAAACACTCAAAAATAAAGTCAATAATCGCTCTGAAACAGACTTCACATTTGTGATAAAGAAAAAGAAAACTAAAAATAATAATTAATAATTTATACATTTTATTTTAAATGCATTTTGTTGCTTTGAGTGAAAATAACAAAAGCAACTGAAGTTTTGATAATATATAGACCTAATCCCAATTGAATTATACATACATACTATCAAAAAGGAGCTGCCAAGTTGTTGGAGGTTTTCAGCTGCTGCAGGCTTTACATGATTAGTAGGGGTATTCCGAATTCTTAGTCTGCTTACTGTAGCTGTATATTTTAAGGTGGAAGGAAGCGTCAAAAGAACTTATCTTAGGCTAGGATGCTAAGAGAAGCCGTTGGTTTTTGAGAGAATTAAACATCCTTATCAACTAATAACTATATCGAACTGTTTTTAAGCGCCTTATATGACAAATTTAGTTGTCTCTTCAAAACGTTACCCTTTCACGGTTCAGGGCACCCGACGGATCCGCGGGGAGGGAAAACAACAATATTCGGATTCTCCACTCAATGATTTATACAAGGGTTACGACTTTAGCTTGACGAACAGCAACAAAAGCAACTGGCAAATAGAAAATAGAAAATAGAAAGGAGTGAAATAGAAATTTGAAAATCTGCAAATAGAAAAGTCTAGGAAAAGGGGGAGGGGGAGGGGCATAGTCACGCCAAAATGTTCTATTACGTATGCCAAACACGACACGAAACTTAAAAACTTTGCACGATAAGCCAAAGCAGGGGTGGGGCGGGATGGGGGTGGGAGTGGGAGTGGGAATGGGAATGGATTAGAAGCTGGGCCACTCATTCAGTTCTCAGTGTCAACTGTGAATACTGAGAAGCGTGGCGAGAAGAAGGCAAGACACCAAGCAAGAAAGAAATTGAGAGAAAAAGCAAAAAAATACAAAGTGAAATGAGCGCCGCATGGAAGAAAGCCGAAGGTTGACTATGTGATTGCAAGGGGTTGCCAAATTGTCAAGAGGTTGTCAACAACAGAAACAATATACGTATAAGTGAAGATACCCAAAGGCTTGGTGTAAAACCAATTTATTTTTAACAATTTCGATTGTAATTTTTTTTAGAATTTATATTTGTAATAGATTTTTGGTGTCCAAATTAATATGTAAGCAGATATAAAAATGATTCTAAAAGAGGTATAATTTAGAAAAAATAAAAATATCATGTTCCCATGTAAATGGTTTTTCTGGTCTTCAGCTTCGACAACTTTGTTGAACAAAAAAGATTTTCATGCATTTTAATAAAATCAATTTATATTTGAACTTTTTTCTTCCATCGAAAATAGGTTAAAATTGGATTTCAATCAATATGAAATTGATTTCAATTAACTTAAGCTCGATTGAAGAGCAGTTCAAACTCTGAAATGAACCGAAAGCTTACAATTTTAGTTTAATAAACTTTCTTAAAGGAAAAAGGAGCAAGGTGAAAATCCTTTTGCTTGGCAAATCATGTGAATGTTTAGTACAACAGTTGCCTAACTTGGCTGGTGTCCTTGTTCTTGTTCTGACGAGACAATTTGGTAAACGCTTTCCTCCCCCCAACCACCCCCTGAAGCAAGAGAACACTTGCATGGAAAATACTTCCCGGCTGTTGTGTGTGGCACATTAAGTTGTTGTCTGCTTGTTTTTTATTGTTTATACATAGATTTGAGTGCCTAATCAAAATTCAAGAGTCTACGAGCGTACTTTCGTTTTCCAGGCCGTCTGCGTGCGAGATACCACAAAATGTTCGCATACGATACTCGTAAACCCAATGCAAATGTTGTGTAAATGCTTCAAGTAAGTTGCCTGATTGCAGCTTGACATGCACCACACATGCGACCCAAAGAGGTCGAGGAGCCCGAGGCACCTCAAAATCCCTCAATAGAAACCCTGCGAGAGCTAATCAAAACTAACATGTTGGAGTTACATTCGCTTGACAAGCACAATTGCTCCAGGTGACAATTCCTGACTGTAAATATACCCTTTGGAAAGCATAAGTCTGGCATATATTTATGTTCAGATATAAAATGTACTATTTTAAATATTTCCGAGCCCTTTCAGTATAAAAAATTCCTGAGTTCAAAGAAAAAATAAAATACATTTCTGATAGAATTTGTACATTAAACAAATATATTATTTTTCACTCTGCCATAAGTTTATCACATCCTGACGACTAGTTTGTATAGTTACAGGGCATCGAAAAGCGGTATAAAACTTGGTGCCGTGCAATAAAATGTATTATAAATAGAGCTCAGTACTAAGAAAGTACTTAAATATACAAATAATATCACATATCTTATATCCAAGGCAAGCATAAAAAATACTTACATGCAATTTTTGAAGTAGGGAATAATGTGTGATCAAAACTTGGAATCACATTTTCAATACATCATTTAGATATCAGCTTAATAGCTTTAATAATATTGACTGTAGAGCCTGGCATGAGAATAAGATATGCTAAATGTCAATTGTTGAGTTGTTACAGTAGGCGCATGTGTTAGTGAGAGTTTTGTCTAAATAGTGAATGTTGATAAGGTGAGTGTGGCCTTGACGAATTCTGATGCAAGAAAATTTGTACAGGCTTTTAAAGCTTCGATAAAACTAGTTACCGAAAAAAAATTTAAAAAAACACTAGTTCCCTTTAAAAGAGTGCTACCACAGTCCGTAGCCAGGGCACAAAATTGGTAGATTGAAATTTAATTTGATTCATTGCAATTGCAATGATTTAACTGTCAATTCAGTTAGTTCATAAAGCGCAGCAAATCAAATTGAGTCAAAGATGGGAAATTGACAGGTTTCGGTAGGGGCTGAAGGGGGGCTCGAGGGGGTTGTGCACCGATTATAAATAATATGCAAAAATTTTGAACACGTTATGTGAGGAATTTTTGTTGTTGTTGTTGTTGTTGTAGCTGCAACTGGTCATGAAATTTAATTAAAACGTTTGCCCCACAAACTGCAGCATCAGCTGCAGTTGGGACATGAAAAAGGGGCACCAAAAATAATGGATTCAATGCCAGGGGAAAATGGGGCGGGAAGTGCTAAAAATTGCTTGTGAAAAAGGGCTTAGTGGTGGTTAAGGGGCCAAGGGGGTAGGGTCTAAAGGGGCGTTTAACATTGAAATTCTTTGGCATGTGTTTGCTTGCGGCGTTTTCGGTTTCGTTTTTGTCATTAATTTAAAAATTTGTCGCAACCCTTTTCAACTGACAAAAATCAGGCAAAATGTGTGTATGTGTGTGTGTGTGTGGATGTTGTGTGTGTGTTGTGCGTGTTTTTGTGGCATGTAAACTCTGCTTTCATTTGAGGTTTGCCGGGACGATCGCCGCGCAATGATTGAGGCACAACTGTGGGGACAGGGGGTTGACGTCCAGGCCACACACACGCACACACACACACACACACACACAGCACAGCACACAGCATACAGCATTTGGCGGCAAACATGAAAAAGGATGTGTCCCAGCGACATTGACTCATTGCACAGGACGAGCGACGCACCAAGCCAAGTCATGACAGCCGCAATACTCTCGCTCTCTCTCTCTCTCTCGCTCTCTCTCTCTCTCTCTCTAGCATGGCTTCTTCCCACAGCCCTCCTCGCAGCAGTCATGTCTTTGTCTCTTGGAATGCCATGCAACTATTTGTGGCATTTGCTGTTTTAATACAAATCTACACACACGCATACACACACGTATATACACACACAACAACAAACATAGGTAAAACCGTTGCAGTCCAATGCAAGCGTCCGCTTTGCACCCTGTTCGCAGCGCAAAACAAGTAAGAACGTTGCAGTCGGGTGTAATCGACTGCGCAATACTCGTTCACAGTGTATTAACAGCTAAAAACAATCGAAAACGGTCCTAATTATTATTGTTATTTTTGGCAAAATTGAGATATTTTCGGTTCGATCTTTAGAAGAGGTCATCAGAAAAGTGTTTGCCAAATTTGGTAACTCTAGCTCTAAAAAAAAGGGTGGGAGATGTGGATTTTCGTGCTCGCATCTGTCAATTTCGTATGCGATGTTATCCAAGTTATCGAATTACAGTGAAATAAACAATTCGAATTCCCTCAGCTCTGAATGGACTATTATTGTCGACTCATTTTGGATACCCTGTACCCATTGAAAATGGGTAAATAGGGTATAAACGTTTTGTGCCAACGTTTGTAACAGACCCCATAAAGTATGCATATTCTTGGTCATTATCCCTAGCCTAATTGATTTGTCCATCTGTCTGTCCGGCCGTAAAGTGCGCAGCTTGCTGCGTGTGTATGTGTGATTTTGTGTATGTATGTATGAATGCAAGGGGTTTGAACTGAATGTAACGACAGCTCGCAGCTGGGTTCAGGGTATCTGCTAGTCGGACACTCCCGACTAAAACGCTCTTACTTGTCTTAAATTTATATATGAGCATCATTCTGTTTACTTTCGAACTTTTCTGCTTTGTGGGACTAAAGCAAAAACTGTGTTTATATAGACAAAAATAATAAACTCCTTTTCATTTTGTGAATAGGGTATAAGCAGAGGCAATTTTATGAGCGCATAATAGTCTCAGTGAGTGTGTACGTGTATTATGCATAATTCTTGCTACGCCTTCGCAATGCGTGTCCTTTGAGCTGGTCTTGACCTGCCACTTGCCACTTGCCACCTGCCACCTGCCACCTGCCACCTGTCACCTGGCACTTGGCACTTGGCACTTGCTGCACACAGGCAACAACAATTGCATACAAATGTTTGGTCAAGTCTGCAACAACAACAATTGTCCCCCACTCATCAAAGGTCAGTCGAACTGTGGCCAACTCAGGTATTCATTGGCCAAATGCAATTGTGTCATTTGTAATACCCTCCGCTCCCCTTGCCCCACCCGCCCTCACTCAGCTCGCAACTTGCTGCAACTTATTTGCGTCGAGCTTCGGCTTGGGGCTCTCAATGGAATTTCACTTTAAATCGAGTTTTTTATTTTGCGAACTTGAAGCATGAACTAAGTGAAGTACATTTGCGAGGGCTTTAAGCAGTATTCCGTTGATTTTGAACCGGTTTAAAATTGGTTCATTGCACTAAAGTAGAACATGTAGCAAAAATTTTAATTTATAGCAGACATTATTTTAGCCAGCTAAAAAAAATATAAAAGGAGTTTTTAAAATCATAATTTTTAGCGATTTCTGTAAGATAAGTAAATACTTATCACTATAGCAGAAATTGTGAATAAATACATAACTAGATTGTTATAAATAGGTTTTCTCATTGACTAAAAGGCATGTTTTTTGAACCGGTTCAGAAGTGGTTCAGTACATTAAACTCGCAGGACATGTGCCAAACTAACTTAGTTACGTAGAGTGTTTAAATAGAATAAAAAGGATTTTCCAATTTAACTGTAAACCGGTTCAAGAGTGGTTCAGCGGCTTATTTTAGTTGGCATTTTGTTTTGTAGTTGTTTAGCCCTCTTAAGCTCAAGCAGATTACTTCTTTACCACGGCTAACAACCTTTTAACTGCTCGCAAAGCAAATTTTCCCCCATCATATGTCGAGTTTTTGTTCATTTCATGGGCTTTATCCTCCTTTTTTTGGTGCCTTCGGGCGCCTCAAAGTGGGCAACACTTTTGTTACCCGTGACAGCAAATGAATGTGGCATTTTAAATGTTGACAACATTCAGCTGAACATTTCAACGTAGACAACAGGAATAACAATAGGTTTGCCGACCACAGCCAGCTGGAGACACGAGGCACAGGTGCGATAGAACAATATGTGGTGAGTGTGTGTTAGGGTGTGTGTTTGGGTGTGTCCTAGCCAGACAGGTGACAGACAACTGTGCAGCTTCCGTTGTGTCCAGTTCATTTCAGCCGAGCTGAGCCCATGTCCAGACGACAGTTAATTTCCTATTTGATATTTGTTGTTAATCAAATAAATTTGCACGTTGAATAAATTGAGTGGATACAGGGAGAAAGAGGAGGAGGAAGAGGAGGGGCGGGAGAGAGGGGGTGGGGCAGGATGCAAAGCGCTCATATATTTATATATACTGAAAAGCAGAACAGAAGCTTCAACAAAACAAGCCAACAGACATTGAACAGAGGGAAAGAAAGAGAGGGAGAAACAGAGACAGAGACAGAGATAGCGCAAAAGGTAACTTGTGTCCATGCCGCACTGGATACAATAGGATTGCCAGCTTAATCTCTAAATTAATCTTATTTAGCCTATAAACTGAAATGCCAGGCGGAAAGCCAGAGACAGAGAGAGGGAGCGAGGGAGAGAGAGAGAGAGAGAGGTATTATGCTGACCAAAAGAGGGCTTGTGTTAGGTGGCAACCCTGGCAACTGACACAACTAACTCCCTGGTAATCCTTTTGTCACAGTTCGTGACTTTGCAGCTTTTCGTTGTCCGCCCAAGTGCCAAAGCCAATAAGTAAATCACAAATGCTCGACTGGCGCATACCCTATATTATATATTTAAATGTGCATGCCAGGAATCTCTGTAGCTTTTTGTCTTAAATAGCATTTGCCGTTACTTTGAGATAGTAATAAAATAAATAAAAGCTTACAGATGGTATTTCAATAAATATTAAATATCTTCTATCTGTAAATATTGTACATTATATGTTTATTTATCGAAAAAGCGAAATTGTTTATGTAAAATAGATAACCGCACCTGGTTAATAACGTCCTGTACTGATCAAGAATATATATACACATGTATACATAATGGATTTCAATATATTTTTTACTACCCGTTTCAAACATGAATGCAACTTTGTCACTCTTTTAAATGGGTATAGGGCATACGAAATCCAAAAAAAAAAAACCCAGCAACAGTCGCTGCTCATAAATTCCGTTTTTAGTCCCGCTAAAAGCGGGGAGTGTATGAATGGGGGGCTCCATCCCCAATGCTGCACATTTAATAAAGTGCGCGGAGCAAAAAAAAAAAACAGAATTCGTCGCCGCGTCTCTAATAATATTTTTGCATACACTTCTTTTTTGGCTCTTGGCTAAAGATTAAAACTGATGGAAACAACGAGACCAAAACTGAAAACCGGAAACCAGAAACCGAAACGCCTCCCGAAAGAGCAAGCGAAACCAAACCCGAAACGCAAGCCCAAACCTGCAACTCACGAAAACCCAAAAAACCGAAACTGTTCGCCACACAGTTACACGACAATTACATGACAGCCCTGAGAGGGGGGGAGAAGACAGAAAAGAAAGAGTGAGAGGGAGAGGAAGAGGGAGGCACAGAAAGAGGAGTTAGCAGCAGTCCGCAATGGTTTTTGTTTGCATACCTGGCTAGCTGGTGATAACAATAATCCTTGACAAGCCATAAACATCTTAACGTCGCCGTGTCGTGTCCTGCCCCTGGACAGGCCAGGACAGCGCAAGGCAGAACAGGCAGACAGACAAACAGAGACGACAGTTGGCGTTGCTTGTTGCCACACTGAGAAAAAATACCTACTACAAAGCGTAGACAAACCAATCTTAAAAAGCATTGAGTAATACACTTAGAGAAAAATATCGCTCAGTTAACTGTCAATAATATTGAATACAAATTAAAACAGAATAGATCAAAATATCGATATATTTAAAAGCAGATTGTATACATTTTTTGCCTCTTCTCTGATTATTATTACATTACATTCTTGAGCTATTTATTTTCTCTTCATTTAAATATTCGATTTGCTTACTCAAAATATTAAAACAAGTGCTGACTAAATGTAGAGAATTTATTTTTATACATTCAAATGTTTTTCGATTTTGTAGATTTTTCATCAAAAATTGATGTGAATTGCTCGAGAAATGTAATCCTTACATATTTTCAGTTAAATTCAAAAGCTCTTAACTAATATCTTAAAGCAAGAAAAAAACTCTACATAAAAGTAAACATTTCACTCCTTAATTTGCTGCAGTGTCATATTTAGATTTCTGCAGCTCGACGACAAAGCGACTCAAAAGTCGATTTGAATGTTTGTCGTGTCCGCTCTTCGCTTGGCTTCCACGCTAAATTTTCAGTCAGCTCTCGTTTTCATTGCGCTGAAGATGCTTTTCCGGCTTTCCACCCCGCACACCCGCTATTTTTCGCCGCCGTATCTCTTACACCCGCATAAGCAGCTAATTCGTTTATTATTTTTATTGTTCCGCTGACATTATTTACGTAAGCTACTTGTCAGCTTTTCACTTTGCCGCTAACCGAGTCCTCGGGCCGACATTTTGTAGTACCCAATCCCCCTCCTTCGCCCTGCTCCCCTCTCCGCGACGGCTGCTTTATAATATTCATTTCCATTTTATTTGCCCATTTACAAGTTACAATCTTCATGCTCTTCATCTCCCAGTTCCATTTCAATCCCCTTTTTCACTTCTTCCTTTTGTCCCCTCGTGATCCCTTCTCCCCTGGGGTTCGCACTGGGTCGCTGGCCTTTTGCTTGGGGTTTGGGCTTGGATTTGGGTTTGAGTTTGGGTTTGGACATAAAGAGTTGAATGCTGAGTGTTGACTGTCGGGTTATGCCTTTATTTGTCACTTGATGGCGATTGCTTTTTTTTAGTTGCGGGGGCGAGAGGGTGTGAGGGGCAGGGGGTGTGGCTGTAAATGGGTTTGACGCCTGCTTATTGTAGATTGCACATTAATAGACAGAGTTATTGATATACAGCTTATTAAATAGCCTCTTAAGTTTGAGTTTATGCTACTTCATAATATCAACTGGCACAAGTTAATTAAGAAACAGGGCGAAATTAATTAACTTTTGCCCAAACTCTCGCAGAAGCAGAGACTGAAATTAATGAGTAAAAACCTTTATTAAAATTTACATTTTGTCATTTGATTGATTTGTTCTTTTTGACATTTGGCCGTGTATTTAATCAAGAGGGCTCCGATTGCTCAACTTATAAAAAAGAAAACTTGAATTTTCACAAAAAAGGAAAAAAGCAACCAAATAAGTTGGTTTAGTTTACGAGTGCTTATTAAGCAAAGAAGAAGATCCGGGCTTAGATTTTACAATTTCTAAAGTGTTTTTCATGTGTGTGCTTACCAGATAAAGCTACTTTAAATTCTGCCCAAAGTAATAAAACAAGAAAATATAAGTAAAAGAAGTGGAGGTAAAATTTGAGCCAAAGAAATAATGCAAGTATTTAAATAAGACGTATTGCCAATGTTTCTAGCTTAAAGCTATTGCTAAAGCTGTATCAATAAAAAAAAAGGACTTTATTGAAATATTTTGAAATTCAGCGCCTTTTATATTTAAACATGCGTTTTTTTCAAAGGTGTTGGAATTTAATGACCAAAGTCTCCTTTTCCACATGCCACAAATTCGCTTCTGCTTCAGATTCATCTGCAACTACCCGGGAATTCATGATATGGTCGATTTGGTCATGGCTGTCGCCACATAAAAAAGGAATTTTTTGAGGAAATTAATAGTTTGTGGTAAATTGAATATTTATATAAAATAGAAAATAAATAGAAACTCGAGAAGGAAATTAGAACAGATCGACAAATTAAATTTTTCAATTTTATTTGAGCTAATTTTAAGAGCTCTTAAGAAATAATGTATTTTTGCAAGGAACTTTTAATCTTTCGTCTCATTGAATTTTTCAAAAAATTTAAACACAAATCAATTCCAAATACTAGGAGTTAAAAACATGAGGTAGATTCACCAAAACTACACAGCTGTAACAGAGGGATTAATAAATCAAGGAAAATTATGATTGTCCAAATTCGACTTCCATAATAAATAGTCTTTTGAATTTTATAAGAAACAAATAAAAAATCACTTTAACCTTTAACAGGTATGCGCACCAAGGAAAGCTACTTCTGCATCCCAACAATCAAAATTAACAAAAAAAATCAATCAAAAATTAAATACATTTAAAAAAAAGGAATTGACATATCACCAAATATAGTAAAAGAAAAAATAATATTAAATAAAAAGAAGTTTCCAAAAAATTGAGGTAAATTAAAAACTGAGTCTGTACTCGACGAGGCCGAGAGCCAGACTGAGCATGAAAACAGTTGTACATTCAGAGCTGGAGAAATTCGATAGATTTAGTGACTCGAACTTTTGAGAACATATCGATAACTTTGAAAATATCGCACACGTATTTGACAGATTCGACAACCCTTGCTTACTGCGAGAAGTTTAAGGATTTCTAGAGGCATTATATTTAAAATAATGTCGGGGAATGTCAAAAATTCAAGTTAAGATGCATGAACAGCATTTAAGAGACTTTTAAAGAAAATCTCCTAACCAGATTTGCAAAAATCTCAATTTAATTGAAATCTTCTTTAGTTAGAAGCTTTTGGCTGGCAAAAACCAAAGCGTAGTAAAATAAGAGCGAAAAAAAGCTAAAACGAGCTGGGAGCATCAAGTGGACAATGGTAGGTGAGCACTGGAGGAATTCGTAGTTATCAACCGGATGCCAAAGCCCCAAACTTGAACCAAATGGCGAAGCAATCGAGAAGAGTCGCTAAAAACGCCAGAAATGCCCGCTGGGCACTAAGCTAGCTAAAGCACTCCAATTAGAACAGCACAGTGGCGTAGGCGACACAGGGGTGAACGGGGGCATGGCTTAACAAGCTGCGAAACCGGATGGAAAACATTGAAGAATGTGGCAGTCCGGCGTAACCGACTACGCAATACTCGTTCGCAGTATTTATTTCGGAAAAATATAAATTTATAAATAAATAGGTCATCAGAAAAGTGTTTGCCAAATTCGGTGACTCTTGCTCTGAAATTGTGGGAGATGTGCATTTTTGCGGTTTACCCGCCCACAAGATAAATCGATTTTTATCGATCATCAGTAATCTGTCTGACTCGAGTATATATTCCAAACTGCAAGTTTTCTACGGACAGACGGGCTGGCATTGCGCAAACCCAATATACTCTTTTCGCTTCGAGAACGAGTATAAAAAAATAGGCTTTGGGGCTGGCAAAGGAAATAAAAATATGACAGACCCAGAGACACCCACAGCTCATGCATATGCAAGTGTGTGTGAGTCTGCGTGTGTGTGAGTGTGCGTGTGTGTGAGTGTGCGTGTGTGTGAGTGTGCGCGTGTGTGTCTGACTGCAAGTGTGACAATGCGCCGCTGGCAATGACTGCTCATTTACACTTTTGCACACATGTCCAGCGTCTACCCCGAAACCCCAAACCCTCGAGTCCAGTTTACAAAATCTGTGGCATCAGCAAAAACGAACGCTAAAGCTGATGATGACAGGGCAGCAAAGGGGGAGGCGGATGCGGATGCGGGTGGGCGGGGCTGGTGCTCGCTATGAAGTCTATGATATTTATACACACACAGCCATATGTATATAAATATATATATATATATATATATAACTGTATGCGTGAGGTTAAACAAATACAGTTAACAGACATTTCCCAACTTGTGCTGACCAAAAAAAAAATCAAGAAAAAATAGTTCAGCTTGCTGAAAGAGAAAATACGCATTTAAAAAAAATATATATATATATGAATATTTATTTAATTTAATGCTAAAGCTAAAATTTTAATCTGTGTTTGCGTGTTCGAGGGAGAAAGTGAGAGAGAAAGGTGCGAAAAAAATGACTCTTTATTTTTAATTCAATTTATTGCTTCATACTAAAATACATCAATATTAAATTAAGTTTTCGATTTTTTCCTTATCAACTGTGTTCTTACTAAGTATTTGTATTATTTGGCCACTAGGACAATATATAGTAATGTGTGGAAAGTTATTAAAACTGCTTTTTCGACCGAAAGTTCCTATGGCATATACTATATTCTTCTTGACTTTGATTAGATTTTCCTTTTATGCTAAATCAGGGATGTTAATAGTGTTCCAACCTGAGTCCAGCGATAGCATTCGATATATCGAGCTGAAACATCGATACATCGATGCTTAAAGCGCAAAACCATTATATAAAGGCCCCCGGGTTATTGTTTGAGTGTGGAAAAGTTGAATAGTGGTGGGAGGGGCTGCTCGGGGGGGTGGCGACTGTCGGGTACAGCACGTTTCAATGTCCAATGGTCAGTTTGTCATTTGTTCGACTTATAAGCCAGTTCTGCGTTGTCTATATCTATTTCCAGCCATCTCTGTCTGAGACGCTTTCTCTCTACTTGTCTCCGCCTCTCCCCAAGTGTGTAATTTTAAATGTCAGCAGCAATAAACACACACGCAAACACACACACAGGCACACACACACACGCACACACACACACACACACACGTGCATTAAGTTAGTTGACATTTTGCGTCAGTTCCTTTGGCCAACTTATTTACTTTAAGTTCAGAGCAAATCAAAAAAGAAAAATAAAAAGAATACCAAAAAAAAAACAACAAAAATGAAAGCAACAAATTTAAGGAACTGGTTCGTAAAATGGTGCAAGCCCTTTATAGCAGAGCTGGGCACACTGGATAAACAAGTGGCTGTGTGTGTCAGCTTCAGCTTCAGACAGACATTGCACAAGCCCAATATACTCGTTTTACTCTGTGAACAGGGTATAGCAAGCAAATCAACATGTGCCTCTCATACTTCCCGCTTCTATCTGGTACCAGAACTCCGTCCATTGCTTGGTGCAAGTTCCCAAAGTGCAAGCCAGGCAGTAGATGATTCTACAGGCGGTGGAGCGGGGCGTGGGCGAGAGGGGGGGAGGGTTGCTTAGCTTGTTGAATGGGTGCGATAGATAGGGCACGTATCTAATAAAAGGGACGCGTGTGTTCCCAGTCCTGTTGCCTGCACCATTGAATGTGGACCTGGCTTCGATCTGGTGTGGCACCCACACACGGCCGCAAATATTTGGCCAAGTTGGCAGCACCAACCCCGCCCCTGCAGCTGCTTTTGTGAGCTCATTAAATTTTGTCAATGTAAATACATATGTGAGTGTGCAGGGCGTGCGGGAAGGGTTAAAGCAAAGTAAAGGGGAGGGGGGGCATGCAACACGTAGCTGCCATGGGCTGTAATGAAAAGGCAGAGCCCATGCATATGCACACAGTGGCGTAGGCAGGATTTTTTTGTGTGGGGGTCTTAAAATGAATGTTCTTTTCAAAGGAAAAGAAGAAAATAATTTCTTACAATATTACAATATGTAAAACATGAACATTTGCCGCTTTGTGTTTACAACCTTCCAAATATATATTTAGATATAGTTAAAGTTCTATGGAAAAAAGAGGGAGGGGGACGGCTTAGCTCCCAAAAGCCCCCCTGCCTACGCCACTGTTTGCACATATCCTGCACATTTCCTGTTGCGAATCGTTCACGCCATAATATCCTAGTTGCAGTTGGTGTCCTCCGCTTCGTCCTCATTCTCGTCCTTGGGAATTTATAACGTGCAAACGTAAATAGCCGCACGTGCAGGCAGGATCAAGTCAGGACTCGGAGCCAAAATAAAAATGTTGTCGTCGCCAAACAAAGGCGAGGCAAGTGCAGTCAACCCCCTACTAACCCCCCTCTCCCCTCTTCGCTCGACTTGAGCATGCAACGCTTTGTCAATAGATAAAGCATCTACAAGATATAGATACCTTGCCTGCACCGCAATATGCAATATTTAGTTTATTTATTTGCCACCGCTTGCATGACCCCCTCCTCTCTTTCTCTCTCCCACCCCCTCCCCCACCGGTTACGCCTGTGGCCTGTTCTGCTTCTTAGCTGCTTTGCATTGGATTTCATTCTCTTAGCGCTTTTTATTCACAGTTGACAGCTTAACAATTGAGTCCTGAGTTTTTTTGAATTTTCCTCAAACATCTCGCGCTCAAAAAAAAAAAACTTGGCTCAGCTATAAATGAGAGTAAACCAAACGAATGCATTTGCATATGCTAGGCACTCAATTGAGATGCTTGTGAATAATTTGAAACCAATATTTATTTCTATTGTTTAAACATAATTAAAAAATGTTCGAATATGAGTAATTTTTAATTTAATTTTTAGGTACTAAAAGTTTAAAAGAAATTATATTTTAAATTGTGAATATATTTGATCTAAAAGACTATCCAACTTTATCGGTTCAGTTTTGTCAAAAATATGCGGGAACTTTTAAACTTTTTCCCTAATGTTAAGAGGCTTAACCTGATGCTATCTTGAAATAGATTTTCTGTTCTGATTCTGGAAACATTCCCATGTTTCTACTTAAATTAAAGAGGTTTAACCGATATTAATTTTAACCGAAACAAATACAAAATGTATGAAAGAATCAATATTCCCGGGCGTAGAGCCGAGGTTAATGTTTGTTTTGTATGTCAGTTGTGGCAACCCCGACAAAGTGCCGCCCAGTCGAGCACGCTCGCCTTAAGCACTCTATCTCGCTCTCGGGCCGTTGCCAAATGGAATAGCTGGGGAACGCTTCGCATTGGCAGCCAGAAATCAAAAATATTAGGCTGAAACCCGCAAACGGCAAACATTTGCATAACTCAATTCTTCAATTAACGTATTCGCAGCAGCCGCCTGTCGAGCGACCATCATCATCACAGTGAAGCAATGCTAATGGGAACTACATCGGACTTATGATGATGATGGTGGCCCAGCAAAACGACGGCGACCAAAGCGCCAAAAGCATTCGCATTCGCAATCGCAGCAAACTGAATCGCAGCGAGAACTTCAAGTTGCCGATTCTCGGCTGGAAGCGTGCCGGGCGGCGGGCGGAGCGACAGCGACAATTAGAGACCATTAGCCAGAGGCGGACCAATCAATCCATATTCAGACAGAAGCTGGCGCATTTTCAATTTGCGGACTTTGGCGTGGGCGTGGGCGTGGCAGGCGGCGTGGGAGGCGGTCGATTGCAGCTGTTGCTGTTGTTATTGCTTTGCAATTGCATTGGTAAGTAGAAAGTGCAGTAAGTTTTTCATGTCTCGATATCTCCGATATCAATAATCGTTTATCAATAAATATCGTTTTTTCAATTGTCGATAATTATCGTTTATCGTGTTGATGATAATAATAATGAAAATATATCAAGCTAGCGATAAATATCACCAACTTGTATTGTTCATAAAAGATGGTCAATTGATTGATATTCATAGCTTAACGAGTTTAACGCTTTGCTATCGATTATTATCATGATACGAGCTAACGATAAATATCACTTAATGTTATTCATATTTTTCGTTTATCGAGAGGTCGATAATTATCGTTTACCGAGCTGATAAAAACGATCGCTTATAAATTTTAAGATTTTTATTATATACCGAGCTAACGGTTAATATCACAATTTTTTTCATGTTTATCATTGTTACTAATCAATAAGTATCGTTTTTTAAGTTATCGACAGGTTTAGTCTAACGATTTAATGATAATTATTATTATAAAGCTATCGATTATTGACATGCATTGATTACTACGTGTTATCGATATTTTACACCAAATTTACGATACACACCGCTTGTCAAGTTATCGCTGACCGTGTTCGATATTAACTAAATCAGAAATTGCTGACTTGTCTATAATCAATAGCAACACTTGATTGTCTTTGTATTGGAATTGAATCGATTGTTTTGGAATTAAGTATCGATATTCGACAAGAAAAACGTATGCCTTGCTTTTGCGCCATGTAAATCATATGCTTTGCCCTACACTATCGATAACAATATCCAACAGAATGGAAATCGACTGCTAACATTTGTTTTACTGCTTCTCTTTCATTTGCCGCAAAAATCGAAAGTCTAACGTTCTTTTCCATAATGTATCGACTTGCTTTTCAGTTTATTGTACATTAATGTTTAGTCTGACGAAGTTCTGAAATGCTGATATGAAAAAAAATTCGTTAACTGTTCAATCAATGTTTTCTCTTCATGGCAATTAACCATTGAAATGAAGATATTTCCGTTTCAAACAAAATCTCCTCAGTGGGCGCCTTCGAGCCGGACTTCGTAATACCGCTGGAGAATGTGACCGTTGCCCAGGGCCGGGACGCGACCTTCACGTGCGTGGTCAACAATTTGGGCGGTCATCGGGTGAGTGGTGACGGTGCGTCAGTCGCAGCCAAGGTATGTATCGGTTTTATAAAACGCAGCGTTTCAATTTATTATTGAATTCTTTTGAAACAATCGTTTATCGTTTCGTTTCTCAGTTCGTTTCAGTTCAAAGTTTTTAACCAGTTTTTACAGTTCAAAAGTGCACAAATTAGTTTTTCATTTCCTCTTCTTTTTTTTTTAAATCGGATAAGCCACTATTAAAAAAAACTGCACAAGAATTACAATTATTATATAACCCTTAAGCGCACCTACTACTATACTATATAAGTAAATATAATTATCATACTATATTCTATATAATAATAGCACTCTGCATATTTATAAAGCACCAAAATGCACCACAACAAAACAAAAACTTCAATAAAATAATTATAAAAAATACTCATTATTTAATATAAAAATACCATAACAGAAAGTAAATATCAAATAATAAATACTATAAAATATACCAATTGGTTCAATGGAATATACCAAAAATATGTGTATATATATGCATAGCTTTATATTGTTTTTATCATCGCATTATTATTAGTGCTCACATTTAATTTATGACACGTAAAGAAACAACAACGGCGAAAGAGAAGGCGAGACATAACAACAGAGAGAGAGAGAGAGAGAGAGAGAAAACCTGGAGAATATTACGCATATTTAATAAAGTATTTCATAAAGTACACGAGGAATGTTAAAAAAATGTTACTATAAAAACCACTAAAAGCAATTGTTGTTAACAACAATAAACAGGAATAAAAGGAAATAAATATAAAAAAAATTATAAATATATATATATATAAATAAAGAGGCCGCTCAACAATAAAAATAAAGAGAGAGAGAGAGAGAGAGAGAGAGAGAGAAAATAATATACAATTCACACACACACACACACATACACACAGCGGGCTGAGCAGAAAACCGACCTACAAAAAATGTGTGTGTGTTATCTTGTAATCCCTAAAGCCTTTTATGCAAGCATTGATCCAAAAAGCTTATGACGCAGCATGGCAAAAACAAAATGTTATAAATATCGGAGGACAGCGAACTGGGGCAACAAGTATATAACTCTCTGTTGAAGGACTACGAATATTTTTCGAATGGAACATCAGCTTTATATATATAATTTTTATTAATATCGGTAACAAATTTGTATCGATGTTTAATTTCATAAACGTACTACTACATAACATAGAAGAATATAATGTTTATAAAAGCACTCTTTGTTTATACTCTAAACAAAAAAACATTTATTCAGGACATAAATAATAATAGTACTAAAAAATGAGATACTTCAGATGCCTTAAACATTTTGAGTAAAATTCTAAAAAAAAAACAAAAGAAAAAGTAAAGAATTATGAAAGCAGATATACCCTTTTAGTTACGGTTTGTCCTATAGATTGATTCTGCATTTAAAATATATGAACCTTTTAAAATCACATTTTTTCGAATTTTTGTACACTGTGAACGAGTATTGCGCCTAACCTACAGAGGTTACACCCGATTGCAACGTTCTCCTTTAATAAATACCGTTTTTTTTTTTAATATTGACATGAAAAATGTCTCCAAAGTCGTAGCTGTAAGCGCTATTATTATGGGACCTTTATTTGAGTAAGAAATACATTTTTGAATATAAGGCAAATGCATTTACTAAATTTGAAATCTAATTTCAGATAGTTTAGACTAGCGAGCGACCACTGTACTCAGACAACTCAAAACACAAAAACTGGCAATGAAAAATTTGCAGTCATTTATTTTAAGAATTCAATAAAAATAGCCTTTAAATGTAACTGCAGTTTTATGTAGATTTGTTTTTCCATTTTATTTTTTACTATTCTTTATTGTTCTTTTATGCATTTTCTACAATGAAATGCATTTTGTTTGCACATTGCCAACATTTTGTGAGTGTGTGTGTGCGTGTGTGTCTGCTGGGTGTTCGGGTGTGTGTTTGCATTGTGCAACGCACGTCAAAGAGTGTTAATCAACGAAATGGCATCATAAATAAAAATTCCATTTCGTATAAATCCTGTGATATTTCAATCAAACAAAAACAACACAACAATTAGACAGAGGGGTGGATGAGGGGACAATGTGAGAGATGAATCGATACTCAATTTCATTTTATTTAAACAATAAATAAATAAATAAAATATTGTCAACATAATAAAATAAATTGCATTCGCTTGGATCACGAAAAAAAACAACACTTTTGGAGCAACTGAAAAAACAAAAAAGCAACACTGAAACGAATATAAAAAATTGCCCAAATAAAATTTAAATCTACAGAAAGTGTTAAGAAAAGCTGAAGATAGTGAACGTTGTTATTTTAAAAACTCTGTTTAGTTTGTGATATATATTAAAAACAAAAAAATTGTCCTTCCCCAAGCTTAATACAAAAATGTGTAAGTATTAAGTTTTCTTTTGTTAAATTTCCAGCTGTCATTAAGTGGAAGAATTGATTTCAGATAACCTAAAAATTCATACATTGTTTTAGCTGCAACGAAAGAGTTGGCAGCAGCTAGTTTAAATAAGGTAAGAAGCTCAAGGTATTGACAGAAATACAAATGCTGCTTAAAAAACACGTATAAACTTTTTATCGAACATTATGGTTAACCACTTTTTTGCAAGTTGGCAGCACCTGCCACATTGGGTACATAAATGACTAAGGTAATAACAGTGCAAAAATATATTTGATATTATCTATCTACATATATATTTGTATGCAACAAAGTTGGCAGCACCTACTCAATCAGCAAATACTTAAAATATTTTGTCAAGTGAAGCTGTTTAAGAAGTTGGCAGCACCCATGTGCGTAAAGGTAAAACTCTGCTGACGTTGTCATTACGATAAAAACCATTCTTGCTGAATTTTGAAAAAACAATTGGCATCACCTACTCACAAAATATTTTTTTATAACTTTTGAGACATCGTTAGAAAAATATAGCTTGTTTCACTAACAAACAATATTGGAACATTACAATTTCGTTGCCTTTCTGATTAAAAAAACTTTTAAAGCAGTTGGCAGCACCTATCCCAATGCTGTTATTGCTATTTTCTCAAAATTGCTCACAAAAAGCGCAGCCAAAATCGTTAATATGGTTGAAAATTTTAAGGAGAAGATCAACAAGCGAATATTCCATGAAAAAATAGACCAAATATATATAAATATATATACATATAAGGATATACATATATGAACTTTATGGAAAATGTATGCATTATTATATTATAAAAAGCAGAGGAGATTTGTTGTTGCACCAACAAAATGTTGCCCACACATTTGTTTAAAAGCAACAACGAGCGGAACAGCAACGAGAACGCGTACAACAACAACAACAACAACAATAACGAGCACGAGAACAAGGAGTACAACAACGAAAGCGAATGCGACAACGAGTTGGACAAAAGAGTCGCATAATCGTCGCATTGTTTTCGGTCGCGTTTCGATTATTTTTATGGTTTTTCTCTTCATTTAAACTCAACTCTACTCTTTTTTTATTTCAAAAGTTGTGTCTTTTTTTTTAATTTCGTTTTGCATTTTCATTTGGATTACGAGAAAGAGAAATTTTAATAAAAATAAATTCAAGCGCACCGAGTTAAAACCGAAACAAACTTTGCACCATTTTCATATATGTCCGTTCGTTCCTTTGTGTGTTGTATATATGTTTGTAGTCCCCTCTCTCTCAATATATATTTATATTTGTAAATAGCGCCGTAGTCCTTTAGTCCTTTAGTCCTTTAGCTGTGTAGTGCTGTAGTCCAGTATTTAGTGCTACTGTATCCTGACTTTATGACATTTGCTCGCAGTATTTGCATTTGCACAGAACTTTTTTTTTGTTTTTTGTTAATAATTTCTTTTATTATTATTTTTTATTTTTTAGTCCGATTGACAATCAGAATCGGCATATCGAAAGCCGTTGCTGCGACTGGGTGACAACCCTGGCCCCCGTGTATTACTCAATAAATTTGCTTTATTGAGTAAATAAATAAAGTGACAGTCCGGGCGACGGTCCGTGGCAACATCAAACGGACTCATTGTCCTGACTGCTATCCTGGCTCCTGTCCCGGCTCCTGTCCCCCGCGTCCCCCGCCTCCTCCTCCACGTTCAGCAGTTTGTTTCTGTCCTGAATCGCTATTTATTGGTTTATAGCGTTTTTCGGCGCCACTATTGACACTGGGCAAACAATGGGCCGCGGCTTTTTGGTAGCCTGTGGTAGGGGGCGTGGCACTAGCCAGCAGTCGCAGCTGCATTTGCATTCACTTTGTTTGCCTGTTAACTCGAGCATCCTCAATGCTCTCAGCTCCATCAGCCGTCATCAGCCATCCCCAAACTGAGATTTTTCACTCGGTCACACAGCAAATCAAATGCAGATCAACGTTTTCCTTCTCTTTTCTCTCTGTGTTTCATTTTTTCGTTTTACCACAGTTTCTTAAAGCATAAATAAGCCGAGCTGTTAAAGTCAGATTTCTTTGAACCTAATTTCCATGTATCGAAAAAAAAAAAGAATCACTTAGAATCTTCATATAATTTGTATTTTAATCAAACTTAGCTAAAGCATTCATTTCATTTCATTCAATTGCTTTTCAATATAGATTTTTAACACTTTTAATAATAAATATCACATTTAATATAAATATATTATTTTATTTACATAATTTTTTTCACAAAAGTGCTGCAACATACAACTTTTTTGCAGATACAAAATAAGATAAGATAACTGCAGGGCACTCATTAGATATCTTCCACCAATTTTTTTATAGCTATTAATACGCATTACCCTCCAGGTAATTGGCTTTGATAAAAAGCAGTCTCAATTTGCTGAAAACTTTACTCTTAATTTCTGTCCAGTTCGCAACAATTGCCGACTGCGCGCACCCACTGTGCTTAAACAGTCCAAACAAAAAGGGAAAATAGAAGGGAAAAAACTTCAATTATAACAAATGTAAACGAAGCGTTAAATTCGCGCTCTCTCGCTGTCTCTTTCACTCTATTTGCATTTGGGGCTTTTGTGTGTTTGCTTTTTTAGCGCTGCCGTTGACTTTGTGATATTTGTTGCTAAGCATTAGCGACGGCGACGGCGACGGCGACGGCAACAGAGGCTAGAAACCGTTTTGGCTGCAGCTTAAAGCTTTTAACTAAAGCCAAAGAGATAGCCGAGAGGCGAACTGCACAGTGAGATTAACACACACACACACACATGCGCTCGCTCGTTTGTGTGTGTGTGGAGTAAACAGGGACAGTTGCTGTTATTAGGCATTATCTTAATGAAAACTTTGCAGCGACTGTTAAAGCCCTTTCATGTTAATCTGCAGCGCCCGCTAAAGTAGGCAACATTTTTTTAGCTTATAGTTTTTATACACTACTAGCGGGTAATGTAAATTTATCATGAAGTTTGTAACGCACAGAAAGAGAAACTAAATATATACACTCATGGATGTCAATACCTTTTTCCTACTCTGCAAAAATCTTAAACTTGGCTAAAAAAATATACTTTTAAGCACGATTAATATCAACACACTGAATTAATATTCTATTAAATGTGAAATATTTAATGAGACGACATAAAAGTCATTATCAAATATACTATTTGAATTATGAATGTATATTTTAGTCCATGCTGCCTTTTTCTATGCAAACCAGTTTCTCAATTTTATTCATACATCTGTCTTAGGTGCGTTTGGTCGAAAATCCCGATAAAAGTGTTTTTAAAGGGTTAACACGTCTGCAAAATATCAATATCAAACTACTATATAATAAAGCCTGCAACCTGAACAATTGGTCAAAAATCAACGAACAATTAACTATACAAATTTAACGCACATTTTTATATGTCTGCAAGGGTATTCAAACATCAGCTTGCCACTTTTGTTTAGATTCATTTTTTCATATTTTTTTTTTGGGTGTGTGTGTGTGTGTGTGTGCGTGTGTGAGCTGCATGCTTTGCTTTTATGCTGCCAACTAACTTTAGCCGCTAGAATCTGCACCTGCCACGCCCCAAAAAACCCCTCCGCCTCCTTAATCCCAACCCGTAAATATATATGTTTTATTCTTTGATGGATTTTTCTTCAGTTTCGTTTGCTAAAAAAAACTAAATATACATACATATATATATTTATGCATACACATATATGAAGCGAGCACAAATGTTAACTAATTGCTGTACGTTATCTCTTCTTCTTCACCACACACACACACACACTCACACACACACACAACAACGATAACCAACCACAAAACCCAATTCCACTAATTGCACTTGAAATATCCGAACCCCGTTTTCATATCCTTGGCCAAAACGGGCAAAACTTGCAAAAAACTTTGCGGCATCAACAACAACAACAACAACAACTGCAACAACAATGAAAATGGCGTCAAATTGCGCTGACATCTGACGACAACACCAAACGATGGCGCCTGCATTTGCTGGCCGATTTGGGTTTGGGTTCGGGTTCGGTTCCGGCTTTTGGCTCCGGCAACTGGTTCGCCATTGTCAACGACACTGACACCAAACGACGCCAACAAACGACAAACGACAACGGCTAACTTTTGTATCGTTGACACAAAACCCACTTTTCCCTACCGCACCCCGTCTCCCGACCCCATCACCACCCTCCCCCTGCTGCGCCTGGCAACGCCAACTGGTGCCACCGCAACGAAACTTTCAACTAAATTCTAATACATCCGCAAATCGATTTCCAACAACTATCGAACCAAAAAAAAACACGGAAAAAACATCGACAAAAAAAACTTGGGCAACAAAACGTTAACGGAAATTGCTGAATGTGGCGTTGATGGCGCTGCCGCTGACCAATAACTGCTACAACAACAACAACGACCGAAATCGCGCCACGAACTCGACGTTTTCACGTTTTTGACAATGACAATGACAACGACAATGGAATGGTGGACATTAACTATACGATATAATGACAATAATAACGATCATGGCGGCCAACAAACCACAACAACAATTACAAATCCACCAAATAAAATGCTGAACTTAAAATTCAACACAAAAAATAAATATAAAAAAATTGTACAATTGAAACAATGGAACGAAACACAATAAATGGAACAATGGAAACGAAACATTACTTAAAACTAACCATTATTACAAAACTAAAACAAAACACAACAAAATGAAACGATGGAAACGAAACGCAATACAACAACTAACCAATCAACTGCATTCAAAAATGTGCAATCAAAAAAATGAAAATAAAAACCTTGAATGGAACGATGGAATCGAAATGCAACAAATGCAAATTAACTGATCGCGTTGAATCAGGTCGCTTGGATCAAGGCCGATGCCAAAGCAATTCTGGCCATACACGAGCACGTGATCACAAACAATGATCGATTGTCGGTGACGCACAACGACTACAACACTTGGACACTGAACATACGCAGCGTCAAAATGGAGGATGCGGGCAAATACATGTGCCAGGTCAACACGGATCCCATGAAAATGCAAGTGAGTATGCAACAAATAATCGATCATTTGTTATCGATAACTGAATATATATATAAGAGGTAACAGAAAAATAGCCCCACATTTAGCTTAGTCTTAAGTGGTTGGTGATATCGATAACAATTCGATAATTAACGAATTAAACATCAGTCGTCTAAAAAAGAATATTAATAGGTTAAATATATAAAAGTGTATATTACATTTATACATTTGTTAACGTGAAATCGTTTTATAGCTTACACAACCAATCGACAGCTTTTTAGCCTCAAAGAAACTGTACTTTTTTCATAAAACTTAAGTAAACTTCATATTCTATTCTTAACAGAACTGCCAACGCAGCAAATATAAAAAAGAAAAGTGCGAAAATCTTTTAGAAATAATTGAATTTCAAGTGCACACGATTGAATTTCAGAAATTGCCAGAGTAGCAATCAAATTTGGAATGTTTTTAACAAATGTTTTCTACTTTCGGTAAAAGCGAATACATTTGTATATCGCCGTTAAGTCATAAGCACATCGCATGCAATTTTTAACTTAACTGCAATGCAATTTGAACTTGTATTTAAAATGTCAGAAAAAGAGGAAAATTCAACTTTACTTACCTTTTTTCAGGTTTTCACTTGAATTGTTTTTGCCCAAAAATTGTCTGTCTCTCAGGCTATCGAGTTTCTATGTGAGTGAGAGAGAGAGACAGAAAGAGAGTAAGCGGAAAAATTTAAATTCAAATAAATTAAATGAAATGAAATGGAATGAAATGAAATTACTTTGGGGCTGCACTTGTCATATGCTCTTGATTCCTTGTTGCCAACGGCATGGGCAACACTTGCTGCGGTTGTGTGTGTGCGTTTGTGTGTGTGGATAGTTAACACGATATATAAACAATGAAGCGCTTTAATGACGAAAATAAATAACAAACAATGCGGCGATAAAAGGATTGTGTGCGTGTGTGCGTTGGTGTTTCGTCAAGTCGAGTTGGCAGCCCTCTTTAAATGCGTCCTCGATTGTGTTTTCAATTTCATTTCGTTTTCGCATTGCAGCGCCCTCTGACGGCAATCAAATGAAGCGAATTGAGTGAAAAGCAAATATGAGACAAATAAAAAGGCTATTTTTGCCGTTAGTTTTTTAATTTTGTATTTTGTTGTTTCCTGCTCTCTTCATTTTGACAAGCTTTCTTCAACTCTCCCACAACAAACAGGCGCAAACTGTGCTACTGCGCTTAGATCAATAGGCGAGAGCGAGACGCACATATAACACACGATATTTAATGCGCAGAGCGAGCTTTCAACTATTTACGCACACGCAGTAGCGCATGTTTTAAGCAAACAGGCGGAGGATAATAGGCGAGAGCGAGACGAATATGTATGATGAGCAGTTAAATTCATCAAAGCAGCAGCACACAGAGTTGGACAGTTTGCTCTCCAGCTCAAATTAAATTCATTGCGGAATTATAAATTCATACTTACATGGCTGGATCACTTGAGGCGCAATAAATACACACACACAATAAAACACACAGAAACCGACCGCACTCGAGCGTAAATGACCGACGCTGAATGCGAGCTTTTGCTTGAGCCAAGTGCAGCTTGACACGGGATAATGAGGGAGAGTAAAAGGGACTCAAGAATTACGCGAGCTTTCGCCTATTCCCACACGAATCAGCACACACACACACACACACAAGCAAGCGGGAGTCGCGATCTTATGAGCGAGATAAATATATATAACAGACAATCACCGAAACTTTAACAGAGATTTTACAGACAAAGGCCACACAATTAGTTAAAGGACACAAAACAAAACAATTTGAAAGAACGAGACAATGAGTAATAAAAGGAAAGAGAGAAGTTTGGGATCACGAGCTTTTACACAAAATACTTCATACAAACTCAATGTTTTCAAGAAAAGACTAAACTCAACTTTCATCAGCTGCACATGAGGATTATGCAGGAGAGTGAGCGGGACACACAATTTCGACGTGATTCCTCACCTCGCACACAAAGAGGGAGCGAGCATGTTCTCAATGGCAACCTGCTCTTCCGATCTCAAAGCTCCCATTCCATTTTTGATTGGCGATTGTTTTGTGCTACTGCTGCAATCTGTGATATTCTGGTGCTATTCTCGTTTCCTTTGACTACTGCAAATGGCGTTCAAACTGTTATACCCTCCATTAGATTTGTGATTGGCTATTGTTTTGCGCTACTGCTGTCATCTGTGATATTCTTGTGCTACTTCCACACACTAAAATTGTGATTGAGTAGTTTTTATGTGCTACCGTTTAGTCAGCGTTTAGTCAAAGTCGGTTTTGGCTGGGCTTAACATTGTATGTTAATGAGTGAGAGCGAGATACCTGTACCTTACATTGGAATTTGCACGGTGGGACAAAGTTGCTGAAACGGCAACAAAAAGAAAATAATACAATATACGAATATTAACAAATTTTCGGAGAAAAAAAACCGACAATCATTATAAATCCGAAAATTCGCAACTTGATTTTCTTCGTTGTATTTTAGACAGCCACACTGGAGGTGGTCATACCGCCGGACATAATCAACGAGGAGACCTCCGGGGACATGATGGTGCCCGAGGGGGGCTCCGCCAAGCTCGTGTGCCGCGCACGCGGCCATCCCAAGCCGAAGATCACCTGGCGGCGCGAAGACGGCCGCGAGATAATCGCACGCAATGGCGTGCACCAGAAAACCAAAGGTGAGTCGAACCGTCTGGCAACCCTGTCGCAAAATGTTACCTTATTTGTATTTGCATTTTCTTTGCATTGTGTTCTTGCAGCCATTTTAGTGGAGGGCGAAATGCTGACGCTGTCGAAAGTCACGCGATCGGAAATGGGCGCCTACATGTGCATCGCCTCCAACGGGGTGCCGCCCACCGTCAGCAAGCGCATGAAGCTACAGGTGCACTGTGAGTAGGCCCCAAAGGCACTAGAGTTTAAGCCAACCCCATTTCTTGTAGGTATACCAAACCCTCTGCATTGCAAGTGGTCAAGACAAGGGTATATTGTTGGGTTGGGTTCTAGAGCTTACAAGAATTGGAGACATTAAATGTGGAATCCATATCGTCCCCTCTTTTATATCATTTTTCGACATTTTTCAAATACATTAGCATCGATAACTATCGATTTTACAGTTTTTAAGCTGTACACTTCAAATGAGGTGAAATATAAGTGCTTGTTATCAAACGCATAATTTGTTTTTCCTTTTTCTCTCATCGATATTTTTCCAAATTAACAATAATAATTAAATTAATTAACAAATAATAATTACTGTGAACGAGCCATAGGGTATCTGCCAGTCGTGCACTTAGCTGTTGGGCTCACTGATTGTTAGCAGTGGATTTATGGCGCCCAAACACCTTGCAAAGCAACAATAATAATAACAATAATAATAATCATAATACCGTAACACATAGTCGGATGTGCGTGCCGTAAAGTGAGTGTTGCGACACCCTACTGCCAGCCCGCGGACACCCTACTAAACCGCAGCATAACGCAATAAAGTGAACTGCAAGTTTTTCCGTTTCGATTTCCGACGCCTTCCGACGCAAACTTTCCAAATGCATTGCGACAGGCGGCTGCCTAGGGGGCGGAGGGGGCCTAGATGGGTGGTGTTTCAGGTGGCAAAGAGGGGGCGAAGGGGAATAGCCGGACGACTATTGGTGCGCGTCTAGACGGGCAGCACTTGGCGCCAACGTCACGTTCCTGTTGTAAAAGTTGAACAGCTCTTTGGCTGTTCCGGCTTTGGGGTCCGCTCGACTGCCGAGTGTATCATGTAACGGTAGTTTGTGAGGACTCTGCCAGAACACCCCCTCCGTCCCTCACTGCAGCCCCTGCTTGGCTAACCCCCCTTTAGGGGCGCATTAAACTTAATGAAATTTGTGCAAAAGGGGCTAAGAGTTAAAAGTAGACAAGGGCGGCGTGGGAAGCACAGCTAAGGGGGGCTTGAATTGAAAGTGTGTGTGAGGGGCGCGGCAGCTGAGTAAGGTTAGGGGCAAGTCGCAGGTGAAAGATACTATCTGAAAAGCATATTGACACGGCCAGAAATGTTCGCACCTCAAAGAGTGGCTGGTGTGCGTTTGTGTGTGTGTGTGTGTGTGTGTGTGTGTGTGTGTGTGTGTGTGTGTGTCACACACTCTGTGCCCTACTCCCCTACAAGCCACATAGCCTTGGCTCCTCCCCCTCCTTTGCTTAAACGTCTGTCACCGCCGCAAAAATTAATTTTCTTTTTTTTCTCACTTTTCCTTTACTTTCTTACACACTCTGTTCAGTGAGTAAATAGGGTATATATGTATTCTTGGTCAGCATCAAAAGTCACGACGATTTAGCCATGTCTAGCTGCTCAAATAAATATATATAATAATAATATATATATATTAAATATCTATTTTAATGTATCTCATAGCTTTAAAGAACTGAAAAGCAGTAAATTTGGCTTGGAGGCTGCTGTGGAATACACACAGCTCAAGCATATTTCACATTTTGGTGGTTGATGTAAAATAATATCCTATAAATAGCTTTCATGTGCTTTTCAAGCTTAAGCCGGCTTTCCTTTTTGTGCATGGATACGCACAGGGTATCTCTCAATCAGGCATCGCTAAATATTATTTTTTTATTATATTTTTTTCGCTTTACTTTTGCATTTCATTTAATTTTCATTTTGATTTCCATCTCTTCTGTCTTTCTGTGCGTATTTCTATCAGTCATTCGCTTCCATCGTTCGGTTCTTCTTCTTCGCTCTTTGTCGAGCTCCTCTCCTTGCTCCTTCGTTGGCTTCCCATTCTTGCCCCTTTTTCGCCTTTGCGACTGCGTCTCAATTTCAATTTAAAAAAAGCATATGAGCTCCTTTAGCTGCCTGCCCCGCCTACTCCCTTCCCCTCCCCTCCCCACCCCTTGCCTCGCGGCTGTTGCTGTCTTTTCAGATTTTTTCTGCTGTGTCGCTCTTTGACGTTGCTTTTCCTTCCTCTTCCTTTTGGCGCTGTCTTGTTGTCTTAACCCAGCAACAACACCAACAGCTTGCAGCATTCTTCACCCCATTCTTTATCCCGCCCACACATAGCCCACCCCCCCCCCCCTTCCATCCCCCGCTCGCTTTTGCTTTTGCTTTTGCCGCTTGATTTCTTAAGTTGGTTCAGCGCTTTGCTTGATTGATTTTAATCAGAAAATTAAGTGGATCCTTGGCTTTTAAATGGAAGGCGGACAGGCTGTCAGCAAGGAAGAAGTACAGCGAGAAAGAGAGAGCGAGAGAGAGAGAGAGGGGGGAAACCGATGTGCGTGTGTTTTTTGTGTCTCAATAAACATTCCCTGAAACTCCACAGGTTAGGCTGAAAATGGGGAAAACAATCGATTTATTTCAATTATCTGTACAGATTATATATAGTTATAGAACGTCAAGTTATAAACAACAACAAATCAAAATTCTCGCTGAACAAGTTTGTGAAATCGTAAGTCAATATTTTAAAAGTTTAAATTGAAATAAAACTTTCTTAAATCAAGATTAAAAAATCTAATTTTAAAAATTTTCGATTAAAATAAAACTTTCTTAAATCAAAATTTTAATATCGAATTTTGAAAACTTTAGTTTAAAATAAAACTGCCTTAAATCAAGATTTAAAAATCGAATTTTTTGATTTAAAATAAAACTTTCTTAAATCAAGATTAAAAAATCTAATTTTAAAAATTTTCGATTAAAATAAAACTTTCTTAAATCAAAATTTTAATATCGTATGTTAAAAAATTTAGTTTAAAATAAAACTGCCTTAAATCAAGATTTAAAAATCGAATTTTTTGATTTAAAATAAAACTTTCTTAAATCAAGATTTATAAATCGAATTTTTAGTTTAAAAGAAAACTTTCTTAAATCAAGATTTGAAAATCTAATCAAGATACATACATTTTTTAAATTTTTGATTTACGTTGTGAACTTACTTTTTAAGCTCTCGGCCTTAAGAAATCGTAATTGACAAAAGTTCGAACTTCTTGACCTCAGAGAAATCGAGTCTGAAATGTAAAATGGGTTTTGGGCACGAAATACTGGAATTTCTCTCCCATTTATTTCCCATAGTTTTCCCTAAAGGAATATATTCAGAGCCCAAGTTTTCTGCAGCTCTAATTTGCTTTGGCTTTTCACCTGTTCAAGCAAACAATTCGCGAGCAGATCACGAAGATCAAACAGAAGCCACAGCTGTTGTTGCACGGCAGCGCGGAGGGAAAGTGGGTGGAGGGAGGGGCTTTTCGGGCAGTTGATGACGCAGTTGATTCTGGCTAGCAGGCCATTAGCAGCTAAGCACACAGACGTGACGTCGAGCTCCCAGTCTGAGGTCCGCCGGTCTACGGGCCGCCGCCTATAAAAGCGCCGCTGAACTGGCCCAAAGCAAGTCAGTTTCCAGCTGCAAGTTCACGGGAAAGAATGCGCACCTTCATACTTGTCACACTCTTCGCTCTGGTGGCCGTCGCCGCCGCTCAGGGTCGCGGCGGACCCGGTGGTGGTGGTGGTGGTGGTGGTGGTCGCGGCGCACGCCCAGGTGGCCCAGGTGGTCCAGGCGGCCCAGGCGGTCGCGGCGGACAGGCCGGACCGGGCGGTCCAGGCGGGCGCGGTCCTCCAGGTCACGGCCACGGACATGGTGGACACGGTGGACACGGCGGACACGGTGGACATGGCGGACACGGTGGACACAAGTGCTCCACCACCACCGAGAGCAGCAGCAGCACCACTGTGGCCGGCACCA
This sequence comes from Drosophila colorata, assembly GCA_035041545.1. Classification (NCBI taxonomy): domain Eukaryota; kingdom Metazoa; phylum Arthropoda; class Insecta; order Diptera; family Drosophilidae; genus Drosophila; species Drosophila colorata. The sequence continues at coordinate 508,980 of JAWNLD010000295.1, read as the reverse complement.
CCACTGTGGCCAGCACCACAGTGGCCGACAGCACAACGGTGGCTAGCACCACTGTGGCCAGCACCACTGTAGCGGACAGCACCACTGTGGCCAGCACCACAGTGGCCGACAGCACAACGGTGGCTAGCACCACTGTAGCCGACAGCACAACTGTGGCCGACAGCACCACCGTCGCCAGCACCACTGAGAACACAACCACCGGTTAGGCTGGGGATTTTCCGCACTTCTTCTATGGCACTTTAAAAAATCATTTTTTCAATAAAAACATCAATTTTTATGTAAACAAATATATTTTTATTTTGTATATGCATAGAGAAAAATATCGATATATCCCCAAACTATCCCACAAGGCTGCAAAATCGTTTTTAGGCCGGCAGACTTGAACTCCAAATATATATATGTATCCATATATTCTGGAATACTTTAATTCCAGCAGGCTGTAAACCTGGTTTGAGCCCGAGCCTGGTTAAAAAATCAGCTAAATTCCGAACAATATTTTTTTAACAGGCAATAATTCAACTAAGGGCAATTTCTCTCCTCTTAATTAAAATAAACAACAAATTTTTGTTCTGTTTTATAAAAAAATAATAATAATAATAATTTACATATATTAGTATTATTTATTATTATTATTATTCTAGTAAAACGCAAAAAGAAATTTGACGATCCAGGATTTGAACGAAAGCCTGGTTCTATTTAGACAAAGCATTAGAAAATTCTTATTAGTGTTTCAATAAGTAGTGGATATATTTATTGACTATCAAAAACGTAACATTTTTTTTATAATTTTAATATTAAATTATATATATGTTATTATTAATATTTTATTGTTTATATAAATGAAAATTGAACAGAAACATTCCAATCTGACAAAACTGATGGAGTCATTTAGTTAACTGTCGCTTCTTGAAGTATTACGTGCTGCTAACTTACTTTGTTTCTGTGAAATGGGAGAACTCTCAGGACTTTAAAAATTATCATTCACATTTTCGGGCTAATGAGATATTGCGAATAAAAAGAAACTTTTCCAAGACAAAATTTTGTATGATATTTTTTTGAAATTTCAAATGAAAACATTTATTTTCTGTTCGTTAACTAACTCCTATGACCATTGTTCAATTTATTTATTTATAAATTCAAGCCTATTGTTAAAGAAAATGTCTATGAATTCAGTTGCGATGGAAGCAGCCAATATACACGTTTTTGCTGCGGGGGAAGGGGGTATCAACAAAAAATTACGCATACGCGGCGTGTGCAGTTTTGTAATTTCAGCTGCTGCTGTTGCTGCAGCAGCTGCAAAGCTCTATTAGAACAAATTGCATTTTCAATAAGTGGTAGGCAATCCAACAACAACAACAGCCGCAACAACAGCAACAACAACTGCTGAAACAACATGAAGAAACAATAACAAACAACAACAAGGAATGGCAAAACCAAAAGAATGGCGCCGGGATTACAACACGAGTCGACACTAACAACACTGACATATGCTACATTATTTGTCAGCACACAAACAACACACACACACACACACACACTCACACACACACACACGCACACTCATGGCTGGAGCATGCACAAATCCAATAAATTGACCAATAATGAACGGTTCGACGCAAGCAATGCAGGCGTCAAAAGGGGCAAGTGCAGAGGGGGCCACATTTTGTGGCATGCAACGGCGGACAGCTGGCGAAAAAAAAAACAAAAAAAAAAAAAATACCCCACGAAAACAACTGAGAAAGCAAAGTTGAAAAGCCAAAAACAATGATGGTCAGTGGCCTGCCCCGTAGCCGGGCCCAAGACAATGCCAAAGACAACAGCCACAAAAAAAAAAAAAAACTGACAAAATAACAGGGTATAAAAATAAAAACCAGAAAGAAAAAAAGTTAACCAAGCAAAATAGCAAAGCAAAACCGCAAACTGACACAAGGAAAATGAAAACACGCAAGGCAAAAGCGAAAAACAGCCAAAAAACTAAAAAAAGGAAGCAAGTAAGAGGGCTCTAGTCGGGAGTGTGCGACTGGAGGGTACCCTCTTCCCAGGTGTTTGTTGCCCACAAAGGCTAATAGGCAAAAATATCGGAATAGGTTAATATTCTAAATCCGTGCATGCTCAACGTAAACTTACAGGTTAAATTTGGTGTTTCAGGCCTTGTAATGAGATAAGCCCAAAAACCGGGTCAGAAATCAATATTTATCGATTTTAGGAAATCCGAGTGGATTTTCGGTCTGTTTAAATGATATAAAATAAATTAAATACATTTTTTCAAAATGTTTTTTAGCAAAAAAAACACATTTTGCTTAGATAAACTTATTTAATTTGTGTTAATGTTAGCGAAATAAATTTAAATATTAAATTAAACTAAATAATCAAATCAAATTAATATTTTCCGTAAAATGTACTTGTGCTTAGCTAGCTACAAAGTCGCAGTATCAGAGTTTAGATTAGTTTTAGACTAATTAATTATTAACAAAAATGTAATATTCTTGTGTTTTTAATATTCAACTTGGTGCACTAACATAGCTGATATGCCGACTTTGAGTTCAATAGCAAAAGGCAATGGGCAAGGGTCAACAAAAAAAAGCAGAAATACTTGCCACAGGCAAGGGACCCTATCTCGGTTTGGCATCCACGTTTCGATGCCCTCCGTTCCGTGGGGGCCACCGCCACTAACAGGAAAATAATTCATTTTCAATTAAAAGCGTATCAGTTGGCCAACACTGGTGGCACCCAATAACAAATAACGGCATCGGAATCACAGCATCAAAAGCTTTTGCGAACCAGCTGAGAAAGTTAATTGGCCGCCAGCGGGGACAAGGTCAGCTGGCTCAATTGAAGTTTGCTGGCAGCTTTGATGATTATGTTGACCAACTTGTTCGACCACTCACTCACTTTACCTACTCCTCTGCTAATTCTGTCTCGTTTTCTCACTCTCGCCTTTCAGTTCATCCGCTGGTGCAAGTGCCAAATCAATTGGTTGGCGCTCCGGTTCTAACGGATGTCACATTAATTTGCAACGTTGAGGCATCACCAAAGGCCATCAATTACTGGCAGCGCGAGAATGGTAAGTCCCCGGGCATTGCCTTATTGGTTTATTGCCTTTTTCTCTCAACCAACTTTTTTGTTTTTTTTTTTGTTTTTGGTGCGGATAAAACTCGCAGCGCATTCCTTTCTGTTGCATACCCTGTAAAAGGATTGACAGCTGAAATCCTATTAATTTATAAAGTCAGAATAATCTTATTGTGGCACTTTTCAAAATATCGATATACATAATATACTATCGATTACTATCGATATATCATTTGACTTGACTAATGGACATAAAAAACAATTATTGCAGTACTTACATATTTTATAACTTATATAGTCAGGCGAAATATTGATCGAAGTGAACAAAAAATTATCTGCAGTAATTTTAAGAATACAAAAACACATTTCCTTCAGTAATTTTAGATTTATCTGTCGATACATCAAACTTTTCTGATAAGTCAAGGCTTGTTCAGACATGCCAAAATGATGTATCGATACTTCTCTTAATTATCGATATATCTACACTTCATTATTTTCAAAATATATCAACATACTTATGGAAAGCGAATTGTCAACACAATTTCAAAGCTAAAGACAGGGTATTCATTGGCCGTGCAAGCAGGTCTAGCGCAGTCATACTTCATTTCTACAATTTCTACCTGTTTTTTCGTGCATTTTCCATTTGGTCATTGGGTTTTTGAGTGCGCTGAAAGCGGCTCAGAGAGTTAAAGAGAAAGAGGGACGGAGAGAGAGAGAGAGAGAGAGAGTATTAAGGGCAAGAGAGATAGAGAGAGTTTGAGCGAGAGCTGAAGCCTTATAAACCTTTCAATGCCGCAATTTGTCTTTATTTGGTTCGTGTTCGATGCTCAAATATTTTCTTGTTGCCTGGCGACTTCTGGAACCAGGAGCTGGTTCGCCGTTTATTTTCGGCTCCCTCCTATTTTCGCTTACCATTTTTTTTTTTTTTGGTTCTTGTCAAGTGCATTTGACGTATATTGCAAACGTGACAGCATGACACGCGCTGCCAGCGCAGCCCCAAGTCCGCAGGCATCGCAAATGTCATCATCAAAACGGGCTTTTCGCTTCTCTCTTTGCTGCTCTCGCACTTATTTGCTTCGAGTTTCTTCGTGCTTGAAATTCATTGCCTTTCTTTGCCACATAACAATTTCGCATTTGCGCCGCAGGTGAAATGATTATTGCCGGTGATCGCTATGCCCTCACCGAGAAGGAGAATAATATGTACGCCATCGAGATGATTCTCCACATTCGCCGGCTGCAGTCGACCGACTTTGGCGGCTACAAATGCATCTCGAAGAACAGCATTGGCGACACCGAAGGCACCATACGATTATACGGTAAGTTTTCCAAGCGAACAACAAAATTAACTAGTTCAATTTTCAAGCTCTTCATTTGAAGTTGAAGCTTAAGCTGGTTTCTAATTAAATTAAAGAGTTATCGCTCGAGTTCTATTTTCACATGTAAATTAAGTACCGAAAAAAAACACTAATTTCTTTAAACCTTTCTCGAGTAAATTTTTTTAGTCAAAAGTTCCTCTAACCATATTTTTTAAAATTATATTTTATTCTCTTTATTACAATCGGAACTATAAAACTAGCTCTTTCTTCACTCAATGTGAAATTCCTTACTATCTTTTTTAGCTATTCGACAAGAAACTAAAAACAGTTTTATCGTAAATTATTTTTTAAATAAAATAAAATAAATCAAATAAAAGTTTTTAACTATATTCTTTAAGTATCAAAATCAATATTGTACATAAAAAAATGTTTTATGGACTTAAAAATTGAAACTGGTTCAGGCTCCAGAAATTTTTACTTTATATGAAAATACAGTTACTTTTTTGAAATTGTTTCTTAATTTTTGCTCATTTGAACTAGTTCACATGCAAATGAAGCATTCATTTAAGCCATATCTCTGCTTTTATTGACATATTTTTCACAGAAATGGAACGTCCGGGCAAAAAAGCGCAACGCGAAGAGGATCTTAATGAAGTGACGGTAAGCCCAGCAGACAATACCAATCACACACACACACAGACACGCGCACACTCGCACGCACGCACACACTCATAATAATACATAATTTATATCGAAAATACTCTTTTGTCCCCATACATTTGTGCCTTCTGGGAAATTGCTGCTGCAGAAAAACGAGGTGGTGGTCAAAGAGAATCGCCACGAGGATGGGTCACGCAATCAGAATGGCCGACTGTACAAGGACCGCAACCAGGAGCCGGACATGGCCAGTGGGACGCCGGGCGTGGCCAACAAGCCGGGCCGGGCAAGAACAATGCAGCTAATAAAGGCATTTCTATTAGCTCTATTCGTATTATTAACAACCAAATTGTGCTCGCATACAAAAGGTAATGGGCGCACGCCCACCCAACTGCGACAGGGGGAAAGGCAGGGGCAGAGGCTGGGGCTGGGGCAGGGGCAGGGGCAGGTTTCGGAAATATGGGCCACAGTTGAAAGATCAACGAGAAGGACAATGGCTGCGGCGAGCCGGTGCCAGAGCAACAGCAGCTACAAAGGGCGTTTAATATTATAGCTTAATTAAATTATAATTATAAGAAGGCGTAAACAACAACAAGGGGAAGGAGAAAAGTAGGCAACCACTTGGCCAAGAGAAGGACAACAATTCATGCCACGCCTCTACTGCACAAGGACTTCAACATTAGTCGAGTTTTCGTCGCTTTGGGGTTTTCTTCATTTTCATGTTTTGGTTAATTTTTTTTTTTTCGTGTAATTGAATACGAAAAGTTTACGTATGCGTAAGTAGTTAAGATTAAATGGAAATTAAAAAACAAAACGCGTTTAAATGTTACCTCGATAGTAAAAAGAAAAAAAAACAAGAAATACAAAGTAAAGGAAGTGCAGAAAACAACGTAAATGTCAAAGTTTAAATATTGTTTGGTTTGTTCGGAAAGGCTTTAGCTACTTCAAGTATGATAAAAGCAAAAAATATAAAAAATAAGAAGAAAAGTAGTCTTCGGCTAGCCGAATATTATATATACCCTTGCAGACATTTGACAGTTATACAATATAATATTCTGATCTTAACATCGTGTATTTCAGACAATTTTATCCGTTTGTTACTAACTATGAGAACATGTTGATAAAATTTGCTCAAGTTCATAACACGAAAGTAAGTTTTAGATATATTCAAAAATAAAAATTCAATTTTCATCCAATTGTTCCTATCTGACATGGTTATGTTATGCCGATTACAATTTTTCAAAGTACTAAAACCAACAAATTAATATATATTTTTTAAATTATAACTCAATAACTCAATGTTTCCGTTACCTTTGGATAAATAAATAAAATTGGTTAATATTCACACAATTGTTCCTATGATAATTATATCATATAGTAACCCAGTTAAAAAATATTTCAAAAAAATTCTAATAATTATATATTAATATAAAATTCAATTAGCTGAATCTGAGGAGCATTTGAAGCTTGCAAGTGCTGAGTTTGATCGAAATATCTGAAAAACAAACAAGATCTTTGTATGCAATAAAATCACAATTTTCGACCAATAGTTCCTATGGCAGCTGCATGATATAGTCATCCGATCCAAGCAACTCCAATATATGTGGTGTCTGTAGCCTAACGAAGAATCTATACCAAGTTTCATCAATATGAATAATCTGAGAGTCGAGTTCGAATAGAACAGATCAAAAAAAGCATACATGCTTTATCAGAGATACCTTCTTCACTGCTTATTAACAATTGCAACAATTGTATAATACCACGTGCAAGGGTATAAAAATAAGAAAAGCCCAAACCTATGCATACATATAAATAATCGTACATAGTTGACAGTAAAAGAAACCCCAAATAGCTTACCCCGATATCATCCCAATATAGTTACTTTTTTGTGCAAGTGTTAAGCATTATGTATGGGTAGGTAAGGGCACTCTGTATATAAAACTAGGTATACAATATATATATATGTATATATATATATATATATATATATATATATATGTATATCTGCAGCTCAAATCATATTTATGATACAAATCTATAAAAATTATGAAATACGAAATTCGATTTTGTAAATATTCGCACCTTTAGTGTTCTTTACAATTTGTTTGCACTGCTCCATTTTTTCAACAGTTACGAACTAGTTTTCTTTACTTTGGCTGGAGTTTTTTGTTCAGTTCATTTGTTTATTGGTTAGGTTTACAGATCTCTATAGATGATAAGCTGTGCAAGGCAGACAACAAAATGCAAGCGAACTGGTTTATATGTGGTTCATTTGTTGCATTTTGTAGTGGAACTAGTTGAAACCAAGCCGAATCAGCAACTGAGCTAGTTCATTGAAACTAATTTTAACTTTAGTTTCAAAAAACCATGCTAAAGTTTGCTTTGCAAATCCCATAATTAATTACAAACATTTTTATGTTTTAAAAATAGTTTATAGTTAATTCTGAAAGCAGACAAAACGATTAAAAAATGAAGAAGTTCGCAAAAACCAAAAACTTTAATGTGGAACTAAATCAAAATGAACTAATTTCAAACAAAAGCGCTCCGCCTAATGAAATTGGTTTGTGTAGCTAAGCAAGTAACCAGAGAGAGTGAAAAAGGCAAACTAGTTCAGCTAAGTGGTTCAAAAATGTAGTTGAAATGTACCGAAAGATTGTAAACAAATTCACAATGAGCCAGCTTAAAGCTCTCGAGCTATGAAAAGGAACCACAAAATGAAGAGAACAAAAATTTAAGTGGTTTGGTTCGAGGATCTAGTTTAAAAGCACTGAAATAAAGTTTCGTTTCATTGAGCTAGCTCAAAAAAACTAAAGCAGAAAATGAATCACAAGAAAGACATCATAAGCGAACTGAAACTAGTTCAAATGAATATGGAACCAGTGTGAGCAACTTTTGAGTAAATTTTATGTTTCTTTTCCAGCTAAAATTTCTGTGGCAAATTCCATCAATTAATCGCTCTCTCCCTAGGCTAATAAGAAATATGTGTGAACATACGTAAATACATGTACATGTGTATGTATATTTGTATAAGAATATGTATTATTATGTGTACTTACGCAATACATATGTATGTATCTGTGCATATTCAGCTTGATTCCATGTTGAATATTGTTTAAAATTGCAATAAAACAGAAATATGTGCCAAATGCATCTGAAAAACATAAAATATATATATATATAAAAGAGATATGTATGTGTGTTCGATACTCAATATACTAACATTACTAGCAAATATGTGAGTACATATTTGAATCTATAATACGCATAACCTTGAATATAACTAAAACATCAAAATAAGTAACACGAAGCTACAATAATTCATATATAGATCAATGTATATGTATATGAAACGATTTGGCAATATTCTAGCATGCTAGACTGGCAAAACGCGACCCCCGCCCCCTTGCTACCAACATATAGAACTACCAACTAACCCAGAAGTACTCTGACTTAATATACGTACCAAAAAAAAAAACAAAAAAGGCAAGAAATGATATTTAGTGAAAATGTGAAGAGCAGCAAAAGAAAGACACAGCGAGGCAGGGAGAGAGATAAAGAAAAACATTTTAAGATTAAAACAAAAATAAAATGAATATACCTAATTTATATATATATATATATCTTATTATATATATATAGTATATAGGGAATGATGAAGTTTTTTTTTTGATATGATATCGCATAGCAAATCAAGGTTACAACTATAAGTAAAATATACATAAATGCATAATATTTAGCAAGAATTAAAATAAAAGGAAATGAGAAATAAGAAAAAAACTACAAACGCAACTATATTTTAAGCTAAGTTCAAGTTAACTAAGTTATCCATGATAAAAAAGAAAAAAACGTAATGCATTCAATGTCTACGCTACCGCAAATTTCCCAAAAAAAAAAATCATAAAAAAAAGTTGAAAAAAATCCAGTTGAAGAGTGAATATACTCGAAAAGTACGCAAAACTATTCATAAACCAAAAAAAAACTAATATAAAAAGCATAAATAAATACCAGAACTATAAATTACAACAAAAAAGAAAAAAGGATGTCAAAGGATGTTACCAAAGTTTCAGCATTATGAACACTAAATACATAACAAGAAAAATTTTAATAGATCGGTAACTCTAGATTTTTTTTTGCCTGTGTTTATGTATATAACAAAAAATTGTTTGTATTTGTATTGTAAATTTTGATCAAACAGCCCAACAGAAAAAAAAAAAAAAAAATGAATATGCAAAAAACCAAATATAAATTAAACTGAGAAACTGAAAATAAATGCAAAATAAAGAAAAATACATATGAAAAAATTTGATTTTTTATTTCATCACTGGATTTTTTTTAGGTATTTTAAATTAAATTATGTTTGGCTGAAATGCTAGAAAAAGCATAGCACTAACATGTACTTTAACATGAGCTTTACCATGTGCCTTAACATAGGCTTTAACATGAGCTCTTTTGCTATAACCAGAGATTTCTCTATTATACTATACAAACACTGGAGTGTGCGTCGTAAAAGGCTTTTAACGTATAACCAAAGGTTTGTCTAGCTAAATGTAAAAGCTTTGGAAACCAAAGACCTGTCCAACTGACTAAAAAGTATGTTGAAATACATGAAATTTACCACTTTAAATTGAGCATGGTTTTCTTCAGATACGTAAGTACGTAAGTATTATTCTAAGTTAAGCTGGCTATTAAAAAATTGTATTTGAGTACCATATTTAATAAATAACATGAGATTAAACCTTTTAAGTACTTAAGCCCATTTGAAGACACTTTCAAATTTTTCTCTTATTTTTAGTATTTTGGTAACTAATGATTTAAATGATTTAGATTTATTTTAAGCAAAGCTTTGACTTTTAAAAACCATTTTTTAACACTTTAGAAAAAAACTCTTGATCATAAAATGATATTCATTTTATAATTGATGAAATCACAACAAATATATGCACTTAAATAGAGTTTAACTAAATTATAAATTATTTCAAGTTATTTTTGGAATATTAGATGAAATTCAAATGTCTCTTCCTTATTTCCTACTGTTTACTGTCGAAATCCTTGCAAAAACCAAATCAACATGGCAACTCTATAAACGCAGGACTCAACTTGGTGTGGTATAAAGTTCTGGAAGTATGCCGCAAGCCAAGGCTCGACTAAGTCAAGCTGCCACATCCATTTGATGCATTCGCTGTGAACGCTCCTCCCTGCCACCCCATACCCTCCCACACGTCCTCACGCGTAGAACAAAGACAAACACACGGGCTGCAGCCATGACAACGTCGCAACTCTGGCGGCGTGGTTTCTGTTGGCCTCCAAGGGGGCTACGGGCTTCAGTTGCGCTGGAGACGACATCAAATCATTAGCAGTGCATAAAGCGTGAAACCAGACACACACACACACACACACACACACACACACACACACACATATATATATATATATATATATACATATATATACATATATATATATATATATATGAATTTAAACTATTAAACGAACGTGAGTCGCAGCGAGGGCTAATGCCACGCCCTCATTTAGCACACCCACCCAATCCACCGCACTCCCTGTCCTCTTCGTGTCTGCATTTTGATTGTGTTGCTGATTCAGATTCAGTGTGGTACTAGTTCTGGTTCTGGTTCCGCTTGGCATAACCTGCACATTGTTAAGTTTTTTTTATCTATATATATATATATATATAAACGCAATCTTTGACTGCCAGCTAAAGCTACCAGCCCCAACCCTCAGCCCCCGCGCACACAATTGCGAATGTAAAAGATGCAAATGTTAAGATATTTTTTCCATTTGCATTGCCCAAAAAAAAAAAAAAAAAAAAAAATATTTCGACTCGGAACAGGAACAGGAAACGGCTATGGCTCAGGCTCGGGCAACATTGTCACACAAATTATTCATTTTGCACTCGTTTCTTTGCACTTGTCTTTTCCATGCCCCGTAAATTAACAGTTCCTTGTGATGGGGTAGCTAGAGTTATGCCTGGTTTGAATATCTATTATGATCTGCCGCCTCTCATGCGGTTTAATTTAATTATTTTTTTTATTTATTATTATTTAGCGAGCGCTTAATTAGTTTTTATTACTTGTTTTATTATTATTTTAATTTTTTTGCTTTTTTTTCTTTTCATAAATTGTTTAAAATTTTTAATTTTAATTCTTTTAAGCACTGGTTAATATATAAAAAAAAAAAAACATAGTTGTAATATATTCAGCCATAAACATTTCAATATGGCTTTTAAAAAAGGTACAAAAAAAAAAAAAAATTTTTTCAACAACGCTGCTGAATCGGTTTTAAAAAATAAATTAAATTTTCAACTTAAATTAAATGTTGCTTCTAGATATTAAAAATGCATATTTGTATTTTTTCAACAGCTCAAAATGTTTGCCTGCTAAGCAGCTTAGAAATTATACAGGGTATCCGCTGGGCTAGCAGTGTATATTTTTAGTTTTTGGTGAGCTTGTACAACATACAATATAAATAACTCTGCCAGACTTGTGCATATTTTGTAACTACAACTTAAAATAAATACACACACCCGCACACACACACTTACACACCCAGGCACACACACACACACACACACACCTCGCCCGTAGATAGACAGATGAATGTTGTTGCTGTTGGTTACCATCAGTTGACCAACAAAACACACTGTAAAATATTTGTATATAGTATTTTATTCTTTTTTTGTAGATTTGTCGATTTGTGTGTTTGCATTGCGTGTGTGTGGTTGGTTATGTGTGCGTGTGTGTATTTACATATACTTTTTCGAAACAAATCGAGCTCAAATGGCTTTGGTCGTTGTCCTGGCATGCAAGTCCTGTCGCACCCCTTTGACAACATTTGTGGTTTTTGTTTTTCAATAATCAAGGCACGTGTGTGTTGTGGGTGTGTGGGTGTGTGGTTTGTCACTGACCGCTTTGTGTGTGTTTAGATGCGTGCGTGTGTATGTGTGTGTGTGTTAACTGTGCATAAAGTTGCACTTTCTTTTTATTTGGCCAGTCATTGGCAGTATTTCTGCAATTGTTTCGAGCACATTTTTTTGTGATTGACTCACATTTCCTCTTTTTATTTTATTTGATTTTATTTTCTTTATTTTTTTTAGTGTGCTTCCATTTGGTTTGGAATGCGCATTTGCAATTCTCGCAATTGACTTTCTCACATCTCGAGTGTAAGACCCAAAAACAGCTTGAGCTACTTTATCCATTTGAGAGTGTTTTCCCATCAATCATCAAGCATCAAATCGAATTTATTTTTGTTTTTTTTTTATTTTGGCATTTGTTACATGAAAACTATAATCCCAATAGAGTTATGTGTGTCATGTGTCAATTGTCATCTCAATGAAGTTATGATAGTTAAAAAATTTAAGAAAGTGGAACAAAGTTTATGATTTATTAACATTTATTAGGTTTCATTATTATTCAGTTACCAGAAATGGTTTATTCTCTCTTTTTACTTTGTATCTTAAAAATGTAATTATTTTGTATTAACCAAAGCTAATAAGTCTTTGAAAGCCCTACCTTCTGACCCTAAAGCCTATTTTTTACCCCATAGCTCTCATAGTTCCCTCATACTCTTAAATAATTTGGTCAAACCTGAACCGATTTTCGTGTTTGGCGGCATTTTGGTCGTGGGCTCTCCTCTAGATTCAATCTGCATTTAAAATGAATTTGTTTTGATTGAATTTACACTGTGCACAAGTATTGCGCTGTCGGCTGTACTCGACTGCCGCGTTCATTCTTGTTAATATTTACACTGTTCAGCAGAAAATACCATCCGAAGATGTTTTTTCTATCTGCAAACCCCGAATTTGTGTACCCTGTAGTCATGGCTAAACTTACTTGTTGTATCTTTGCTTATAGTTGTAATTCCAAGCAACTCTGAAACTATAATCGCCAGATTCAGCAAATGAAGTACAAATTTTCTTGATTTTACAATCGACATTTAATGTTGCAGAAATAAAAATTAATAAATAATAAATTATAATAATATATAGAGAAAATATTTATGACAAGATTTTTCATACTTGAAACGTTCTTAAAAAAAGTACATTTCTTGGATTGCATTTGAGTCTTATATTTGGGAATTTTTGAATATAAAGGAAGAAGAATTTTGTTGATTTAAATTAAAAATTATATTTAATTTCTGTGAGTATAGTATGTCTTACAGGGTATTGCCTAGTTATGCATAGTTTATATAATTATGTATTAATTTTTTTCTGATTGTTTGTCAATTTGTTGGCCATTTTGTTGTAGGTAAACGTAACCAGATCCTTATTTAAATAGTTGCCCATAAGCCCACAAACATTTCTCTTGTTATAGGGTCAATATTAACACAGCTGCCATTGTGTTCTGCATGTGTGTGTGCATGTGTGTGTGTGTGTATTGTTGTCCTGTGACAGAAAAACTGCGGCTTAGCGCCAGCTGTTGGCGATCTGCTGTTGTCACCCAGTTGCAGCAACTGCAGCGCCATAAAGCCTATATCCATATTTGTACTATTTGCCTTTGCATTTGTATTTGTATTTGTAAAACTCAGTGAACAAAAAAAAAATAAAAATTAAATAAAATACTGCATGTGTGTGTGCATGGGAAAGTATCTATAAAAGTGCTGACCGACTTTCACATATATCTCTGCCTCTCGCTTCCGCCTTTAACAAACACTAGCTATCTCGCTTTTTAGCCCCCTCATCCCTGCAACTTGTTGTGGTTCCTGTTGTTTATCCACCCTGTAATTAGACAAAAATTTCCTATAATGGGTAACTTAAAGATTTGCTTATTATACATATTATATATACAATTCTGAGCAGCCTGATCGTTTCATACATCTCCTATAGATAATTCGTCTATTTGAACCTGAGTGCAAAAAGCTGAGCTAAGAAAGCTCAACAATATTAATGGAAAAAAATAACTGACTGATTTTAGTACTATTTACAGGGCATCTAAGAGTCTATCAATAAAATCTACAATCATCTTAAATGTATTTTATAAAATTTTTTTTTTACATTTTGGCGCAAATATTTGAGAATTTTAATCGTTTTGTTGTTGTCGCAGCAGGCCAGCTGTAAGGCGTGTGCCAGAGCTGAGGGCGTGGCACACACGAAAATAAAAACTACACCAACAGCAGCAGCAACAACAACTTTGGCGAGAGGGGTGGTGGGGGGTAGAGAGGGGAAAAGATATTTGAACAATTCCAAAATGCGATAGTAAAGTGTTTTAAGCGGTTTTTGTTTGAATGCGAACGCGGCGCAGAAGAGAAGTAGCCGAAAAGGGTGTGAAGAGTAGTGAAGAGGTTAGCGGAAGGGGGAGGGTCCTAGCAGGAGGAGGATTCGTGGGGTGGATGCAGCTGCAAGCGAAGCAAAAGCGTTGCATACTTTTAGGCCCAACTGTTTGTTCGCCTGTTTGTTTGTTTGTACGTTTTGCCCAGCGCAGCGTTGTTTACACCAAACACACACACACACACACTCGCACACACACACATAAAAACACACACTCGCACACACAAAGCGTGAGTTGCATTTATTTACTGTGCGCATGTTTTATTGTTAACATTTAAAATATTTGCGCCTGCATAAAATTTGTTGCAGCACCCCTAAGCCCCGACAACCTGCCAGCATCCCTCCCCTCCCCACCCCTCGTCTAGGCCTCCGATTTTTTTTGTTGCTCTCGTCCATCTTTTTCTTTTCATATGTGTTTATTTACTTGCCATTTTCTGTTTAAATTCTGTTTAAAGCATTTTTGTTTGCTTGCCCAGCGGCAACAGTAAAAATTTTGTTAGCAAACAGGCAACAAAGTTGGCCCAAAACTGTTTACCCAACAGTTTTTAATTGATAGCATAAAACCAATTACAGCCCAGCCTAGGGCTTTCTTTTCATTAAAATCAATTTCAAAAATTGTTATTTATATATATACTAAAAAGACAGGAAATATATATAAAATATAAAACCATTGCAAAAAAATTACCTGAGATATCTGGTCTTGCCAAATTGAGAAGAAAAAAATATAAAAAATTTTTTTTCGAAAATATGGAGGATGTATTTGTGATATTCAAAAAAAAAAATAAAATAAAATTAATTTTTAATTTTAATGTAAATATTTGAAATGCATAATCAATTTAGACATCAAATCATGACCAAAACCGATTAAGTTTTGGGGAAAAATTGTGGAAGTTTGAAAAATGGTAATTTATTATTGTATATTAAATTATTTCCCCGGTAAGTTGAGACCCTCATATCCACTTCAATAAAATCTACTTGAATTTAAATAAAATATAATAAAGTATAAATATAGAATATATTCGAAATATTAAGCCAAATCTTAAATTAGTAGCAAGTTTTAATCAATCGCTTACCAGCAAAACAATAGAAAACGCATCGAGCTGAACTCGGTAAAAATTGCTTAAGTACGAATCGATAAATCTATGTTTCGATTTTGAACAACCATCTCTAGGCCAAAGAAATGGGCCAAACCAGTTCAGTTCCATAGCTGAAATTGGAAAATTCTGGATTCGATTTCACAAACACAAATCCAATGCAAAAAGTGGGCACGCCCATTAGTGATTTTCGGCATGGATAGGAATGCCAAAATGGAAACGGAAATCCAACGTGTTGCCCAGGTGCAGGCGGATCGAGGAGTTCGCCTCGTTCGCCTCGCAACGAATGCCAAATGGAAAAGGGTTAAAGCGAGTATTTGCCGCAGCCAAGCGAATATGAGCTACATCAGTCGGAGAGAAGGTAGCAAAAAACGAAATGCAAAAAAAAAAAATAGAACAGAACAGAAATACCTAAATTTTCAAGCAGCTCCCACATTAATGTGGAGCACATTAGTGCACGTAAGTGTATTAAGGATAATGGATGCACTCATAGATATTTCGCTGTTTGACTGTCTGCATATGGATAGAATAACACACAGACAGACTGCCAGAGGGGAGGGGGTGGGCGGGGGCTGTATGCGGAAGGAATAGCACACTGGTCCGGTTACATGATATGCAGGTGGAGCGAGTGTTTCCACAGTGAAAAGCTTTAACTAAATGTGGGCGCCAGCTAGTGATGGGCGTCGACACGGCACGCTCGCAAATATTAGCAGCCCAACACGAGACTCACGACTCTTTTAACTATAATTCACATTTCAATAAATTGTATTTTTACTTAAAAAATCAAAACATATTTGACGCCTTCAGTTTTGTTCTCTTTTATTTATCCAAATAATTTCTTAATTGCATTATTAAAAAACCTTTAATAAAATTACAAATAAATTTGTAAGATTGTTAAAGAGTTTGTTTTTATCCCATAATCCCGGGGAACTCTCGTCGTGAAATTTAATTTTTTTTACACGAAAACAATCGTATTCTTGTCACGAAAAAAAACACGACACGCGCCTAACTCTAGAGCCAGGTGAATGACTGTGTGTGTGTGTGTAGGTGTATTTAGATGTGTGTTGCGGCCGCTCTACATAAATTATAGTCTACGACTGTATGTGTGTGTGTGGGTGTGTAGCATTGGGCCCTGGTTATATGTAACTGCGAGTATTATCTGCGCCGCGCTCTCGCCCAATCTAAAAACGACCCCCCCAAAAAACCGCCTCAAATTTGCACTTGTGTTTAAAGCAAAGTTTCCAAATGCAATAAAATCGAACGTTAAGCATAATGTTAATTACTGCAATGAAATGCCAGTTAAACAGTCGATAAAACGCATTACTAATTATCAAATATTCAGTATCGCAATGGCAACTGGTTCAGTTTATTGGGAGGTGCCTGTATTCAGTATCTGTGCAATGTGGAATCTATTGCTTAAATAGAATGGAAGCATTTAACACGTGGATAAGTTACGATGTTTACTTTCTCTTAAAAGCTAAAACAATTTCATGTTAAATTAAATCAACTAAAAATAAGGCAAGAAGCAAAGTAAGTAAGTTAAGCAAGAAGCAGAGCGAGAAGCGGCACAAGAAGCTAACCATTAATCAGAGCAACAAAGTATGAAATGTAAAGCAAGAAACATAATCTAGGAATAATGAAGCAAAGCGGGAAGAAAAGAACGAAGCGTATTAAGGAGCAACTGAAACATTGAAGCAAGAAGCGAAAGAAGAAGCAAAGCAAAAGCCAACTCAGATGTACAAAGACGCATAGAAGCTATGCAAACAGAGCAAGAAGCAAAGCGAAAAGTAGGCCAATAAATGAAGCAAGAAGCAAAGCAAGAAGCACAGCAAAAAGTATAACAAGAATCAAATTGGAAAGCAAAACAAGAACAATAAGAAAACAAGGACAGAAGCAAAAAGAAAAGCTGAACACAAAACGAGACGATGAGTAAGAAGTAAAATGGCAGAAGAAAAACGTAACTAAGCAAGAAGCAAAGCAAAAAGCACAGCAAAAATGTAAAGCAATTTAAAAGGCTAATAGAGAACAGAAGAAACAAAGAAAGCAAAAACCAAAGCGAAAGTAAGAGATGAATAAGAAGGAAGAGATGAATAAGGCAAAATGAGAAACAACACAAAAAGCGATATGTCAAGTTGAAAGCCAAGTAAAAAGAAAGCAATGCAATAAGCTCCACAATAATGCAATACAAGAGCAAATGATTTTAAAGCGCGAGAAGCGCAGCCAAGCGATTAGCTTAAAGCCGTAGCATTTGTTTTCCCATGCGACTGCTTGAAAGTGATGAAAAACCAAGCACAAAACCATATTTCAAGCATTTGTTCGAGAGTGTATTTCCAGATAAGTCAGAGGGATTAAAAATCAATACATAATGTCACAAATCGAATATGTAAGCTGCCAAATAAGCTTCGATTTCACAGGCATACGAAAATAATCACAACGAAAACTTGCCCCCAAGTGTGAATCCTTAGCCCAGCAAGACACTCAGTAAATACATTCGTTTCTTGTTTTTTTTTTGGTATTCGGTATTCGGCTATCGTATACTGAGAGCACTTTTATTGTCATCATTGTCAGCGGGAATTGTCATCATAAATATTTGATTGTTGCATCAATAAAAGCTTATGACACATAAAATCCATAATTTCAATTGTCGCCCACGGCGTTTGCCGGTTTCGCATTAAGCACTGGCAAGCGGGAAGTCCTGGGGACGGTGTGGGGGCTGAGGGGTAAGGATAAATGGGCAAACGGGAATCGGATCAGCCGCTGGCATCTGGCAAGGTTAACGCAGCCATGGAGCGAACAATAAATAAAGAACGATGCTGACAAAGAAGAAGGCGCCTTCCAAACGCCCCCTCGAAACTTCAGCCCCCACTCTCCTTTCTCTTTCCGCCCCCCTGTTGCACTGCAGCCCATAAATCAGTGTCGTTTTCCACCATTCTGTCGCCATACTCGGCCACTTAAGCATGTTCCATGCTGCGATTTCGATTTCACCTTTGTTTTAGCACCATTGAAAAATAGTTGAAAGGGTATTTAAAGGAAAATATATTGAGTGCGGTTAGGTGCAGTGTTCCAACTAAGACGAGTGCGCTTTAAGTGCGCTTAATTTATTTCATTAATGTTTAAACAATATATTTATTTATGGAATTTAAAGAGATTTAAATGCCTGCCTTGGTTAAACGATATAAATAGTTCAAATAAGCTTAAATAACTGCTGCAGCTAGGTTTTCCAAGAGATTTATGTATATTCTAATTATTGTGATTTATAGAATTTAAAGACGATCATATAGTTGAGCAATGTTTTTTTTTTTTTTTTGGGGATATATGCAAATTAAAAACGTGAATTTTTTAGAAGTTAACTCAGGAGTTTTTTACTCCATTCGCTTTTTGATTAAAATCTCTTATTAAATATTTGTATTTATATTTTATGCCTTCTTTATTTTTCTTATTTCTCTCTCGCAAATTTTGGCGATTTCGTCCGTCGGAACAGCCTCGATAATTGTCACAGCATTTGGTATGCAAATCGAGTGACACTTTTATTTAAAAACCTCAACTGAAGCGCGCTTAAAACATTGTATTCATATTGAAGCGCCGTTAAAACATTGTATGCATATATTGTAAACACATGTATATTCATAATTTCAGTTTTCAGATTTCTTTCCCTCCACTTTTTTTTTCCAACTTTAATTGTATTTATTGTTTTTTTTTTAAATTTTCATTTCATAATTCGCGTGTTAATTGAAAAGTGTAATTGCAGTAGTATGTGTGCTGGTTGTGTGCGGTTGTCCGTTCGTATGTGTGTGCGGGTGTGTGTGTGTGTGTGTGTGTAGGTGTGTGCGCCGGCTTAATGATGTATCCATAGACTTGGCCTGTAGTTATATCTGTTTTATGCATCGCTTCATATGACAAATTAATGAAGCGGCCGTCGCACATGTATCTGATGGATACAAATGTATCTACTGGCGTTCGCCAGCCACTGTGTGCGTGTGTGAGCGCGAGTGTGTGTGCGGCTGACGCATAAATCAAAATTTATATGCCCATCAGGCGGCTCGAATACGTCAAACGCAACATTTTCAACTATTTAAGACGGCAACAACAACAACAACAATTTGCCAAGTAATTGCGGCGCCTTTGCACTGACAAGCTGGCTGGCCTTTTAATGTGGGTGGAATGTGTGTTTGTGTGTTTGTGTGTGGTGGGGGTGGGGGTGGGGTGTGACGTGTGCGTGACGTGACCTGCACTTAGTTTAAATGTTAATAGAGCCAGTGCAACAACAACATTTTGTATGGCAAACGTCAGCGAAACTTCGGAAAGCCAAAAAACAACAACAAATAAGAGGGCTTTAGCTGAGAGTGGTCGAACTGCAGAGATACCCTGTAACCAATGTGGAACTGTTGTTACAAGCATTCGTTTTAAAACTTATATTACTATGATTTAAAATTAAGTTCAAATGCTTAAAAATAAAAGTAAAGTATAAAAATAAGCTGATAAATAAAAACATAAAAAACAAAATCATATGTTGTGTAGCAGTTTTGTTCAGCTTCTCAAATAACAAATAACAGAAATTAAGAAACTTTTGTTTTTGAAATAAGACAATTTGAATTTCAAATTTATAAAAGACACTCAATCTTTTTCCGATCAAGAATACATATGCTACAGAGTCTTGAAAAGTCTTCCTGTTACTTATGCACAAAACATTATACCCGTTTAACCCATTTTTAATGGGTATAGGGTATATCAACGACAGCAAGTCGTGTGGCAAGTGCAAAGCTCAGCAAAAACTTTGACTCGAATCATGCGCGAGTGTCCGTGTGTGTGCCTATACACTTAAAAAAACGAAACGTGCAAGCGTCATTGACAATGGCACTGACCGACAGATTGACAGCTGCCTCAGCATTAACTCTAACTTTAACCCTAACCGCCGACAACAACCCTCAGTGACCCCTCCCCCTCCGCCAGCCCACCCTTGTTAAATGTGCCGTAATTGGTTCAATCGGCTGTCAATTCTGATCTGTAGCTATTTTCATTTCTTGCTGTGTGCACGTAATTGCCAAGATTTGCCAACAGGTTTGAGGTTTATGCGTTGCGCACATCGCAAATAAGTTATCTAAAATATACGATTTAAATAGTGTATCTTAATCGGTGCATCTATTTTGAGTTTCTCAAGTTTTAGTTTCTAGCCTAAACACAAACGGACAACATGAAGTCCATTGCACCAAACGAATATACTCTTTTTCACTTTGCGAACACAGGCCAATAAATAAGTAATATAGAGTATATCCAAGGATCGAGGAGGCCTTTATCTAGTTTAAAAAAAAAAATTCCCATTTATTCTGGGATAAGTATAAGTTATGATAATTATAGTTATGAAAAAAATTATCATAATTTATTATCATAACTATTTTCAATAAAACGATTTTTGTAGAGAGACAATTATAATGGAAGTACACTTTTTATAGGCCTAATAGCCATAATTATATCATAATAACGTCCACGCATAAACATCGCACACATAAATTAACTGAAAGCGCCAAAAGTCATGGAAATACACATAAATATTTATGTATGTGTACTTCAGAGTGTACACACTAGTTGCATTACTATTACATTGTTTGCGCATAATTAATGCAGGAATATATTATTGCGAATACTGCGCAATGGACAAACAATACAAATATGTAAAGTAAATACTTGCTGATACATCGAACAGAAACAAATATAACACTCGAATTACTCGAGGGGACTCAAACTCGATATTCTAATTTTTTTTTATAATGAAACTATTGGAAAATGAAATGCAAATTTGGTTTTATTATCAATTTTAACCATGGTTCAAACGAGAACGCATTTAAGGCACCAGGTTCGAATTGTACACTAAAAAAAAATAATTTTTTGCTCACAAACACGACAGTGAGTACTTGCCAAACGTACTCAAAAGTATTCAGTAGCTTGAACATAAATCGAATCAAAGAAAAACATACCAACAGTTGGTATATTTCTTTGGTATAATTTTTTTGGTATTCTGTAACAATTTTTGTTTGACTTTTGCTGGTGGCTTTGAGTACTATTTCTGGCCTTTGGCGTGGACGCTGTGTGATTTTATATTTTATTTTATTTAATTTCGTGCTCTTCGCCGCAGCACTGCCGGCACGTATGTGTATGTGTGAGTGTATTTTTTGTTGTTGCTGCATTTTAATTTTAATCCAATTTCAGCACACACACACATACACACTCATAAAAGACCAGCACGGGGCACAACAGCAGCGAGCCAAACAATATTTTTTATATTTATTTTCGATTTTTTCAGTTTTATTTATTATTATTATTATTTTTTTTTTTGGATTTATTTTTATTTTATTTTTATATTTTTTCTTTTGCCTTTACTGGCTGTGGCAAAATATATTAAAAGCTACTTACAAAGTGCACAACGAAAACGGTTACGGTGTGTGTGTGTGTGTGTGTGTGCGTGTGGGTGTGACTGCACACACACATACAATTACAATGCTGTGGTTTCATATGTAGCTTGTGGAGTGGGCAAAGGGTTGCAGGGGGGGACTTGCGAGGGGGGTAGATGATGATGATGATGATGATGCAAGTGATTCATGCGGAAAACGAGCAACAATTTTGGTTTACCAGACAGACAACGGCAGTCCCTGGCAACAGCAACAACAGCAGCAACAATGTGACCAGGCTTACATGTGTTTACACATTGTTGTTGCTGCTGCTGCTGCTGCCGCCCAGCCCGCCTGCTGTTTCAATTTTATTATGAGCGCATTTTGTTTTCATGATTTAAGCAACAATAAAAAATAAAAATAAAAATAAAAATAATTCATACAGTTATAGAGAGCAGCACAAAAACCGTTAGCTTTTATTAAAAATAGATTAAATCATCTGCAACATTTACTTGCGTCGAAAAAATTGTGCAGCAACCTTCAACCTTTCGTAAATGGGCCTAATAAATTACTTGTAATAGACCACGTTGCGTATACGTAACGTAATTTGCAAGGGCAGGCAAAATAAAGAAGTTGGGGCGAAATTTTCTGCACAAAAAGATAGGGAGACAGCGAAAACGAAGAAGACAATAACATAAGGACTGACAACAAAAGAGCGAGAGGAAGTGTAGAAAAAATCAGAAAACGAAGCGAAGGAGAACTGAGCTTAAGAAGTAAAACAACAAGTATACATGCACATATAATAAATTTAATTATATTTAATATTTCTCGTGACTAAATTAAAATGCTCTGGAAACTCACCAGGCGACACAAAAGACAAGCTGGCCTCAAAATTCCCAAAGGATAAAGCCAAAGCCTTACAAGTACTATATACAACAGAGCTACAAAGCTCCCATCGCGAGACCGAGAAACATATCATTCATTAATTACTCTTTCCTAACACAAACAATACTGCCCATCCTTTTGCGAAGAAGCCTGAGAAAATGCGAATCCCCGACTAATTTTAACCTGAACCCATTGAAAATGGGTAAAAAGGGTATAAGGAGCAGGGTATAAGCAGGAAGGAAGCATTTCTCTCTCTGATCAGGGATTTAGCCATGTCCGTCCCTCTGTGTATGAACGCAGCGATCTCGGAAACTACAAAAGCTAGACTTCCTAAACTTTTCGACTATAGATCTCTCCTAGTCCAAAAGCAAAAACAAGCTTTTATAATTTTTTTTCGATAGTTTGCTCCGTTTCATTATTATCGATAAAAATCGATTTTAAGACTTGGTTTCCTTGGCATATCTTGGAGACTATAAGAGCTAGAGCCATCAAATTCAGTTTAAAGGTCGTAAATCGTAAAGCATACGCAGATTATAAATATTTCGAATTTTGGATAGAACATTTTTTTCAAAAATTTTAAAAAAAAAATTTTCCGAAAATAGTAAGGGGGGAGTACATGTTTTTTTTTCGAAAAAAGTCAAAAAAATTTATTTTTTAATATGCATAAATTTTAATTGCAGAATCAATAAAGAGAACGATTTATGTTTAGAATGCCATCAAACATGAAAATCGGCTCAGTTTTGGCGAAGTTATGGCAGTTTGAAATCCAGGTGGGGTCTCTGGGAACTTTTCATGTCCAAATTTTTGTCACTTTTGGCATGATTTTTGGCAGAAAAATTTACCATACCAACCTAAAATCATGTTTAAAGTAGTTTTTAATGCTAATTTTGACACCCACAATCGATAAAAAATACAATTTCACGATTCAAAATTTTGAAAAAAAAAAATTTTCCGAAAATAGTAAGGGGGGAGTACATGTTTTTTTTTCGAAAAAAGTCAAAAAAATTTATTTTTTAAAATGCATAAATTTTAATTGCAGAATCAATAAAGAGAACGATTTATGTTCAGAATGCCATCAAACATGAAAATCGGCTCAGTTTTGGCGAAGTTATGGCAGTTTGAAATCTAGGTGGGGTCTCTGGGAACTTTTCATGTCCAAATTTTTGTCACTTTTGGCATGATTTTTGGCAGAAAAATTTACCAACCTAAAATCATGTTTAAAGTAGTTTTTAATGCTAATTTTGACACCCACAATCGATAAAAAATACAATTTCACGATTCAAAATTTAGAAAAAAAAAAAATTTCCGAAAATAGTAAGGGGGGGAGTACATGTTTTTTTTTTCGAAAAAAAAAGTCAAAAAAATTTATTTTTTAAAATGCATAAATTTTAGTTGCAAGAATCAATATAGAGGACAAATTATGTCCAGAATGCCATCAAACATGAAAATCGGTTTAGTTTTGGCAAAGTTATGGCAGTTTGAAATCTAGGAAATTTCCGAAAATAGTAAGGGGGGAGTACATGTTTTTTTTTCGAAAAAAGTCAAAAAAATTTATTTTTTAAAATGCATAAATTTTAATTGCAGAATCAATAAAGAGAACGATTTATGTTTAGAATGCCATCAAACATGAAAATCGGCTCAGTTTTGGCGAAGTTATGGCAGTTTGAAATCTAGGTGGGGTCTCTGGGAACTTTTCATGTCCAAATTTTTGTCACTTTTGGCATGATTTTTGGCAGAAAAATTTACCAACCTAAAATCATGTTTAAAGTAGTTTTTAATGCTAATTTTGACACCCACAATCGATAAAAAATACAATTTCACGATTCAAAAATTTTGGAAAAAAAAAAATTTTCCCGAAAATAGTAAGGGGGGAGTACATGTTTTTTTTCTCGAAAAAAGTCAAAAAAATTTATTTTTTAAAAATGCATAAATTTTAATTGCAGAATCAATATAAAGAGAACGATTTATGTTCAGAATGCCATCAAACATGAAAATCGGCTCAGTTTTGGCGAAGTTATGGCAGTTTGAAATCTAGGTGGGGTCTCTGGGAACTTTTCATGTCCAAATTTTTGTCACTTTTGGCAGCGATTTTTGGCAGAAAAATTTACCAACCTAAAATCATGTTTAAAGTAGTTTTTAATGCTAATTTTGACACCCACAATCGATAAAAAATACAATTTCACGATTCAAAATTTAGAAAAAAAAAAATTTCCCGAAAATAGTAAGGGGGGAGTACATGTTTTTTTTTTCGAAAAAAGTCAAAAAAATTTATTTTTTAAAATGCATAAATTTTAGTTGCAGAATCAATATAGAGGACAAATTATGTCCAGAATGCCATCAAACATGAAAATCGGTTTAGTTTTGGCAAAGTTATGGCAGTTTGAAATCTAGGAAATTTCCGAAAATAGTAAGGGGGGAGTACATGTTTTTTTTTCGAAAAAAGTCAAAAAAATTTATTTTTTAAAATGCATAAATTTTAATTGCAGAATCAATAAAGAGAGAACGATTTATGTTTAGAATGCCATCAAACATGAAAATCGGCTCAGTTTTGGCGAAGTTATGGCAGTTTGAAATCTCAGGTGGGGTCTCTGGGAACTTTTCATGTCCAAATTTTTGTCACTTTTGGCATGATTTTTGGCAGAAAAATTTACCAACCTAAAATCATGTTTAAAGTAGTTTTTAATGCTAATTTTGACACCCACAATCGATAAAAAATACAATTTCACGATTCAAAATTTTGAAAAAAAAAAATTTTCCGAAAATAGTAAGGGGGGAGTACATGTTTTTTTTTCGAAAAAAGTCAAAAAAATTTATTTTTTAAAATGCATAAATTTTAATTGCAGAATCAATAAAGAGAACGATTTATGTTCAGAATGCCATCAAACATGAAAATCGGCTCAGTTTTGGCGAAGTTATGGCAGTTTGAAATCTAGGTGGGGTCTCTGGGAACTTTTCATGTCCAAATTTTTGTCACTTTTGCGGCATGATTTTTGGCAGAAAAAATTTACCAACTCTAAAATCATGTTTAAGGTAGTTTTTAATGCTAATTTTGATGACACCCACAATCGATAAAAAATACAATTTCACGATTCAAAATTTAGAAAAAAAAAAAATTTCCGAAAATAGTAAGGGGGGAGTACATGTTTTTTTTTTCGAAAAAAGTCAAAAAAATTTATTTTTTAAAATGCATAAATTTTAGTTGCAGAATCAATATAGAGGACAAATTATGTCCAGAATGCCATCAAACATGAAAATCGGTTTAGTTTTGGCAAAGTTATGGCAGTTTGAAATCTAGGAAATTTCCGAAAATAGTAAGGGGGGAGTACATGTTTTTTTTTCGAAAAAAGTCAAAAAAATTTATTTTTTAAAATGCATAAATTTTAATTGCAGAATCAATAAAGAGAACGATTTATGTTTAGAATGCCATCAAACATGAAAATCGGCTCAGTTTTGGCGAAGTTATGGCAGTTTGAAATCTAGGTGGGGTCTCTGGGAACTTTTCATGTCCAAATTTTTGTCACTTTTGGCATGATTTTTGGCAGAAAAATTTACCAACCTAAAATCATGCTTTAAAGTAGTTTTTAATGTTTTTTTAATAAATTATGTTATGTCCAGAATGCCATCAAACATGAAAATCGGTTTAGTTTTGGCAAAGTTATGGCAGTTTGAAATCTAGGAAATTTCCGAAAATAGTAAGGGGGGAGTACATGTTTTTTTTCTCAGAAAAAAGTCAAAAAAATTTATTTTTTAAAATGCATAAATTTTAATTGCAGAATCAATAAAGAGAACGATTTATGTTTAGAATGCCATCAAACATGAAAATCGGCTCAGTTTTGGCGAAGTTATGGCAGTTTGAAATCTAGGTGGGGTCTCTGGGAACTTTTCATGTCCAAATTTTTGTCACTTTTGGCATGATTTTTGGCAGAAAAATTTACCAACCTAAAATCATGTTTAAAGTAGTTTTTAATGCTAATTTTGACACCCACAATCGATAAAAAATACAATTTCACGATTCAAAATTTAGAAAAAAAAAAAATTTCCGAAAATAGTAAGGGGGGAGTACATGTTTTTTTTTTCGAAAAAGTCAAAAAAATTTATTTTTTGAAATGCATAAATTTTAGTTGCAGAATCTGTCAGCAGAGGACATATTATGTCCAGAATGCCCATCAAACATGAAAATCGGTTTAGTTTTGGCAAAGTTATGGCAGTTTGAAATCTAGGAAATTTCCGAAAATAGTAAGGGGGGAGTACATGTTTTTTTTTCGAAAAAAGTCAAAAAAATTTATTTTTTAAAATGCATAAATTTTAATTGCAGAATCAATAAAGAGAACGATTTATGTTTAGAATGCCATCAAACATGAAAATCGGCTCAGTTTTGGCGAAGTTATGGCAGTTTGAAATCTAGGTGGGGTCTCTGGGAACTTTTCATGTCCAAATTTTTGTCACTTTTGGCATGATTTTTGGCAGAAAAATTTACCAACCTAAAATCATGTTTAAAGTAGTTTTTAATGCTAATTTCGACACCCACAATCAATAAAAAATACAATTTCACGATTCAAAATTTTGAAAAAAAAAATTTTCCGAAAATAGTAAGGGGGGGAGTACATGTTTTTTTTTCGAAAAAAGTCAAAAAAATTTATTTTTTAAAATGCATAAATTTTAATTGCAGAATCAATAAAGAGAACGATTTATGTTCAGAATGCCATCAAACAATGAAAATCGGCTCAGTTTTGGCGAAGTTATGGCAGTTTGAAATCTAGGTGGGGTCTCTGGGAACTTTTCATGTCCAAATTTTTGTCACTTTTGGCATGATTTTTGGCAGAAAAATTTACCAACCTAAAATCATGTTTAAAGTAGTTTTTAATGCTAATTTTGACACCCACAATCGATAAAAAATACAATTTCACGATTCAAAATTTAGAAAAAAAAAAAATTTCCGAAAATAGTAAGGGGGGAGTACATGTTTTTTTTTCGAAAAAAGTCAAAAAAATTTATTTTTTAAAATGCATAAATTTTAGTTGCAGAATCAATATAGAGGACAAATTATGTCCAGAATGCCATCAAACATGAAAATCGGTTTAGTTTTGGCAAAGTTATGGCAGTTTGAAATCTAGGAAATTTCCGAAAATAGTAAGGGGGGAGTACATGTTTTTTTTTCGAAAAAAGTCAAAAAAATTTATTTTTTAAAATGCATAAATTTTAATTGCAGAATCAATAAAGAGAACAAATCATGTTCAGAATGCCATTATTCATGAAAATCGCTTCAGTTTTGGCGAAGTTATGCTTTATACTTTTTTTTCGATATCTTGCTCCGTTTCATTATTATCGATAAAAATCGATTTTAAGACTTGGTTTTCTTGGCACATCTCGGAGACTATAAGAGCTAGAGCTTCAAATTTCGAATATTTCGCATTTTGGATACCTCCTCCTACTCGCCCCCCCATATCAAATACTACAGACTTCCGTTTTGGTTTGTAAATAGATTAAACGATCATACTCTTAGTTTAGAAGTTGTGTATAAAAAATTGTCCATACCAATTAAATAAGAAAAACAAATAAGGAAGCGTTGTGAGGAAGCCTGGGAAAATGCGAGTTCCCGACTGCGTACTATTTTTTTCACCAGATATGAGCTGATAATAAATACAATAAAAAAGCTTAATCACAATATTTATAATTAAGAATAAAAGTTGTTAAAAAAGAAGGTAGAAAAGAAGAAATGAGTCTGTACTGCACGAGGCACTGAGCCAGACTGAGCTGAATACAATGCCCATCCGGACCTACAATGTTCTGAGGACTACGAAGCCTACTTTGATGACATATAAATTTATATTTATTTGTATGTGTTCCACGGCCGGAAAATGAGTGAATTTTAAATACCAAAATACACTGCAAACAATATCTGTTGGTATAATAATAAAAACATAATATATGTGTGAAATATTAAAAAAAATAATGATATATATATAGATCTAGAATATATATAGACCTTGAATATTGTATGGTTAGTTCCACGTGCAGCCGCAGGTTGCAAGCTGATTGCAGTTGATTGGCAAATAGTATGTGCAACGGTATAGTTAAAGCGCACTCGAAGGATGTCGCCACGCCCACACACACACACACACACACAGACACAGAGCCGTTCATTTGGGAGCAAAGAAGTTGAAATGCGCTCAAGTGAATAATTCAATATGGGTGAACAAATTGTTTTAAACACGTTTCATTAGATTTTGCATGGGGAATGCTATTGCCACACACTCACACACACCAGCACACTCATGTGTGTGTACATTTAAATTCTAAGGAACAAACAATAGTCAGAGAGAGAGAGAGAGAGAGTGGGTGAAAGTACTATAAAAAAACTAACTGCTGCTAGTTCTTTGTATATGTGTGTGTTGTCTGAGTGTGTGTGTATGTGTATGTGTGTGCCCATTCTTGTCTTTTAACCCAATGCGCATATTGTTTTTGCCAGTGACAACTGAAAGATTGAATTGAACTTTCGCATTCGTGCGATGCAGAAATTGCCTCGCTGCGAGAGGAGGGGAGGGGCGGGGCGGCGTCGACTATGGAGGGGTAGCGGGGGTGTTTCGATAAGGGCTAGAGGTAATTGTGAATTGATTGCTGAAGTGTAGCGAAATTCCCTCGAAGTTGCATTCGGATGCGGATTTCGATATACATATGCACTGTTTTCCACAGTCGAGTCAATGGCGTGGAGAGCAAATGGAGAGCGGGTAAAGGATAAAAACAACTGAGAATATTGCAGTCGGGTGTAACCGACTGGGCAATACCCTGTTTACAGTGTGGTAACAGCACCTCTTAATTAAACCCCGAAGTTCTAGTCTACCTGGCAAGTCTTTGTACTCAAACTCCAAAATGTTGGGAGATGTTGATATTTGAGGGTATACGTCTATATTGATCACAATTTAGGGCTCACGTTTCAATGTGCTTTCATCCAAAAAAAACACGGAAAAACACGATCGATATTCACTTTATTTTAAATTTATGAGAAAAAACTTATATACATAATTTTTTGGAAAATATGTCATTTATTTTCTCTCTTGTTTGTTCTTTATTTTTAATAGTATGTATATAATATGTATGTAGTAATATAATAATAATAATAATATATATAATATAATAATATAATAATAATAATATAATATAATAATAATTAATGTTATCTTTTTCAGCTTTCTTATATTTTTGTGTGTAATCTCTGAAACCTATAAGCCTTCTCCTCAGAAAAGTCCGACCATCAATAGATTTTAATCGAAATATATATATATATTAATATAATAAATATATATAACCAATATACCCCTCTTCACTTTGCGAACAGGGTAAAAAAAACTAAAACGTCATTGAATCCGATTGGATGCGATCAATTCCATTCGCCGTCATTCGATGCGATTTGTCCCGTGTCAGATTTGAGTGACAGAGCAGTTTGTTGCCTTTGTGCCCACAAAATGCCAGCGCTAGTGATGCATTCCCAGGCCGCACAGGCGACAAAACTAACCAAATAGTTGCACGGAGAGAAAAAGTCTAGTATTTCGTATTTAAAAAAAAACACATTTCAGACTTCATTTCTCACTAAGATTGGAATTTCTGAAGTGAAGAAGTTCGAACTCACATCAACTACGATTTAAGTAATTTGTTGTACTTGGTTTCAGATATTTTTTTGTTTATTCTCAGTAATTCGTACTTATATCAAGTATGTCTTTCAATAATCGCCAACACTTAATTCGAGTTGATTCGAACTTAATTTTGGTCAGACTTTTTTCACGCTGTGTATAAAAAACTTTAAGTTACAAACGTAAAAAAAAAAAACTTCTTCGTTGCCCCACTTGGCCCCGGGTTCAAAGCTGACATTTTCGCCGCCTGGCATAATTCTTGAGGCTGTTTCTGCATCTACTTCCTGTTCATGTAGATTTAAGGCACGTGTGGCCAAGTGGGTGAAAGTGTGTGGGCCTTGCGGGGGCAGGGGGAATTACGACAGTAAAAGAGGAAGCAGACGAAGAGAAGAGACTTTGTACAGCCTAAAAGACAAGACGCCCTCGTTAAGTGGCGCAGAGCCAACGCGTTGTTCGCTTCGCTGCGCCACTTTATTGTGAGTTGGCTGCATTAGGGCTGCTGCCACGCCCACACTTTTGGCAGTTCCTGCTGTCGTTGTTGTTGTTGTTGTTAGCTGTTGCTTATTGTATTATGCGTTGTATTGTTGTCGTGCTGAATGGAGTCCTGGTGTACTGTTGTCCTGGCGTCCTTCTTCTTGCTTTAATCTTGTGCCAGCTCCTGCTGCTGCCTTTCACCTTTCCCCCCTTGCGCCGCACTGCGACTCATTATGCGCTTAATTTTCGCTTTTCATTTTCAATTGCCATAATTTAGTTTTATTTTCGCTTCATTTTCGCTGCGGCCTGCCCCGCCACTCTCCCTCCCACGCTGCCTTTCTATTCCTTGTAGCAGCTTCTGTTTTTTTACTCGTCCACGAACTGAAAGGAGTATATTGGCTTTGTGCAATGCCTGTTTTACTGAGAATATATACTCGTTTATACCCGCGTCAGGTAAAGTGTTCAGATTTTTTGGATACGCCCAGTGGGGACATGGCAATTAGATAAAATCCATTGATCACCCTTAGTTTTAAAGCCAGCTACTTGAAGACAGACCATTTTTACAGACAGATTACTGATGACCTCCTCTAAAGATTGCACAAATATTTTTTGTATACGTCCACTGGGGGCGTGGCAAATTGATCAAATTCATCCCGCCTCCGCAAATTACAAAAATCGATATTTTTCCAAAATAATAATCATAATTAATACTGTTATTATGCTGTAAACGAGTATTGCGCAGTCGGTTACACCGGACCGCCACATTCTTACTTGTTTTATGTTCTTTTTTTATTTTCACCAAGCAAAAGTTTTGCACACAAAAGCAAACGGGACTTGGGCATATTTTCGTATTTGGAAAACCCCCGGCAAGCTGCGTCTGATTACATCATAAGAAATGCGTAATAATTGCGTTAACATAACGCGGCCCGGACGACAGAGGGGTCGCGGAGGACTCAACTTTACCTGGCCAGCATCCAGCTCGTCTGTGGCATGCACCACATCCATGTGCCACATTACGCGCGCCCCAAACACGCAATGGGCGGGGCAGCAGCGCTGTCGACAAATAAAAACTCAAGCGAACAACGGCAACAAAGACAACAACAACGGAAATGATGCTCAAAAAGTTTTCACAAATTGTTTTTACTGTGCGTTTGCGCTTTTTTCCTTTTTGGCAAAATGTAATTTATGTCCTCATCCGATTTGGCTAAGACGACTGCATTTCATTTGAGTAGTGGCGGAGCGACACCTAGCGGTGGGAGATGGTACTATCCGTCAGATTTGTGTATATATATGCAGGCATATTCTATATCTTCATTCATATCTAATTGGGGCTTTTAATCCTGCACTTTAGTCTTTAAGTCCCTATTATTGCATGTAATTACTTTTAATTACCAGCAGTATTTACGACAGTAATGATAAATACAGGAATACAGGAAACAGGAATAAAAAATAACCCTAATGTTAAGTAAATTTGTATAATTATATTACTGAATTGAGTTTTAATTACTTTTCATTACCAGCAGCTATAATTAAGGTTATTAGAAATATATTTCAGTATATGAATATAGCAAAAGTACAAAATTCTATTGCATACAAGGTAAGAATTTTGGACTTCTACAGCAAATTCATTTTAAATTACTGTATCTTGTCCGCTCTTAGAAATATATACCTCGTTCGGCTCGCATATGTCTATAGAATAAATCAACATTTTCGCAATTTTGGCAAAAATTGTGATGTTACCCCTTTCCATTTTTGTCAAAATTGGCCAAAATTTAGAATCGGAGTTTTTGATTGCCAATCGGTAGTCTTGATCCGTACGAGTTTAAAAAATGTATATCATTCGAAAATATGACCTTTTTCGGCGGGTTTTAATTTTATAAACAGCTACATATGCACATATGTCTATTTGTACACCCTTTCAGAGTTTAAAATGGAACTTGAAAGTCTTACGGCGGCTTTGAAACCATCTTCGTATATTTACAGATCTCAGTCTGTGGCATCAATAATCAACCCAAGTATCTAAGCTCAACTTCAGTTTAACGGTGGCGCCATCTGTTGTTAAAATGTATTGCAACTGCTTTCCGTCAGCTCTTTGAAATTTCTTTTAGAGTTGTGCTTTTGTTTTTTTATGACTTTTGACTCTGAATAAGTGTCTCAAGGAAAACCCTCGTTCAACTTTTGACCTCTTATCAGCGGCAGCGCAAAAATTGCCAGAACGTGTCCGAACGAAGCGAACTAAGAAGCGAGCAACTTACTATAAATCAGTACCAATGAAATATCATTAGCGCCAGACCAAGCTGAACCTTATCCCCTTATCCCTCCCCCTCCCCCTTCCCCTCAAGCGAAACGAAATTGTTCACCAACTGCGGTTGGGCTGGCCAAAAGTGAAGCGTATGCAGCAGTGTTGGCAATTTAGCTCTTGGCCTTTTTTAAGGTACGAGCATCGGCTATTTTCCATTTATACTAGGCCTTTAGCTGAGTCAACTAAGCCTCCGTCCGGTCCTTTATCTATCTGTTTGTCTAATAGATAGAGGTCTTAGAGGAGTTTGAGATAATTTTTCACGTAAACCAAACGCATTTTCGATAAATATCGATCCAATATTTAAAAACATTTATAGAATTTATAATCCTAGGAGTGAAAAAGTATATACATACATATTCTGGATCATCTTCCATATAGAAAACTACAAATATGGAATATAGAGATTTATAGTTTATGTAAAATTATCGATAATCTGACTCGCTTTGCCAGCATCGATAAATGTTGATTTGCTGCCTTGGTGTTTTTTATATATTTTTTAGAATCACAAAATCATAATATATAATTTTCTTAATACCTTTCCGCATTCTGAGAAAACTTAATAATTATAACTCCTTTTAATAGGTATTTTATGGATTTTTGGAATAGTAGCATCGGCCCCTAAAATTTGTTAACGATCGTACAACTTATACAAAAATATTATTTTAAAGAGAGAAACAAGTCTGGAGAGTTTAACAAATTTTAAAATAATTCAATTGGCATATTTCACTAGACTATAGTTGAGTTATTAGTTTATAACTGTATAATATACTCTTCAAATTAATAATAATATTTAATAATCAAGAAGTCTGCATAGACTAAATGACTTTTACACTTAACGTCTTTTAAAATAAAGTTCGGCTTTTTCAAGCATTTTTCCGCTAAAAAGCAACTGTTTTTCTACACAGAAGTTGGCAGCACTGGCGGGCAGCTACCTCAAGACGAAAAGTAGTCGAAAGAGCTGCCAGAGTTGCCAGCAGTTCGTGGCAATTGCAGTTGGCACACACATTATGCCAGCGTTGGGCCGCCCGGTTGCGGCTGTAAAAACTTGAAAAATTGATTGAACACGTGAATAACAGCAACTGAAATGCAGCAGCAACAACAGCAACAGTAACAAGAACGACAACTGGAACTGCAACTGCAACAAGCAGCTACATGTTTGCACATACAAATGTATCTGCTTACAGCGCCCGCTGCCTGCCCCGAGCCCCTCGTCTCGGCTCGTCTTGACGCTGGCAATAAAATGTACAACATGCGTGGGAGTTGACGTGGGGACTGGCAGACGGGTTTGGCGGGAACGCTTGAGCAAATCCTCCAACTGCATTTTGCGCATTTGTATGCCAAAAAACTACGAGAGCTACAAGGAGTTACGAAGAGCAAAAAATAAAGAAGCAGGAAGTTATCCAAGTTGGGTGCCGAATGGTAAATACACTAGCGTGTATAAAAATCAACATTGGCATAAGCTGCCTGTCAGTGCTAACAGCCACCTTGACATGTTGTCAACAGTCGATTTTGCTGTCGTAAGCTGTTGTTGTTTAATTTAGCTGTTAAAACTAACAGCCGCTTATCTTGCTTTCAAGTATTTAGCAGGAAGATAAAAACTTAAGAGTTACTTAGCTAGCTTTCTATTATTTATTATGAACATATCTAAGTTTTTAAATCGCAAATAAGCTTTTAAAGTTGTCAGGAAAATTTACTATGCAGTTTAATTCGCTTTTAAATGTTAACCAAAAAAGAGCTCAAGAGTTGCCACCTCGTGCCACGGTGTCCAACTTTTTTTTGATTTTGTTATTTTTTCTGCCTGATAAAATTTACAAGCCTACCAAGCCGTAAAATATGAATATTTATTTATTTTAGATTATTTTCAGATTTTTTCCCAATCCTTACTTTATTTGGTGGGTATTCCCGTTAATTCTACCATCCACATAAGTCAAAATATGATAAATTGAACGAGATTAGACCACATTAAATTTACAACCGGCTTGCAAAGTACATGGTAAATTGCTAATGCTCATTTGCACAGTGTATTACAAAGAAAAATAGCTGAGTAGCATTGTTGTAGCTGTTCTGAGTTCTTAGTTTTTTCTGGTGCCAAAAGAAAAACACAGACAGACAGACAGACTGATAGTCAGACAGACAGACAGACAGACTGACAGGGAGACTGACTGTTGGATATGGGCAACAATATCATTCGCAGGCCTCCCAGCGCTGTCGACCTGCAGCCCAGACCCAAACACGCCCAGTCGCTTCGGCGGGTCCCAACTTGCAACTGGCAAGGTTGCAACAGTGCAAGGGGTAGGATGGGCGGCGTGGGGTGAGTTTGCGGGATGGTGTGCGGGGCAGCAAAGGCAGCACGTAGCTTTGTAGCTAAAACACCACGTAGCATTATCGATGTAATCACCGGATAAGCTAACAAGTTGCCAGGATTTTCACGCATACTCCGTTCCACTGGACTAGAAGGGGCAGTGTAGGGGAAGCAGCTACGCGAGGGAAGGGGGGAGGGGGGGATACTAAGGGTAGGGACTGCAACTGAGCAGCGTGTGAAAAAACAAAAAGGAAAACTTTTTGCCAGCTAACATTTTATAGTTTCTCGCAGTCGATGGGTAGCAAATGTGAAAGAGCGAAGACGAGGAGAGAGAGAGAAAGGGAGAACATGCAGTGAACAGCGGTACTTCGCAGCGTATAGCATGCACTTACTTAGTATGGATAAACTGTTTTGATAACTAAAAACGCTCAAGTTATTGATATTGAAAATATTGTATGGAATTTGTTTTCATGCGCTCAGGTGGGTGCCAGTTGCATGAAGAGAGGAGGGCGGGAGGGAGGGGGATTGTGTGTGTTTAGCAGAACAAGGGGGAAATGAAATTCGAGCAAAGTGCGATAACAACTTAAATGCATTAACACAGCACAAACAAAAAGTTGCAGGCAAAACAAATAACACCTAATTGAAGATTTTTAATTAAGAGAATTTCATTAAATCAAGAAAGAGTGGAAAAACACTTTAGTTACGAATAAAGCTAATTATTTGGTACATACAAAATTTATTTGTGCAGAGTTTTACAATGAAATGAATCTATAATAATAGCTGATGAATAGCTATATATAATATATATTTATAATACAGTTTTAAATATTTAAAAAGCAAAACTAGTTTGACTGAAACTAACCCCAAATATTGGCCTGAATTCCGCAAGATGTATTCCATGCATATGCATAAATACTCCCAGCTATATTTAAATTTACGATTATGTTGGCCAAGGACAGTCGTTCAAAGCTCGAAAGGGACTACACAACAAAACCTGAATACCAAGTTCACAGTTTGGCGCATTGAAGGTTCGATGTCTGCGCTATTAGTGAGCAATTTATAGCCACACTTTGGGAATAGAAATAAAATTGCAAATATTTAACCGAAAATACCACTACCTTAGCTTACCTATCCGACCACCCTCCCCTCCTCCTGCCCCCTTTTACACCCCGTTCATGTCTATGACAGCAGAAGCCGCTGCAAAATATGTGCTAGAAGCATGCGATGGCCGGCGAAGGGGGCGTGCCAACATTGCAACATGTTGCCTTATTGCACTCAGAGAAAAGCGCCGCTCTAAAGTCAAGTACACTCAAAAAAAAACCTGAGAATTGTTAACTTAAATCAAACCATGCTGTCAAAATGGAAAAGTGAACATTTCTAAGGCTAAAATTTATTTCCTTATCATTTTTATAAGGAATATTTAAAACAAGAATTTTAGCGAAAAAAAATGTGTACTTTAAATTTCAATATTTTGTTTTTAAAAATTTTAAATTTTTATATAATTTATTTTTGACATACATAATGGTTAATGTTGCATAAAAAATACATTTTTTAGCTAGATGAAAACAATACCTTTAACAATATTCTCACTTGAATTAAGCGTAAAGCTTTCTAAATTAAAGTTCAACGTTTCTTCGATAATTTTTTTGCATTTGAGTCTTATATTTAAGCATTTTTGGCTTACATCAAATTTGTTTAAAATAAGAGTTTTGTGCTTATGTTAAGAAAATGTCAGCGACACTTTTGACTTTATTTGAGCAAAAAATTCTTGGTTCTTGATTTTCTGAGTGTGCATGCTTGTTGTTGTTGTTGCTATTGTTGTTGTTGCTGTTATATTGTTTCGAACGGGCGCATCAATTTCTAGCCAAGTTTAAACTAAATAAAAGGCAAAAGGGTTGGGCTCTCAGCGGGTCAGTGCGGCGGCGGGGGCGGGGCGGGTGCTTTGAGGCGGCAGCGTCATGTGTACGAGCATAATATCAACTTTGAACACACACACACACACACACGCACACACACCAGCCACGAAAAGAAAGTAGTGCAAGCAGCGCCAAGGATTCCCCCGTTGCAGGCGCTTAAGAAGTTTCAGACATGAAATCAATTTGTCTTCCAACTCCCACGAAAATAAAAAAAAAATGTTTTTTTAAAAACTGTGGCAACGCCAGCAAACGGGCAAACGGCCAACGAACGAGCCAAACAGCCAAAGGAACAAAAAACAACAACAACCAAAAACGCAGCCAAAGCGGGCCAAAGGAAATTAAAACGACTCTCAAATACTCTTTAAAAATTAACTGCGTTTTTCTTTAAAATCAACATAAAATAGGCTTAAATTAAAGCTGGAAAAAAACCGTTTTTGTTTTCATACAAAAACTAAATTTCCCACCAATTATTCCAATAGAAATTATACTATGTACTAGTACAAATATTTAGTAGCTTATATATTATATAATAGTAGCAGAGTTTGGTTAGGATTCGAGATGGGCGTGTGTCAAATTTTTTGAACACGACACGACACTGTTTCAAACATATTTATATGTTCACATAAATAATATTATTTTTTGACAAAACATTTATATCTATAATAAATTTGTTTATTATTATTATTGATAGAGTCTGGTGCACTGCGACCTCCCGGGTCTATTGTGCCTCTCACTAGTGAATTATAACTATTTATCCAGTCCTGGCTTAAGAGATCTAATTTCTCTTGTGCTAAGAGTCTAGAGCCCCCCACTTATAAAATAATACATTGAAAATAAATATCATAACATTTTTTTTTTATATTTGCACAAAAGAAATACAATTTTGTGAGCTCAACGATTTGTAATTCTATTCGGCGTTTTGCTAAAAGTGAATAAATAATTAAAATTTTTATAATTTTATCTTTTCGGTTGGTTTAAAAAGAAATGGCGATAAATTTATATGAATATATATATCGTTTAACAGAGCCTTGGCAGCATATCCTGCGGCAGGGTATCAAATGGCAGC
Organism: Drosophila colorata; assembly: GCA_035041545.1. Taxonomy (NCBI): domain Eukaryota; kingdom Metazoa; phylum Arthropoda; class Insecta; order Diptera; family Drosophilidae; genus Drosophila; species Drosophila colorata. Next base: position 470,608 of record JAWNLD010000295.1, on the reverse strand, counting down.
CAGCCAGGGAAGCAGTCATTGCCTGAACCAGAGGCAGTCATGTGGCAACACACACACACACACGCACACACACACATGCAGGCAGGGGCTGCGCTTGTTGGGGCACGGGGGAGGGGGGCACTGCAATAACTTGTATTTTAAGTTTACTCACTGCTGGGATTCGAAATTTAATTTCATAGTGCGATGCGTTGTTATTATTTTGCATAATAACATTTCTGGCAACTGCTCTCAAATACCCAGCGGTATTCAGAGCCACCCAACACGCCCCTCCCTCAAGTGTGTGTGTGTGTGTGTGTGTGTGTGGGGGCTATTTTACTATTATTATGCCCTGCACCCATTGAAAATAGGTTTCAAAAAAGGGTATCATGGTTTTGTGCTAATGTAAAAAGTATATATAATCTTGATCAGCATTAGCTGACAAATTTTCTGTTTGTTTGTCTGTCTTTCGACCGACATATTTAAGCAAAACTTGGACTCAGTTTTCTATGCTTTTCAGAGTATATTTCACTGATTATAAAAGCTAGACACAAGAAGTTAATCTGTAGTCTCTCGTACACCATATTCAATTTGTATAAAGCATTCATTTTAATGTGAAACAACTTTTTCAACTTTTTACCAACAACTTTTATTGCAACTCGCAGCTGATTGCAGGGTATCAGCCAGTCGTGCACTCTCGACTAAAGCACTCTTGTGTTTTTTTCTGCTTGCTTTACGGTCGCAACGAAATGAGCTCAAATTTTGTGTGTGCTTTGAGCCAAAGCCAAAACCTCTCTGCCCACGCCCGCCCCCCCCTTTCCCATTTCCTCCATTTCCCCCTGCGCAGCCACATGGGTTTGCTGATTGAGCAATCGCATCCGGACTATTAGACGGGCACATCTAACACGCCGAGCGATTAGGAGCGCTACGTAAATGGCTCATCAAGTTTTTTGAGATTTGATTGAGTCTTGTGTGACTTGTGGACGCAAATCCCAACCCCCCCCCCCCCTCACGCCTTTACTTGAATTGGTTGTTTATTTGATCTGGGTTCCTAACATTAACTGGAACTGACTTCCGAGCGCGCAATTCACAACAATTGAGCTATCTATTTTGCTAGTTTTGAATAAACAGAATTCCACGCAGTGCAAATATTTACCGCTCAAATAGACGCATTGTAAAGCAAATAGAGCACCAGAGCCAGACTTTATAAATAGCTCTAAGACATCAAGCTGAACGCATCAAACGACGATGACGTCAGCTGGGAACAGCTGTTGGCTGCCGTTTGGAAAACTGTTGGCTAATTTACGGGTAGGCTGTGCAAACAGGTGAGAAAAAGGCAAATAAATGGCACAAAACACTTTTTCAATCGGCAGGAAGGTCAACCAGGTTCGAAAGCCAAGAAGTTTAAGGCTAAGGCTAGATCAAAATATATTTGATATATAATATTTCGACTAGAATTCAGGCCAGTTTATTAACTTACCTTACTACTGGAGGCCTACCACCTTGAGCTAAACCTAAGATTGTGCCTTACTCTGCAGTTTACCTTGGAACTAAGATTGGACTTCCCGTTAGACCTTAAGATGGACCTTAAGTCGGATCTTATCGTGAGCCTTACAGAGAACCTTATGGTATACTTACCTTACCTTTCACCTTAAACTTTACGTTGGACCTTGGGTAGGACCTTACCTTAGACCATACGTTGGTCATAACGTTTAGCTATACTATGGATCTTACCTTTGAGTTTCTGTTGGAGCTTACATAGGACCTTAAACTGGACCATACGTTAGACCTTACATTGGACTTTACCTTTAACTTTACGTTAGACCTTAAAATGGACCTCTAGTTGGACCTTAAATTGGACCTTATGTTATACCTTACGTTAGACCTTACGTTGAACCTTAAGTTGGACCTTATCTTAGACCTTACGTTGGACCTCACAATTGACTTTTCGTTGGACCTTACGTTAAACCTTAAGTTATACCTTATATTGAACCTTACCTTTAACTTTATCTAAAACTTTATGTTAGACCTTACATTCAACATTACTTTAAGCCTTTCGATATGCCCAGCCTACGTTAGACCTAACTCCGAAATTTAGTTGGAGTCTATTGAATCTCAAGCTGTTCCTCAGCCTGACACAAACAGCATTTATTTAGGTTCAACACAAAAGAATGCGCCATCTCTGAATTCCAGAAACAACTTCTTTTATCTACGAACATTTCCACAAGCATCAACAACACAGTTTTCACTTCGCTTGAGGGGGAAGACTTCTTGGTTTCCCGACAAGTCCTAATTTAATTTAAATAACTTGTGAACATTTAATAAGAATAACAGCTTATAAATACGAGCTGACGATTAAAACGCATAACATTAGCTTATCCAGCTAAGATCTTTAAGAAACTCAGTACCCATTTTCTTGGTAAATAGTTTTCTATTTATCTGGCAAAAGAAAAAAAATCGTTTTCTTGAAATTTCCCAGCACTTGTCTGGGAAAAAGTATAAAAAGATGCGACGCGACTCAAGTTGAGTTGAGTTCAGTTGATACTTTAAGCTCTCTGCCAGGATTTGCGCAAATGCAAGTTGAAACTTTTGCGTCCCACAAACAACCTTGCACCCCTTGCCCCTCCCTTCGCCCCCTTGGCCATGGCCACCCTCTGAGATCCCCACTTGAAGACAGTGGCAAAGCGTAAAACTTATAAAAATTTCTACACATGATTTCGCTTTATTGCTTTATGACGCTGCTTTTGGCCGTGTGTGTGTGTGTGTGTGTGTGTGTGTGTGTGTGGGTGTGCCTTGGGGTTAGGGTTGAAGTGTGTGCCTAGCGTAAGGTGTTGGCAGGGGCTAGGGGCAGCTTCTTGCAGCGGGCGAATTTCCGCTGCTTATGAATATTTCAAAGCGCGGCCGAAAACAGAGACAAAAAAAACTTCGATATGAGAGCTTGGTAACGGGCTTCGCTGCAGCCTGTCAACCCTGCTTGCCACCCTTTCCCTTCCTGGTGTGTGCTTCGCTTCTGGATTGTTTTGCTTTATACAAATGTGAAACTTTCACTTTTTATACTCTGTTCACAAGTTCAGAAATGGTATATCGGTTTTGTGCAACGTTCAGCTTGCTGTCCGTTTGTTTATATATCAAAAAATTATTTTAAGCTACACCTTTTAAATTTAAGAAAGAGCTGTAAAGATCTATGTATATGTTCTTAAATTATACATGAATAATTTTTTAACTTATAATTTTTTTATCGTAACTGTTGCATAAGTTCTTCAGTAAAGTAAAAAATATCTACTACACGAATTGTCGTACTTTAAATAGGCGTAGTACAGAAAAATGTTGGCATTATAAATTTGATCTTTTTAAATGTTTCTCTTCTTAACTCTTTAACCTAAAAACAAAATTAATTTTTCAACAATATTTAGAAGAGCATTTCTATATAGATTATAACATTACGAAACTTTATAACATAAGCCAAACTTTGACAAAGCTTGATTTACTTGATTCAAGTACAAATTTTAATAGAGCATTGCGCAGTCGATTACATCCAATTGGCAGATTTGTAAATTTTGTTTCCTCTTTCTCTCTTTCTTCTCTCACTTTTGGCTTGATTGCCATTCGCTAGTTTCATTTATGTATCTATTTACAGCAACCGCAAGTGCTGAAAGGGGCGGAGGTCAAAGGGTAAGTGCTCACATGTGACCCCCCGCCCCCACCGCGCATGCCGCCCTATCATAACTTTTGATGATCTTTTGCATGGCGCGTGCTGTGAATTGTCAATAAATAAACAATTTTTGACGCTCTAAAAATACACATGAAATCTTTTTGTGTCCCTCCGGCCCCAGACCCTCCCCCCGTGGCACCCCGCAGTCAGCCTGGTCCATTATGTGGAAACCATGCTGAGTCCATGCTTAGGGAGCCACAAAATGTCCTTTGTCCTTGCCTTGGCCGTGTTTGTCAGTCTTTATATAGCCATGATAGATGGCTTAGGAAAAAGAAGGGTGGCCGTACCGAGGGGAGAAGGGAGATCTCAACGATTTTGGAACCAGCTTAGCACTGGGCACATTCCTGGGAAAATCCAAAAGTATCAAACTAATGTATTCATATAATTTATAAATTTAATTATGTTCAAAATGCATGTTAACATATATTAAATAATATAAAAAAAAAAGTTTTTAATTATTTCAGATTAAATTGTTAACTATAATTTAAATTTTGTATGAAAAGGATGTCATTTCCTTTACTTTTTACCAAATTTAAAAATTATTCAATGAATGTATTCGCACGCACTCTAATATAATTCTTTAAATATAATTTCAATATTACATTCAATATTTATTTGTGTAAAGTTATATCAAATAAAACATATAAAAATATCAATAAAAATTTTAGTTTTTAAATAGAAAGTTAAAGAATTGCCTTTTCTCTATTTAATCTCTAATTTTTCCCCTTCTCTATTATAAGACTGTTTTTGATTGTCAATCTTTCAAATTTCAGAGTTGCAATGCATGACAGAGTCAGATTGGAAATGTAAGCTATCGATAACTATCTTCAGAATATATTTATCGCAAATTTATATATGGTCAAAGTAGGCATCGAAGTCCTCAAAACTTTGTAGGTCCAGATGGGACATTGTATTAATGCTCAGTCTGGCTCAGTGCCTCGTCGAGTACAGACTCATTTCTTCTTTTTTCCAACTACATTTTTAATTTATTTTTTCTTTGTTTTAAATATTGTTTAAATATTGCTTCACTTCCTATTTTGTGAAAAAACAATGCGGAATTAGTCGGGAACTCGCATTTTCCCAGACTTCTTCGCAGAGACGTTTTACGTTTCCTAACGCTTGTTCCTGTTTTATTTTGTATTTTTTTTTTAAGATCTTATTTTACCTACTTCATTTTTTAAAAACCGGCTTGCACTTATTTTGTATTTATTCCGACTTGGGCAATTGCTTTGAATTGTCAACAAGTTAAGATATAATTCACCTCCTGTCTTGTGAAAAAAAAAATTTCGTTATTAGTCGGGAATTTGCGTTTTCCCAGGTTGCTTCGCAAGTGATATCCTTTCGGCGTTTGCGACTCTTGGGCTTATTCTTTTTATTTCTTATTTTGTTGGTATAATTCCATCTAATTTTTCTTTTTTTTTTTTCGGAAATCGTCTCAAAAAATGTTTGTTTTTAACAGAATCAGTGAGGAACGTGCATTTTTTCTGGCTTGTTCGCATGGAAAGTCCATTGTTTATTATATTTTTGCAAATTTTTTAAATAATTGAATTGTTTTTTTTTTGCTTTAAGAATTTATCAGAAATTATTTTTTTTTAAAGAAGTCTTTGTTGTTTAGTGTTAAATTTCTACAAATGTCTTCAGAATTAATCATGTCATGTTCTTTTAAGGCGCGTTTGATATTTGTTTTGAATTTCTATAAATGGAAATATTTCGGATTGGACTTTCGTCATAGAGCAGTTGTTCCCATCTTAACGGGAATGTTTCGATAATTATTTGGCGAACCAACAAAAACACATGTTAATCAACAGCTGTGGGAAGTTTTCGTCACAAAATGACGTCGAAAACAAACTAGAAGAAAACTTTAAAGTACAAAAAATGTACTTAAATAAACCTCAAAGATACAAATTTTTTAAGTTAAAAGCCAATTTCTTTTTTCAAAAACAAAGAAAACAAAAATGTTTTCCACACCAAAACCCATTTTTCCACTGACCATTTCTATGGCAGCTATATGATATAGTGTTCCGATCCGGCCGATTCCGACATATTCTTATTTGTGCAATAGGTATAATTCAATTATAATTCATACTTAATTGAAGAATATTCAAAAATCACATTTTTTTAAATTTAAATAAAATGGTACGAATTCCATAACGAACAGCAATTTTTGTCGGTGTACAGAATTAGAAATTCAAAACTTTCACCTATAAACTACAAAAAAGCTTGCATTATACATAACTGTAAGCTGCAAAACTGGGCTCCATGAAATATAACCTGAAAGGGGCTTTAAACAGAATTTAGACAGTTTCTGTGCCATCTGCCCAAAAGACAACTGACGCAACTGTCAGATAATAAAAATTCAGAGATTTTATTTTCGTCCTGCAAATTAAACGCCCACAAAAGTGTACCCCAAGGGAGGGGCGGGTGTGGTAGGGCTGAGCTTTTGCTCAAACGGTGGGCGTGTCCAAATCGGCTGCTTAAGTAAGAAATCATTTTATTTGAAAACTTTTCGCACTGTTTGCCGTGTTGTGTTTTATGCCATTTCGGGTTTTGTCGTCGACAACAACAAAAAAACAACAAGAAAGCGACAGGCGCAAAGCACATGGCACAACAGCAACAAAGTTAAACTGTAACAATAACCAAAGTCAAAGTTTGTCGGCAAAGTTTCTTCTTTTTTATTTCGTATTTGTATTCCGCTGCATGTGTGCGTGTGTGTATGTGTGTCGGCTGTCGGAAACAAATTCATTTCAATTGTTTATGTGCCTGTTATATACTCGCACTCACACAAACACGCATGCAACTGAGAGCGCAAGAGCGATAGCCTGTGCGTGCAGAGATCGGTGAGAGGAGCTTTTGAAAATGGCATCCGCCTTTAAAGATGAAACAAGTTCCACGTGACGGCTGCTGCTGCTGCTGCTGCGTCTGCTGCTGTTGCCGCTGCTGCTGGCGCTGCCACCAGGGACGCAATACCTGCAGCTTTTGCTACACTTTCGTCACTTTGTTGTTGTTCTGCTGTGGGTAGCAAAGTAAACAAAACAAAACAAAAGTAACAACGCAATGCCAAAGAAATGCAAATAAAACTTTTCTTTGACTCTGTTCTCTGTCCCGCAGTCGTTTAGCTTAATGTTTTAGCAGCTTTAACAACGACGCAAGCCTTTAACACACAACTTCATTATTGCTGCTGCTGTTGCCTTGTCGGGCAGTCAAACAACAAGAACAACGAGCAAAACAAACTGGAACAGTTTTAATTTTGGTTAAATGCCGCTGCATTGAAAACGAAAACTCGCCCGCTCTCGCCATCTAGCTATCTCGCTTGCACTTCCGTCGCTCTGTTCATTACAACTTTTGCTGCAACAACAACGACAGCAATAAGCTAACTTTTTTGAAAAACTCTGACCAGAATTGTATCTAGCCAAATATGTGAAGGGTTTAAAAAACTTAATTAAGCATTTTGTTGAGCAGCATTTGCCACGGAATAAATCACAAAACAGTTTATTTCAATTAACAGAGCTGCAGCAATTGCTGCACACACACACACACATGCATGTGTGCTCGCCCTCTCTCTTCCAGAAATAAGCTAGTGTTGGACAACACTTCAAATGCTGCGAATTAAGCAAACAAAATTTATGAATTACATTTGAATTTTTGGTTTTAAAAAAATTAAATGAAATTAAATGCAGTGAAGCATTAAGTATAAGCGCTAGAGAAAAATAGAAAAACCAAAGTTTGCCACAACTGTTTTAAAAAAAATAAAATTCAAAAAAGAAACTAATAAAAACGGAAGCCGGCTGTCGAAGTCTCCACGGATGTAGCTACAGCAACCGAATAGTTTGAAGATCCTTCTCATCCAAGTACATCTCGAAAATTTTGTATATATATCAGCTAAACGTCAATAAAGATCATCTAAAATAATGTTTATTCATTTTGTTAATATCACTGTGGACGGCAGTCCACGTTAGTGACGAAAACAAATTTTTTTAGGTAAAAATAAGCACGAACTTTATTTATTCTAATTTGGAATTGTTTAAATAATAAATTAAATATCCTTCATCGCGAAACTTGATATCAGAAATTTTTGGGGATTGAATATATATGAATATCGTTAGCTCGTGTAGATGCATTTTTATTTCATAAACATATATCTATAATATATTTTTATATGTTTATTCTAAACATACCATATCCAAAACATACTATTACCCATACTATTTAAAACTCTCCGATGTCTGTCAAAACTCGTAATACCTTTTGTCAAACTCCATTCACGTGCAACGGAATTACGAAGCACTGCCACGCCCACAAGCAGGCGTATTAGCCAGTTGGGATTGAATGTGCATTATTTGGTTGATTGTATTGTGAATATAATTGGAAATTTGGCCAACATATATTTTGGCCAGCCGGCCGATAGACCTGAATTGTGTGTGCGGGGTCGGAAAATTGTTTACTATTTAATTTTATTTGGTCAATTTCCGACAAACAACATGTTAACTTGTTGGAGCACTGCCAACAACAACAGCAACAAAAACAGCAAGGATAACACAAGCTGCCAAATGATGCGGCGACAAAATGTAACCCAGCCGAAACAGGACAACAACAACGACAAAGGATTATAGGTATTAAAAGTTATAAAACAACAAGATTATGGGTTTAGCAATACAAACATGGATACAACATGGTGTGTCTGTGTGTGTGTGTGTGTGTGTAGCGCTTGCTTTTGGCCTCAACTTGTTATGATATTGACCAAGAAGCAGTGGCAAGAGAAAGACAGAAACGAATTTGATTTACCCTCACAAAAAAAGAATTTCTGTAACTAACAAATAAATTTATATATTTAAAAATTTTTTTTAGTAATATTTTTTGCTTGAAAAAATTATTCTTATATCAATCAAAGAAAATTCTATACTGCCATAACACTTAATTTATTTAAAATTTCCAGAATTTTAAATTTATAAATTTTTAAGTGAAATAAGAACACTCTTAAGAGCAGCTGGCAGAAGTTAAAGCAATTTAAGGATATGTGAAACTTAGTTACATCTTATATCAAAAAATATTCTAATGATAAAAACAATTTTTTTTCATTAAAATATTTTCTTTTGATTTAACTTAATTAGATAAAAGACAATGTTTAATGAATTATAAAATTATAATATTTTTTATGGGCGTAAGCTTTCTGACATTATTTATTCGCAGAAAGAAGCTCCCTACAAAAATCATATATTATTGTAAAAGAAGCTGCTTATTATGCCCGAAACTAATTGCTGGGCATCCCTTAATCCTGTTTTGCGCTATGATAAACAACACAGCTTAGGCATAATATCCACTTGTAGCGTATTTTAACAAGAAAAACTTTGGCCCAAAATCCGTTTCGCCAGCAAATTGCCACCGAGTAAAAGTCGAAGTGGAACTGGCAGACGGTTTTCGCCAGAGGAGGGGTAGGTTAGAGGGAGAGGAGTGGAGAGGGAGAGCAGGGGTAATAAGATTTGCAGCTCACATGCGTGTTAATTATTTTGGCTGCTAACGGAAAAGGCAAAATTAGCTGAATTAGGCACATTAAATCTATTATCAGACAAGTTTATCTCGTCTTTTTGGCTTTGGGTTAAGTGTCAATTTGGGCTGACTCTGGGCTTTGTCTTCGTCTCGCCTCGAGCAGGTTTGGCAGGTCGTCGGGCCAACTATAGTGCCTGGCTTATCCACAAATTAATCCACATTTATTTGCCAGTTGCTTGAGCCAACAATTTTGCTAGCACAAATTGTGGCTTGGTTACACAAAGTTCGGCAAATAACTCAACTTGCATTTGCATTTAATAATCGTTTCAAGGGAGGCGTCAACCAACTTTCTAACTTGCTGCAAGCAGACATAGTTGCGTCTGTTCATAAATAATTGAACATATATTGCCAACACTGGACTACACGGAAAATTTGGTAATCTTTACTCGGGGTCTTCACTAAGTATTGTTTTTATTATTATAAAATACTTGCTAGATTTGAAAGTTCTATAACTTTGTCTAAACTGAACCGATGTTCATGATGTTTACCATTTTCGACATGGTTTGGTCTTTTTATTGATCCTGCATTTAAATTTAATTCGTATTTGAAAATACATTTTTTTTGATTTTTTTTTTTAAAAACCTTTACTCCCCCCTTACATATTTTGAAAACATTTTTTTTTTTTAATTTACAATCGCAAAGTCTTATTTTTAATCGATTGCGGGTACCAAAATTAGTATAAAACGCAACTTTAAAAGTGATTCTAAGGGGATCGATTTTTTTGTCAAAAATCATGCCAAAATTGACAAAAATTTAGACATGTAAAGTTCCCGAATCCATACTTGCAATATTTAAAAGTTCCATAACTTTGTCAAAACTGAACCGATTATCATGATGTTTACCATTTTCATTTTCATTTAGTTGGACTTTGGATTGATTTAAATTTAAATCGCATTTGGAAATTTTTTTTTTTCAAACAGTTCTTATATTAATGATGTATGATAACTCCCTAACGCTTTGAAACCAATTGGCGAACTAGTTCAGTAGTACAGAACTAGTAGTATCAAAAATATCGCTTGCAAACTAATTTGGGAACTAGTTCACATACCTAAAAACCACTTTGAAAGAAGTTCACATTCCAAAAACTCACTTTCAAAACAATTAGGCAATTAGTTCACATGTTTAAAATCTGTTTTGAAACCATTTACGTAAAAGCCGCTTTTATACCTCTTTGTGAACTAGTTCATCTATTAGCATGTGAGCTCTGGCTCCAATTAGGCACCTAGGCAGCTGTTGCGTTATAGTCTATCCATTCGATATCCTATTTGATTTAAGTACTTGTCGGCACTTAATCATGAACCGAGCCGAACCGAACCGAACTGAAACCATTTGGCGGATGGCCAGAAGCAAAACAAACTGAACAGAGTCAACTTAATTTGGCCAAAGGCGTCATTTTAACTGCTACCTACACCGCAGCACAGCCAAAGCGGGGAGGGGGCATTACTACTCCACCCACCCCCTCCCCTTTGCACCCACCTGCCGCGTTGTCGTCGTCCTTGTCGACATTTCAATGCCTTTTTAATGTAGAACAAAAGCAAACTTAATTTGCCACAACATCTCCGATGGGCACAAGAAAGAAGCCAACTCTGTAGCTCAACTACCCCGGCCCCCCTCCCCAGCCCCGCCCCCTCCCTTTCTCTGCTCCAACTACAACTGTAACTCCGTCTATAACTTCAGCGAGGACGACCCCACTTGGCACATAATTTAATTACAACAACACTGTTGGAGCAGGACGACTCCACCCCTGTTTTTGGCTGGGCAAATTGCTACTTTGATCTGCCCCTCCCCCCTCCCTACCCACACCACTCGGCGGCGGCCCTCGCTTCGAGTGTTGAATGAGCAACAACTTTCCGAGTGCAACGCGTCCTGAATTGTAATTAGTGCCAGCTGCCTGCTACGGATAGTCTAGCCCGTATAGCCGGGCCGTTCCCGGCTGCTTCCGACTGCTCCCGACGGCTCCCGACTGCTCCTGGCTGCTTCCTGTGCTCCCTGGTCAGGACGCTTGCCTCACTTGATTTGTGGAGGGCGCATTTGTAATTGTTATTACGTGTAAAATGCATAAAGTGCCCAAGTTCAAGCCTCCAACTTCGACTTCAACTACAGCGCCAGTTCCAGTCTCAGTTCCCCAGTTTCCATTCCAGGTTCACTTGCCGCTTCAACTCCTTTCTCCCATTTTCCTGATTCAATTCATTATCGACGCTAATTGCTTAACGTTTGGCGCGTGCTTTGATTAGCGCCACTTCCCCCTCAGCAGCCAAAAAATTATTTTTAGTCTAGAACATTTGTCATAAACTGATGAAAATTCCAATCAGTGTGTGTGTGTGCGTGTGTGTGTGTGTATATGTGTGTGTGTGTGTGTGTGTGTGTGTGTGTGTGTGTGTGTGTGTATGTGTGTGTGTGTAAGAAGGCAAGGCGCTTGAAATGTATGTAACGACAGATCGCCGCAGGGTTCTAGTCGGGCATTCTCGACTAGAGCCGTCTTGTTGTCTTGTCTTGTTTCAGAGTCTGGTCAATTGCAACAGCGCCCTACTATGCGATTTTCAAGAGTTCAGGTAAGGTTTATATTTTTGGCAATTATTTTAGTTAGTTTTTTTTAGTTAAGTGTTTAGAGTGTTATAAAGTGCATTATCTCTCCTTTTTTTTTTTGCATTGGTTTTAATTGATTGGCTTTTCCAATCTCTCTCTCTCTCCCCCCATCTCCTCTCTCTCTCCCCCCATCTCCTCTCTCTCCCCCATCTTTCTCCCTCTCCCCCATCTCTCTTTCTCTCTCTCTCCCCCATCTCTCTCTCTCTCCCCATCTCAATCTCTCTCTCCCATCTATATATCTCTCTCTCTCTCTTAGAGTGTTATAAAGTGCATTATCTCCTCTTTTTTTTTTTTTTTTTTTTTTGTTGCATTGCTTTTAATTGATTGGCTTTTCCAATCTCTCTCTCTCTCTCTCTCCCATCTCTCTCTCTCTCTCTCCCCCCATCTCACTCTCTCTCCCCCATCTTTTTCCCTCTCCCCCATCTCTCTTTCTCTCTCTCTCTCCCCCATCTCTCTCTCTCTCCCCCATCTCTCTCTCTCTCCCCCATCTCTCTCTCTCTCCCCCATCTCTCTCTCTCTCTCCCATCTCTCTCTCTCTCTCCCATCTATCTCTCTCTCTCTCTCTCCATCTATCTCTCTCTCTCTCTCTCTCCCATCTATCTCTCTCTCTCTCTCCCATCTATCTCTCTCTCTCTCTCTCGCTCTCTCTCTCGCTCTCTCTCTCTCCCATCTATCTCTCTCTCTCTCTCTCTCTCTCTCTCTCTCTCCCATCTTTATCTCTTTCTCTCTTTCTCTCTCTCTCTCTCTCTCTCACATCTTCCTCTCTCTCTCTCTCTCTCTCTCTCTCTCTCTCTCTCTCTCTCTCTCTCTCTCCCATCTATCTCTCTCTCTCTCTCCCATCTCTCTCTATCTCTCTCTCTCCCATATCTCTCTCTCCCATCTGTCTCTCTCCCCCCATATATCTCTCTCCCCCATATATCTCTCTCCGCCATATCTCTCTCTCCCATCTCTCTCTCTCCCATCTCTCTCTCTATCTCTCTCTCTCTATCTCTCTCTCCCCATCTATCTCTCTCTCCCCATCTCTCTCCCCCCCCCCCACATTATCTCTCTCTCCCATCTCTCTCTCTCTCTCCATCATCTCTCTCTCTCTCCCCCCATCTCTCTCTCTCCCCCCATCTCTCGCTCTCTCTCTCTGTATGTAACAGGCAGAAGCCGGCATCTCCGATCCCTTAAACTGTGTATCTTCTTGGTCAGGAGCAATAGCCGAATTTTTCTAGCCATGTCCGTCTGTCCGTCTGTTGGTCTGTCCGTCCGTTGGTCTGTCCGTCTGTCGCGCACGCATCCGTACACGAATTCAGATTACCGCACCCCTTAGCATATGTATGTATGTAGATACATGTGCATGTAGTATGGAGTCAGTTACATTTTCCAAGAGCAGCCGCTAAGTTGAGTGCGCAGCATGCGGCGTACATTTGTGTGTGTGTATCTGTGATATTCTGTATGTATGTATGAAATGCAAAAAGGGGTTTAAATGTTTGCAACGAGAGCTTGCAGCTGGGTTCAGGGTATCTCGTAGTCGGGCATGCCCGACTGGAGCGCTCTGACCTGTTTACTTAACCAATTGAGAGTGTTCTGTAATTCAAACAGTGTACTTGTTTTTTTAGTGGATGATCTTTATTAAGTTGAAGCAGATAAGCTGAAGAAGTTGAAATCTAAAAGTGAATCCAGAGTGGAAACTAGGCGCCAACTGTGGTTGCCTCCGTGGAGGTGTCGGCCACAGTTTCCGTGGTGGTTGAGTCCGCGGTGCTGGCAGCTGTTGTGCTCGTTGTGGATGTCGAATTGGAGGAGCCCCAATCGCCGGGACGACCGCCGGGACGACCACCGGGACGGCCGCCCTCAGAGCCGCCTGGACGACCGCCGGGCGGACCACGGCCACCGCCCTCACCACCGCCACCGCCGCGTCTGTGACCTCCACGAGGTCCCTGAGCGGCGGCCACAGCCACAAGAGCGAGCAGAGTAATCAGGATCAAGACGCGCATTTTGCTTGAGTTTCGGTTGTGCTTAGTCGGTTCCAGAAGTGACTTATGCTTCAATCAGCCCGGACGGGGCTCTTATATACGCCGCTCACCGGAAAATTTACCCGGCAAGCAGCTGTTTCAATGCTGACCCAACGCTTGTGCAAATTGACGTCAGGCGGGTGGGACTTTGGTAAAACCAAGCTGAGACTGGAGATCAAATGGTTCACAATAGATGACAATAGATGGCAAAATATCACAATGGCTGCCAAACAGTCTCACACAGTCACAAAGTTTCTACCTAGGCCAAAACCAACTCAAGGAATGCCCAGAAAACTTTTTACAGAAATATAACTATGCTTCAATTAAGCCTAAAAAAAAAAAAAAAAAAAAAAAAAACAAAAAAAAAACTAGCTACAATAGTTGCTTACAATAGTTCCAGATATAGTTATAATTACATAAGTCTACGAATAGCCGGAGCAAAACTGAACAAAACAATTAGTTTTATACTCTCTATTTTCTCCAGCTAAGAATTTTCATAAGAAAGATTCTTATATATATATTTATTTATTATATTTATATTTATTATTTATTTTTTATTTATTTTTTTTTTTTAGTTGCCTATTTTTCTATAAATAAATTTAAGTTCAAGCTAATTCTCAGCTGCGTGTTACATTTTTCACTGAATTTTTACTAAATACCTCATTTTTAAATTGTTTACCAATAATTGTTTTTATGCCTTTTTACTAGACTTTTTCAATGTATTTTGTGTACTTCTTTTTCAATATTATTTTCGACTATTTTTCACTGTAACTTTACTAATATATTTTATGTATTTTTACTAATACTTTTCCTAATGTAATTTACTACTGACGATTTTGGCTGGATGTTATTTATAAATTCAAAATAACCCAAATCTGCGTTTGGTATGCAAGAATTTAAAAGCCAATTTGATGCTCCAGCTCGTAATGTCTCAGAGATGGGCGTATAGACAGGCTTTAGTCGATTTGTCTATTGACGCTGATCAAGAATTTACATTTATTAAATATGTTTATATATACGATAAATGCTGTCTGCCGCATATAACATAAATTTACCCAAGCTAATTATATAGTAATTATTAACTAATTATTATAGTATAAAGTTTAGCGGAAATTTGATTCCTGAAAAACTTTGTATTTACCATTTATAAATTTGAAATTAACATGAATTGAAAAGAAGAAAACAATTTAAAATTTTTTGATAATTTTCAATGAGTACAGGGTATTGAGAGCTGCAGCATCAACTGCAGCCCCAAATTGAAAGGTGTTCTTTCGTGTGTTTGCAGTTTCGGGCCAGGGATTCTATTGAAAGCGAGAGACAGTGCTGCATATTAATGCAGCTGGCTCAAAATGTGTTGCGCATAACTTCAGTTTCCGGGCCGTGTGCTCGGCTCCATACGTAAACGAAATTAAACGAATGAAATTAAAAATAAGAAAAGCAACAATAACAACCAGTAAGACCGTTGCTGTCGGGTGTAACCGACTGCGCAATACTCGGTCACTGTATATGAACCGCTCAAAACCGGCGAAAAGGGTCTTCATTTGTGTTGTTATTTTGGAAAAATATCTTCATTTGTAATTTGTGAGGACGGGTGTGCGAATGGCCGAAATTGTTCAGATCGATCTTTAGAGGAAGTCATCCGAACACAGCCAAATTTTGTGAGTCTAGCTCGAAAATTATGGGAGATATGGATTTTCGCGGATAGATAGATAGATTTGATATGTTATTTTTTTGCGCGATCTTTAAAGGAGGTCATCAGTAATCTGTCCGAAATGAATGTATCCAGCTAGCTTTAAAACTGGGTAAGATAAATAGATTTTATCGAAATGCCACGCCCCCAGTGGGCGAAGCCACAAAATCTTAACATCTTTATCTGACGCGGCTATTCACGTTATACGGACGGATGGAAGGACAGACGAACGGACAGCACAAAGCCAATATACTCTTTTCACTTCGCGAACGAGTATAAAAACGAAAAAAAAAAATTTAAATAAAATAAATTCAATTCAATTTAAAATGCGAAGCACAACTTCCATTAAAGACGTTGGGGCATAATTTTAATGCCAAGGTTTGGGTGCTGCGGGCCGAGCCCTTTTCCTGCCAGCTGCTGCCACAGGATATGCCAGGAGCGAGAGCGAGGAGAGTGTGCGAGAGGCAGCTCAAGGAGCTGTATGCCAATCAAATTGAAATTTAATTTGCACAACAATGTGGCCAGGCGATTGGTGCCCTCAACTTGAACCCGACTGACCCCTTTAAACAAGAGAATTATTAACCTCATCTACTACCTAGTCCGAGGCCTTTATCGGCCGCTTCGTCTTTGTTTTGCAGTCAGTCCATAAAATTGTGATTTACTCCCGTGTCGAGATTTCAATTACTGCCGCTTTATTGCCAATAAATTTTCATATAAATTAGGCAAACGAAAAGTTTGAACAAAAAATACATAACAAAAACCTTGCCCCCTTCGAGAAGCGAATCCTTAAACAAGCGCGCACGTAGTCAAAGCCCAAAGAGCTGCACAGAAATCCTTGAAAATTTCGCAGCTTCACAAAAGGGGTTTCTACTTTTTTTTAGGCACGTTTTTGCCGTTAAATCAATTGGAGCCTCTTTAAATTAGGCCACTCGCCAGTTGAGTAGCCAAGCGTTGACAGTGGCCCATTGGAGGCGACAATGCCCTGTGGGGCAACGCCCTAGGTACCCTGTAAATTACTGGTCAACAAATATGCCTTTGTTTTTTAAAGCTTATCATAAATGCAATTAGGACAGACTTTTTTAAATTATAATGATTGCAGCGAGTAACAAACACTCGCCCCAAAAAGAAAACAAACGAATGATTATTTATATATATCGGGCTGGTATCGAAATATAAGAACTGAAACTTGAAGTACTTTTATCTTGGAAAGACTCTGACTTAACAGAGTAAAACAGAAATATTCGCTTCTTAACAAGTATAGCGAGTGGCGAAAACTCGCCCGAAAAAGGAAAAAAACGCACACACTTTTTCGTCGAGCATTTGGCATTTTCTGCATTTGCCATTTTCTGCGATTTTTGCTTTGCCTAGCTCTTCAGGGAGATTCAGAGGGCGATTTTAAAGCCGCGCCTCCGCCGCTGTCAATCAAGTAGAGCGACTGGGCGGGGGCGCCTTTGACTTGCCGCAGGCAAAATGAAAAAGCCCGTGGGTTAGTACATTTAGCGGAAAAGCAGCTAGAGAAAAAACAGTGTTGCACAGCGTTGCACTGGTTGCAAGCCCTAAAAGCTAATGGCATCCCTGCAAACTGCAAACGCAGTTCTAGCCCTATTAGCGGACACCCTCATTTTTGACCATTTTTTTAGTATTCCATTCTCTTACCATAATTTTTGAAAGCAAAGTGCTTCTTTGATCAAATTTCACGTTCTCTTTTTCTTTTTTTTTAAATCAACGAGCGAACAAAGAATTTTTCGAACAGAACAAATTTGTGTATTGAACTTAAAGTAAAAATTGTTGACCATCCAATACAAAAAATTTACTTTGTAGGAATTTGTTCAGCTACTCCAAAAAAATTAGATCGGTTTTCAGTTGGAAAATATTTTTAAAAAAAATCTCTATTTCTATAATATAATGAATTGTTTCCGATTTTCATAATAAAAATCGAAACCAATTCTTATTTCTGATTTGTTTCATATAAATCAAGAATAATAGATAAGCTTTAACTTATTCGTTATTCATTTTTATTCAATTAATATTATTAATTCGGTATTATTTATATAGATGTTTAATTTATAATTAATTTTTCATTTATAAATATTTAATTATAGTAATTTATGTTCAACGATTAAATTATTATTTTGATATATCAGAATGAGGTTTACCAATTATTTATCATTTTTTTATTTGAAATAAAAAAATTATTTTTTTTACTGCAAATGTAATTAAATATGTATATACTTTTTGATTTTAGTATACAAATCAAAAATAAGAATAAGAATAATTTAAGATCAGTTGTTATTTTTTCCTTCAGAATATTTGTGTTCAATCGTTTACCGATTCTCTGAAAGTGCTTTAACATTTACAGCGGTCTAACATGTTCCTAACAGTGACTTAATAGTGCTGTCAAAGTTAACAGACAGTTTAAACGAAAATAATGAATTTACCTGTTAATGTGCTGGCGTGCTTCTGTTAAGGTTTATACGCTTCCAGACGCACATGCCCGTTAACAGGGTGTGTGGGTGTGGGTGTGCGAGTGTGTTATGGTGTTTATCACAATGTTAAGGATGAGAGATACGCGGCTTAAAGATACTGAGAATCCTCGTAGTTGTCACGAAACTCGAGCAGCTTGTCGAGCGCCGTTTCGTAGTCGTCCCGCTCGAGGGCCGACTGCGAGTAGCCCTGCATTTTGCCGAGCTGCACGCGATGCGTTTGGCCGTGCAGCCCATCGAGATGTTCGCCCAGCTTGCTCGAGTTCTGCACAGCAGCCAGAACCGGAGCGCTGGCCACCCTTGAGTCCGGCTCCCGCTTCGCCACGCCGGGCAGCACGTAGCCATCGGCCGTAACGCTTTCATCGAAGAGCTCATAGGGAAAGGGCAGCTGCGTGCGCAGCGGCAGGGGCGTGGCGGCGGCGTGCGTGACGCTGCCGTGATGGGCGCACTGAAAGTACAGCTGCAGCATCTGGGAGACGCTGTCGCACTTGTAGGCGGCCATGCGCAGCTGCTCGCCGGCCTGCTCGAGCGGACGCTTGAGGCGAGCGCTGGGAATGCCGCGTGCGACCACTGACTGCACCAGATGGGCGCTGCCCGGCTCGCAGCCCGGCGTCAGCTGGGTGAGCAGCGAGCCGCTGCCAGCCTGGTCCAGATAGTCGATCAGATGCTGCTCGTGCTCCAGGCCCAGGGGCAGGGCCAAGGCGGCGGCGGTCATTCTGCGATTGGCGGGACAAACGCGATCGCAGAAGCGCAACAGCGTCTCGGGCGACTGGCGCAGACGGAAGCCCAGCGTAACGGTGTCCAAGTACGCAGCCAGCACGGCGGAGGTCTGGTAGAGGTTGTCCGACTGCCAGTTGAGGCTGGGGAAGCGTCGCGACTGCAGCGTGTGATTGCGCCAGATCGTCTCCAGCGTGGAGAGCGGCGTGAACATGCTCGCCTGCTCGCTCAGATGGTAGTAGCTGAGCACGCTGTTCACCACGCGAATGCTGTGCGAGGTGCGCGCATCTGCGAAGCGAAAGCAAACGGGGGATTAAACATGTGAGAACGTTGCAGTCGGGTGTAGCCGACTGCGCAATACTCGCTCACAGTAACAGCTTAAAACAGACGAAAACGGTCTTAATTATTACTGTTCTCTTGGAAAATATTGATTTTTGTAATTTGTTGGGCTGTTCGATCTTTAGAGAAGGTCATCGGAAAACTGTCTGCCAAATTTGGTGATTCTAGCACTAAACATACATAGGTTTGATCGATTTACCACGCCCCCAGCGGGCGTTACCATCCAATTTTTTGTGCGATCTTTAGAGGAGGTCATCAGCAATCGGTCTAAAAAAATGAGTGCATCCAGCTTTAAAACTAAGGGTGATAAATAGATTCGATCAATTTGCCAAGCCCCTAGTGGGTGTATCAAAAAATGTTTTTTCCCATATTTAGAGGAGGTCTTCAGTAATCTATCTGCAAAAATTGTACGCATCTAGCTTTAAAACTGAGGAAGATAAATCGATTTTATCGAATTGCCACGCGCCCAGTTGGTGTGGCCAAAGAATCTAAACCCTTAATCCGACCCGGGTATACACGAGCATATATTCCAAATTGCAAGTCTCTAGCGACAGACGGACGGACAGCAAGGCGGACATTGCACAAACCCAATATGATATTTTCACTCTGCGATAAAAACCTCATATAGATAGGGAGTCGAATGGAAGGGCAACCCACCTGCTTGGGCGTAGGAGATGTTGCGCGGATGGTGCAGAGGGAGCGCATAGCTGGCGCGACTGTACTCATCATTGAGATGCTCCAGGCACTTGCTGGCCAGCCCACTGAATCCGTCATCGATGTCGAAGAGCAGCTGGAAGCCCTGCAGGCCATTGCACTCCTCGGCGTACAGGCGAATGCGATCGCAGAAGTCCTCGTTAAACGACGGCGATTGCCAGAGCTCCACGCCGGCGGCATGGGTGCCCAGCACCTGGACGTCCGGCTGGCGCACCAGACCCTGCAGCACATTGAATGTGCGCGGGTGATAGCGTGCGTACAGAAAGTCCGCCCAGCTGGTGCAGGTCTCCGCCAGATTGTAGTCCTTGTCCTGCGCATTTACGGCGCCCTTCATCAAATCCCGCTGATATTCGGATATCGATGCGGCTGGCTGCTGGAGCACGTCCAGCTCGCCGTGTGTGGACAGCTTGTTCTGCTCGGCTAATTCCTTGGCCTTCTCGATTTGCGCCGCATTCTGTGCATCCGCCAGCTGCACAAAGTTGCCGTAGAGCTCCCCAACAACGGGCAGATGGGCCAAGGTGCCCACCAGATCCACGGAGAGCAGCCTGGGCGTATATGTCGTCTGCTTCTGATCATTCAGACCCTCGCGGTACAGAATGTCGTTCTGGGGCAGCTGCTCCTCGGCCACATGGCCGTCTTCGCCGCCATAAACAAAATTTGCCTCCTGCGGGCAGAGTCAGAAAAAAAGTTTACACAAGTTTGGCATTTGCTGCGGTTGCCTACCTGTTGGTTCCAGAAGTGTGCGCCCACGTAATTGGCATAGGTGCCGAACTGAAATGTTAGAATCTCACGCGTTTGCTCCATGTTTTTAACTATGACTAATTAAATGACAAATTGCAATTGAAAGCGCGCAGAGGATAACTGTTAAACGAAATTGTTATCGAAAACAACTTTTGGTATTTCTTTGTGCATGTCAAAACTAGTATATTTCCATCGATGCACTATTTCACGTGCACTCGTGAATGCTGCTCGCACAGCTGATTTTTGTTTACATTTTTGGAAAAAACGTGCTCATGCCCGAAAAACCCAAACAATAAACAAAACATAAATTTCGTATGCAATAAATAAGTCAAGTTTTATTTGTACCCCAAATTTGCGACATTCGAGTCGTTGATCATGTTTTCTGAGCTGTACTCCGCCATATGTCTCTGCTACCCCCTAAATCGAGCCTCGTAAGAACTAAAAGAATGCGAGCATCTTGAACGATTATTCGTTGAGGATCACGGATAAATAGCAATTCCAAAACAGGGCGATAATTTGCACATAGACCACTTGATACTGCATCGGTATTAGCGAAAAGTTAATCGTTTGCGCCAGCGGCCACAGCATATAATTGCGCTTCATTATCGAAAAATAATTATCCTGGATCCGCTTGACAACTTTTTTGTGCTCCTCGCCGTTGATGAACGGCACCAGGTACGACAGCAACAGAGTGAACGGCGGCGCAAAGCACGTCTGGTCGAACAGCATCTTCTTGAGTCCGCGCTTCATCGGCGCCTGCTCCCTGCTCACCAGCGTCTCCAGCGTCCCGTACCATTTGCGCAGCACCGGCCCGACAACGACCAGGCCCAGGCCGCTGAAGCGCAGCGTCCGGCCGGCGTTCCACTCCCTGAGCGTCTTCTTCTCAATGGCGAACTGGGCGATCATGTCGCCGGCGCCCATTATGATGGCCACGTTGAGGCCCTCGCGCAGATAGCCGCTTATACCCATAATTTGTTGGCTCTGCACACAGTCTGAGGCTATGATTATATACTATTTACGGTATTAATACATATACACCGTGATTTAGACGCGCTGCGCACGGATGTCAAATTTTAGATTTTTTTTTTTTCTTTTTTGTTAATAAAGACCTTTTGGCTCGTTTAAAAAGGGTCGATTTTATTTGGTTATTCTCCCAAAAAGAGTTGGCAACGCAAAACAGGCGATTATTTCAAGGCACACATGATGCCAAATCTATGTCTTCCTCTTCTCGTTTCACCATTCACATTATGCTTAAATGACACTTGTTGAAAGGCGATATATCGCTTAAAAACCACAAATAAAAAACTTAATTCCTAAATGCCCGATTTCCACTATGCCCATCATATTTTACATTTACATACTTTTCATTTTGCTATTCCATTAGTAAGTGTCCGTTGTCGGTAAAATATGAGTAAAAAATTAACACTTGTCGATTATTTACCCTTAAAAACATTTTATTTAAATTATTTTTGTACACTATACATAGCTAAAACGAAAACTTATTTCTGTAGCCTAGTGCTTTTACAACTTCTCCTTCTTGGGACTTTTGAGCTCCGAATACGCGACATGTCCATTGGTCTTTTTCTTCTTCTTGCGCGTAATCTCGCAATCCTCTGGCGACTCCACTTTAATTTCCACCGCATCAGCCACTTTACGCTTCCTGGACGCGGGCTGCTCCCCGCCGCTGTCCATCAGGTGCACGTAGCTGGGATGCTCGCTGTCCGCCATGAATGTGGGCGCCACGCCAGTCAGCACCGACTGGCGCACGTCGTGCTCCTTCTGGGCCAGCGTCTGCGTGCTGGCCAACAGTTTCCGGCGTATCGCATAGAAATTGCCGGTGCTGCGCAGTTTTTCGGTCACCTCGGCGCACGTTTTGTCCGCCTGGCGCAGTTTTTTGGCCGTCTTCCGGTCGAGCTCGATGCGCCGCTTGTAGTCGCAGCCGAAGAACGGATGACGCACGGGCAGCCGAAACTTTTGCGGTCCACACGGCTTGGGGAATGCACTCAATTCCCCGTCTCCGCCGGGCTGCTCCCTATTGAGGCGCCTGCTGAGCACCATGTGGCCAGCGAGCGGCAGCAGACGCACCGCATACTTGCCCTTGCTGTTCGCATAGCCCACGGAGTGGGTCAGCGGGTGGGCGTAGTGGGTGGTGCGCACCTGCAGATCGCCCACATAACGGCGCCCGGGCACCTTGATGCGCTTGTTCGCCAGAGCGCCAATATCGATGCCCCGGGGGCACTGCAGCACCCAGGCATCGTGAAGTGCCGGATCGAAGGACTGTATGGGCTCGTGGCTATCGTTGGATAAGCGATTTGTATCGATTTCACTGTACTCATTCTCCTCGAGAAACTCACTCTTGCACTGCCTGTGGAACTTGCGGACGACCTTCTTCTCGTCCTTAACCACGCCGTTCTCCAACTTCAACTGAACCAGCTGCACCTGCAAACGAATCCGACGATTTAATATGTGCAACAACACTTTATACCAGCAGTTACTCACATCGTTTTTGTCGTCCTGATCCATGGTCAGCTGCTTAAATGAGTGCTATAAACAACTGCGAAATATGGTGGAAAAACGCTTAGCGCCCATTGCACGTGGGCTATGTGGACAGTGTTGCACAGCTTCTTAATAAATCGATAATTTACTCATTGCACGCAATGCAAATTCCAGTTTAAAAGTACAAAAAGAAATACATTTAGTATTTATATGGTAAGTACTACTTGAATCAGTTTCTTATAAGCTGCAGTTTATTTATATAAACTGCTTAAATGTCGAGAAGAAATAAGTATATCGTGAACAGAAACTGGTCACACTTGCTGGCTGCAATTGAAATAAAAAACACTATTAATTAAATATTAATTGCGATCCCTACACAGGAATAAAATATGAAATAAATAAATAAAATAGTCGGGAAAATTGTAAAAGTAATTTACTGAGTAGCATTAAATAAATAAAGTAGCTGCACATATCGATAACTTACATTTAGCATTGTTCTTCACTTCACAACACTGCACAGTCCTTCTGTGCGTTTCGCGTGTTGTCGCCGCACGCATTTTGCTTGATTCTACCTCGCAAAATGAGCCAAACGCAGGAAATGCTGCAGTTCCACGAGCTGGAGCTGGACCAGCGAATTCTCAAGGTAGGTGGACAACAACAGCAACGAAGACAACAGCTCGAACGGGTCTCTCTTTAATTCCGCAACAGGCAATCGCGCAGCTGGGCTGGCTGCAGCCCACGCTGATCCAGTCGACGGCGATACCGCTGCTGCTGGAGGGCAAGGATGTGGTTGTCCGCGCGCGCACTGGATCCGGCAAGACGGCCGCCTATGCGCTGCCGCTCATCCAGAAGATACTCAACTCGAAGCTGAACGCCAGCGAGCAGTGCGTGAGCGCCCTGGTGCTCTGCCCCACCAAGGAGCTGTGCCGGCAGTCCCGCCTGGTGATCGAGCAGCTGGCCGAGTCGTGCGGCAAGGTGGTGCGCGTCGCGGACATCGCGGGCAGCTCCAACGACGTGGCCACGCAGCGCCATGCGCTCGCCGAGCGGCCCGACATTGTGGTCAGCACGCCCGCCAAGATCCTCGCCCATGCCGACGTCGTCGAGCTGCAGCACGTGGAAACGCTAGTGGTGGACGAAGCGGATCTGATATTCGCCTTTGGCTATGAGAAGGACTTCAAGCGGCTGCTCAAGCATCTGCCGGCCATTTACCAGGCGGTGCTCGTCTCCGCCACCATAACGGACGATGTGGTGCGCATGAAGGGCCTGTGCCTGCACAACGCCATCACGCTGAAGCTCGAGGAGCCGGATCTGGTGTCGCTCGACCAGCTGACGCATCAGCGCATCCTCGCCGAGGAGAACGACAAGCCGGCCATATTGTGCGCTCTACTCAAGCTCACGCTCATCCAGGGCAAGAGCATCATATTCGTGAACAACGTGGATCGCTGCTACAAGTGAGTAAACGCATCCAATTCCAGCTGTAGCAGTGGCCACAACTGATGAAAAACCCCAACTTCATTGGGATTGCGCAATTGGCAACAATTGGCGCACGCATGACCAGAGACTAATCTTCTCGCTGATGGCAGCTGCTGCCATAGCGGGTCCAAGTTCGCCAGAGACCACTTCTAATATATATTCCCTCTGCTCCTCAGGGTGCGCTTGTTTCTGGAACAGTTTGGCATACGGTCGTGCGTGCTCAACTCGGAGCTGCCGGCCAACATACGCATCCACACCATCAGCCAGTTCAACAGGGGCATCTACGACATCATCATTGCCTCCGACGAGCACATGCTGGAGAAGCCGGCGGGCAAGGCGAAGCGCAAATCGCATGATCACGAGTCGAGCGCCTCGCGTGGCATCGACTTCCAGGGCGTCAACAATGTCATCAACTTTGACTTTCCGCGCGATGTCACCTCGTACATACATCGGGCCGGCCGCACCGCACGTGGCAACAACAAGGGCTCGGTCCTGTCCTTTGTCAGCGTCCAGGAGGTGCCCGTCAATCAGGCTGTGGAGCAGAAACTGCGCTGCTCCCTCGGCAAAGAGCCGCTCCTCAAGACGGACAGCACGACGGGAGAACTGCAGAAGCCCGTTTGCGAGGACATCATCAAGTGCGTCACAAATACATATTTTATTTATATATTTTTTTTTATGTCCTGAACCCCTTTTTTACACGGGAGATACGTTCCCATAGAGTTCGCTTTACTCATTCTGTGCATTTCTCTCCTGCAGACTCTACCAGTTCAGAATGGAGGAAGTGGAGGCCTTTCGGTATCGCGCCCAGGATTGCTGGCGTGCCGCGACCCGCGTGGCCGTGCACGATACCCGCATACGCGAGATCAAGAACGAAATTCTCAACTGCGAGAAGCTGAAGGGCTTCTTCGAGGAGAACAAACGCGATCTGCAGGCGCTGCGCCACGACAAGCCCTCGCGCACCATCAGGGTGCAGTCGCATCTGGCCCAGGTGCCCGAGTACATCCTGCCCAGCGCATTGAAGCGCGTCGCCATCGGACGCCCGCACACGCACACGCCCGCCGCCAAGCAGGCGCGCACGACGGTCGCCAAGGCCGCCT
The DNA here is from genome assembly GCA_035041545.1 of Drosophila colorata. NCBI lineage: Eukaryota > Metazoa > Arthropoda > Insecta > Diptera > Drosophilidae > Drosophila > Drosophila colorata. Next base: position 445,043 of record JAWNLD010000295.1, on the reverse strand, counting down.
TCCAACGCCAGAGCAACGATCCCCTCATGGTCAGCGAGGTGGACTACGGCAAGCGACGCGGTGCGCCCAAGCGCAAGAAGACCAAATAGTTGCCTGCCCTTGGCCCACAGTTGTTCTAGCTTTAAACGTTCGTAGTCTGTAAGCGAAATAGTTTTCCACATGAGCTGTGAATGCGACGAGGCGCGGAGGAATTGTTGCCTCCGGCTGCTTCTACTGTTTTAATCATGTTGTGTCCATTAAAATGCAATATACACTGCTCAAGTTTTGGTGTTGTTTTTGCAAAGCGTAAACAAAATTCCAGAGAACTTGCCCTAAGTTTATTTTTTGTTCTTACCAAAGCTGTTTATTTAGGTGCGCCTAGTAAGTGTAAGTAAATACATATATAATCCATGTCCCAGGCCATTTCTGGATAATTAAATAGCTTAAATAATAGAGCAACAAAAAGGTTAATTTAAAAACTGGTTTAATTTATTGTCTATGATGGAATTCCCCAATCAAAAACTGTCCTACCTTCATATGATATTTATAAAAAATTAGCTAATCTTGGTTTTGAGATCAAATACTGACTACAATTAGAAATATGTTTAAAACTGGTCGTAAACGGAATTCTATGCAACTGCTCTAACATTTTCATGCCTTCTCCTTCTAATTGACGCAATTACACAAAAAAATAAATTCTAGAGTGAACCAAAATGATTTCAATATTGAGTGCAACCCACTTCAAATATGATTAAATAGATATGAAACAGTTTGCTTTTAACATTTTATTATTGTCATTGAAATAGTTAACATTCATACAATTATCAATTTCTTTTATTTAATTATTATTATTTATTTCATGTGCAATGTATAGTTTCGTATATTGAGTTACATATATACCAAGTTAAACTGCGATTTCGCGACTTAGAATAATAAGAATAGTCGTTTAAAAACAAAACATTTCGATTCGATTCGATATTACGCGCAATTACACTAAGCTATTAAGTTATCGATAAACGATACGCACACTGAAACAACAACAAACGAGGCAAAAACACAATGCGACAAAAACAAGATAGAGAGAGAGAGCGAGAAAGAGATACTGAGTATGTGTAATATCATGTTTTTCTAAAAAAAATTACAATTAAAAAGTACTTTCTCTTTTTTATATAATTATTAGAATAATAATAAAACTTTCAGTTAGGTTTACGTGTATTCCTGGGTGGCATAATATATAAATATAGTATACGTATGCTCTGGGATTGATACAGTGCGTCTTGAAGGAACAAAATGCAGCGACTAGGCTGTGGCGTTCTACATATTATTATATTATATATTGTATGTCTCTCTAAACTACAGTTATGCTTAAGGAAACAATTTATTTAAGATCACACGTATGTCGAGGAAACAGAAACAGAAAATATTCACTTAAGCAGTTGTATAACAAGTATTTTTAAATTGAATTTACGCAAAAGAAGAAACTAAACTAAAATGCAGCCACTTGCTAAACCTGAATATATATATGTATATATATATATAATTATATATATATATATATATATATATAAGTTTGCTAAAAATGTGGTTTTTCGTTTTCGTAACTCGCGCTAGAGAATTTTACAATCATATTTTGGTTCACGGCTTTTATTACATATGTATGTATTTAATGTATTTAAATTACTTTTTTTATAACACACACGCATAACAACAAGATATACAAGACATGTATTATTGACAATTATTTGAATATATATAAATATATATATGTATAAATGTATGCAACGTTTGTAAATCCAAAAATGTTTGCTTTTCATTGATTTGCCATTACTTTTATGTCCTTGCTATTCTCGCAGCTGTCTTTATTTTGCATGCGTTATTGGGCTTTTTTCTTTTCTTTAAATAACATATGTATATATACATATATATTTATGTATATATAGACACATAGTGCGCCAAAACATGGCGAATTAATTATAAGCGGTCACGTTCTTTATATCTTATCCTGATCCTAATAGCTTGAAATTGCATGCGGATTATATATATACATACATGTATATATATATATATATATATATGTATGTATATAACCCGCTTCCTAAACACGGCGCATTTATCGATAAAACATTTCGAATATTAAAAAATAAAAAACAATTTAAAAACAGCGTGCGCGCATATAAAATGGATTTTCCTTGCAGGCGAATTAGCTTTTGCCGTGTGCGGTGTCCTTTTTCTTTTTCTTTTTCTTTTAGTCAGGGCGAGATGAGGTGTATTATACGCGTGTGTGTGCATGTGTGTGTGTGTGTCGCCTGGACTACAGCACATGTGGATAGCTTAAATGGGCACATAGTTGCCCTTGGGCTTGTAGAAGAGCTGTCCACGGAATAGACGACGCCGTATCTCGCTGCCCAGCAGACGTTTCTCCTTCTGGATCTTCTTGAGCACACCCTTGTTCTCCTGGGCGCGACGCGACAAATACGGCAGCACCTCCTCAACGGGACCGTAGGGTATATACTTGTAGGCCGAGTAGCCGGCCTGACCTGGAAGCGAGAGTTGGGCTCTAACTTGGATGCTTGTTAGCTGAGGTGCTTTTGGCTTACCCAGCGGGAAGGTGATGTAATCACACATGCCCAATAATTGACCGAAACAGATGACCTTGTCCTCGGGCGAGATGCCAATGGATTTCATATTCTCAATGGCAAAGCGCACCGTGTCCTCGTTGTGGGAGGCAACCATGATGCCAATTTTACGCGCATCATCGCCACAATCCTTCAGCACCTGCAGCAACGAGAGAATTTCATTTATTTGGCTTGTGCAAGGATTATTCTTAGCCGAGTCTCACCTTTATGCGACGCAGGCACTCGGCTAGGGTCTTGTGGTACATGTCCGTGGTTGCCTCATAGGTGGGATTCACGGGATCGGCATAGCCCAGCGCCTGGGCGCGCGCACGCTCTTGATCCATGTAGGCGCCCCGCACCAGCTTGGCACCAAAGTAGAAATCCTGCCGCTTCGCCTGCTCCAGATCGGTGCCCACCTGCAGATTAGCAAATAATCAGTAACGAGTTTTTATGCCGGGCGCCAATTGACCCCTGGTGGTATCAAAAGGGACAACAAGATAGTTAAGAGAGAACAGGCTCCAAAACTGCTTGAACGAGTATAAACATGAACTTAATATTTTCATTAAAAAATTGGGAAGAATATGAAAAAGAAGAAGTGATGAATGTGGCAAACCTGGTTTACAAACTAAACCTAAAGGCGAGGCTTTGATTGAAAAGCAGTTACCACTTGAGATACCACACGTGGTAGCTGTTTTGATACATCCCGATGTAGGTCACTATATACAACCTGAGGTAGCCCTTTAGGGGCCACACGTGATAGATACCACCTGAGGTATCTCTCTAGATACCACCTGAGGTATCTCTCTAGATATAAACCGAGATATATCTCTAGACATAGCAATAAGTCGTCTCACCTCGCGGAAGGCTTCACGCAAATAGCACTGATAGGTATTGAATACTATGGCCTTCTCCTTGTTGTATTTGCGCATCATCTCCAGCGTAATGCGCGAGATCGCTGGCTGGAAATAAGTTTGCTCCGCATCAATCATAATGCGCACGTCCAGCTCAGCGGCAGTCTGCAAGGGATATGGGATGGCATTTAAAGGAGTTTCTCTTGTATTGTTGGTTAATACGGCCTGTACCTTTACAATTGTGTTTAGACGACGAATCATATTTCTAAACATCTCCTCCTCTTTGGGCGATATTTGTGAGATCAGTCGACGCATTTGACCCGTTATCGGATCGGGCACACGAAATGTGTCGCTCAGCTGTGAATCCTCGTCCACAATGCCCGACCAGGGAAACAGATGCAATATGCTAAACGAGTGTGAGAGAGAAGAGAGCGAAAGAGAGAGTAAGTTGTAGTGCTGCAATTTTCACAGAATTTTGATACCTAGTATACTTAATAATAAACTAATTACAAATACACACCCCTCCTTGTCCGATGTAACGTTCTTTAAGAATTCCTGAACGTCCTTGTTGTCGCCAACGCTGGCATAATACTTCTCGAGATCCTTAATGGTCTTGTGGTGGGTCAACACGTTGCCCTGACCGCCGACAAGTGCCTCCATATATTTACGTGTGCGCATTATGACCTCAGATAGTTGCAGCTATTGGGCGGCGAAAGGTGGCAGTAAACGGGGAAATGTAAATGCAATTAAATATAGAGCGTGCTAACTATGGAAGATACACACACTACATATATAGAGTATCACGACATTTATAGAGTATATGTACATTGAGAGAAAAAACCAAATACTTTGTACTTTAAGCAAGTGGAAATTTCTTAACTGGAAAGCAAAATTTTAGCTTCCAACAGGTTTTTTTTTATAAATCCAAAATTTCATATATAAAAATCTTAAATATTATATTTATTCATTTTAAAAAAATTTTTAATTATAAAAAATTCCAAAAATTATTATTTTATTTAGGGACTTTAGTTAGGGATATTTAAAAAATGTTAAAGAACAAAACCGAATTTAAAACCACTTGTAATTGGTTTTACATATTGTTTTCTCTCAGTGAATTACTTATATAGTGTATATATATTAATACACTTACCAGCAGCTGCGGACGGCCCAGTGCGGTCAGTTTGATGGCTGTGATGCCAGTTCCGAAGGTGGCGCCTGTTGCGGGTTGATTGTTGTTCGTTGTTGGTTGTTGTTGTTGTTGTTCGGGTTGTTCGGAAATGAGAGGTAAGTTGAGAGGTAAGTGAGTGCATGAATGCGAGGCAGAAGCAATACGAGGCGAGGCGATGCGAGGCGCGTCAAGGCGTGGCATTGTAGAAGGCGTTTAAGCCAATTAAACTACTCGAGCTACACATGCAATTGATACACTACAAACACACACAAACACACACACAAACCACAAACGCAAACACAGTTTACACAATAAAGCAGAGTCTAAAGAAAAATAACTAAACAAACAAAGTCGGCAGAAAAGTAACTAAAAACAAAAATACAATCAAACAGAAGCTCGCCAAATACGTTTTAAAAGTAAAATCCGAGATTTGGCATTGAATTTCGAGTTTAAAATTTATTTATTATTATAATTATTTTGTTCTTTTACCCTTGCAGTGATTGTAAACAATTTGTCATAGAAGGTAAATATTTTAATAAAGAATATAAATTTATAAATTTGTATTTATATATTTACATACATACATAGATACTCCCGGTCGAAAATTGAGTTTTTGTATGAGAAACTTATAATTATATATGCTATAGCTAATACGGGAACAATCAGTCGAAAATCTATTTACATTAAGAAAACCAAGATATTTAGTTGGAACGATGCTTTTTATATGTGCGCAATATCTCTTCAACATTGATCTACTACTACAGCTCTTTAAGTTATAATTTAACATTTTATATAATTATAATTATATATTTTAGGATATCCCAATCTAACTCAGCAATTACGAGTTTAACTTTGCTCTTTATATACAAACATCGGACTGCTATATCAAATAGCTGGCATAGGAACTATCCGTCGAGTTTCTTAATGAAAACACTTTTATTTCCTTAAGCTATTTTAATAGACCTCTGCATTTACGAGATTTATTAGGCTCTCCTAATATATTACAAATAGGGGCAATAAGTCCTAAACTGAGTTTTTGTGTTGTGAAGACAGTTAAATATGGAAATATATTTAGCTATAAATAATAACATCTACCATAATATCTGCAAGGGTATTTAATCTTCGGCCATCCTGAAGATAACATTTTTCTTCTATTATTTTTTTGTTTTCGTTTCAAGTTAACGTTAATTTCAAAGGCTTACCCTCGGCCGCAGCACGCGGCTCTTTGGCATCGTCATCTGGCCCATACACACACACGCACACACACACACACACAAGCACACACACATTTTGATTTTAGTTTTCAAATGGTTCCAAATGTTATACAATTTTGTTTTTTTTTAGGTTAGTTCAATTTTAAATCGTTTCGATTAATTTGGTTTTAGTTGCATTTATCGTTAATCGATTAGTGGTTTTATTTTCGGGGTGCGGCGCCGGTTGGTTTTTGCATTTGGTTGGCGTTTACGAAACGGTTTTTATTTTGCAACAATGGTTGGTGAGAAAGAAAAATGCATTCGAGAGAGAAATTAATCAAAATTATAATTAAATGAATTAAGTTATTGCAAGTATACCGATAAATTCAGAGGATAAAGCGGCTATAAATGTGACTAAGGTAAACAAAAAAAAATATACATAAATATTATGCAAACTAATCTAAGTACCCAAAATATCTAAAAATTATTTTTCCAAAGTAAACCCTATTGAAGATATATTTGTGGACCCAAAGACTATATCTTACTTTAATATCTATTATTTATGCCAGAATTTATCCCCTTTTAATAATGTATTATATATAAATATATATATATATTATATTATATATCCCTGGCTTCTTTTATATTAAAATTATTTAAAAAATGAAACAAATATAATATTTAGCCCAGCTTATTTATAATATTTTAAATAGATTTACAATTTTCTTCTTTAACACAAAACTACATTACGAAAATATTTTTACTTGTTTTATTTGAAAGTTTTAGTTATCAAATTTCAACCTTTATTTTAAAAGGGAAAAAATTATAAAAAAAAAAACAAACAAGATAATCGAACTTCCCTTTTTATTTAAGAACCCGACCTGCTTCTGTCTCATTTTACAACCTGTTCTCACTTCAAATTTCCGGGAAGTACATTAAAATTACAATTCGTTATTTCCGGCTTGTAAATAAAAACGCATTTATCAAATTCTTTCCTAAGCATTTGTGAATTTATAAATATATTTGATTGAGTTGTTCAGACTTCTAACTTTGGAATGAAACATTTGTGGGAATAATCTAAAAGGCAGCTTATTATTATTACTCCTTCTATGTGCCCCCAATAAGTAAGATTAAAATTGTGACTTTAGCCTAACTAAAGTATGACAATATAAGGGAAATATTGGAATAAAATATTTGTGGGCTAAAACCTTTTTAAACGCTTCAAGACGTTAAATGGATTTATTGATATTTTAAGAGGACTGTAAAAAAGAGACTATAATGGTGCCTCAAATACAGTTTTAGAGAACATTTTTTTGTTTTTTTTTTTTGGTGCATTTGCACACTCTTTAAGTAAGCTAAAAAAAAATTTACTATAATTACTTAAAGTTTAGTTGACAATTTTATGAAACTTCAACATAAGCATGAGAGAAACAGAATAGAAATGAAAGAAAAACTGAAAAAAATAAACACAAGGTGCACAGGGATGCACAGCACATGCATAAACTGATATTTTTCCTCTTCTCTCTGCTTTAGATAAGATTTGGGTAGAAATTGGTACGCTGGAGCTTACCCGAAACAGCCTCCAGACACTTGATGAATATCTCCATGTTGCGCTCGCAGGTGGCCTCGTTTAGATAGAAATAGGTGCGGGCGCTGCTCACCTTGTAGCGGCGATCGGCAAAGGACTTGTCCACGTGATACTGCGGCAAGGCGCCGGCATCATCCTTGGTATTATCGCCGGCGCTCGAAACGGAAGATCTAAAGGAAAAAAAAATAGGTCCTTGTTATAGAGGGAGTCCAACTGGACCCTGATCCTTGCACGTACTCAACTTCACGCTTCTCGGCCTCCTCCTGGGTGATGTCCTCTTCGACGGAATAGTCAAGGATGGGCTTGACGCCAAACGAGCGCAGTCTACGGCGGACAGAGAGATAACGAGAGAGAGGGAGAGAGGAGCACAAGATTAGAGCGAAGAACTTGGCATTAGAAATGCGGCAAAAACATAAAATTGGGGCATATTTGGTGCCGTGTGTGTGTGTGTGTTTGGATAAATGTGCGCTGGATATGTACAATTTTTGGGGGGAGCGGGAAGCGATGGCGAATTTAGCATGCCACATGCCACAAATGAGCGTTGCATTAGTTCAAGTTAGTTGGAGTTTACTGTCTCGAATCGTTCAAACTGAGTTTAGTCAGATGACTTTGTTACTTTTTGCAGCTGATTAAAGTGTGAGCTTAGGATACGTGTTTTGTTCTGGGCACCTCTCAAGCGCGGGCACGATCGTGTGGCGATTCTCGCCGGCCACGAAGTGCCCGTAGAAGCTGGACTTCATCAGCATCACAAACAGTTTGCTGCCCAGCACGTTGCGGGCAATTTTTAAAAGCTTTTTTGGCGAAGGAAGAAGAAGAAGCGCATCACGTCGTTTATCGGTTGCGGTTATCGATAACAGTCGGGTTGTTTCGATTGTGTTGAAATGGAAGAAGCGCAGCATATTGTTTTTTGATTATAGCATCACGATAGTATCGATTGTTTTAGGAAGGAAGATGCGTAGTCATCGTTTATCGATTGTTTTGTTTTGATGGTGTTAATCGTTTATCAATAACAGTTTTAGAAAGGAAGAAGCATAGCAATCGCTTATCGATTTTGTATATTGTGTTGATAAGGAAGAAGCAAAACATATTGTACATCAGTTGTGGTTATCGATAACAGCATAACAGCGTCGATTGTTATGATATCGAAGCATATCATTAATCGGTTACATTTATTGAAAACAGTAAGGTTGTTTCGATTATTTTGATAAGGACAAAGCGTCGCATATAGTTATTCGGATATGGTTATCGATAACAGTATGGTTCGATTGTTTTGATATCGATTGTTTTCATGTTTATCGAAAACAGTACAGTTGTAGTTATTATAGTTTTTTCGCAGGTTTTATTTGATTTTTTTCGCAACAGCAAAGCAAAAGTGGTATGGAAAAAAAGAAAAGAAAAAAGAGGAGAAGAAGAAGAAAATATCGTGTTAGTGCATTCAATAGTCGTTATACAATTACCTTTCCAACGTGGGTATTATCTTAATCTGATCCTCGCCAGCGACAAAGTGGCCGTAGAACGTTGCCTTCATCAATGCTGTAAATAACCTTTTACCCAACATTTTGTTTGCCACTTTCAAAAGCTGCGATAATTTCGTGTTTAGACAAGATTTTAAAGATTTGTTTTCGTTTTCATATTTCATATATGTATATTAAATATATTTAAATTTATATATATTGGGTTTAAAGGTAATTGCAAATGTTCAATGTGTACAAATAAAAGAGAATACTTTGCAAATATCGCATATCCCCAAATATAACTCATGTTTATATTACTTCTGCCTCAAAGCAAAACAACAAAGCATACACAAAACAACCAAAAATTTTAATTATCTGTCGCTTGTTTTCGTTCTAAGCTTGTTGTTGTACACTTCGCTCTCTTTCAAGATACATAAATCATTTGGATTGCCGCCAAATACATGGGCGAAGAGAGAGCGATCGTGTCAAGGCCAAGCGCGATGACAAAGCACAAGGCAACCAAACGGCGAATAATAAATATAAAAAAAGAGTAAAACGTCAAACAGCTGCCGTCAAAGCTCATAAAACAAAACGCAACCACAAAAAAAAACCATGCTCACAGGAGCTTTTTGGCAGGCACGTGTGATGGACAAAGATACGACGATCGACGAGGCGAACCGGTTATTGAGCTAGAGGGGAAGCGAGACACTCTGACAAGACAAAATGGGCAGCCAACTGAGTGCATATGTACATACGTATGTGTGTAGGCAGTGGCGTATGCAGGATTTTTTTTAGAGAGGTGGTTTCAAAATACATATTTTTTTTTAAGAAAAAAAAGCTAATCATTTTGTACATATTACAATATATTTATTGTACATTAAGATCTTTTATAAATTATTGCAACGACACTTTGGTTATTAATATGAGCAGTATGACAAGAGTATTTGGAAGATTGCCACTTTGCTTTTACAAACTTCCAAATATATGTTTAGATGGGAGGGTTAAGCCCACCCCCACACCCTCCTTGCCTACGCCACTATTTGTAAGCAAGTATGCTTGTGTGTGTGCGTGTGTGTGCACCTCTTAAAAACTGGTTACATAAAAATTGGCAATGCTGCTCTGCGTATTTATCGACTGTTTTATTTATTTTTATTATTTTGGCCAAATGTCGAATGCTGAAAAGCAAGCACAGGTGTTCGCTTTTGAGCGTCACGAGACCTGCCAACAGTGGGGCGGAAGGGGGTGGGGGTGGGGTTGGAGCATGCCTAGAGACAACCGTAAATAGAAAATAGCTAAGATAAAAAAAAAAACAAAACAGAGCAATTAACATGGCTATTAAGTTGCCAACAAATACAAATCCACAGGCACACATATACATATGCATTTAAAATAGTGTTCATCAATTTTGCAGTTAATCGATTTAACTGTCATAATAATCAATCAAAGCGAAAGGCGAAAAAGCACGCACACGTATACGTAATAACGCACTCACACCTACACACAGTATGTATGTATACTTTATATATATATTTATATGACGGCAGCAGCGCTGCCAGCGCAACTATCGTGTCTTTTTTGTTGTTGCTGTTACGTCTGGCGTTTTGATTGGCGCACTTTTGGGGGCCCGCCGTCCTGTAAATGTGTGTGCGTGTGTGTGTGTGCGACCGAGCGACTGCAGCAACAACAACGGCCTAGTACAAGGCCATAAAATGCATTTGATTTGACAGCTCGTTGAGCACACAAACACACAATATGCATATGTCCAATCGTAACCCTCCCACAGCTTGCAATTAGAGCTGCACTTCAGCATTCTGATGTGTCATTAAAAGCTATCAGACGAGCTGGCAGGAAGACGGGCGGGCTCAAGAGAGACACAAGAGCGCAGAGAGCCGAGAGATGTGCGTATAAATAGAATGAATCTGTGCACAGCGGGGGCAAACGAGAGGCAAACGAGCAACAATAGCCGCTAATATTTACTAGTGCTAATGATTGCTTGATGAGTTTATTGAGCGTAGGTAAAGCTTGCCTAGCGGAACCAAAGCTTGGGAATTTCTAGTGAGTAGCCGGGTAGATAGAGCGAGAGAGAGGTAGAGTAAGGGACAGGCAATTGAAGTTCAAGAGCTAAAGTAGACTTAACTGCACTTATGACAAATGCTTTTACCATAAACTGTTATACACAATGGGACGTATGCCAGACAGCGGTACTGGTATACAAGGTTTTCAAGCGAAATGGAAACTGTGCTACTCATATATATGTAATATAGAAAGTTAACTAAAGAGAGCGCTTATTAATAAATTGCTCACAATCAAGGGATTTAAAAGAGAAAGAACGACAATTATAAATTTACCTGTAATTCTTTGCTAACGCTGAAGGGAGAGTAGTAAAATAATAAAGTCGAATCTTTTATACTCTGTAATATAACAACTCAAGAGAGCGATTAAAATTTAACTGTAATAAAGCTAAAGAGCATTTTGCAGAAATATCGAAATACGATAACGGAAACTAGAGTTAAACTGCGCTTACGACAATTGAGTGAAGGATTTTCTAAGATGTGAGCCAAAGAAACACCTTAAGAGAGTGAGAAAAGAGAAAGAGCGCCCACAATCAAAGAGAAAAGGATCAAAGGCGAAGCCACGATTGAGAGAGTCCAGGTTATGCAGAGCTCTTAAAATAGTGACGTCACTATATCGGAAATTTGTGCTTGTATAAAAATATCGACAATTTCGCTCTTAAAGTAGTATAACGACTAAAGTAGGATAGCTATCTTAATAAAACTTGGCATAGATCCGTATTATTAGTGCACACAACACATATATCAAATTTGTCCCGATTGGACCACTATATCATATAGCTGCCATACGAATAATCGGATAACAACTTTTGTTTTTAAAGATCTTTTGATTTCGATTTATATATATATATATATATATATATATGTATATAGAGGAACAGACTGACTAACCGGACGAATGCTTGTGAAAAGCAAAGGACTTAAGAGGAAAAGAGAGATAGGAAAGAGAGAAACTGGCTAACCAAGTTAGAGAAAAGAAAGAGACTGCGAAAGCAGCCAAAGAGCAAAGGATGTGAGAGAAAGATATGTAAAAAATATAGAAAGAGATAACAAAAATAGAAAGAGAATATAAACCCAAGTCACTATTTACGGCCAACTGAAGAGAATGCGTGGCACAGTTAAGAGAAAGTGAAAATAGAAAGAGATAGTAAGTGAATGAGAGAGAGACACAAAATAACAAAATGCAACTGAAGAGAGACCCAAGTCTTTGTTGACTACCCACTAAAGAGAGTGCGTGGACCTGTTAAGGGAGGAAAGCTGTACTCACCGTCATGTTGTGCTCGACGAGCTTCTCGCTGGAGCAGATCATGTAGACGAGGTAGGCGCGCACGAGCTCCCACGTGGTCTTGCTCTTGAAGGCGGCGACGGGGTCGTTGAAGCTGACATCGAGCGGGTCGCGTTGTGGCTGCCCCGCGGGCTGCGGCCGGGTGGGGTTCGAGCCGGCCGTCCCCGGCTGCCCGCCAGCCCCCGCCTGCTGGCCGCGGTCCTCCCGCGAGTCCGCCAGCACCACCTGCGCCTGCTGCTCTCGCGCGCCCGCGTGCAGGCAGCGCGCGCTGCCCGCAAACTGCTGCTGCCACTGCGACGGCGGCAGTGCGCGGGCCAAACTGAATGCGGCAGCGTTGGCGTTGGTGTTGGCGCATGCTGTGTGCAGGCTTCTGCGCTGGCAGCGTTTACCGTTGTGAACGGCCGTCGCTGCTGCGACGCTTCCGCTGCCGCTGGCGCTGGTGGCGCTGCTGCGCGTGTAGTAAACGAATTTGATTGTTGTCCGCTGGGCGCTCAGCGAGCGGAGTTGGGCCATCGCGGCGAAGAGCTTTCCGAGGTTGCGACTGCGTGCTGAGCTCTGAATTCGCTGCTTGTTTTTTTGTTTGTTGTGTTTTTGTTGTTGTGTTTATGGCTGCACACTTTTCACAGTTACACGCACACTTGTTTCTTCTGCTGCAGCTGATTTCAGTTGTTGTTGTATTGTTTCCCTTTTTTTCTTTTTCGGTCGGCCTGTGCTGCTGTTGTTATTGGAGCTTTTTTCCTCTCTGCAAGAAGCTGTCCATTCTGTGTTATACAAGAAGAGAGAGCAAAAGTGGGAGAGAGAGGTGAACACACATAAATTTGACACACAACTGTTCGCTTGCACACGCACACCAGCGCACAACAATGTGCGCAAAATTCAATTAACAAAATAAAAACAACAAATAAGAATTTCAATTTCAGTTGCTAAGCTGCTGCTTGAATTGTTGACGCTGTTCTGCTCACACACACGCACACACACATATGTTGTACCTGCCTTATTTATTTTTTCTTGTTGCTCTGATTTTTTTTCTTTTTATTCTTTTCTTGTTTTACGCTATGTGCGCCGAAACGTTTGGCCGCGACAAGAGCACAGTGCAAACTGTCAAGACGACAGCGGCGAAATGAGCGACGAACCACGAGCGGCGAGCCGAACGCACACGAACGTGCGCACGACAGACAGTCGGGCAGACATTTGTCCTGCCCGCTTACATAACAGTTGTTGCGCCCACGCAGAACTTCGCCGCGTGACGTCACACGCGCACAAGCCCTTCCTGCGAACGGGGTGGCTTTGATTGCGGCTGAATTTGGCTTTAGTTTTTGTTGCTCTCCCTTTTTCTTTACATTTAAATGAAAATGCGCCGCGACAATGACAATTGCGGGCCACACACTAATTGGTGTTAATTAAAAAACGTGCAAGCCCGGCCGAAGCAAAACCCCCTGCCGCCAAATAACCACACAGGGTAGCAAGCAAGGCGAAGGCGAATACTGTGATTGCTTCTTATAGTGATTTATTAGCGTCACGCTAAATGCACCGCAGACGCAGTCAGCATCTCAGTCGGCATCGCAGTCGGCATCGCAGTCAGCGCCACAGTGGAGCAATCAAATTAAAAACACAACTTGGCGGGTTTCCCTCGCATACGCAGATTTCATTACATTTAATTGTTGTTGTTGGCGAAAAAATGCAAATTCATCAAAAGAAATTGTTTTTGTTGCTAGCTAGAATATTTTACGCTTCTCGCTTGCGCTCTCTCTCTCTCTCTCTCTCTCTCTCAATTATTGCATGAACAGTTATATAACCGATTCATGCTCTCAGCACACTGAGAGATATCCTTATATTACGCGCACACACACACACGCACACATGCGCCCAATTCGCCGCCCCCTTTGAAATATTTATTTTCAATTCAATGTATTTATATTTGTTTGTGCTATTTTTTGTTGCTCTTTTTGCCAATCAACTTTTGTATATATATACATACATATACATATATAAATATCCACACGTTCAAACACTTTCAATTTCTTTTACGCCTTTCTAAAACTTCATATACACTACTTTTTTTCAAGCCAAAATTTTTAAGAGAAATTTATTTGGTAATATTTATTTTGACATAAAAAAAAATGTAAAAAAATACTTTTTGAAAACTGTCACAGCTGTCATATGTGTACCTTAACAAATCAATTTTTTTTTCAAAATGTATTTATTTATTTATTTTTTGGTTTCTTTTTGTTTAATTTGTTCGAATTGTTTTGTTCGTTGTTGCGCATGAATGAAACGTCAACTGCGAAGCTCCGAGTGCGCGTACAAACTGAATTAGGGCCAACAGTAAAGCGAATCTGTTGTTAGCGAAAGCTCACGCGAAGCTCGCAAATGGGTCCAAACCGAAACCGCCGCAAAAACGGCGGCGAGTGCGAGGAGCAAGCAGCAATGGCGGCGCTGCCAGCTGTTGTTGTTGTTGTTCTTGGCGCTGCTTTCGCACGTGAGGTGTGGCAAAGTGCATGCTAATCACGCGCTCGCCATTTTCAGATGTGCCAAGCACGATCCTCGCATACTTGTTGTTTTTTTAAACGTTGGCCAGCCAATTGAAGTGCTGCAGCTTATCTACGCAGCAGACGGTTGGCTGCGCGCTTATCTCACGTGCACAATTACACGCAGCGCCGGCAAGCGTTTGTTGTTGTGCCACGCACTAGGCGGCGGTCGGGCATCTGGCAACGCCACGACCGCAAACAATGCTGCCCCCGCAGCCATACACGAATATGCAGCACGGGTTGCACCTGCATCTGGCAACGCCATTCACCTTAAAAACGTTTATTTGAATTGAAATTCAAAAAATTTTGTTTTCATATGTATATATATATATATATGTTGTGTATATTATGTATATGTGTGTTTTGCTCACAATTGATAATAGATAATAAATTATAGCTACAATATGTGTATTACAAATAATAATAATCATAATAATATTAATTAACAGTTAATTTTTGTATTATTATTATTGTTGTTGTTGTTCAAAACTTAACAAGTTTACAAAAAAAAAATCAATTGCTTTTAACAATTAACAAAAATGCTCCAAAACAAAACAGGACGAAAAATTATAGATTTGTTCTAAAAATGTGTGTTTAAAAACTTTAACATGTTGCGTGCGTGTTTACATAATATTATTGACTAAATTGTAAACGAATGTCTATTTACTCTCAATGTGTGTATGTGTGTGTGTGTGTCTCAATTTACAGCTAGGCACGTTTATAACATCAACATCATCATCATCATCATCATCATCATCATCATCATCATCAACATTCTCAGCTTTAAAGGAAATCAAACAATAACAATTACTATATATACATGTATATATATCAAGTACACCTAATTCTCTTTTTACACGATTTTCAAATAACACGCGTTCAAAAGTTCAATATGTTCTCTTTTTACACGAATCGTTTTGCTTTAACACGATTTTAAATATTCTACGAATTCCTTTTATGCATTTTTTTTTTTTCATTTCTCCCGCCTCACAAATTTTACATTTTAACTTCGCATTACATTTTTCTCATTAATCGACTAAATAAGGCGCAATGTTTGGTTTTTGACAATTGAGAATGTTTCAAAATGATCAACAATCAGAAATAGAGGTAATAGTATAATATTATATATATATAAATATATAATATATAAAAATAGAGAATAGTGATATTGCAGTCTTGCGCAAACCTGTGCGTATTATTGTCAGAAAGTGACAATGAATACAATTTTGTTATGTTTATATTAGATTTACCTTTTTTTTCATATTCATGAATCTCTGAAAATTTTTTCTTTTTTTTTTCAACGTGTTAAGATTTTTTGGCTACGCCCACTGGGGGCGTGGTAAATCGATCAAATCTATTTATCTCCCTCAGTTTTAAAGCTAGATGCATACATTTTTTTTCGGACAGATTACTGATGACCTTCTCTAACAATTGCACAAAAATGTGTTTGCATACGCCCACTGAGGGCGTGACAAATCGATAAAAATCGACATATCTTTGGGGCCGATTTACCCACGAGAATCCATATCTCCCACAATTTTGGAGCTACAGTCACCAAAATTGGCAAACATTTTTCGGATGACCTCCTCCAAAGATCGAGCAGAATAGATTCAGGCACGCCACCACGAATTACAAAAATCGATATTTTTGCATAATAACAATAAAAGTTAAGAACCTTTTCGACTGTGTTCCCCTTGTCTTGGGTCTGGAGCCAATCTGCTCTTTTGCATTTAGCCACGAATCGTGTGCAAAGGGAATCAGGTGTATATACATATATGCGTAAGTACAGTCGCAACAAAGTGCGCTGCTCTAACAACTAGTTGGACTTGGCCAGCTCGGTGCGATTGGCGGCCACCTCGGCCAGAATGAGTAGATCTGAGGTAGTGGAGGTCACGTCAAAGGCCGTCGCCTGCTCGGGGACAGTTTGTTGTGCTGCTGCTGCTGCCGCTGCTGGCTGCGCCCGCGTCTGGTTGAAGTAGTAGCAGCCGTTGATGGCCAGCGGTAGAATGGAGGCCACCTCCTGCTCGATGGCGCTGACGTCGCGACGCGTGATGCTCTCCTTGCGCGCCTTGCGCTTCTGGCTGCCCACGGCGCAGGGCGGCAGCTGCTCCGCTTTTGCTGCAACTGTGACTGTTGTTGCTGCTGCTGCTGCTGCTGCTGCAGTTGCAGTTGCGGTGGCTGCTGCTGCTGCAACTGTTGCTGCGGCGCTGCGCTGTTTTTTGCTGCTGCTGAACTTCTTCTTCTTTTTGGTGCTGCGCTTGCGCTGCAGATACGCGTCCAGGCTGAGCGCCGGCAGCTCCTTGATCCGCTCCTCCAGATCGAACTCGCAGCTGGGCTCGCACTGGCTGCGCGTGGGCGTGGCACGCAGCGTGCAAGCCTCCAGCTCGGCCAACTGCGCAATGGGCGGCGTTTGGCGACTGGCATCGTTGCCCCCGCTGCCCACGCTCCCCCCACTGCCCCCACTCCCCCCGCTATTCAAGCGGCACTTGCTCTTCTTGGCACTGGCCGCCAGCTGGCCCGAGTTGATGAGCTCCTGGTAGATCTTGCCCTTGCAGCTGCGCGTCGACTTGAGCTTCTTGCTGGGCGAGCCGCGCTCCTCCTCCTCGCTGGAGTTGCTGCTGGCGCTGTCCACGGACCGCTTGTTGTTGTTGTTATTATTGTTGCTGTTGTTGCTGCTGGGCATGTGCGCGCTCAGGTATTGGGTCGTCTCGCTGAGGGCCTGCTGCAGCGCATAGTCCTTGTCCTTGTCGTTGTCCTTGTTGGAGCTCAGCAGCGCGCTCAGCTCGCCCATTTGCGTCTCGTCCGCGAACTTGAAATAGTTGCGGCGCAGCAAGTGCGCCACTTGCAGCTGCTCCTGAGGCTGAAACTGCTGCTGCTGCAACTGCTGCTGCTGCTGCTGTAGCTGCTGCTGCTGCTGCAACTGTTGCTGCTGCTGCTGCTCCTCGTTCGAGTGCGCCGCATTGCTGGGGCGCGTGGCGAGCGTGCGCAGCGGCGGCGCGGGCAGTTTGTACCATTTGAAGTTCGGATTGGCATTGAAGAAGGCGTCCTTGTTCTGCCGAAAGCAAGAGGGAAACAAATTAATACAATTTTTACTATTATTAATTCAATTTTTACTTTTATCTTGAATAATTAAAATATAGTTTTCAACGACAGCCTACACTTTAAATAATGAAAACAAATAATAATAATAGGAGACTTCCGTTGAATTTATGCAGTGCTGCCAATTTTGTTTGTCAAGCTAAATCTGACTTGCAGGCCAAATTTAAACATTTTCACAAAGTTTAATAAAACTTTCAAGTAAAAAAAGCTAGTTATAATTTAGCTTTTCATTTATTTAAAATAAAATAAACACTTTTTTCAGCGATCTTAACGGTTAGAAGCTTTTACCTAACAATTTCACTTTCTTAATTATTTGCAAGTTTTTTTATTTTCATTTCAAAGTTGTCGGATAATAATTATATTTCTACTTTTATTTTAAAGTTTTATTTAAATGTTTTGAAATATAATTCGTATTTTGAATTTTTACTTTAATTTACTTCATTATTTACTCATCTGCCTTATTTATATTAAAAAAAAAAAACTCATATTTTCTTAAAACTTTTTTTTTTCAAAACAAATCCATTTTACTTCAGTTGTTTTTTTCAAGAAACTAGCTCCTTTTGTTCATCGCAAACTGGCAGCACTGGTGTGGATTGGACATATTAGAATGCTGTCACTCCTTTAGTTACCCAACACATTCTTCCAATTTCAATTCCAACTTGAATTTCAGCAGGTTGCCAGATTGCTAACAGAAGCTAATTGGCAGCACCAAGGAATTTTTATGTGCTTTAATTAAGGCAAAGCTCAAGTGCAAATTTTAATTGGAAAACAAAATAAAATCTGCTGCACACAAAAAAGATAGAAAGCGAGTGCCAGATAGAGAGAGAGAGAGAGAGAGAGAGAGAGGGAGCGATGTGCATATACTCAATATTGCTGCTCATTGCATATTTGTGCACACACTTAAAATATCTATTATTTTGACAGTGTGGCAACATTAACGCATTTTAAGGCAACAATTAAGTGCAAAAAAATAAACAAGAACATAAATTTTCGGGTTGCCGAATAAATTCCCTTGTAGACCGAGAGTAAGTTGTGCGTAGATATCTTGGAAAATAATCAAGTTTTTCATACAAAAACTCATTTTTCGACTGATTGTTTCTATATATTAACTATATGATATAGTGTTCCGCTATTTTATGACGAAAGCTTTGAAACTGAGATAAGTTTGCTTCACTGGAGGGGGGACTTCACTGCTGTTGCTGATGATGGAATTACATATATACTCTATAGGGATGGAGACGACTGCTTCTATGCATCGCTCATCTCCTTACAACCTTACACAATGTTATCGAAAAGAATTTAAAAGCAAGTAAGAACGTTGCAGTCGGGTGTAACCAACAGCGCAATACTCGTCCAGGGTTGAAAATAGTTGAAAATTATCTCAGTTATTTTGGAAAAATATCGATTTTTGTAATTTGTAGTTGCAAAGTTTCTGCCAAATTTGGTAACTAGCTCTGAAATTGCAAACATGGATTTGATCTGACGCGGGTATACACGAGTACACATATGTATATTGCAAGCTTCAAGTCTCTAACCCATTATGAATTATTATTGTAATAATTATTGTTATAAGCTGGTATTTACCTTCTGCGCCAGTTGGGTGTAGCACAGCTTCTCGTTCTCCTCCAACGCCGCCCACCAATCGCCGAGTATTTTGGTAATCGCTCTGGGGAATATGAATGAAATACATATGTAAGCATGTATTTGCGTATACCCTGTAAAGTACACTCACCGGTTCTCCAGGGACTTGTAGCGCTCCTTGACAATGGCGCGGTGCCTTTTGCAGAATATGAGAAATGCGTTCATGGGCCGACGAGCGTGATGCTCGGGTCGCATCGGATCCTGGTCGACAAGTGCAAGTTGCAGCTGCTCCGGAGGCTGCTGCTGCTGCTGTTGCTGCTGCTGCAGTTGTGGCGCTGCTGCTGTTGTTGTCACCGTGACCACATCCACCTCGACGTGCTCCTCGGACTCATCTCCGTTAACGTTAGGCACATTTCTGGGGCTTTTCTTTTGCTTCAGCTCAACTTCCGTCTCCACATCCTCCTCCTCCTCCTCCTCGTCGTCGTCGTCATCTTCTTCTTCTTCTTCTTCTTCTTCGCTGCTGCCGCTGTGCTGATGCTGAAGTTGATGCTGATGCGGATGCGGATGCGGATGTTGATGATGCTGCAGCTTCGCATAGTTGTGCACATCCTCGATTTGGCGAAAGGCATTTTCTTGGTCCTCAGTCCTTTGTTTTTGTGTGTGTTCTTCTTCCGAGAAAATCCATTTAAAAAAGGCACTTTCGTTTATTGCTGTTGCTGTTGTTGTCGTTGTTGTTTTTTTCATTGTTGGCAACTGCCAACTATTGTTGTTGCTGCTGCTGCTGTTGTTGTTATTATTAGTATTATTATTATTGTTGTTGTTGTTGTTGCTGGACTGTGTGTTGACTTTGGTGCTTGCTGAGGTATTTTTGACTTTGCCAGGCGACATATAAAGGAGACTTCCGCAGTGTGATATTTTAAACATTTTTGCAGTTGCTGTTGTTGCTGTTGTTGTTGTTGCTGCTGCTGCTGCTGCTGCTACTGTTGTTGTCATTGGGGCAGCACTTTTCAGCTCATTTGTTGCTGGCGCAATTTTAATAAGGTTGTTGTTGATATTGCTCTTGTTTTTATTGCTGTTGCTGCTATTGTTGTTGTTGTTGTTGTTAAAATGCAGTGTAATTGCGGGAGCAGCACCTGCGCCTGCACCTGCAGCCGAATGCGAGCTGGCCACACTGAAACTGTTGATCATTTTGCACCGACAAACGCGCCGTTTCGCGTCCAGCTCAATTGCATGGATTTTGGGCCGACTGCAAGTAGAAACAACAAATAAAAGTGAATAAAATAAGCAACAAATGGAAATTGGAATTTCACAAATGCATGTCACAGTGTGCGTGCGATTGTGTATACGTGTGCAGCCACAGTGCTGCCATTCAAATTGTTGTTGCCAACGTCTGGCAACGCTGCGCGCTTTTCGCTCAGTTGTTTACAAAATAAAGCAGCGAGAGTGGGTGGCAAGAGAGCGAGAGAGCAACACAAATGATATTTGCAAGCGTATGTGATTCGCTCTCTCCCGAGCTGTGCGTGTGCGCCAACCACTAACAACAACACGTATCAGCTGTGTGACGTGAATATGCACAAATGTATGCGTGTGTGTGTGTGTGTGTGTGTTTGCCATTGGCACTGACGCGCCCGTTAGTCGCAAAAAACAAAAATATAACACAAAAACAAAGCACACACAAACATGTTTTCAATATTTTTCATTAGATATTGTGAAAATTGTTTTTAACGAGCTGAATTTGTTGTACACTAATTTTAATTAACTCTCACTCTCGCTTGCAAACTTTAAATAAATTTATATGGATGTGTGTGTGCATGAACAAAGCAGCAATTTTATAGGTATCGAAACGTCAGCGAATACATAAGCTGTATGTAAAAACATAAATATGTACATACATGCAACGGACAACGGGGGAACACACGAAAAGACAACTGCGCAGCGCGTAAAACAATCGGTTTCCAATTGGAATATTTTGCAACACTGTCAAACATTGGCTGCCAGCTAGCCAAATTAATTGCAGCGAAATAAATAAATTAATTGATTATTAAAATTTGTCGCATTTTTGTTTGTCGCTCACTTTGGCTAATTCTACGCCTATTGCACAATTGGCTGCTGACTGATTTTTGTGACTGCCTGTTACCGTTGGATTTCATATAAAAACAACAAAAAAACACTGCTACGTGTACAGCTGTGTGCGCGAGTATGCGTACGTGTGTGTGTGAGAGCGAGAGTGCGAATGCGCGCAGTTTCTGCATGTGTGTGCCGGAGATGCCGTTGCCTTTTTTGTTTTCGTTGCGATTACTTTGAACTTGATTGAGGGCCTGTGTTCGAGAGAGACGTACTGCGCTTAAGCGCTGCTATGTGAACGGCAAGTACTTGGCTTGGGGTCCATCTCCAGCCGACAGCGTTGCCACTTGACGCATTTACAGCAAAGTCAAAAAGTGCAGCCAGAGCGCAGATGTCAGCTGTTACACCGTTGCTTTCGGTTATAGCTGTTGCTGTTGTTGTTGCGCACACGGTCAAGGCCACAGCGATGTCGGCGCAACCATTGATGAGAGCTGCTTCCCTGTCGGCGAGAATTGGGGGAGGGGGAGGTGTTTCGTGGCGCCGCGCCGTAACCTTCAAACAAGTTCTCGTTCTAAATTGGCTGTGTTTCTAGGTTATGTTTTGAGTGACTAAATATTAGAGGGGGAGGAGGAGGTGTTGCTTCAGAGTGCAACAATTATCTTTTTTCGTTTGCAATAAATGTTTTTATTTATGTGATATTAAACAGCGTTTTAATAAAACAAATTCATTTGAAAACAAAGCACAAGAAAGACAGGTATGAATGTACGTATGTATTTACACACACAAATGCATATTTAAATATGTGCACACACATACACATATGCACAAGCAGGCAACGTAGACTCACACACACACACACTCGCACAGAACAGCTGATGACGTTTGTTATTTTGTTCGCGTTGATTATTTTGCAAGGGAAAATCGAAAGAACGAAAAGCAAAAGGAAAATCGTTGAATATTATTTTGACCGTTTGCTAAATGAAAACTGTGAGCACGGAATGGCGCATAAATAAAGCACCATTTCAAATTGGCTCAATTAAATAATTTACTTTGAATTTCACCAACGAATTAATCGAAGAATCGCAATCGCAATCGCAATCGAACTCTCGCACTGCTCTTGTTTAATTCAATTTCAATGCTGATGATGTCAAATGAGAATGAAAACTGACTGTTTTTGTGTTGTGCGGCCAGAAGCAACGACTGCGACGGCAACGACGACGGCGGCAGAGAAACGGCCGCTCTGTCGGAGACGACGCGTTCGTCGCCGTCGTCGTCGCCTCCGCTTCGTTCAATTGAGCGCAGCAGCAGAAAAATAACGAAAATGATTATTTGTATACCCTTGTAAATTGTATTGTCAATTTGTCACGCAATGTGTAACGCATAGAAGGAAACGTCTATAAACTTATTTCGTAGTCTGATCGGACCACTATATCATATAGCTGCCTGCATATAGGTCGAAAAGTCTTAACAACATTTTTCAATGCCAATATAATTCAATTATCAATATCTAACTACTGTATAATATTTAACTACTGGATCGGTTAAAAAATTTGTTTTTGTATGTACAACTTTTTTGTTTGCACAGATATCCTCACCAAACAATGGCAAAATACAACCAACATCAAACTCCTAACCATATTATAATATACCCTTATATAGAAACAATCGAAAAATTACTATAGATATTTAAAACGCAACTTCCATTTGTCTGTAAGGGTATTTAATCTTCGGCACCCCGAAGACAACCGTGCTTTCGCGTTCTGTACTGTTCTTGTTGTTTGCCTTTTACTGTTGGGTGTGTGTGTGTGTGTGCATGTGTGTGCGTCTGTGTTTGTGTTTGTGCGCCTCATACAATCGCACAAACAAATGGGCGCTCGCTCAGTGTTGGGAGCGAGTTTCGGTTTTTGTTGTTGTTGTCAGTGTTGTTGACGACTCTCTTGCACTTGCGTGTGGGGCTCAGACTCAGCTGTTTACTGACCGTTCTTGTTTTTTGTTGATGGAAAATCGAGTGCAGCTGATTTTCATATGGAAACTGGGGGAGCGGGGGGATCAGGAAGTATTTACATATGTAAATATGTATATGTTTTCCATGAAAATTAATTTTTGTTTTTAAGGCTGCGAAATATATTGCAACAAGTACTTTTTTATATGTTAGCAAGTGTTTGTGTGCGTATGCATGGTGTTTTTACGTTTGCCCCTTCCCCTTTCGCCTTTTGACATTTTGGCAAATTGGAAGCTTGTGGCTATTGCATAATCATTTTTAACAGTTTTGCTCGGTTTGTTTGCATTTGCATTTGCCCAGCGCGTTGCCTACACCAAAGCAGAACAGAACAACAGCAGCAACAACAATGTTATTGTTTTTCAAGGTCACACACACATGCAAACGCCGCAACGTCCCCAACACCCACCGGCCATCATCAGTTGAGTTCAATTGTTGTGTCTTTGCCGTTCGATGCTCTCCCGTTCGCGCTCGCTCTCTCTTGAGCCGCTCGATTGTTGCGCTCTCGCAAACAAAACTTGCCGGGAGCAAGACACAAGCATTCAAACTTGCTATCTCACCTACTCTATGTGCATGCACATACATACATATGTGTGTGTGTGCGTGTTTGGGTTTTTGTTTGTGGTGCGCGCAGGCCATAGGAGGATACCGTTATGCATCGACTGTGTGCGTATGCGTGCTAGTTTTCAGGGTCAGGGAAATTCGATTTTTGTTTTGTCGTCGTCGTCGTTTTTGTTGTCTTTGTTGAAAAGGCTTTAATTAAAGACAATGACAGCAATCATTTTTGAAGGGAGCAAATGAGGCACGTAAATAACGCTAATGTTAATGAACTGTTCTAAGTACAGTGTGTCAATTCGCACAACATACACACAGGTACAATTTTATTTTTTAAGACGCATTAATTTTAGATGCAGAATCAACCTAGTTGACAAATTATGACCAGAATGTCATCAAACATGAAAATCGGCTCAGATTTGGCAAAGTTCTGGAAGTTTGCAGTCTAACAGAGGACTTTGGGAACCTTACATGTCAAAATTTTTGTCACTTTTGGCTTGATTTTTGACAGAAAAATTTACCAACTTAAAATCATTTGTAAAGTAGTTTTTTATACTAATTTTGACACCCACAATCGATTAAAAATACAATTTCAAGATTCAAAATTTTGAAAAAAAAATTTTTTCCGAAAATAGTAAGGGGGGAGTACATGTTTTTTTTTCGAAAAATTTCCAAAAAAAATTATTTTTGAAAATACAAAAATTTTAGATGCAGAATCAACCTAGTTGACAAATTATGACCAGAATGTCATCAAACATGAAAATCGGTTCAGATTTGGCAAAGTTCTGGAAGTTTGAAGTCAAACAGAGGACTTTTGGAACTTTACATGTCAAAATTTTTGTCACTTTTGGCTTGATTTTTGACAGAAAAATTTACCAACTTAAAATCATTTGTAAAGTAGTTTTTTATACTAATTTTGACACCCACAATCGATTAAAAATACAATTTCAAGATTCAAAATTTAAAAAAAAAAATTTTTCCGAAAATAGTAAGTACATGTTTTTTTTTCGAAAAATTTCCAAAAAAAATTATTTTTGAAAATACAAAAATTTTAGATGCAGAATCAACCTAGTTGACAAATTATGACCAGAATGTCATCAAACATGAAAATCGGTTCAGATTTGGCAAAGTTCTGGAAGTTTTAAGTCAAACAGAGGACTTTTGGAACTTTACATGTCAAAATTTTTGTCACTTTTGGCTTGATTTTTGACAGAAAAATTTACCAACTTAAAATCATTTGTAAAGTAGTTTTTTATACTAATTTTGACACCCACAATCGATTAAAAATACAATTTCAAGATTCAAAATTTTTAAAAAAAAATTTTTTCCGAAAATAGTAAGGGGGGAGTACATGTTTTTTTTCGAAAAATTTCCAAAAAAAATTATTTTTGAAAATACAAAAATTTTAGATGCAGAATCAACCTAGTTGACAAATTATGACCAGAATGTCATCAAACATGAAAATCGGTTCAGATTTGGCAAAGTTCTGGAAGTTTGAAGTCAAACAGAGGACTTTTGGAACTTTACATGTCAAAATTTTTGTCACTTTTGGCTTGATTTTTGACAGAAAAATTTACCAACTTAAAATCATTTGTAAAGTAGTTTTTTATACTAATTTTGACACCCACAATCGATTAAAAATACAATTTCAAGATTCAAAATTTTGAAAAAAAAATTTTTCCGAAAATAGTAAGGGGGGAGTACATGTTTTTTTTTCGAAAAATTTCCAAAAAAAATTATTTTTGAAAATACAAAAATTTTAGATGCAGAATCAACCTAGTTGACAAATTATGACCAGAATGTCATCAATCATGAAAATCGGCTCCGATTTGGCAAAGTTCTGGAAGTTTGAGGTCTAACAGGGGACTTTGGGAGAGTTATGCGAGTTTGAAATCTAAAATGTGGAACGAAGACAGTATGGTGCACTGTGCATACACATATATTTTTATGCGCACACACATATATATTTATATATATACATACAGCAGCTGACTCGCACACTTCCGCGCGTTAAACAAAAAACCGACATGTCATACACACGCATAAATATTCATGGAATACGCACACATACATAAATGAATACTTATTCCTTTTTTTGTGTTTCTATTTCAAGACAAAAGAGCATACAAAATGATAAGGGGGCATTCTTGCGGCCAGTGCTATCGACCGTTAGCCGAGAGGCGGGACGTGGGGCGAATATTGTTTTGGTCGCGATAAGCGTTAACTGTTGTTATTGCAGGCATACAAAAAAAAAAAAACAAAAAAACAAACACAAAAGAAGGGTGCCCGACTAGAAGACACCTTGTACTCAGCTGCGAGCTGCCGTATATATATTTAAATCGATAGTTATTGATATTTATTTAATAGGATAATGTATTGAAAAAACAAATGAAAAACTTGTTCTGCATAGGGTGTATTAAAATATATATTTTAAATTTCAAGTCGTTAGCACATATCGTTGGCATTTATATGGCATTTAGAGTTTCTTATGTATACTAAGAAAACCCTATTCTGAAATCGATTTTTATCGATTTTTGGCTAAGAAAGCCGTTATCTTTAATCGATATTTATCGATTTTAAGAAAATGGGATGAGATATTGAAAACAAATATATATAGAATATATATATTCTTTATTTGCCTGTCACAAACACTCGTACAAAACCAATATGCCATCTCTTCCAACCATTTGCACCGGGCAGAGTATGAAAAACAAACAAAATGGAAAATTACATCGATAACAAGCAGCAGCATCCCATATCCCGTCTCACTCACTCACCCACAACCAAGTGCAGTTGGCATGCGTGACGTCCGCCCACTGCGCCTAGCGCTTGAGCACATCGATGAAGGTCTCGTGCGGCACGCGAATGTTGGCGAACAGGCGCATCTTCTTCTTGCCTTCGGACTGTTGCTTCAGCAGCTTCATGCGCCGCGTGACATCGCCGCCGTACTATCGATAAAAGTGGAGTTGTGTTATCGGAATTGTATCAAAAGCAAGTAAGAACATTGCAATCGGGTGTAACCGACTGCGCCATACTCGTTCACAGCATAAGAACAGCTTAAAACAGTCGAGAAGGGTATTAATTATCGTTATTTTGGATATAGTTTTTTTTTTATAGATTTGATCGATTTGCCACGCCCCCAGTGGCGGTATCCAAACAATTTTCGCGCGATCTTTAAAGGAGTTCATTAGTAATCTGTCTGCAAAAATGTGATGCATCTAACTTTAAAACTGAGGGAGATAAATCTATTAAATCGAATTGCCACGCCCCCAGTGGGCAGAGCCAAAAATCGGAGCACTTTGTCTGACGCGGGTAAACATGACTGTCTATTGCAAGTTTCAAGTATCTAGCGACAGACGGACGGACAGTTAGGCGGATATTGCATAAACCCAGCATGCTCTTTTCGCTGCGTGAACTAGTGTAGCAATCTGGCAACTCACGAGCTTGGCGGTGACGTCCTTGCGATAGGCTTTGATGGTCTCGCGGGCGAGCACCTTGCTGCCGACGCAGGCCTGGATGGCGATCTGGACCATCTGCTTGGGTATGAGATCCTTGAGCTTGTGTACCATTTGGCGGGCGACGGCGACGGCCTTGCTGGCGTGCACGATGCGGCACAGTTCGTCGATGGGGCGACCGTTCAGCTGGATGTCCAGGCGCACCAGTTGCGTGTGGTGGTAGCCGTGGTCTTCGTAGCTGAAGCTGGCGTAGCCAGAGCTAAGCGACTTGAGGCGATCGTGGAAGTCCAAGATGATCTCGCTGAGGGGCAGGACATATTTCATGAGGATGCGCGTCTCGTCAATGTTCACCGAGCTCTGCTGCACGCCGCGTCGCTCCACGCACAGTCCGATAATCTGGCCGACGAACTCCGTGGGCGTGATGATCGTGCCCAGCACCAGGGGCTCATGGTACTCCTCAATGCTGGCGGGTTCCGGCAGCAGCGCCGCATTCGAGATCTCCAGCGTGTGCTTGCCGTGCTGCTTGATCAACTTGGGATTGCGCAGCACGATGCGATAGGTGACCGAGGGCGCGGTGATGATGGGCTCGGCGCCGTGCTCCTGCTCGAGGCGCTGGCAGAACACCTCCATGTGCAGCAGTCCCAGGAAGCCCAGGCGCCAGCCCTGGCCCAGCGCCGGACTGGAGTCGACGTTGACAGTGACCGCCGAATCGTTGAGCACCATTTTGTCGATGGCGCTGCGCAGGGCAACGTGCTTGGACTGATCCACGGGAAAGACGCCGGCAAAGACGAGCGGCTGCTGGGGCCGATAGCTGCCCGCGGAGGTTGCCGTCTGATTTTTTAGGTGGATGGTGTCGCCAACGATGGACTCCTTGCTGTTGCGCATGTTGCACGCGATGAGGCCCACCTGGCCGGCCAGGAGGCTGTCGACGGCGCACTCGGCCGGACGCAGAAGCGACAAACTCTTCACCGGATACGCCTTCTTGGTGGCTAGCGATTGGATATCCTGGCCCACTGTAAGCTGTCCGTTGAGCACATAGATCAGATTGAGGGCGCCGCGATACTTGTCGAACCAGCTGTCAAAGATGAGCGCACGAAAGTCGCTCTCCCGCTGCACGCTGGGCGGCGGGATCACCTCGATGACACGCCCCAGCACCTGGTCCACACCCGTGCCCAGCTTGGCGGAGACGCGCAGCACGCTGGCGGGCTCGATGCCGAACAGCAGCTGCATATCCTTGGTCACCTGCTCGGGCTGGGCGTGCTTGATGTCAATCTTGTTGAGCACCGGCACGACGGCCAGCTGGCGCTGCTTGGCCAGATGAAAGTTGGCCACGGTCTGCGCCTGAACGCCGTGGCAGGCGTCCACGAGCAGTATCACGCCATCGCAGGCGGCCAGTGAGCGCGACACCTGCAACAAACATCCATTTTAAACCCAACTCCAATTGATGAAGAAGGGGAAACCCACCTCGTTGGAGAAATCCACGTGTCCGGGCGTATCTATCAGGTTCAGCAAATACAGCTCGTTGTTGTGCGTGTAGAAAATGGAGGCGGTTTGCGCCTTGACCGTGATGCCGCGCTCCCGCTCCACCTGCAGGCTGTCCAGCACCTGATGTTGCCCGGCGTTGCGCGCAATTGCGCCCGTCAGCTCCAGCAGCCGGTCGGCCAGCGTGCTCTTGCCGTGATCCACGTGCGCAATGATGCTAAAGTTGCGTATACGCCGCACGGGCATCTCGGCAAACTGCCGCAGCAGCGCCTCCTGCGACAAGGTGCCGGCGGCCGCATCCCCATCCGCATCCGAATTCGACTGCAACCGGGCCCAGCTCGTGCAGAGCGTGCGATATGCCGCCAGCCGCTTCCAGCTGCACTGGCCCGTTGTTTGCATCAATGTCCAGCGTAGACTTTTGTACATTTTGCTCGATTCTCAGCACATTTCTCGCAAAATCTATTTTATTTCAATTGGAAATCAGCCGGCACATTGTAAATGTTACCTCACAACATGTGAGCTGTGTGCGGGGCTGCCAACTCGATGCGAACAAATCTGATATGCTGCTCGCTAATCGCGCTAATTGTCTATTTCTTAAAAGTATATTTGCATGTGTGGCAACGCCGTCAGCCGTTTGACCATATTAAGTTCAAATTAAATACCAAGTCAAAAAAGCTACTTACGGCGTGCGCTGGTTTATAAATAATTTGCGAATTGTTATAAATATAGTGTTTAAATATGTTGCATTTTTATAAAATCTTTATAAAATACTCAAAACATCATAGTTGTGAGCTATTTGATCATAGTTGCGGTTTAACTGCATGGTAAATTTTTTTGCCAAGCACATTGCGATTTTTTCTATACATTAACCATAATCGAGAAAGAACGGGTGTTTTCGGGGTGCCAAAGTTTTGCAGATTTATGAAAACTGGTGGATATCCTGAAAAACAAGAAAGTCGTTCATACAAAGAGAAATTTTTCGACCGATCTTTCCTATGGCAGCTATCTTATATAGTAGTCCAATCCGGCTGATTTCGACATAAGTACTGCCTGCTGATCAAGACTATATATACTTAAAAGTTATCGAAGTCGTAAACGTCACCTAGACATTACACATTTTGCGACAAACGGTATAATACATAAAAACAAAACCATAAATGTTGACAAGCAAATATTTTAGAAATCGTATAAAAAGCATATATATGTATATATATATTTATAGAGGAATATTTAAAGGTTTAAATTGTTCATATACAGAGCAATAAGAGGGTTTCAATTAACATTAAGTGCGCGTATTTAGCTTGAGTTTTGACATTAAGCAATTGCATACCGAGGAGTTTACATGTAAGTGATATAATATAAAAAATATATATATAAAATATAAAAAAAATGCGCTCGAGCACTTAAAGTATTCTCAAGTAGATAATACACAATAAAAATACAAAATGTACATACATACGATAAAAATTAGTTGCAATAGTTCAACGCTCAACTCAATTACTTAGCTTTAGTTATTTATAAAAACATTTCGCACTTTCTAAATAATAACTAAAAGGCTTAATATATCAGAGATGGAGGCCGCTTTGCATGGATTTCCTTGACGTTTCTTTAATTTTTCGCTCCTCTTTTGAGACTAATAAACAGATAAATGATTTAACATCGGCAGAATTTGTTTCTCTTGTTTTTTTTTTTTAGCTTAACTTAAATGCGGCACAAGCACAAATACAATAAAAATTACATATAATTCAATTGTTAATATCGAAGACTTCTTGTCTAAATACATAATAGGAATACAGTTTGTTATTCATGTTCATTTATCTTTTAGGAGTGATATGAAGTGAGTGTGTGTGTGTGTGTATGTGTGAGTGTGTGTGTGTGTATTTATCTTTATATATGTATATTGTTCAGATGCCTTGAGATTTGATTTTCGATCTTTGACTTGGATCCTTGCATGAAAATTGCAGATATAGTATAAAAATCACTTTAGCTATATATATGTCTTACACATATGTACATATGTATATATACATATATATCGAGTATATATATGCGTGTGTGTGTTTAGAATGCAAAAATAAACAGATACATTTGCGCACCCATTGTGGGAATCGAAGCGCCTTAACTTAAAAACTGCGTACAAAATATATATATGTTTGTATACATCTATATATATATATATATATATAAGTATATATATATATAATGTGTAAATTGCACAAACGTGCGCTGCTCTCTCTCTCTCTCTCTCACCCTCCCACCCCTGCTCACTTTTGTGCCTGCATGCGCGCCTGCATCTGCGCGAGCATCTCCTGCATGCGTAGCAGCTCCGCCTCCTTCTCCTGCAGTATGCGATCCTTCTCGGTGAGCACGCTGTTGACGCGCGCTTGGTTGGGCATCATATTGTCACCGCGGTCCGACTTGATGCCGTTCTCTTTGCCATTCTTGATGCCCTTGGCGAGTCGGTCGGAACGATAGTTCTCGTAGTGCACCTCCTGGGTCACCTCCTGCAGGTCCTGCATGTGTGTGATGAGCATGGTGCGCAGCTTGATGAAGTCACAATGCTCGGGATTCTCGACCTCGACGACGCCCCAGGGATAGAGGCGACCGCGCACCTTCTTGCCCTTGACCTCGAGCAGTGTGTTGGCGCCGCAGACGGCGAAAGGCACAGCTTCCTTCAGTTGCTTCACCTGCTCCTTGTAGTCTTCGTCCTCATCGGAATCACAGTCTGGCAGTGGATATATCTTGATGCCGTGGCTCTCGATCTCCTGCATGATGCGGCACTTCAGGCGCAATATCTCCTTCTTGGTCAGACAGTCGGCCTTGGCAATAACGGGCACAATGTTCACCTTCGAGTGCAGCTTCTTCATGAACTCCACATCCAACGGTTTCAGTCTGCAACGAAGGGAGATTTAACAAATGACCTCCCATGATCTAACCCAATGCTTTACCCATGACCGAACGGCGATATAAAGTAGAAGCAGCAGTGTATGCGATTGTCAACAATGTTGCGACGATTCAGGCCGCTCTCGTCCTGCAGGAAGCGCTCGTACTGCTCGTCAATGTACTCCAGTATGGCGCTAAAGCTATTCGAGTTGTCGATGGCATCCCCAAAACCGGGCGTGTCCACAACGGTCAGACGGAGCTTAACCCCACGTTCCTCAATCTCAACGGTGGACGCCTCCAGTTTAACCGTTTGCTTCTGTTTCTCTGCATAAATTGAAGTTTAGTAGGGTTCCTCAGGGATATCAACTAACGGCTCACCTATGGCATCGGGTATTATGCGTTCCGGATACAGATCGGTGAGGAATAGACTATTCACCAGCGTCGATTTGCCCAGGCCCGATTCGCCCACCACCATCAGCGTGAACTCGAAGCCCTTCTTCACGGACTTGCGG
Organism: Drosophila colorata; assembly: GCA_035041545.1. Lineage (NCBI taxonomy): Eukaryota > Metazoa > Arthropoda > Insecta > Diptera > Drosophilidae > Drosophila > Drosophila colorata. The sequence goes on along the minus strand of JAWNLD010000295.1, from coordinate 412,680 downwards.
TGCACTTGATTGGGTAGATTGGCGAAGCCCACGTAGCCGGGTGTCTCAATGCTGGAAAACTGCAGCGCAGACATAAAAAATTAATATCAATTTAAATATTTATTGAATCGCAGCGGTAGCGGGGGAGGGAGAGAAACCGATTTGGATGAATCAGCAGCTTATCTATTGCTGCAATTTTACTCTCTTGCGCTCGCTAGCCAGGCGTGACTAGAGGTGAGCGCGAGTTGTGTTTTGTTTTGTGACACGAACGTGTTCAAATATTAAATTTATTGCGAATTCAGAAACTTAAGAATTTAAGGTTAAAAATCAAGTTCAAATAACTCAATTGGATCAAACATCCACTTAATATTGAAATTTGCAAACTAATAAAAGCTAATATATTTTATTTTAGAGAATAAAAAATTATTTATTTTGTAATTTTGATGCAAAATCTTTTTTAATAAATTTTAAAAATTCAAAAATTAAGAATTTAGGCTGAAATTATTATTTTTCTAAGTCTTCTAAATTATTATTTTTTAAAATATTAAAAACACAACTTAAAAAATACTGTCATGAGAAAAATTTAAGAATTTAAACAGTTCTGTTCTTTTAAATGATCATTTTTTATACTACATAATGAAGAATTAAAAAAATGGTAAAATTGTATTTTAAATATTTTAAAACTCATTCGTGTTTGTGCTACTTTTGAGCGTGTTCATTACCGGTTTGTGGTTCGTATCGTTTTAGAAATATGCGACACGCGCCCATCTCTAGCATGACTGCAGCTCATGTCTGCGGGGGGGCCAGCGGTGGAGGGAGGTGTTGCAGAGCGGCGAAGCCTGGCTCAAAGAAAGTGGCGGCGTTATTTCGGAATGCCAGACACGCGCGAGTTTCTCTTGCATATCTAAGCCGTACACACACGCACACAAGCACATGTAAACACTTATTATTTTCATATATTTCTCTGCAAGTACATACATACAGCAATTAAAGCCATTGACATTGCGAACAGTGTGTACACACACACACATGCACACGTATGCATGCACATATGTAGGTCACAGGCCGCAACAAAGGAAGATGTTTAACATGATGCCGACGCCTTTTTTAAGTGCCGGCTTTAGTGAATCATGCACTTTTGGCTGAACTAATTTTGAATTTGAAGCGACGTTGAATTAACACACACCCTCATATATATTATATATAAAAATGCATATTTATGTGTGCATGTGCGCTTCTGCTGCATCAGGAATTTGCATGATAAGCCGCAAACACACACGCACACACACACATCTACAAAACAAGAACGCCATCGCCGTCGTCGCGAGCGGGGATTGAAACGCTTAATAAAACCGCGCCCTGTATGGCAACAACTGAGCAAACGCGTTCACAATTGCCGTAGCACACACACACACATGTAAACTCGGCTATTTGTTTAATTTTGTTAAAAAAATATACATTACTTACGCCCTTTGTATCAGCCATATTAAAAAAACAAAAATTAAATGACGAACAAAATATGTTGTTCATGAACTGAAATGAACTAGAACCAACACACACACTAACTGGCACACAGTGTGACCAGCATGTGCAGACGTCAAATTTACGGACACTTATCGCAAAACTATCAAAAATACACTCGCAGTATATTTGTTTGTGCCTTTGATTTTATATATTTAAAAAAAAAAAGGCGAATTTTTAGATTAATCAAGCAAAATAACAACCAAAGAAACTGCAGTATATTGTGTTGACAGGACTAATTGCTTTGCAGCCGTTGTTCCTCACATTACAGCAAGTTGGCCGAGCTGTGCTTTGATATTAAAAATAAAGCACTGTGGCAACCTCGTGCGGTGAATAAGGAAATCTGAATAGACCGCTAAAATTTAAATTTCAAGATGGAAAAAAAATAAAAAAGCAATTTAATTTTAAAAGGAGCCAATTTAGGATAAATAACAATTGAATGCTTTTATAACTGGTAGTATTTTATTTTTAAAACAATAGACATATTTATGTATGCTGGATCGTGACGCACATGCACTTAAATTCAATACAATACATACATCGATGAAATAAAAATATATGATAGGTTCAGGGTCAGGCCGTTCTTTAACTATATAATTCACATTCTTTTATTAATTTCTTCGTTCTTCAACTCTTTCTTCAATATGTATTTATGCGCCTGCAACTGCATCGTTAACTATTTCATAGTATACAGTATGTATATATATATTTATATATATATATATATATGTATATCTATATGTATGTGTGTATTTATGACGTTGACAAAACATCGACTAGAATATGCAAAATACTCGAAACAATTGAAATTACCGTGCACTATGCAATAGAACAAAAAAAAATAAAATAAAAGGAAAATTTGTAAAAAATAGATTTTAAAAAAAATCAAAATGAAAAACTGTTATGGCAAACTGCGAAAGGAATACACATATAGATATATATATTTTGTTTGAACTAATGCCCCTCCTCCCACCCCATTGATCTTCTATGTGATCAGGCGCGGCGCATGCAGTCCGTGCACATTCTCAATGGGCGGACAGTGGGTGGCGCCCGGCGGTCCCCAGTCGTGCAGGCCACGCGAGTTGGCCAAGCGGTGCGTCAATCGATGGGCAATGCTGAAGCCGCCGCTGCCCTCCAGCTGGGTGAGCACAATGATCACCTGCCTGTAATGGTAAAGCCACAAAGAGAATTATTTGCTTTTGCTTTTGCTTTTGCTTGTTCTGCAATGAATTTTATTCCTTTTTTTTGCGAGGCTAAGATTCCAAAAATCTAGGACTTTCGATGTGCTATATAGCTTAGGCAAGGGGCACGGAAGAATAACGGTAGCATAAGTCCCAGGACAAAGTCATTAATTAGGGTCATTTGAGAAGAGTTTCTGTAAAAAAGTGATTCTTGCACTTAGGGCAATTCAGAATTGGAGGGTTGGACGTCAGAGACGACTTTTAGGAGGTCTTAGTATAAGTCAAAGATAGTGGAAGACCGTTGATAAAAAGAGGGGAATCCTGGCCTGGGGAATCACAGATCTGACACCCAGATATGATTTTCTAAAAAACACCTTTTGGCTTATATTTCGGGGACACTCTGATTAACTGATTAACTGATTAACTGATCTGTCAGTCGGGCTCCTATGTATGAAAAGTCAGCTCACCTCTGCAGCGGCGGCACGGAATCAACAGTTTTGAGTTCACCGCGCGTGGAGACCACATTGTAGCTCTCCTGGCAATCGCATTTCACGTGTATCCATTTGTTCTCATGGCGATTCTCCACCATGACCACGAGTCCAGCCCAGCCCTGCGCAATGGGCAAGGAAAGTTAGTATTGATTAAATTAGAACTGATGCGAGGATACCTTGGTCAAATAGTAGGCGGTCATGCCCTCGCGTCCCTCGTGCCGCTGTCCCTTGGTGAGGGTGAGGCTGATGATGGCATCGGCCAGGAGATGGGGCGAGGGCGTTATCTGCTCGACGAGCAGCCGCTTGGAGCTGTGTATGGCCAGGATGCACTGGGGATACTGGTGCGGATCCTCGATGCCCGTGTGCCAGTGGTTGAAGGCCAGGCAGACGAGCAAATAAATGTCGCGTTCCAGCATTTTGTGGCAGCCCACGAAGCCGCGCACCTGCAAAAGTCAGGCGAGGATTAGCAATGGGATTAGGATTAGGATTACGATTGGGATTGGGATTGGAATGTTGGCGAGCTCACCTGCCGCTTGCTGTGCTCGACGAGGCGACCGATCTCGGGCGCGGCCGGCGAGCGCGTGCGAAAGATGACCACGCAGAGATCGAGCTGGGAGCGCTGCGACTTCTCCGAGTTGCGCTGACCCTCCTGAAAGAGCGTGAACTCCGCCTCGGTGGGCTCGAGCACGGTGAGCAGCACGCACGAGATGGAGCACAGCGGCTGGAGGGTGCCCTGCAGCCGCACCTCGTTCCATCCCGAGCGCACCTTGCAGATGTCGATGCAATCGAAATAGTTGAGCACATCCTCGAACGAGATCCAGAAGACGCCCTCGGAGGCGCCGTGCGGCATGAGGGCATCGCGCAAATCATCCGTCCACAGCGTGGACTCGTCCGACCAGTCGCCGCGCCACGAATAATGCCCCCAGGGATTGCGCAGCTTGAGCAGCCGGTGGCCCTGGATGTCCTTGACGTCCAGCACGGAGTAGGCGTGGCGCGGCCGGAGACCCTTGTGCTGGTACTCCTCCTCGTCGACCTTCATGTTGCCGCCGCCGCAGCTGGCGCCCATGAGGAAGCGCACGCAGCGCGAGCTCAGCAGCTGCGCCCAGATCAGATCCTTGTCCAGCTCATCCTCGCTGGGCATGGGCAGCGAGCTGGCCTGCAGCGGTATGCTCTCGCAGGGCGCGCCCGTCAGCGTGGCCAAGCCCTCAATGGCGCGGCCCGAGACGAGCGCCTCGTAGCAGCCGTGGATCTTGGCCACCGCCTTCTCGATGAGCGGCACCCAGAGCTGCTTGCGCTTCGCCTGCGAGTAGACGAGGTGGCCGCGCTTGTCGCAGGGCAACAGGTCATCGACGAGGACCGTGGTCCACTTGCCGTCCTTGCAGAGGCGCACCTGGTAGGCGCCCTGGGCGCATATCTCCTTGGTCACCAGCACCTCCTTGACCAGATCCTCGCGCTCGGCGAGCACGGCCAGCGCGCTCAGCAGCCAGCAGTTGCCGAGCACGCCCTGGCAGATGTCCGAGGGCAGCGGCGTGCGGAAGACCGCCCAAGGGGGATACGCGCCGCCGTCGCAGTTGATCTCGTGCGGCCGGCGCCACTGGACGACGGGATTACCGCCGTCGCTGACCCCGCTGGCGGGATTGTAGTACAGGCTCTTGGGCGCCGGTGGAAACGAGTCGTCCACGAAGAGTTCGCTGTTGTCCCGGCAGTACTGGATGATATTCTGCCACTTGGTCAGCGCCTCGGTCTCCTCCAGCTGGCGCAGGTTCTCCATGAGCTTGGACTCCTGCCGGATCTCGTTGAGCGCCGTCACCCGCATCGATTTGCGGGCCAGGGCATCCGTGAGGACCGCGCTGAGCAGGCCGCGCGGACTGGAGCAGATATCGCAGACAACGGAGGCGGCGCAATTCTCGTAGGTGCACGCCGGACACTGCCATTTCCGGACCAGCTGCTGCTGCTGCTGCTGCTGCAGGTTGTAGGAGGAGGCGCTGGCGGCACTGGGCATGGAGATGTTGCGCGGCACAATGGAGCCGCCGGTGCTGTGCCGCTTTGGAATGGCGCCCGAGGAGCTGCGCGGCTGCTGCTGCTGCTGCGGCATCTGCTGCGGCTGCTCGACGCCCGTGGCACGAGGCGAGGGACTGCGCGAGACGCGATGTGCCACCAGCGGCAATTGCAGCTGCGCCGTTCCAGCTGCCATTGCCACTGCCATTGCCGTTGGCGTTGGCGTCGTTGGGCTGCTCAGCTCGGCCAGCGTGGGCGTCGTTGAGGCCGCGTCCTGCTCCTCATGGGACTGGCCGTCGGGCCGCTCGCGCACCGAGTCCGGCACCGGCAGCAGGCGCAGCGACTTGCAGGCACTGCACAGGCCGACGGCCAGCGAGTTCTTCAGCGTGCAGTGGCTGCACGTCCAGAACTCGCCCTTGCGCAGCGTCATGTCCTCGATGGACGAGATGCTCTTCAGCTTCGAGCCGCCGCAGACGACGCACGCCATCGCCGTCGCGTAGTTGACCAGCGTGCACTTCTTGCACGTCCACGGCGAGTCGCTGCGCGGCTCCTGCGCGGCGGCGGACACTGCGGGAAATGGGAGAATATCATTAAAATGGGTTCGAATCCCAGGCTGGCGTGTGCATGTTGTGTCTGTCTTGGGAAGGATATAGCAGCCAGTGCTAATTGATCATTTACAATTTTCTTCTTCTGAAAAATATTCAACTTTTTCTACTCGTTGACGAAGTGAACGGAAAGTTGATTCGTATGAACACAATCTTTTGCGCCACTCTTGAAGCTACAGACTTGAAACTTGGAATATATACTCGTGTTTACCCGCGTCAATCAAGGTGTTACGATTTTTTGGCTACGCCCACTGGGGGCGTGGGAAATATATCAAATCTATATAACTCCCTCAGCTTTAAAGTTAGATACACCAAATTTTGCAGACAGATTATTGATGACCTCCTCTAAAGATCGCACTAAAAACTACTACTAGGGGCGTGGCAAATCGATCGAATCTTTCAATCATACAAAATATAATTACAAAAATCTGCAATCAATTCGCATTTGATAGTTTGAAAATTGAGGCTTTGAATGGGGGACTCACTGGGTGGTGGTGCTGTTGGTGCGGCTGGCTCCGCGGACTGCTTGGCCAGCGTCTCGCACATCTCACAGGATTCGGACCAGAGGCGATTGTAGGCATAGGAACATTTGCCGCATGTCCACATCTTGCGGCTGCCGTGCAGCATCATCATCGAATGCGGTTTATTGTCGTTGCGCGCCGCTTGTGGAATGAGCCGATTGCTCGACGGGATCGGTGCCACACCGGGCGCTGCCTCATGCGTGCTGCTCACATAAATAAAATAAAGAAAATTAATTAGGCGCGGCCAAACAGAACTCACGCACAATTAAGTGCCATGCCATTAAATTAAAAGCCAAACAAAATGCTCAGAAATTACAAAATTACAATTAACAGCAAAAATGTTAAAACAAAAGAAGCGACTGTTTGTGGCTGCTGCTGCTGCTGCTGCAACTGTTAATTGCCTTTTAAATTTGCGAAAAACGTAAGAGAAACAAAAACGCGAGCAAACAACACACCAAATATTTGTTATCTTCGGCACACCGAAGCCAACAATACGCTTCTGTGAGTCACGACCGATTATCAAGTGCAATTAGAGTTTACGAAGCTGATAAGACGACCGGCGCTTGGAGTCGACAGCTGCATACCCTGTAAGCCCACATACAAGACGTTCAACATTACAATTGAATGGTCAGATAAAATAAACTTAGCATATTGGCAAATTAACTAAACAATTCTTAAAAATTAGCTGTGTAATTAGCAATTACTTTAGGCTTTCAATAAAATCAGCCATTAATTTAGTCATTGTTACAAATTAAATTATACACTAATGAATTGCATCAATACAAATATTCAATAAAAATGGCTAATAAATAATTACATTTTGACCATAAAAATAATCAACATAATTGGTTAATCAATAAAACAATTCTTAAAAATTAACTGAGCAATAACCTGCTAAGTTAGCCAATAATAAATAAATGAATTAAATTTAATTACAAACTACTTTAGCCGATAATAACTAATTTAATTATATATAATATGCCATTAATTACTAATAAAAATTATTTAGAGAAACCTGAACCGAATTATATTTTAACAAAATATTTTATGAATAATTTAAAACTTTATGGTGGCTCATTTTCTATATCTATAGTTACCACAAAGATATTTCTAATGCTCAGTATATAAAAAATAATACAACTTTCAATAAATTTAAAAAAAATAACTAAAATGTAATGATAATAATTAAAAAGTATTTAAAAGAGCCAACAAAAAATGCGGAATTGCCGAGATACCCTACACTCAAGTAGTTAAGCATTAAATAATATTAATTTAATTTATAACAGGCAGAATTGCGCGATTTCTGACAAAAAATCGACGCGCTTTGGTTAGGATATGCAAACAGTCAAAAGTGGCGTAAACAATTAAACGAAATCAAGAAAACGCATAGCTTAACAAGTAAGAACTTTGTGGTCGGGTTTAGCCGACTGTGCCATGCTCTGTACACAGTGTTCACTTTATCAAAGGCGGATATGCATATAATTAAAAAAATGTAAATATAAAAATAAAAATATAAAAAAATATATATATAAAATATAATATATATATATATATATATATATATATAAGACAATATTATATGATAATTTAATGATGGTGATATATTGCATTTATATTAGGAGCATAGGAACGCTCTAAATTGTCAATTTTGGTGAGGATATTTTTCAAAACAAACAAATTTTTATTATAAAAACTCATTTTTTGATTGATGGTTCCTATGACAGCTATATGATATAGCAGTCCGACATTGATAATATTTTAGAGATTTGTTAGGAGCCTAGTGACAATTTCAACTGCCAAAACAAAAAAGTTTTCATACAAAAAATAATATTTCAATGATATAATATTTAATTGATACAGGGTGAGTGACTTTGATTTACCAATTTCGTGGTGAGAGTATAATGAGAATTCAATTCACACAAACAGACAGATGGACGAACATTGCACAAGGCAAATACACTCTATATTCTTACACTTTGTGAACAGAGCATAAAAAGCATATACATTTATACACGCACAGGGCCAGTAGATATGGAACTATAAATATATATGTGTATATATCTGTGCATATCTATATATATATAGGCAATTGCGTATGACTAAGCGCTTTGCAGTAATTAGTAAACGGCAAATGAAGCATATTGAATTAAAAGCGTAATTGAAAAGAATTTTAGTTGTTGTTGTTGACGGGTGTCAATTGTCAATAGCTGCTGCTGCTGGCTACAACAACAACCAGTTGCAGCTGCTAATGTTGTTGTTGCGTACATTTTGGATTCAGTCGTTTTGCGCGGCCCTTTCCACACCTTGGCGTATATTGAATGCTCGGAGGCATTATAAAAATCACTTGTTGTTGCAGCTATGGCTGCTGCTGCCGCTGTTATTGTTGCTGCTGCCGTTGTGCTGGACTCTAACTCAATATTGTTCGCTTCATTGCTGCTGTGTACGCCTGCTGCTGCTGCTGCTGTTGTTGTTGCTGCTGCTGCTGCCGCCTCGCTGCTGTTGTCAATCACATCAAAGCTGCTGTTGTTGCTGTGATTGCTGTTGTTGTTGCCAGCTGCTGCTGCTGCTGCTGTTGGCGTCTCGTTGTTGAGCTTCTTTTTGTGCAGCTTGTGTTGTTTATTAACCTGCGCATAAATGGGCGTCATGGGCTCCGTTCTGAGCGGCTGTTGTTGTTGCTGCTGCTGTTGCTGCTGCTGCTGTTGCTGCTGTGCAATGGCAACACATTCGTTTTCATATAGCTGCTGATTCAGCTTGTTGCTACAGTTGTTGTTATTATTGCTGCTGCTGCCGCTGCTGTTGTTGTTGCTGTTGCTGCCGCTGCTGTTGCTCGTATTGTTATTGTTGCATGTTGTATCACAGTGCTGCATGTTGGCATTACGATTGCTGCCGCTGTTGCTGCTGCGCGTTGCCGGCTCCGACCAATCGTTAACAGCGATAAAGACGCCGTTGCGCGGTATGGTGAACTGTGAGCTGTTGCCGCTGCTGTTGCTCGTGTGCTGAGTGCTGCTGCTGCTGCTGCTGTTGCTGACCTCCCGCTGCTTGGGCTGCGGCTGTCTCATGGGCTTGGCAGCTACAGCTGCAGCAGCAACTGCTGCTGCTCCTGCTGCTGTTGTTGTTGTTGGCGCCGCTTTGGCTGATCTCGACAGCGTCGTTATGGTAAAATTATATTTCTTCTTGGCACAGCCGTCGCGCACTTTGTTATTTTGGTTCTTGTTGTTGTTGTTCTGCTTCCGGCGACAGAACGTGTCGTTGGCGATGGCAAAGCGCGAATTGCTGCAGGCGACGGGCGGCGGCAGGCGATTAACTGCGTCAGCTGCTGCACCTGCAAAAGGCCAACAATTAGCAAGGGTCCATAAAATGGTAAAAGTTCTATAGGCTAGGGCTATTTTCACACGCTTCTTGGCAATTTTAACACGAACTTTACAATGCGGTTTTACTGAATTTTGTTCACTTGGGTTCGCTGCTTGGTAAAATTTGCCACTTTTATTCATATTAACATATTATACAAGTATCTGATTTTCTTTGATTGCAAACATTGTTAGTTGACCGAGTTTACCAAGAGGATGAGCCGAATGGCAAATTTTACCATGCAGTTGAGGTAAGTGTCAACTTTAATCATGCAGTTGAGGTAATTGGCTAACTTTACCAAGCAGACGAGGCAAAGTTTCACCATGAGAATGAGGTTACTGGCAAATTTTACCATCCAGTTGAGCTTATTTACTTATTATTAGCTTAGATTATTAACAAGTTTTACCAGTCAGTTAATGTGATTGCCAATTTGTTCCAAACACTTTCAATTAACATGAATATAAGAAAACAAAACTAAATGGTAAATTCAATGTACAACTTGCCAAGAGATGTGTAAAAACGGAGCCCAGTATGACTTACTGCTTCTGTGCTGTTGCTGCTGCTGTTGTTGCTGTTGTTGCTGCTGCTGCTGCTGCTGCTGCTGTTGATAGCTGAGTGACGTTTCGAATGGCAGATTGAATATATCTTTGCTGAGATTGTTAACATAGCAGATGTGACAGCTGCGGCCGGAAGCAGCGGCCGTCACCGTTACCGAGGCGCTCTTATCAATGGAATTGCTCAGACTTTGGGTGCGCCGAAAGTGGGCGTAACGACGCGACTTCAAATGCCGCCTATTGGAATGTTGCTGATAGTGCTGCTCCTCGTGCGGCTCCAGCGTCGCCTGCTGCTTCTGCGAATGATGTGCGAAATGTGGCGGCTCCAGGATTGGCTCGGCGCAGCTGCTGCAGCCGCTGCTCAGCTCCAGTTGAGATGCAGCAGCAGCTGTTGTCACCGCTGCTGCTGTTGTTGCTGCTGCTGCTGCTGTGACTGTTGCTGCTCCACCGCCTGCTCCGGCTGCTCTGACCGTCAGCGTCTCCTTGTAGATGGGCGCCAGGTAGCTGACGTTGTCGCAGATGACGCAGTGCCAGGTCACCGAGTTGTTGACCGTGTCGCAGCCGCGACAGATCCAGCGCCGATTCAGCGCCGGATTCGAGAAGTGGCGGTACAGCTCAATGGAGCTCTTGATATATTTGCGAGTCTCCTCGCAGTCGACGCAGTTGGCCGGCAGGTTCTGGCTGTTCCGCTGCGGACGCTTCAGGCAGCCACGCAGCAGCGATTTGTAGACGTGGCCAGGCTGCTGCTGATGCTGCTGCTGCTGCTGTTGTTGTTGTTGTGGTTTGCTGTTGTGCTCGGCCCTGCAAGCATAACGGTAAACGAAAACGATAGCATGGAAAAAACGGGGCTAACACACAGCTAACAAAGCAGGTCAAAAGCGAGCACGAGGCAGAAACAGGAGCAGGAGCTATTTCAATGTGGCCAAAGGTTATTTCCATGTGGCCGAAGCGCCCGCCCAGCCCCGCGGCTCCTGCACAGATTTCCTTTTCTTCTTTTTTCACAGAATATTTGCAGATGTTTTCTAAATTGTATTATTATTTTTTATTTTGCGTTCTGGCGTTTTCACTGAGCGCGCACAGACAAAAGACGAATCAATAAAATTGTAAACAAACTTGCGTTTCTTTCGAATCGATTTTACCCAAAAAAAAAAAAAGTTTGAAAAAAAAAAACAGTAGAGAGAACAGTTATCTGCGGGTTGCCGAAGATTGAATACCCTTGCAGACAATGGGATGTATACACATAAAAAAAGGGTTTTTTTGTACCAATCTATTTCTATATAAGACTATATTATATATTAGTTTGATAGGTGTGATATTTGAAAGATATATTATGAGCATAGGCACGCTCTTAACTATCAAGTTTGGTACATCTTAAAAAACAAAAAGGTTTTTGATACAAAAACTTAATTTTCGACCGACTGTTCCTATGGCATCTATGTGATATAGGGATCGTAGCACTATTTCGACATATGTAAAGCCTGCACCAAAATTATAGCTGTAAAACTGCGTGGACATAAACCAACGGACAGACAGACAGATGGACATGAACATAAGGACGCGACTGTTGAAGCCAATCAAAAATATTTACAGGCTCCTTCTAAGCGTGGCACATTTCGTGACAAATTTGTGATACTCTGCAAGGGCATAAGAAATACTAAACAAAAAGAAACTAAAACACATTCGAAGGTATTTTTTGGTCAGCTTTTTGTTGTTGCTGCTGCAGTTGCTTCAATTGTTGTTGTTATTGTGTATACACTGTGTATAATACACAAACACAGACGCGCACACACACATATACAATTAGATAGAGAGAGCGAACAGGACAAACACGCACTCACACACACACATAACTACTTTGGTTATGTTTGTTGTAACGGTAAACGTTGGCTGGAGCTTTTGCACACGCACACAAGTGCACGCACATGTCTGCATAGCCGTATATGTATGTATGTATGTATGCTCACCTTGCCACAGCTTTGTGCTTATCAACAATTGTCGCCCCGACCTCCTCCTCACACTCCGACGCCTGCGAGCCCGTGCGTCGCAGTTGTTGTTGTTGTTGCTGCTGCTGATGTATCCAAGTGCTTTGGTGTCGCGGCGGCTGGGATTGAGCCTGTTGTTGGTACAATGTTGCGGTAGGACTGGGGAATACCCTGCGCACGGTGCCGCAGTTGAAGCACTTGAGCGACTCGGTCGGATTGATGGTGTTGCAGTTAGTGCACGACCACTGCAGCACCGACGAGATTGTGCCCATGTTGCAATCAATTCATATGAAACTTCCACATTCGACAATATTCCGCACGATTCACGACAATATGCTGTATGTGATGCGAGCGAGACAGAGTGAGCGTGTGTGTGTGTGTGTGTGATAGAAAGAGTGTGAGAGCGTGTGGGGAAGGGGGGCAGTTAACTGATTGGTGGAAGGAAGAGTTTACAATTCACAGCCAGCCGTTGTTAATTGCATTTAACAAACTCACGCCGCGCGCTGTTTTAATAATTTGAACTGTTGCACCACAACACATATTTCGTACATATATATATATATATGCATATGCGTATATATATATATTGTGGGCCAACCTTGTTGTAGATACAGATCCTTAAGCAACAATAAGCTAGCGCCAGCCAGCCCCAGCCAGCCCACCAAACCTACTGATGTGCGATAGTTTAGTGACAGTTGAGAAGGCGCTGCGTGAGGTACTATCGCATGCACATGGTATGAAAAGTAAATGAAAATATTTACTGCCCAAGACATCATAAGCATAGTCGCCTATAAATGGGAAGGAAACTTTTTAAAACTTTTTATATCTGAAATTGCGTCGTATTTTGCTGCTTGTTTTGATATAGTGGAACAACAGCTGTCTGTTTAAATGTTGTCCATCTCTAAATTTTGGTTGAGTATGACCATATAATACAAATAAAAATACTGCATTTAACAAAAACGAGTACAAAATATTAAAAGCAAGTCGATATGGCGAGATATATATTTTAAAATCATAATGATATAGCGAAAAGTAGATTAATCAATTAATGGTTATTATATGTATACCGAAAAAATTTTATTATTTTAATTAAACTTATAAGCTTTAACGTAAACATGAATTAAGTTTTTGGTGAAATCGAGTATTTTCCATTAATCCAAGCTGAAGATACCCTAACGAATATATATTTATAAAATTCCTTAACCTTTTATTTAAGTATTGCCAGCATTTGCAATTTAAAAAAATCCTTGCACATTGGTATCGATAGCACCGTAATCGTAAAAAATACCAAATATCGATACCTCAACGATATATTCACCCCGCGTGCAACAGTCTTGTGGCCCAAACGTGTTTTGCTTCTAAACAATTTGTTAAACAACAGGCGGCATGCAAAAACAAAGACCCAAAGGTCCTGGCAAGCCGGGACCACGTCCGCCCAACCATAAGCCAAACCGACAGCACAAACAGCATCGCGACAAGGAGCTGTCACACTCCAAACTGGCCGCCACCGAAACGGAAATCCAGGAGCTGCGTGCCAAGTACGATGGAATCGATGCCAGCGCCATCCAAACATTTACAGACTTCCCGCTATCCCAGAAGACCCAAAAGGCGCTGAAGGAGTTCAAGTTCACAACGCCCACGGAGGTGCAGCGCCAGAGCATTGGACCGGCGCTGCAGGGCAAAGATGTCTTGGGCGCGGCAATAACGGGCAGTGGCAAGACCTTGGCCTTCCTCATTCCGGTAAGTTCCTACCTAGTCTGGCTGGTTGTGGGATATTAAATATGACTATCCCGCAGGTCCTGGAGCATTTGTATGTGCACAAATGGTCGCGTTCGGATGGCGTTGGCGCCATCATCATCTCGCCCACGCGCGAGCTCGCCTACCAGATCTTCGAGACGCTCAAGAAGGTGGGCAAACATCATGACTTCTCCGCAGGTCTCATCATTGGCGGCAAGAATCTGAAGTTTGAGCGCACGCGCATGGATCAGTGCAATATACTGATCTGCACGCCGGGTCGTCTGCTGCAGCACATGGACGAGAATCCGCTGTTCAATACGACCACGATGGAGGTGCTGGTGCTGGACGAAGCGGATCGCTGCCTGGACATGGGCTTCCAGAAGACGCTCAATTCGATCATTGAGAACTTTCCGCCGGATCGCCAAACGTTGCTCTTTTCGGCCACGCAAACGAATACGCTGGAAGATCTTGCCCGTCTCAATCTAAAGGCGCCCGTCTACGTGGGCTATGGAGCGGCCAAAGAGGGAGCTGGGCCTGCAGCGGCGTCGACAGCCGTTTTGGCCCTGCCCGAGCTGCTGCAGCAGAGCTATGTGGTGTTGCCGCTGGAGGAGAAGATCACCATGCTGTGGTCGTTTATCAAGAACCATCTGAAGCAGAAGATTATTGTGTTTGTCTCCAGCTGCAAGCAGGCCAAATATCTGTACGAGATCTTTTGCAAGCTGCGCCCGGGTGTCGGCCTGCTCGCCCTCTACGGCACCCTGCATCAGGATCGCCGCATCGCCATCTACGAGGACTTTCTGCGCAAGAGCCACGTGGTCATGTTTGCCACCGATGTGGCCTCGCGCGGCCTCGACTTCCCCTCAGTCAACTGGGTGCTGCAGCTCGACTGTCCCGAGGACGTCGCCCAGTATATTCACCGGGCGGGTCGCTCGGCGCGCAACAAATCCCGCGGCGAGTGCCTGCTGGTGCTGACGCCCAGCGAGGAGGAGCACATGATTGCTGCGCTGCACGAACAGCTGCACGTGGACATACGCAACGTGCACATCGATCCCAAGAAGCTGTTCTCGCCACGCGTCAAAATCGAGGCGTTCCTCGCCCAGTTCCCGGAGCTGCGCGCCTCTGCACAGCGCGCTTTTCTCGCCTACTTGAAGTCCGTGTTCCTGATGCGCAACAAGCGGCTCTTCAATGTGCTCAGCCTGGACCTAGACGCGTATGCGCAGTCGCTGGGCTTGGCGGTGACGCCGCGCGTGCCCTTCATCGAGAAGTTCAAGTGGCGACAGAAGCAGCAGACGCAGGAAAAGCAGGAGCAGCAGCCAACGACGGGCTTTGGCGGCACGCAGGAGGAGGAGGACGAAGAGGAGGAGGATGATTTCATAAAGATCAAGCGGCGCGATCATGACGTAGAAGGCGGACCCGTCGACTTGCAGCATGAACAGCAGCAGGAGGAGGAAGAGGAGGCGCCTCTCATCGTGCCTAAGCGGGAGAAGCTGGTGACCAAAGCGGCGTTGGCCAAGAAGGCGCTCAAAAAGAATCTGCAAATCAACTCCAAGCTCAAGTTCGACGAGGAGGGCCAAACGCTGGCCGATGAGCGGAATCAAATGCGGGCGCTGGCTTCCAAGGAGCGGAAACACAAGCAGCAAAAGGACGACGATGGCGGCATCAATCTAATGCTGTCCAAGGCGCTTCTCAACGAGGAGGATCAGTACGACAAGCAGCGCTTCCGGGAGCTGGTCAAGAAGCGACACAAACTGCAGCGCGAGAAGCTGCGCAAAAAGGCCGAGCAGCAGGAGAGCGATGAGGAGGAGCACGAGGATGCAGAGCGAGAGAATCCAGAGCTGGATGAAATCGAGAGCGAGAGTGAGCAGTCTGTCGATTTATCCTGGCTGCCAGATCCTGATAAGTTGTATAAGAAGCGAGGCAATGGCGGAAAGGAGGAAGTGGAGCTGGAGCAGGACCAGCAGGATGAAGATGATAATGAAGAAGATGATGAGGAGCCTGTCTATAAAAAGTCCAAAATAACAGACAGACTCACGCTGCTGGACACGGAGGTCATAGCGGCCAATTTGCTGGCCAGCTGAGGATTAAGCTAATTGTAGATTAAACTCCCTTTGAAATTTCAACAAAAACAAATATAAATGCTTCACAAATATTTGGAAAATGCCCACAAATTTTTATTTTTTATTTTCTTTTTGCACACCATAGCCTGACATATAGCTGCGTACACACACACACATACATATATATATTTATAAACATATATATATACATATATGCCTGAGAGAGGGCGCTGGTTAGGGGGTAGGGAGGGGCGGTCGGCTGTATTTAGGTTTGGGGGGCATAAAATTTGCTTTTAAAAATATTACACATCACGTCGAATTACATTTTTTTTGTTTTTGTTTTGAGACATATTTTTGCATTTTGTTTCTTTTCTTTTTAGCGTATATAAATAAATGCATACACATATATACCGTGAATCCTGTGTATATATATATGCATGTACATTCATGTACAAATAATGCAATAGACACACATCTATACAAATTATACTATATATTGGTTATTTGTTTTGTTTTGTTTTTTTGTTTTTTTTTTGTTGGTGTTTCTCATTCTCTTCTCTCTGTGTTGTTTGCGCACATTTTGGTTTTTAAAAATGATTTTTTCACTTTTTTTGTCGTTTTGTTTTTCATTTTAAGTTTGAGGTCCGTTCAGACACAAGATACACAATTATATAATTAAGTTTATAAAAAATTAATGCTCAATTACAAGAAATAACACTTACGCTTATGTTGCCTACAATTTTCTTTTGTTTTTAAATTTTGTTTTCATTTTTTAGCTTGCATTTGTTTTTAGTTAAAATACATATATATATACATACATGAATATATGTGTATATATGTATATATATATGTATAAAAGTTGTATATATGTATTTTTAATGCCATTTTGTTTTTGTTTTTCATATGTAGAGTAGAGCACACATTTATAATAGCTGAGAGCTAGAGACAAAGAGTTTTTTTTGTAATATTTTTTGTTTGCTTGCAATATTGATCCTGTGTGTGAGGGGGTGGGAGAGGAGAGGGGGGGGGGTGTTCGGGAGGGTGGGGTGTACCATATAATTAGCGCTAATACTTAATACATTTCATCTTTTAGACACAATTCTATATATATGTATATATATTTAAAGTTTCTTATATAAATACACATAGAAGAACAAGCACACACACACTCACGCACACGTTCACTCACACACACATACACATACAAAGAGATTCACATTTAGTAGCTGGAAATTGGTTTTTACTCGTATTTTGTTTTAATATTAATTAGCTTTCATTTTTGTTTTGTTTTGCTGCTTTCTCCAGTTGCCTCTGCTTCTGCTTCTAATTAGACATATGCATATATATATAAATTTAGCATACATATAGGTGTATATTCATATATATATATATATTATATATATATATATAATATTCGTAATGTTTAGTTTAGTTTCTGTTTTAACATACATTTTAACATACAATACACAATTAATAAATTTGTTTAACTTTGCGTCCCGCACTGCCCCAATATCGTTCGCAATGTATGCATACATATGTATATATATATATATATATACATATACATATATCTGTGTATTTTGGGCCTATAGATGGGGACGCAAAACCCTATGCGTTTACATATATCACGAAAACACAACAAAGCCATTAATACAAAATATAATATGTATATATATGTATATCTGTACACATATACATATATAGATATACATATACATATATAAAAAAATAAATATACCCTACTTAACTAATTGGTTTGTTTTTATACCAAATACTTTACAGACACACATGCAAATATACATATAAATGTTGTATATATATACGCTAATACATATGCGTGATACACACACATGTATATACATACACATATAAATTTATATATATATGTATAAATTGTTTTGAGTATATATATATATATATATATATATATATGCCTTGTCATACTGTTGCGTTTACAAAATTTGACGACAATTAACGAGACTTTCTTAGCTGTCTGGTTTCGATTACATTATCTTGTTACTTTCTGTTTTAGTTGCTGCTTTTGTTGATCTTGAAATCGATCGATGGGTTCTTTCAATGCCTACTTATATGTTTGCCTGCCTGCTTGCTTGCTCTTTCAGCCGTTGTCATCATCATCATCTGCTGTCTCTTTCGTTTTGCCGCCTCTATCTAACTGGCCTAAACCATAACAAAAGCATCTTTGCCGCAAAATAGATACGGGAACTGATCGATCATTGTCTGAACAATATCTTCCAGATATGGCCGCAGCTGCTCGAAGTGTCCCATATCCGTAAAATCAATCGGTATCAATGTGGGCCACCAGCAAATGGCCAAATTCTTGCTGTCCATGCTGTTCAGCTTCGAGTTGTCCGAGACGCTAAAAGAACGAGAAGCAATATTTAATTAGTATATATAGTCAGTATATAGACAACATTTTTATTTTATATAGATTATTAAAAATTAGTTAAAATTCAATTAGCTGAGAAATCAATAAATTTCCAAACCACAGATATACCAAATATTGTATATTCTATATATTATATTATAAACTGTATAAATAGAGGCAGATATAAATATAGCCCGAAAGAGATTTTATATTCATATATTAAGATGATATAATTTATATATTAATATAATCAAGTGTCACTTACTGCACAAAGTGCTGGAATATGTATTTGAGTATGGCAAAATTGATGGGTGGTAGTTTCTGTAGCAATGATTTTAAAGCTATCAAACGGCAGCTGCGATCGGTTTTTACCTCCACGTTCAGTTTGGACGAGCCGACGCCGCGAGAGCCTTAAAAAATAAAACAAAAAGTAAATATATAAAGATAATGCATGTGGTGGCACAAGACTGACCGGCGATCTCCTCCAGCTCCTTGATGATATCCTTGCTGAAAAGCGGCGGCAAGCGTTTCGAGAAGAAATCCTTGAGCGCGGTGGCCACCGCATTTACCGGAATGTCTAGCACATCAATAATTGTATTGGTGTCTGCAAGAGGGAATATTTATATGGAATATAAATATATGTATATATTTTTTTTCAAATTTAATTAAAGAGATTGTTTGCTCACCTTCCTCAAAGCGCTGAAAGAGCATATCGACATGGGCTCTGCTGCCGGGCACGCGATAAATGCCCTCCGAATCGAGGCCCTCCTTCTCAATGAACTCGACGCACTTGATCAGGAAGATGGGTATCTCGTCCTTGTCGGAGGTGATCATTAGCTTGCCGAATTGGGCCTCTGTTGTCTCAGTTAGGCCCTTGGCATTCTGTTTAAGCTTGCGCTTGAGCTTCTTCTCCTGCTCCTTCTCCTTCTCCTGCAGTTTGCGCAATCGTGCCGTCTCCTCTTTGATGCGACGCTTCTCCAGCTTCTCAAAGTCCTTCATGCATTTGGCATTCATATTGTACTCCGGCAAGTTCTCGGTGCCAAATATGCCCGCTGCCGTCAGCTCCGGCACCATTGAATACTATACAAAAAATTTCATTTGAATATATTTATAATAAATATTTGGAAGATTATAGAGATGTTTCAGATATGGCTGGGAGACTCACCTCTGGCGACTTGTCGCTCTTCATGAACTCCGGCACAACGCCAGCCTCAGCTTTTTCTAATAATAAAAGAAAGATTTCAGATTTAAATACAAAATACTTTTTTGAAACATATGTTAAAGCGTAAATGTTAATGGTAAAATTTATGATAAATACACAATTTAAGGATATATGTAAATTCAATATATTAAAATTCAATATATGATATAATGCTAAATATCATTTTTCAAGAATATTCAATGCAAATATTTATAATATTAAAATTAAATAGGTTCCTTAACATATATTAAAGCTATATAATGTTATAGTTAACATATGTATATGTACGTTAAATATACTTTTTTAAAGAATATAATATATTTGAAATATCAAAATTAAATATGTTTTTAACATAAAATATAATATTAAAATTAAATATGTTCCTTAACATATATTAAAGCTATATAAAGTTATAGTTAACATATGTATATGTATGTTAAATATACTTTTTTAAAGAATATTATATATTTGGAATATCAAAATTTATTATGTTTTTAACATAAAATATAATATCAACACACAACATTTACAAATAATTTCTCAAGCCTAAATCGAATTTGGCGAGAGTTTTCAACAGGTGGTAATAAATATATAAAAAAAAAAAAAATATGATAATAAAATAAAACTAAAAGAGAACCAAAAAAGCACGACACATACTTTTCTCACCTGCGGCTGCAACAGCGGCCATGCGCTGATAGTGCAACGGTATCTCCGGTGGACTGACGTAGGCGCCAAACGGCGGCACCCGTGGCGTCTGCACCGGTATGGCGACCTTCTTCTTCTTGTTCTTCTTGGTGGTGGCCGCCTTCTTGTTGGCCTTGTAGTACGCATTCTGCTGGCGCACGCGACGCTCTGTGGAACTGGCGCAGCTATCCGACTCGGTGCAGTCTGTAAGTGTATTGAATATGCATAAATGTTAAGGATTTTATTGAGCTTGCATGTTAACTAGCCGGCGTTACCCGGCGTTGTCCGGTCCAGTGTGTTTCTTGCAAAATAATTTCAATTAAGCCATGACATTGACATTTTACTGGGAAATTGAAAACTAAGTTTAGAGTCGATCAGATGAAAAAATCTTTGAAAATGAGTTTGAAGCCAACCGAACGAAATATGTACTTTTCACCCATATAACCTTAATGCTTCAAATTTCCACCCAGTTGTGTGCATTTTCCAAAAAAGTCTTCAATGTATTTACGTATTCATAAAGCTCTTTAAAATTTAAAAATAAATAAATAAAATAAAAGAACATCAAAGAAATAATAAACTCATAAAACTGTTTTCCATGAATTTTTCAAGCTTTGCCAAAGCGCCACACACATTAGCTAGGTTAGGTTAGGTTAGGTTAGGTGAGGTTAAGTGAGGTTATAATCGACACTCTTTGGCCGCAGTTGGGCCGTTGTGATAACGTGATCAAATTTAGAATCGCTTCAACTAATTGGAGATGCTCTCATCAAAGGGGAGCCCAGTTTGATGACTGGGCGAATTCTGCAATTTTGCTCGGATTGACTTTGGCCAGATCGCTTAGATTGTTGAGGAAGGACTTCCAAGAACTGGAACTGCGAGAGAAATCGTTGTATTGGGCTTTATCTGAATGCTCTATCGGCGAACAGTAGTCCCTTTTGGCAGAAACAAGGCTATTGTCCTTCAGAATGGACGATGTGTCCTGCTTGATTTACTCTCCAGTAATTGGAGTCTCTGAGGAACACATAATCTAACTACAGCAAAAAGATGTAGCTTTCCAGCTCGAACTCTTTGGGCTGTGCGTTGATCATCAATCAGTCAATCAATCAATCAGTCGGGGAAAAAAGAGGACACACCTTCGTTTTCATAGATTTGCTCGTATTCGGCCAACTCCTCAGAGTCCTCGTCCTCGCCATCGAGCTGGGCATGATCATAGCGCTTGGCATCCTTCTCACCTGGCTCACCACAGCCGGCCAAATAGGAGTCACCCATGCTGCCGCTGCTGCTGAAGTTCATCTTGGCGACGGCATCGCTCACCATTTGAAAGTTCTTCATGTTCAGCTTGCCCGGTTGCTGTGTGGGTAGCGTGAAAGTTGAGGAGCTCATGGGACAGTTTCGACTGGGCGCCTCACCCACCTTCAACGTTTGACTCGGCCCCTTCGGACGGATCTTGTTCAAATTGGAATCAATATGCCGCCGTCCGGTTGTGTACGCATGCGTCGAACCGCTAAAGTTATTCCAAATGGAATTTTTGTTCGTATTGCGACGCGGATCGTTTTTATCGTCCAGCCATTCTGCAATAAGCGAGAATCGTATATGTTATTATACATATATATATTATATAGAAGGGAATAATATATATAGTCTAGACTAGGCTAATTGGCGAGCAGTGCGGGAGGGCAGGTACGGGGAGCGCGGGCAGGGAGCAACTTTTTAGCTATATCTAAAACTTGGGTGTAGCTGTGTGTTTGGGGATCGCTAAAGATCGTGCAGGACAGTTTTCTTCTTGTTGTTGTTGTTGTTGTCTGTGATGTTTTATTTTTCTGCAGTTTTGGGTGTTTAGATCTAGTTACGAGTGGAACATAAAGTTAACCTGCATCATGGGTGGCCAATGAATCCTTCGACCCGCTGACATCCGCTGCTTATGAAATGCGTGAGTAGAGTTCAAAGAAAAGGCAAAGACGAAAAGGAAAAAGAACAGGAATAAAAAAAAACAACGGCAAGAACAACGAAAATATAATATATGCATCAAATTTCAATAGTTAGAGCATGTTTTTTTCTTTTGTTTATTCATATTTTTTCTTTGTTTCAGCTAAGTTAGTCAAAAGTTTAAGAAAAAACTAGTAATGAAAAACAAAAACAAAACAAAAATATATACTATATACAAACGAGGCCAAAGGTGGTTGGTATATATATAGTATATATACACATGTATATATATATATTATTATGTACATATTTGAATATTTGGCGTATGGAAAACAGCAACAACAAAAAAACAAGTACGAGTACTCTAGTCGGGAGTGCCCGACCAGGAGATACCCTGAACCCAGCTCCGAGCTATCGTTACGTACATTTCAACCCCCTAGAATGTATGAATGCATACACAAAATCACAAACATACACACACACACACACACAAGCCCCACTAGGGAAAATAAATCCTTTAACAACTTCTAAATTAATTGTATGATCTTTATGAAATTTTCAGGACTTTAAAATAGCATTCAAATCGATTATTGGGGTTTTTTTTTGTTTTTTTTTTTGGGCCGAGTGGGAGAAGCTATTAAAAATGAGAAGTTTTCTTAATTTGTGCATGCTCAACGAAAACATATTAAACCAAATTTAGTGGCTCTCTTAAAGTCTTTAAGATATGCTCAAAAAACCGGGTAAAAAAAAACGATATTTATCGATAATAAAAAAAACGGAAAGGGAAATAAACTTGATCTGCGTATGGTATACAGGAACTTCAAAAATCTCTAGGTCATATAGTCTGTCAGATGGATTCGGCTAGTGATGCTGACCAAGAATATGCTTTAAATGACTTCTTCTGTCTGTTACATACGTTTGTACAAAACCATTATACCATTTTCACACCTTTTGATTGAGTTCAGGGTATAAAAAAAAGAGTGTATATAACGAGAAAAATTTATAGGAGCTAATGATTGATGATTGATGGTTTAGGGTAGATACAGTTATATATATATATATATATAGTAAATATCTGTATATATATATGTATATATATATGGAGTATTTGTACAAAGAGAGCGCAGATGAATCGGGAACATCATGAATATGAAAACAACAAACATTTACAGTTTACGCTTTGGTTGTAAAACAAAAACTGAAACGAGTAAAAGCAAAAATAAAACTAACAAAAGGAATATAAAGAAAATTACTAAAAAGAAATCAAAATAAAACAAAAAACAAACAACAACAAAATAACCGAAAACAAAACAATTGTTATGCATATACGATTTTCATACGATATAAACGAGTATATAAGAAAATATTCAATTAGTTAGATTACATGTTATTTCTTCCAAACTTGATTCTGAAGCCGAAACGAATTGACTCTTATATGTGCATGTAATGAGCTGATGATCTGGAGGGGCTGGCTCTGGAGGAGTTGTTGGAGGAGGGAATATCTGGAATCCTGTTTGTTTCGGTTTTTTTTTTAAAATTTTTTTTGTTGATTTTTTTTTTTTTTTGGTTTAGTATATATAATAATTATTGGTATGCAATAGGCAATGACAACAACAAATACACACACAGAGATAAATCGATATAAAAAAAAAAAAACAATTGTTATGATTAATCATTAATAATATGTAATCATTAATATAGAGTATTTAAAGAGTATATGATTTGGTCTTAATATATGTGGGGATTTTGGTTAAATTATTGTTTGGATTTAATTTTTTGCGAGTACAATTGAAAGCTTTTGGGCTGGGTTTGGTTATCGATTTATGCAAATGAACATGATTTAAAACCTTGCCGCATGACTAGGCGCATACCCTGTTAACAGTTTGAAGCGGTAAGTAGTTGAAAACGACTTTGGTTGAAACAATTCTCATTTGAAGCAACTTTATGAACTCGAAGCTATAACCAGTTTTGAATTACAATCTAAATATCTTTTATAAGCTTAATATCAATAAATGACACGTAAATTCATGAACTAAGTTTGAAGGCATTGTAAAGGTTCTCTAAGTTAAACTACCACTTTTATAGGATGTTTTTGGTTGATATACTCTTAATTTTTTAAAGTTGACAATTTTACAACCAGATTTAAAGAACTTGGTACCAAATATGATGATATCATAGTGATGATATTACTTAAAACGGGTTTGTCTAAGTCCCACTATATTTTCACTTAGTCATTGGTACATTAAATGACCGGCAAAGCCTGGCTATGTCAACTGAAATGTTTACAGGGTATTTTAGTTTGATGTAACTTGAGTTTCTTGGGGTTGACTTCTTGACAAAGGTTATAACCAGAATATTTGTGATTATGCTTTAAAGTATTGACTTTTTATTATTTGTAGCACTTTAAAAGCTCCCATAGTCCATGCCAGCCCGTGAGTGTCTTTACAGGGTATCAGCTTGCATGAAGTCTCATAATGCATGAGTAATGAATGTTCATAGTATATATATACATATATGTTTATGTACATATGCCAACTGATTTAATTTGGGTAACGTATTTATGGAATATTTGATATTTTTGGTATATATACGATATATGGATAGATTTGGACTTATGTATGTATATTCGAAAGGGTGTCAGTTGAGTTGAGCGAACGTAGCTTGTTCGCAGCCAGTTGAAACTTACTTTGATGCAGGTGTTTGGGTTTTTCGTTGTTGTCATCATAGATTTCATCTAGTGATATATCTCTTTCTTCTGCAAGGCGATAGAATGAATACATGAAATGACTATGAATATGAATATGGTGAGGAAATCGATTCACTAACCATTTAATGAGTTGAGAGATCGTGTAGGAAGCATTTCGTAATTCTCACTGCCGGAACCATCGGTGCCCAGCGTATTGGATAGCATGTAGCTCTCGTGTCGCGGTGGCGGACGAGGCATTTGGTTAACCGAATTCTCAAGCGTGCCCTCGCCCGAATCTAAAGTAATTGACTCCTCCACATGCAGATTCTCCACCTCGTACTTGTTATCCCAGGCGGTCTTCAGGAATGGATTATAAAAGGCAACTGTAAAGGTAAAAGGAATAGGATTTTAGTTGGAGTTACGCAGAGTTTTTTGGTAAAGTGTCCACACGTACACTTGACATATTGATCCGCCGAGAAGGTCATGAAGCTGCCCTTGTAGCGGTCGGCCAATGCATTGCCCTCGGTAATGAGAAACTGACAAATTTCGTTATTGAAGAACGCATTAACGCCGCCGCTCTCCGTCACAGCGACCAGCTGTAATGGAATGTTGGCATTCTGGGCGGCCAAAATGCTGTTCAAGTAAAATAATATAAATCTATAATATATATATGTATATTAATATTAATATATAATATATACTTGAGATTGGCCAGTGAGGAGCGTCGTTTGGCTGAGTAAATGTATATATAGCCGTGGATTAGCTCATCCCGATACTGATTGGTGCCATGATACGAGGACAGGATGAACTCCACCCGACGCTTCGCATCGCCAATGAACACGTCGACAATGATGCAGTGCTCGTTGGCCTTCACAAGCGTCGATTCGGCAATGAGAGGCTGGACAATGTTCTCAATATCATACTGATCGCCGCAATAGATGCAAACGAGGATGCGCAGATCTGTGTGATTGGACGATGGATATGGCTCGTAGCTTTTCATTTCGCTGAGCTTGAGCGAGAGTATAACAATGTTGAGTATATCGTAAACATATTTCTGATGATTCTGCGTGTGATCGATGAAATCGCAGTGGAGCATTTCGGAGAGACGCATGCCCTCGCTGCGCAGATATTCGACTTCATTCTCTTTGAGATCCTGCGGCTGATAGACGAGCACAATGGGCAAATTCTCAAACTTATCCTCCAGCTCCAAATTGCATAAGAGCGTGCGCTCCAAATTATCCTTGAGCGTCTCAAACGACTGCTGATTGGAATAAACACAAATGAGACCTGAAAGGTGTAAGAAAAAACACAATTTAAATTTAGTGTACTGACCTTCCAAGCAGGACATTATAACCTTCAAAACTAAACTCTACACTATTTAAATCATATATCATGTTCCACAATCCCACTTCAGTTAGTTTATTATTATATTTATTATTTGAAAAATTATTTAAAAATGCTACTGAAAACAATTAACAAGTTAGTTCTATAAATAAATAAAAGCTAAACAACAATTTTTTTTAAAAACGTATTCTGGAACGCTCAAATGTTTGTGTTTGATGTGCACTATATTCAAGTGGCCCCGAAATGGGCTATGGATAGCATAGTTAGTAAAACAGATTTGAAGAGCAAGCAGTAAAAAAAATTCCTGGTACTACTGCTTGGAACTGCAAAACTAATTTGCTTGATTCATTTGCAAGAATTAATTTCCCCATTAGTTAGTTTGGCCAAGCATGGTTCTATGATAAGAAAGAGACTGAAGATTTTTTAGTAAAACTCTACTAAGGTAAGAAAGCATGCGAGTGTTAGGATTCCAGTTATAGCCTCGGCGGGCAAAGAGCAGAAATTGTTTTGGTATAGATTCTATGGACATTGTATTGGGGACGCGCCATATACAAGCTCAAGGATTGAGCGAACAAGTGAAGTATATAGTTTTAGTAACGTAGGGATCGTCGAATTCTTTCGACCACTCTTTCGAAGCTTGAACTTGTTGAGAATTCTAACCTAAATATATTTATTTGTAAATGCAGTTTTAAAGCGCCCTTTACTCACCGCTCGAGTAGACATCGATGGCCTTGAAAGCCTCCATATCGCCATTGGCGATGCGATAGTTGAGATAATACGTTTGCTTCTCGTATATGTACTCGCCCTTGCTGCCCGTACAGATGCGAATATCGTTGAGCAGATCGCTGGCCAAGTGCTCGGAGCCAACGATCAACAGATTCAATGTGCGTTCACTTCCATTCCCAGTTGTCTTCCAGCCGCCGCCGACGTTGCCGCCACCGAGCGTCTTATGATTAGCCGCCGATTTGTCGGAGAGCACCTCCTCAATCAGATTGTCCACGCAATTGTTGAAGAACGGGCAATGGTCGCGTATCGGACAGTGTATGAAACGCAAATGCTGGACGAGCATCACGCGTCGCTCCTGATCGAGGCGATCGAGCATTTTGTAGCGCGAGTCCTCCTGTATAACGTCCGTTATCTGCCGCACATCCTCCTGTGTGATCATGTCCAAATTCTTGAACTGCAGAAAGTATTGCGCATGCTCCAAAAGTAGCTCCACGAAGTTCTGTTTGCTCTTCTCGATAATCTCGTCCTGATGTATGTCGTAAATCTGTTGGCAATCGTGCTCGGACAGCGCCTCAAAGCACTCCCGGCCCATGAACAGGACACGCACCTCCGACAACTGTTTGCCGGGCGTCACAAAACCCGATTCCTCCAGCAGCATCTTGAACTGCTGCTTCCAGCTGTAAGGTGTGCAGAAATGAGAATAAGGCATTAAAGATTAGTTGGGTATACTAAATATAAATGTATTTATTTATCGAATTAACCAATTAAGCAAAGTAAATCCGTAATGTTTGGAGCATTAGATAGCTAACTCGATACTCCATAAATATTTTAATATAATATTTTATATACACTTTTGTAAACTCCCCTATTAAACTTTTCACAGTCGCTGTTTTCATTGAAATTTGTATTATAGAAAGTGCATTTAGTTTTTTATTAATTCGCCAAGTTTTCTCATATCAAAAATTTTGAAATAGAGATACGGACATAATATCTATATTAGATATTATTATATTTTTTTGTTGCTAATATATAAATATATTTTGAATAAATCTATCTCTCAAACTAGATAAAACAGTTACCAAATATAATCTGTCGATTATTTTAGTATTAGAAATATTTAAATGGATTATTAAGTGGCGTATTATTGTTGTATAATTGAAAAAAATAACATAATACATAATCTTTCTTACAATACAATATTCCCTCATAACTTTTATCGATTAGCGAATAACTTACCGAATACAATGCAATATAAATTCCCTAATCTAATTTTTATCGACCCGTAAAGAATCAAACTTGACGAACTAAGCGAAAAACTTACCCAATTTTCTTTTTGTCCTGCTGCACCGAGTTCAAGTAGTTGCGGAATACGGTCTCCGCCTCGTTGGTCTCGAGCACATCGAACGGAATGCGCGCCTCATCCTCGGCCTCGTCCATGTCGAGCAGCTCCTTCCAGGTGGCCTGCGGGCACTCGAAGAAATACTGCTCGAACTCAATGTGATTCTGCAGATAGTTGCGGGCACATTCCCACGCATCTTCGTCGCTGATGTTCAGCGCACTGATGTCGGGCAGCAGATACTCGAGGGCGAGTGCGAATTTGTCCAAATACTGATGGAGCTTCTTGTTCAGATGATCGTCGCGCAGTTTCTTCGTGTGGCGACGGAATAGCTTCTGGCCGGCCTCGTGTCCGAATATGTTGAGGAACTCGTTCCACTCGCGATACTGCGACAGCATCTTGGAGCCCTGCGTCCACAATATGTGATAATCGATGATTTGGTTGCGGATTAGCCGCGTTACAGCCTCGGACCGTATGTCGAGCAGTTCCTTGCGCGACTTGGCCGATTCCTGATACGACACGATCTTCACCCGATTCTTGACCTTGTCAATCATCTGGGCGAGCATCAGGAAGGCCAAATCAATGTTAATGCTCTCGTGCGCCGATGTCTCAATCAGCTGCACGGTGCTCTTGTAATCCTTGCGCTGGCTAATCTTCTCTGCCTCGCGCACATATAGCTCGTAGGCGTCGTCGTTCTTGGTGGTCACCAGCACCAGGGGCTTCTTGTTCTTCAGTATATTGGCAATGGCAGCCTGGACAAATTCCACCTGCTTCTCAACGCTGCGATTGGGCACCGGACTCACATCGAACACAACCACAAAGCCATCGATGCTCAGCCGGCCATCGGGCATCACCTTCTGCTCGTACTCCTTCTCGATTCCCAGCTGATTCTTGCATATGTACATTAGCTTCTCCGCGGAGAAGACTTTAGTCGCGGTGCAGCGCTTCAGATACGGATCCATTTTGCCCACTTTGAAGGCCTGGAATGTGGAGTCGTCCATGAATTCCGTCTGCTCGATAATGTTGAAATTGTATTCAACGCCCTCGTCGGTCGTCTTGCGCACCTCGCCCCAGTACAGAAAGTGATCATTGTTCACAATGCGACCGCTGAAGTCGCTCTGACTGAGCACTGATATGTGATCTATAAAGTAATCGTCGGCCATCGGCCGCATAAATCTGTTGCACAGGCATGATTTGCCAACGCCGACCTGGCCGCGATCCTTTTCGGTCCCGGATAGTCCAATGACCGAAATGTTGAATTGACGCATCTTGTTGTACCTAAAAAAGGGTAGGGTATTGAATAAGCGAGGCACAATTCAAAGGGCAGCATTTTTAAATGGATGTTAACCTTTAGCCAAATCTAGAATTCCATAATGCGTTTATAAATTCTTGCTTTGTCGTATTTTTTGTTTAGTTTCTTCAATAACTTTTGTGTTTTATTTTCAATTGTTTTAAGGATTTCAGGTTAAACACATAAACACATAGCTTTAGTTTGATATCTTTTATTATTGCAGTTCTCAATTTGTAAACTAGTTTTAATTTCTATAATCGGCAATTTTCTTTTTTAATTAGAAATATAAACTAATAATGAATAAAACATAAATTTGTTGATTTGGCCCGGGTCGGGCCCAGGCTTCACAAAAAAAAGTGTGGGCGAGCTCGTGCTTTTTTGAATCTCGAATTTCGGGCTTGGGCCGTGCCGGGCCTCAAAAATGAGGCACGCGCCCATCTCTACTACGAATGCTGCTGTTGAATCAGACCTGGGAGTCTTTGAAGTTTAAAAACCCATATAGAAATCTTTTTATCAAATTTTCCATTTCTAACATTTCTAACAGCTATAATTTCAGATTTCCTTGGGTTCATTTAGACATTTCAAATTAAGTTAACTTAGAGTTAAAAATTATGAAACAATTTCTTGAAAGTCCGCATGGAAGAAAATAGGATAATTAATTAGTATTAAGTTACTGAAAATGAAAAAAAAAAAAAAAAAAAAAAATTCCTTGGTTTCCCACGCATGTTTGCTCACTCAGTGATTACAGGGTATAAACATATTACAAAAAAGAAGAAAAATGCTAAGAACAACAACAACAGAAAACCGCAACAACAACAACGACGTCGCAGTTGTGACTTGGGCCGCACTGGGATACATCCACGGCCGGACACATCTCCCACGCTGAGAGCAAAGAGCCTGCGCTTAGCGAACACAGCCGTACACAGCCGGCGCAGCCAAATGCAAATTACCACCTGCTCCCCCACCCCTGCGCACCCAAGTCCACTTATAACATTTACACACTTTCCAATTGGAACTTTTGTTTCGATATGTTTTGCAATTATATTTTCACACACAATCACAAAAACGAACACACACGCGCAACTTTTAATTTAACAACATTATTTTGTGTAATTTGTTATGCTTTTTCGTCGCTTTTCTTTTTTTTGATTCTTGCAAAATGTCTGCAACAAATTGAAAATCCTTTTGTGCCTGCTGCGGCTGCTGCGACAAACGCAACTAAGCTGGAAACAGAGAGCACACGACTGACCAGAGCGCCTGCATGAGCGAGAGAGCGCGCGTGTGCGTGCAAGTGCAAGTGCGAACGGGAGCGCGCGCGCACACGATTGTGAGAGAGCGCAGAGGGAAGATAAAAACGTGAGAGAGCGAGTCACTTTTTAGTTATGTCAAAATGTGGGTGGCGTAGTGTTGTTGTTGCTGCCGCCGCTGCTGTTTGTAGTTGTTGTTGTGCATTTTGTTCGCCTATTATCCTGCTCTTTTTCCAACAACAAAACACATTTGCAGCATCGAGCGCGCGCTCTCCGAGTCTGTGAATGAAAATCCTACAATTCAATTGCAGCTGTGTATGTGTGTGTGGGTGTGTACTTCAATAAAAGCAACAACACTCGAACTTTAATTGAGCTTTTCCGGCTATGCAAGAATTACAAAAAAATGCGACACAGTTGCTGCTGCAGAGTTGCCACCCATCTGCAAATGCAACGGCAAGTGCAGCGCACGCAGAATTTTAGTGCCAGAGATGTGTGTGTGTTGGTTAAGGTCCCAGCAACAGATTTCCTGTACAATGTGTGTACATTCCCGGGCTGCACAACAACAATAACAAAAGCAACAACTACGATAACGACGACGACCCTTGTACAAAACTCTCTCTTCCTCTCGCTCTCTCTCTTTCTCTTCCGATTTGTTGTTGTTGTCTCAATTGTCTTGGGCAAAGGCGCTTTTAAAAGAGCGGCGAGGGCGGTGGCGTTGTGTGTGCGCATAGGTGTGGATCAGGGGGTACTAAGTTTTAGCTGCATGTGCAGCGAATGTTTAATGGCTCCCAATTTAACGAAACTTCATTGAGTTTTTACCCAGTTGTAGGGGCCAGGGGGGAGGGGGGATACTCTGATTACCTGCAGTTGCGCACAAAGCGGCGGCCGAGTGGGCAGCCAAAAGGAACACGAACAAAATAGCCCGATTCCGAATCCGCTTTCAATTCCCGTTGTGTTCGTATATCTTGCTTTGACTTTCGTTTCGTTCGTGCATGTGGATGCTGCGAATGGCAAAAGTCAGCTTCTAATGTGCTCCTTTTTGGCAGCAACAGCATCCACCAAAAACACACACACAAACACAGATAATGCTGATGGCAGAGAGAGTGGGAGAGAGGCACAGATTTTTGTTCAGTTTATATGCACTGTAATTGGGCGCACTAACAACAAATGCAACAAATTGGAGTTGTTCACTTATTTGCTTTAATTATTTTCCAACCAGCCACAGCAGCTACACACAACACACACACAGAGTCTTGCACACGCACACTAGCACACGCGCGCAGACCAAGAGAGCGAGCGTGTATACAACAAGACAATTACGAATCAGCATCGTAAAATACAACAAAATGAAATGAAAAAAAAAAAAAGTGAAGCGCAGAGAGAGAAAGAAAACTTCCGACGCAAGTGAAAAATGTTGAGGCGAATTGTGTTCACATCCTGTATTAAACCATTTAATAATTTACTCACAATTATTGCACTTGCACAGCTCC
The DNA here is from genome assembly GCA_035041545.1 of Drosophila colorata. NCBI lineage: Eukaryota > Metazoa > Arthropoda > Insecta > Diptera > Drosophilidae > Drosophila > Drosophila colorata. The sequence goes on along the minus strand of JAWNLD010000295.1, from coordinate 380,392 downwards.
AATGCGTTTACGAAACGTTATAAAAATTAAGAAAATACTATTTTTTTTATATATTCCTCATCCGAGCTTCAATCTGCAAAACAATCTGAGCTACAAATACAATCGATGGCAACTAAACGATACTATCGCTATGCGATTGTCTTTTATCATTGCATTGCCCATCGATGACTTCAAAACACAGCATCGATATTTAGAGTTGGATTTGGGCACACACGATACTATCGTTAAGTGGTTGTCGTTTAACCATTTGCGCTGTCCATCGTTGACTGAACAAACTATCGATATTTGGAGTTGGCAATAATTAAATTTAAATTTAAACAGCATTTTAAATTTAAATGTTAACAGGATTACCACGAATTAAGCTTGAGCAATTTTATTAGGCTTTATAATTTTTTTTTTTCGATTTTCCCGGCTCAAACCTGGAAATTAAATATGTCTAAAGTCATTAAGCCAAACTTGAACCAGGCGTAAAAATTCATACTCTTTTTAATAATGGTCTGGCCAAGTTTTAGTAGAACACAAAATTAAATTTCATGTGAAATGAAGAGCCAGATGCTCAAAACAAAAGCCGAGTGCATTGCTTGCTGGAGTAATTCAGCTTTACAAGCTGAAACTTAGGGCAAATAATTGATTGATTCAAACTGTGAACCGAACCAGCGTCAATTTCGCGTCAACTTCGCAACTCCAGCTGGCGATAGCAGCGTAGTAGTTCCCGACTCACTTCGATAACTCGATAACTGAATTGCTTGTGCTCAAATCTTTATTTGTTGCTTACGCATTTTTGTTTATTAATTATAAATACATTTAATACAAAAGAAAAGAAAAACGAAAAATAAGAAACCTAAATAATATAACGCTTAGACGATGTACAAAGAAAGAAAAATGATTTCGTGTTGCCGTTGCTGCTGGAGAAGAAGCCTTCCCACCCGGCGAATGTCCCGAGTGTGCAATTGGCAGCAATTGTTGCTGCCGCCGCTGCTGCATCGCTCCTAGCACTTGCGCTTGGGCGTGCGCCGCTTGACGCCGCAGTTGTCCACCTTCTTGCTGCCCTTGGCAATGGCCAGCAGCTTCACCAGCTTCTTGTGCGAGTCGCCAACGATCCAGCCGTGCTTCTGATACTGCTCGCTCTCATCGAAGTGCTTGGCCGGCAGCAACTGTTGCTGCTGTTGCTGCTGCAGTTCGTTTAGGGTTACGTTGTCGCCCGCTTCCGCCGCCTCTGCATCCGGATTGATGCGCCCAAACTCATCGTCGCTGGAGCTGCTCCAGTAGTAGAGCTGCTTCTCGCTCGCCGGTCGCTTCCTGCGCGCCGGCGACAGTCGATTTGCTTGCGATTTGCGCTTGGCCTTCAGGTTTTTGTTGCTGCTGCTGCTGTTGTTGTTGTTGTTGGTAGTTAGTGTTGTTAATGTTGCTGCTGCTGCGGCTCTGTTGTTGTTGCTGCTGCTGCGCTGCTTTTGCTTGGCATTGAGATTGCTGCCGGCTGGCTTCTCCTTTTCCTTTTCCCTCTCTTGCTGCGGCTGCTCCTCTGCAACTTCTGTAGGCGGCTTGCGACAGCTGCGCATGCGCGTTGTTTTTGTTGCTGCAACTGTTGTTGCTGCTGTTGCTGCTACTGCAGCTGCTGTTGCTGCTGCTGCTGCTGCTGCTGCTACTGCTGCTGCCTGCTTGCCGCGCTTGCGGCCGCCTGTTGCCGGTGTTTTGGCCGCGGGCTTGGCGCGCGTTGCCTTTGTTGCCGCCGGTTGCTGCCGCGCGCGCTTGGGCTGCTGCGGGGGCACTGTTGGCTGCTCCACTTTCTGCTCCACCTGCTCCGCCTTGCGCGCCTTCGGGCGGCCCTTGTTAGCCACTGGGATTGGTTTGGGCTGCTCCTCGCTCGTCTTGCGCTTGCGTCGCTGCTCCTGCTGCTCCTTTTGCTCGATGAGCGCAATGATGTCCTTGGTGGACAGGAACTCCTCGTACTCGTCGGAGCTCCACGTCTCCACCAGCTTCTTGGGCCGATTGGTGGCGCAGCGTCGCTTCGACTTGCGCTGCCCCTCGTCAATGAGTTGTTCGAGCTCCTCCGTGCTCATGCCCAGCTCTGTTTGCAGCTTGGACAGATCCTTGCGCACGGGCGCCTTGCGAGCGCTGCCTTTGGCGGCTTTCTTGGGCAGCGCAGCCGGCGCAGGCATCGCAGCTTGCGGCGGCGTTGGCAATGGCTCCGGCGCGGGCAGCCAATTTTCGACAGCAACTGTTGCTGGCGGGGGATCCGTCTGGGTTAGCTGCTGATGTTGCTGCTGTTGTTGCTGTTGCTGCTGTTGCTGCTGGGGCTTGGCGGCGCCGCGCAACTCGTCAAAGAGCTGATCCAGCTGCGCCTTATCCTTGGGCGCGCTCTTCGTTGTTGCTGCTGCCGCTGTTGCTGCTGCTGCTGTCGCCTTGGCGCTGCTCGCGTGCTTGAAAATCCTGCCCATTATTAGCGACTTGTTCTCAAAGGTTTTGGCCGTGGCGCGGCTGCTGCTGCTGCTGCTGCGGCTCGGCGGCGACGTGGATGCCGAGGAACTGGAGCTGCTCGAGGAGGAGCTGGCCACAGTTTGTTGTTGAGGTTGCTGCTGCTGCTGTGGCTGCTGCTGCTGCTGCAGCTGCAGCTGTTGCAGCTGCTGCTCCCGCTTGACACTGTCCTCGTCCCCATCCACATCCTCGCAGCTGAGCGTGCCAAAGTCGTAGTCATCGCGGTCCGAGTAGCTGGCCGTGGAGACGCTGTTGTTGTCCTCGGTGAGCAGGTTGACGCTCGTCTTGGGCTTCTGGAACGTGATGGGCGCCTTCTCCTCCAGCCCAATGTTCTTGAACGGACGCTCCGGTATTATTATACGGCCGGAGACGGCCGGCAACTGGGCAGCCGTGGCCTTGATGAGGGAGGAGCCGTGCATGATCGTCTTGGAGGAGGTGGAGCTCTGCTCGGCGACAGCGGCTGTGCCCGGCGGCAACTGTTGCTGCTGCTGCTGCTGCTCGACCGCAACGGGCGCCAGCAGCAGCTGCTGCTCGTTGGTGCCAGGCAGATAATCCACGCCCGGCGGCTTCTCGCTGCCCAGCGCTATGTCCGCCAGCTCGGTGAGCTTGCAAACGGCGCGCGCCGACTTGGCCAGATCCAGGTCCAGCTGCAGATTCGTCAAGCTCGTCTCGTAGCCCTTCATCGCTGCCTTGGTCTTGAACCGGGACGTGGTCATGTTCGTCGCTGTCATCGCGGAGAACTGCGACATCGCCGAGTAGCTGGGCGAGAGCCGATGCTGGTGATGATGCTGATGGTGATGCTGATGCTGCTGCTGATGCTGCTGATGCTGCTGCTGATGCTGATGGTGATGATGCTGATGATGGTGTTGATGCTGCTGCTGCTGTTGCTGCTGATTATGATGCTGTTGCTGGTGGTGATTGCTGCTGAGGAAACAGACAACAAAATATATCAGATATGTTAACCACTTTTTGCCCCAAGAGAAATCTTTAAAATTCCTTTAACTGCTCCGAATTTCAGAACTAAATACACGTAATTCTCTTTTAACACGACATGTTTCGATTTAACAAGATTTTAAATATTCTCTAATATCTGATTTCGTTCTAAAAATCGAGATAATAATATTATAAATGAAATCCTTTTTCAAAATTTTAAGTTTTGCCAAACAAAAACTCGAAAAAAAATTAATTTCTAAATTAGGATCTATAATAAATCTAGAGGACAAATTATGAGTATAATGCCATCAAACACGAAAATCGGTTCAGTTTTGACGAAGTTATGGTAGTTTGAAGTCTAAAAGGCGACTGTGGGAGTTACATAACAACATTTTTGGCACTTTGACATGATTTTTAACCGAAAAATTTAATTTTCCAAAAATAAGTAAATTTTTAAATTGCCAAAATTTTAGATGGAGCATCAAACTAGAGCGCAATCCATGATCAGACTGATTTTAAACATGAAAATCTGTGCAGTTTTGGCAAATTAATGTAAGTTTGCAGTCTAAAAGGCGATTGTGGGAGTTACATATCAAAATTGTTGGGACTTTTGACATGATTTTTAACAGAAAAATTTAATTTTCCGAAAATAAGTAAGTTTACAAAGAAATTCGAAAAAAAATTGGTTTTTTAAATTGTCAAAATTTTAGATAGAGAATCAAACTAGAGCACAAACCATGATCAAAATGATATTAAACATGAAATTCTCTGCAGTTTTGGCGACTTTATGGAAGATTGAAGTCTAAAAGGCGACTGTGGGAGTTACATATCAAAATTGTTGGGACTTTTGACATGATTTTTAACCAACAAATTTAATTTTCCGAAAATAGGTAAATTTTTAAATTGCCAAAATTTTAGATGGAGAATCAAACTAGAGCACAAACCATGATCAAAATGATTTTAAACATGAAAATCTGTGCAGTTTTGGCGAATTTTTGGAAGTTTAAAGTGCCAGTCCCCAAAACTAGACAGACAGTTTTCGGATGAGTTCCTCTAAAGATCTAGCCGGAAATACAAAAATCTATATTTTTTGTAAAATAACAATAATAATTAAGACAGTTTTCGGCTGATTTAAGCTGTTATCATGCTGTGATCGACTTTAACGGTCTTACTAGTTTAAACAAAATTTCTGACCTTTTATGTTCACTTTTCTAGCCAGTTTTTAATTGATTTTCCCTGAGAGATTTGCTTAGTTATTGTTTTTTGGGGGCAACTTACGTAGGCGCTGGCGTGGGCGTGGCCGCGGGTGGATTTCGAAACAGCTGCTGGATGACTGGCTGATGGGAAACAACTGTCGCAGTTGCTGATGCAGTTGCTGTTGCTGAGGCGGGAACTGTTGCTGTTGCTGCTGGCAGTGGCGGCGGCGGCGGCGATGGCGACGGCGACAGCGGCGTTGAGGGCAGCTCAACTGGCGCCGGCGCCGGCGCTGGAGCTGGCGCTGGAGGTGGCGCTGGCTTGCGTCCGGCGCTGACAATCACAGAAGGAGTCGGAGCGGGGCCGCTGGGCAGACGCGGCGTCTCGGCGCTCTTGAGAATGTTGCAGCACTCGTAGAAGAGGCGCTCGTCGGGATTGAGATTAAGGCGGGCGGCGCTCTGGGCGGGACTCGAGTGGGGCTGTTGCTGCGGCTGCGGCTGCTGTTGCTGATGCTGTTGCTGATGCTGTTGCTGCTGGTTGTCGTGCAGGCGCAGGCTCTCCTCGGTGATGACATGACTAGGAGCAGGTGGCGCAGCCGGCGGGCTGAGCGGCGACTGCACTGGAGCCTGAGCCGGCGGCATTAGCACCGAGGCGCGCAGCTGCTGCAGGGACACAATGGGCAACTGTTGCTGCTGCTGCTGGTGCTGCTGCTGCGGCGACTGTTGCTGCTGCTGTTCGAGTTGCTGCTGCTGTTCCAGCTGCAGTTGCTCCGGCTGCAGCGGACTGGGCGCATTGCTCTTCGCCTGCAGATACTCCAGCTCGGACAGCTTGGAGACGTGGGCCAGCGTCATGTTGTGCTTGGCCAGCGAGTTGGCCGTGAAGAAGAACTTCGCGCACAGTTGGCAGGCGAACTTGTCGCCGTCGTTGCGCGCGTTGCGCTTTTTGGGGCGGCGCGTGAGGAGGACGCTGCGACGACGCCTTCGCCTTCGTCTGCCGCGGCCGGAGCGACCCACGTCCTGCGAGTAGCTCGTGTAGACGCTCAGCTCGTCGTCCAGGTCCAGGTCCATGAGCTCCGTGTTGGTGTTCTCGTCGGAGTTCTCGTCCGAGTTGAAGTTCGAGTGTTCGTCGTTCAGATTGGGCGCGCTGCGCACGCTCATCGAGGTGGGCGGCCGATAGAACTTGTCCTGATCCTTGTCCGGGTCGAAGTCGTCGTGGGCGAACTCAAAGTCCTCCTCGTTGGCGGCGGACATGATCTTCTCGTTGACGTTCTTGGCTATTTCCGTTAGATAGTTGTCCTCCTCCTCCAGCTGCGACTGTTGTTGTTGCTGTGGCTGCAATTGTTGCTGGTGTGGCTGCAATTGTTGCCGCTGCTGTTGCTGCTGCTGCCGCTGCTGCTCTGCTGTTGCTGCTGCTGCTGCTAGCTCCTTGTGTATATTTTTGTTCAGCCGCGGATCGCGACTGTAGGTGGGCACGGCAGCAGCAACTGTTGCTGTCGCTGGCTGCTGTTGCTGCTTGAGTTTGAGCTGCTGCTGCTGTTGCTGGCGCTGCTGCTGCTGCTCCTTGGCCGCCGTGGACAGGATGCTTGGGCGCAGGATGCAGCTGGCAGCCGGCTGCGCCTTGGCCGCCTCCTTGGCCTCCTTGGCCAGCAGCTGTTTCTCGATGCCAATGGAGAAGGACTCCAGCGAGGACTTCAGCGCGCTTATGTTCGTCTCGCCGGGCATGAGGGGCGCCGCCTTGCCACGCCCACGCCGGTAGTAGCAGCTCTGACGACGCTTGGGCCGGCCACGCGTCGCAGCAGCTGCACCCGATCCTGCTCCTGCTCCTCCATCCACCTCCACTTTGCTGCGCTTGGACTCGCCAGCAACTGTTGCTGTTTGCTGCTGTTGCTGCTGCTGCTGTTGTTGCTGCTGCAGCGTGGCACTGCGCTTGGTGCTGGACATCAGCAGCATGCCCGTGAGCAGCAGATCCTCGCTCTTCTCGTACGCCAGGTTCTCCAGCTTCTTGAGGTTGTCGCGGCGCGCGTTGTCGATCTTAAAGCTCTCCAGCAGCTGGTCGGCCACGATGGCCGCGAGTTCGTTTTTGCGGCGGCGTCGCTGCTTCTTCTTGGCATCCTCTTTGGGGGGCGGGGGCGTGGCTTCAGGAGTGGCTTCCGGAGTTGGCTCTGGAGTGGGTTCGACTGCGGGTGCGGGTGCGGGCGTGGGCTCAGGAGTGGGCTTGGCTTGTGGCTTGGGCTCGGGCGCAGGCTCGATCTCTGGCGTGGCTTTGGTCTTGAGCTTGTGCCTGGGCTTCTGTTCCAGCTGCAGCTTCTGCTCCATCTGCAGCTTCTGCTCTTGCTCCCGCTCCAGCTCCTGCTTCTGCCGCTGCTCCTGTTGCTGCCTCTGCTCCTGTTCCTGTTGCAGTTCCCGTTTCTGTCTCTGCTCTTGTTCTAACTGCTGCTCCCGCTCCCGCTCGCGCTTCCTCTCGCGCTCCTGCTCCCGCTCCCGCTTCCGCTCCAACTTCTGTTTTTGCTCCTGCTCTTTCTCCCGCTCTCTTTCCCTCTCCCTCTCCCTTTCGCGCTCTCTCTCCTTCTCCCTTTCCCGCTCCCTCTCCCGCTCCGCGTCCAGTTCCGCCTGCGCCAGCTCCGATTGCGCCAGGCTGTGAAAGCCCGACGAGGTGTTGTTGTTGTTGTGCATGTTGCTGCTGTGCTCCTCCAGCAATGCGCTGCAATTGGACTCGGCCACAACAACAACACATGTGGTTGCTGCGGCTGTCGTTGCCAATGTTGCTGCTGTTGTTGTTGCTGTCAATGTTGCTGCTGTTGTCATTGCTGCTGCTGGTGTTGCTGTGGGCGGCGCCACGGCTATAACCGACACAGGCATGGCTGGTTTTACAGCAACTGTTGCTGTTGTGGCGCCAATTGCAGTTGTTGCTGCTGCTGCTGTTGCAATTGCCACCGGCAGCTGCAATTGCTGCGGCTGCACTGTGGGCGTGGCCAAGGGCGGCTCCGTGGGCCCATTTTGCACCACTTGGCTGCACGGCAGCGGCAACACGGCCGTGGGCGTGGGCGTGGGTGTGGCAGCAATTGTTGCCGGCAACGCGGCCAACAGCAACGCCGAGCGGCAATCTATGGTCTTGGAGCGCATATTGCGCTTCTTTGGCATTATATGCTTGCCCGCCGGCAACTGTTGCTGCTGCTGCTTGAGCAACTGCTGCTGCTGCTGCTTGAGCAACTGTTGCTGATGCTGTTGCTGCTGCTGCGGCTGCTCGTCCTCTTGGGGCAGGCTGGCCTGCACGGCCAGGATGACCGAGTTGATGGCATCGTCGATATGGTTGTTGATCACCTCGTCCATGCGCGTGGCGTTCGGCTTCTCCTTTTTGTGGGCCAGCTCCGCGGCGCGTTTTTTCGCCACAGCTTTCGGCGGCGGCGTCGTTGCTGTTGCTGCTGTTGCTGCTGCCACGGGCAGCGGCAGCACTGGCTGGCGCACCTGCGGTATCTTCAGCAGCTCCAGGTTGGAATAGTAGCAGCGGCTGCTTCCGTGCTGCGCATCAGCGGCAACGGCAGCGGCAGCTGCAGCGGCCTGGCCAGGCCCAGCGGCAATGGCAGCGCCTCTTGGTCGGGTGGCGGCGAGGATTTGCGCGGCGTTTTCTTGGACAGGTCCAGCGGCTGCATCTCTTCCAGCTGCAGCAGGTTGCGCGCCTCGAAGCCGCATATCGTTTGACGACGCGCGGGCATTGCTGCGGTGCGCTGCTGCTGCTGCTGCTGTTGCTGCTGTTGCTGCGGTGGCTGTTGCTGCTGTGGCTGTTGCTGCTGTGCCTGTTGCTGTAGATGTTGCGGCTGATGCTGCTGTTGCAGCGCCTCGACTGGCTTCACATGACTTAGATTCAGCGGCTGCTGCGCCTCCAGCACATAATTGCTGGCGGGCACGGGCAAATACAGCGGCAATTTGGGCAGCAGCAAAGTGGCTGCTGCTGTGGGTATTACTGCTGTTGTCGGCGGCGGCGGCGGCAGCTTGACGGGCACGGGCATAGGCAGCGGCAACGGCAGAGGCAGCACGGCCAGCGGCAACTTTTGCTGCTGCCTCAGCTGATGTTGCTGTGGTAGCTGTTGCTGTGGTAGCTGTTGCTGTGGTAGCTGTTGCTGTGGAAGCTGTTGCTGTGCCAGCTGTTGCTGTTGCTGCTGCTTCAGTTGTAGCTGCTGCGGCTGCTGCTCTGCATATGGCTTGCTTGTTGTTGCCACCATTTGCTTGGTGGCCGCCTTGGTGGGCGTGGCACGACGCGGCGCCGGCAACACGGTGACAGCAGCAACAGGCGGGGGCAGGGGCAAGGGCATTGGCGGGGGCGGGGGCAGAGACACGGGCAGCGGCTGCTTGGGCGACTCAGCAACAGTTTCTGTTGCAGTTAATGTTGCTGTTATTGCTGCTGCTACTGGGACTGCTGCTGCTGTTGTTGCTGCTGTGGCTGTTGTTGCTACTGCTGCTGCAGTTGTTACTGCTGCTGTTGCGACTGTTGCTGCCGTTGCTGCTGCTTCAGGCTTTATAATGCGCCTGGAGATGGCTTTGCGCTTGGGCGTTTTCGGCAGCAACTGTTGCTCGGCGTGCGTGGGCTCGCTGCACGCCAGCAATGGTTGCTCCCGCTCCACTGGCTGTTGTTCAGTCTTGAGCTTCTCCTCCAGCTTGCCGGTGAGCATCGCAATGCAGTCGCTGATGCGCTTGCTGCGCTTCACGGGCTGCTGTTGCTTGTGCGCAGAAACTGTTGCTGCTGCTGTTGTTGCTGATATTGCTGTTGCAGGTGTTGTGACGGGCGTTGTTGCTGTGGTAACGGGTGTTGTTGCTGGCGTTGCGGGCGGCGTGGGCATCAGCTGCTGTTGCGAGGCTACAGTATTTGTTGCTGTTGCTGTCGTTGTGGCAGCAACAGTTTCTGTGCTAGCATCAGCAACAGTTGGTGCTGCATTGGCAGTGTTTAAGCTTTTTGTTGCGGTTGTTGCAGCTATTGTTGCTTGATCGCTGGCGGGCAGCAGCTTCACCTGTTGCTGCTGCTTGCGACGATTGCGTTGCTGCTGCTGCTGCTCGACAGCAACTGTTGCTGCGGTTGTTGTTGCTGCTGCTGCTGCTGCTGCTGCTGTTGTTGCTGCTGCTGTTGTTGCTGCTGCTGCTGGCTTGGCACGCACCAGGCGCGAGCGCGTGTTGCGCAGCTGATGGTGGTGCAGGTGATGATGATGATGGTGCAGATGATGATGATGATGATTGTAGAGCTTCTTCGCGCCGCGCGATTGCAGCTTTTTGCTGGGCTTGCCCTGCTTCTTGGAGCGTTTCTTGTTGTCCATCGGGAAGATCTTCTTGCACACGCGCTTCGCCGGCAAATTCTCCAGCATCTTGCGTATGGATTCCGCTGAACGGGCGCGCGAGAGAGAGAGAGAGAGAGAAGAGAGAAGGAGAGGGAGAGATTAATAGACATACATAGATACAACAGCAAATTTGTTCGTGTATATTTTTTTAAATTCACATTTCACACATATTCCGAATTTTTCCTTATCGGGAAATACGTTTTTATATTTATCAATTTTTAAATTCATCTTTCACCCATTTTCCGATTTTTTCCAAATCGTTGAATTATTGAATTATTTGTAATCGAAAATACTTATTTATTTTTTCCGTTTTTATACAGCTTTTAAGGAAAAAAAATCTTTCCTACATTCGTTTTACGCCAATTTTCCACTTTTGAGCGTGAATTCTAAGAAATCTGTGTAATAAGTATTCTTTAACTATTTTATTGGTTCGAACCGTAAACCGAACCACTGACCGTTTTTATACGCGTTCACAAAGTGTACTGCACTTGAAATATATACTCGTGTAAACCCGCGTCAGATAAAGTTGGCAACGCCCACGAGGGGCGTGGCAAATCGATCAAGGCTGTATATCACCCTCAGTTTTTAAGCTAGAAACATACATTTTTGTTAGACCGATTACTGATGACCGCCTCCAAAGATCGCAGAAATATTTTGTCGATACGCATACTGGAGGCGTGGCAAATCGATGTGTTTATATACGCCCACTCCCGAGCCACAAATTACAAAAATCTTTATTTTCCCAAACTAAAAATAATAGAAAGGACCGTTTTCGACTGTTTAAAGCTGTTATTATACTGTGAACGAGTATGGCGCAGTCGGTTACACCCGACTGTAACGCTCCTAATTGTTTCTTTTTTTGTTGGGTGTGTTGTATATGCAACATCGGTTAACTATAATCTAAAATCTGCCTAGAATTTCAACGATAACGATTCTTTATGGAGGCTTCACTGTGGCACTTACCATCGCTGGGACGTTGCCGCGGCGGCGTTTTCGTCTTGTTCGAATTGGAATTGGAGCAATTGGAGCCGCTCTCCTCGGAGGCATCGTTCTGCCCTGCCTGTTCTTGCGCCTGTCCCTGTCCGAGTTGGTTCTGCGCCTGCTTCTTGACCTTTTTGCCGTTCTTGCGCAGCAGGTGGGCGAAGTGTTTGGCGGGCTTGTTGCACGCGGTGCGTCGCTTCTTGGAGCCGCAGTAGTAGCGATACTTGCGCTTCTTGGCCAGCGACCAGACATAGTCGCCGGAGCAGTCGAGCATGTGCCGATAGAGATCCATGAGTCCGCTGCACTTGCGGCCGCATTTCGTGCAGCTAAAGCTCGAGCTGTGACTGTGACCGTGACTGTGACTGTGACTATGGCTGTGACTGAGGCTGACTGGCAGCGTCTTCACATCGCTGCTGTCGTTGTCCTCGACAGATGTTGCCGTCGAGTTATTGTTGCTGCTGCTGCTGCTGCTGTTGCTGGTTGTGGTTGCTGCTGTTGCCGTGGAGCAGGGCGAGGCGCTGACAATGGCCAGGCCAAAGGCCGACGAGGCCGCCGAGCAGTTGGATGAACTGGATATGGATTCGTCCTCCTCCTGCTTGTGCAGCTGCAGCTGTTGCTGCTGCAACTGCATCTGCATCTGAATCTGCAGCTGCAACTGTTGCTGCCCCGCCGCATAGCGGCCGAGCGCGCGCTTGGGCATGAACAGATGCCGCAACAAGTTGCCCGCGAGCAGCTCACGTCCGACGAGCTCATAGTGCGTGGCATAAATGTGCGAATGGCGAAACGTTTTGTGCTCCTCGAGCGCCTTGCGCTGCTCGAACTTGGCGCCACAGCAGATGCACAGGTAGAGACGCGGACGTGCCCACTCCCCGCTGAGCACCAGGCTGGTTGTTGTCAGGTGCTGCTGCAGCTGTTGCTGCTGTCTGTTGGTGTTGCTGTTGCTGCTGCTGTTCCGCGGCTGCAGCTGCAGCAGCGTTAAGAAGCTTTGTTCGGCAAAGGCGGGCAGCAACTGTTGCTGCAACTGTTGCTGCTGCTCTGGCTGCTGCTGCTGCTGCTGCTGCTCCTGCTTGATAATCGCCTGCTCGTTCTGCTCGAGCATTATGTGCGGCAGCAGGCGGCGATCCAGCAGCAGGTGCAGCTGCTGCAAGTGCTGCTGCTGCAAGTGCAGCTGCTGCTGCAGGCCCTGCTGCTCCTCCTGCTGCTGCCGCTCGAGATCGTGCTTCTGGCGCATGGTCAGCTGCGTCCACATGTCCAGCCGCGACAGATCGCGCAGGCCCATAAACGGCTGCTTCAGCTTCTTGACCAGCCGCCCGCCCTCGTTGATCACGGTGAACTTCTTCACGTAGTCCCACTTCCACTTCCAGCTGTGCTTCGTGTGCGGCCGCCGGGCCGCCTTCGTCTCCGGTACGCCCTCGCCGAACTGCTCCGCGGTGAGCAGCGTAGGATAAACGCTGGCCACGGCGGGCGCCGGCTCGCTGAGCGGCTGGGGGGGCGCGGGGCCGCTGCGCAGGCGGCCGTCGAGAAAATGCTGCAAGTTGTGGCGCACGTTGAGCACCACGTCCTGGTAGAAGTTGTCGTCGAACACGTGACTGTGGCCGGGCAGCCGGAAGAGCGCCTCGTCCGGCGTGAGGGCAACTGTTGAGGTTGTTGTTGCTGCTGCTGCAGTGGCAGTTTGTGCAACAGTTGTAGCTGCTGCAGTTGCAACCGTTGCTGCTGCAACAGTTGCTGCCGCTGCTGCTGCTGCTGCCTGACGCTGTGCGGCACGGCTGCTGCTGCGCTGCTGCTGCTGCTTGGGCGTGGCTGCCAGCGGCGCCTCCTCCTCCCGCTCCCGATTGCGATTGCGCTGCCGCTGCCCAGGCAAACGATTCTGAGTGAGACCCAGCCGGAATAGAACCGGCTCCTCGGCTCCAATCATGGCCGGCAGATGCTGCGCCGGCAAGTGTTGCTGCTGCGCCGGAAACTGTTGCTGATGCGCCAGCCGCATGTGGCCCGCCAGCTGGGCGGCATCATTGAAGCGCACCTGGCACGGCTGGCAGCCAAAGTATTTGTCCGCATGGTTCGCAAGAAGATGGCCAAAGAGCTGCTGCAGCTGCGGGGCGGGCAGACAGATTGCGGCGGATTTGCTGCTGCTGCTGCTGCTGCAGTGCTGGCAGCCGGGAAAGTGGCCGGCGCTGTTGTTGTTGTTATGCTGCGCGGCACGGTTGCTGCAGCGGCGCTGCTTGCGCTCCGTATGAAACTTGTCCACGTGCTTGGCTTGCAGCTTGCTGGACGCGAACTTCTTATCACAGTACAGGCACAGAACTTTGACGAAAGCGGATGCCGCAAATTCATCGAGTTGCTGTTGCTGTTGTTGCTGCTGCTGCTGTAGCTGCAGCTTCTCGACCAGGCGCGGCAAGCGCGAGAGGGGCACGCTGCAGATGAGCGTGGGTCGCTCCAGTTCCAGCTGCAGTTCAACTGGTTCCGGCTGCTGTTCCTCAAGTGGCAGGCTGTGGTTGCGTTTTTTGCGCGGCGGCGTTGCCAACTTTTGTGTGGTTGGTCCAATTGGACTGCTGCTGCTGCTGCTGCTATTGTTATTGTTGTTGCTGTTGCCATTGACCTGCTGCTGCTCCTCGGAGAATTTGAAGCCACGGCGCAGGCCAAAGCGCGACATGGTCTTCATGTGTAGGCCGTTTTTTTGTTGTCTGTGAAAAAAAAAACAACAACAAATATGTAATTCAAATTTGCACTTCTTCAAAACAAAAAAAACGTCTGTCTGTGTGTGTGTGTTTGTCAGTGTGTCCACAATTGCAGCAGCAAATTTAAAATCAATAAAGAACAAACAATAAGGCAGAAAAAAGCAAATAGGCAAATGAGCAAAAACGCTCATATTAAAGCCGAGCGCAACATTTGTTGACATTAGAGAAAAAAACAGAAAAAAGAAAATAATAAAAAACAGCATATAAACAAAAACTAAACACATGCACACACTTGTGCACATGCACGGACACACACGCATACATACACATGCATGCATGTGTAAGAGTTGTAATGAAAATAATTATACAATAAACATTTGGTACACACTATTTTTTGCTGCCTATTTGTTGCTATACATTTAGTTTACCCCGCGTTAACTCTTCCGTTTAGCCGCCTTTTGTAGATATATTTTTTTTTATTTTATGGAAAAAAAAAGTTATTTTGTATTTGTTGGCCCTTTTGTTTTGCTGCGCCAGTGTTGGGTTATTTATAATTTTTTTGGAGTTCGCTTGTTAATATTGCACTTGAATTTGTTGTTGATGGAGGCGTCAACAATTCATGGTTTAATTGAAAAATGCACAGCATTTCTTTATTATTATGTACTTGTGTGTATTTTTCCACCCTAACAACTGCGTTAGGAGGTATCTAACGTTTAGCCCAAATCGATGCGTGCGTAGAGTGCAGAGACAGAGGCAGCGGCAGCGGCAGAGGGCAGGCAGACCAACCAGAAGCAGCGACGACGACGGCGACAGGACACTGAGAGTTAGAGGTGGTGAACGATTTTTCTCTCTGGCACGAGCGTATGCGGTTTGAAACAGTCCATTTCCATTGCAGTGGCCGCATTTAACATGCTAGCCCATTGTATGCGCGCACATTTAATTCATTAATTGTTGTTGTTGTTGCTTTGTTTGTTTGTTTTTCAACGATTAACTATTTCTTTTCTATATTCTTCACGCACACACACGCACACGGCACACACACATATTTGCTGGCTCAAAATAAATGTGTTTTCTTATGAGAAGAATCGAAATCGCCTCAAAAAAAATGGTCGTGTATCAGTAAAAAAAAACAGTGTGTACACACTGTTGCGAAAAGTGCATAATAATCTGATTGGGTATCGATACCAAACTTCCAATGCAACAATTATATTAACAATTAACCTGTCATTAGTTTACTATAGCAATTAAAAGATCTTAGCTATTTATGTTTGTTGCTTTATTTGTTTAATACACAATTCAAATGACTTCAAAATATCGATATGTGAAACGATGATTGGCACCGCTTAAAAGCAGATATCGATTCGTTTGCCATCACCATATTATCAGCTTGTTTTTGACGAGTCATTTGCTTTTCTCGTCTCAATTCTTAAGAGGCGGCATTAAAACAATAAAACTTGCATTCATTGCACACGCAAAGTAAAAACAACGATACGACATGGATATATTGCTGCCCGAACGAGTAAGTTTCTCCGTTGTAATATTGTAATATTGAAATGAAATTTACCTTCTCTATTTTTTTTTTCCCGTCAGGATGAGCTCGATTTGAAGCCAAAGGACGCGCACAGTTCCCTGGATGAACTGGACACAGATGATCTCTATGTGCGCTACAAGGTATGAACAGCATTTCTTTTATATCTCCCTCAATGCTCACACTTAATTCCCAACAGAAACTGCTGAAAACGTTGGAGTTCATTGAGGTGCAGGAAGAGTATATCAAGGACGAGCAGCGGAATCTGAAGAAGGAGTATTTGCATGCACAGGAGGAGGTGAAGCGCATACAGTCGGTGCCGCTGGTGATTGGCCAGTTCCTGGAGGCTGTTGATCAGAACACGGGTATCGTTGGCTCCACCACCGGCTCCAATTACTACGTCCGCATTCTGTCCACCATCGATCGGGAGCTGCTCAAGCCGTCCGCCTCGGTGGCGCTGCACAAGCACAGCAATGCCCTGGTCGACGTACTGCCGCCAGAGGCCGACAGCTCCATATCCATGCTGCAGCCGGACGAGAAACCGGACGTCAGCTATGTGGACATCGGTGGCATGGACATGCAGAAGCAGGAAATACGCGAGGCCGTCGAACTGCCCCTGACCCACTTCGAGCTGTACAAACAGATCGGCATCGATCCGCCCCGGGGCGTCCTCATGTACGGACCGCCCGGCTGCGGCAAGACGATGCTGGCCAAGGCGGTGGCTCACCACACGACCGCCTCCTTCATCCGCGTCGTGGGTTCCGAGTTCGTGCAGAAGTATCTGGGCGAGGGGCCGCGCATGGTGCGCGACGTGTTCCGCCTGGCCAAGGAGAATGCGCCGGCCATCATCTTCATCGATGAGATCGACGCGATTGCCACCAAACGCTTCGACGCCCAAACGGGCGCCGATCGCGAGGTGCAGCGCATTCTGCTGGAGCTGCTCAACCAGATGGACGGCTTCGATCAGACGACTAATGTGAAGGTGATTATGGCCACCAATCGGGCGGATACCCTGGATCCGGCTCTGTTGCGTCCCGGCCGCTTGGATCGTAAAATCGAATTCCCGCTGCCCGATCGCCGACAGAAGCGTTTGGTCTTCTCCACGATCACCTCGAAGATGAACCTCAGTGAGGACGTGGATCTGGAAGAGTTTGTCGCACGGCCCGATAAGATCTCTGGCGCCGATATCAATGCCATTTGCCAGGAGGCGGGCATGCATGCAGTGCGCGAGAATCGCTACATCGTCCTGGCCAAGGACTTCGAGAAGGGCTACAAGAACAACATCAAGAAAGATGAACAGGAGCACGAGTTCTACAAATAAACATACTTAGCTTAACACCCTTTTTTTCTCGTTTGTAAACCCACAATTAGTACACACACACACATACAAGATATATATATATATAAATCTTTACATCTTATGTATGAAATAGCGTATTTTGATTTATCCTGTGCTTATTTAAAGTATAATAGTTATGTGCTAATTTATGCAACAGGCAGAAGGAAGCAGCTTCGACAGAGTATCTTCGAGTCGGCCACTCCCGTCGGAGCTCTGCCTTTTCATTTATTTCGTCGTAAAATTTTACGGTGTTGCAAACTGCGAAAATTCAACACGAAATTTGACAGTTCCACTTCGGGAATTGCTCGTGCGCAGCCAACTTAACAGACGGTGCTGCCAGACTGCTCAAAAATAAATTAAATCAAATATTCTTTGACATTTCTTCGTTCATTTATATTTTTAATCGATTGTGGGTGTCAAAATAAGTGTAAAAACGACTTTAATATTGATTCTGAATACCGTATACATTACTTTTTTTTTTTTTTCCAAATTTGAAATATATTTTGAATGGCGCCAACCCAATATACTCTTCTCACTACGTGAACGAGTGTAAAAAGTGCATTTTATTTGTTAAGCAATTTATGTATACATATTAAATATAGGAAAAAAATAAAAACAAAATCTAGCGTAGAGCATTAGAGTTAAGTGATCCGTTACCCGCCAGCTGGAACCGTGGCCACAGCTGGCCCCCAATCCTTGGCTGTGGTTCATTTCATCAGGGAGTTGACGACGGCGTTCACGTTGATGGCTTTGAGGTCCGCGTATGTCTGGCCGGTGCCGACGAAGACGATGGGCTGCCCGGTGATGTAGGTCATGGAGATGGCGGCGCCGACCTTGTCATCAATGGTGTCGAACTTGGTGAGCACGATTCCGTCGATGATGTGCGGATTCTCGTTGGACGAGTAGTCGGCCAAGGATTGATTGAATTTCACTAGCTGATCGACGGCCTCGTTGCCGACGAGGGCCTCACCCACGAAGAGCACCAGATCCGGGTTGTTCACCTTGATCAGCTTGGAGAGCGAACGCATCAGCGGCTCATTGTCCTGCATGCGGCCGGCGGTGTCCACGAGCACCACATCCACTCTCGTGTCGTGGGCGTACTTGATCGCCTCCATGGCAATGCCGGCCGCATCCTTGCCGTAGCCCTTCTCGTACAGCTGCACCATGGTGCGGCTTTTGTGCTTCTCCGCCGGATGCAGGGCGTTCAGATGACGTGTGTGCGTGCGGAGTTGCTCCACGGCGCCGGCCCGGAACGTATCGCAGGCGGCGATCAGGACATTGAAATCATTTTCGATTAGCCAAAAGCAAATCTTGGCCAGATTGGTGGACTTGCCGACGCCATTGACGCCGCAGAAGATGATGGTGTAGGGGCGGGCGTTGCGCTTCGATTCGAGGGCGTCGCGTATGATGTCGATGCGCCGCTTGGGCGAGAGGATGCGCACCAGGGACTGGGTGAGCGCCTCCTTGACCATGTTCGCGATGCTGTCGAAGGTGCCCATCTGTTTGCCGTCCAGGGACGTGGCCACCGAATCGCACAGCTTGGCGGCAATCTCGGAGGCCACATTCTTCGATATCAAATGGTCGCGCATCTTCTCCAGCGCCGGCTGCAGATCGTTCAGCGTCATCGTCTTGGCGCCCACAATGCCCTTGAAGTAAGATAGGAGGCCGGAGCTCTTGGATTTCGGCCGACGCTGCTGCGGCACCTGCTCCTCCTCCTCCCGCTCGCTCTCCTCGCTCGCCTCGCTGTCGTCTGCATCTGAGGCGCTCTCAACGTCCAGATCCCGTATGCTGCCCTGCATGGTGCCCACCAGCTGCGGATTGGAGGAATATATATAGAATATTTATATATGTATGTATATGGGCACTGTCTGACTCACGTCGTTATTGATGCTCTGCAACTGGACATCTTCGGGCGCGTCCTTGGAACGGTCGAGCAGCACGGCGTCCTTGGAGTTGCCGCCCAGATCCCACACCCTCGGCTTTTTGCCCGCCTTCTCCCTCTCCGCGCGTTCCGCCGGCCTCGCCTCCATTGCCGCCTTCTTGGTGGGCGTCAGTTTCTCGCGCAGCTTTCGCCGATTCTCTTGGATAATGTCATCGGTGCTGCGCGGGGGCGACGAGGGCTGTGACTTGGGCGGACTCTCCTGGATATTGACGCGCTTCTCGATCGTTGGAGCTCTCTTGTCGCTGTCCTGCAGCATGGAGGCGACGGTCTTCTTGGATTTCTGGGATTCATTGTAGGAGCGCATCGTTTTCGGCGCCTTGTCCTGTTTGGCGGAGGCCTCCTCGGCGGCGCCGAGCACCAGCCGATACTCCTGCTCGAACTCGTACTCGGCGCCGAGCCGCGCCTGGTCTGCAATGTTGCCGAACTTCTCCTGGAAGGCCGCCTGCATCTCGGCTAGAAAGTTGTCCAAGTAGTTGAGCTTGATGACCTTTTGGAAGACGGCCGCGTAGACCACGTCCAACTCGTTGTCCAGCTTGAACTGCACGGCCAAGTGATCCTCCTCAAAGTACTTGGACTCTGTATTGCGCTCCTGCAAGCAACAGCACCAAAATTAACAACAATAACAAAGACTCCTCTCTCTCTCTTGCCTCCAAAATGACGCCACGTATTAGGCTGTTGATGCACGCGGCGTAGTTCTTGCCGGACTCGTTGGAGTTCCACAGCACCACGCCGCCTTTTGTGAAGATGACCACAAAGTCCAACATTTTGTCTACAAACGGAAATGGGCTAAAACGCAACGGCGACAAATTCACCCGACCAAATTGAGACTAAAAAACAGTTGCGAGCATTCCACGTCACGAGCCCGATACCCGCAGCGATAGTTATCGATATGTTTGAAAGGAAAATGTCAATAGCGATGACACTATGAAATGGCACACGAAAATTTATTTTCTTCTTCAAACTCAATGTTTTATATGACAAAGAATCAAAACGCAAAAGTGTTTGGCATTTTGTGTGGCAAATATAAAAAGATAAATTCGTATAAATAGTAGGCATATGTGAAGTACATTTTATTTTCGAAATTATATATATTCTAATTTACGCGACCAAATTGAAACTAAAAAACAGTTGCGATCGCATTCCACGTCACGAGCCCGATACTCATAGCGATAGCTATCGATATGTGTCAGACTGGCGATGACACTGTGAAATGGCATATGAAATACCCCTGTCGACTTATTCGAAATTTCTTTATTTTACAAACTAATGTTTAATATAAAAAAGAATCAAACAGCTAACATATATATATATGTGTATATATATACATATATATAATATCGTATAAATAGTTGGCGCACGTTTAGGATTTTTGAAATTCCAATTCCAATTGGAAATATTATCAATTAGCATATATTGGGTAGCACTCAGCTGCCAAATGGGTTGCACTTTTCTTGCATTTATGTGCAATGTGGCCATAACAAATAGGCGGAGTTGCGCGTCGGAGGATACCTCGTAAACAGTTGATTTACGACAGTTACATACATTCGCAAAGAACCAATATACCCCGGCATAACCACCTTCCGTAAAGCGTACAATTTCCAACAATCTTCGAATTTTTCGTGTTTTTATTTTTTGTTTTTTTTTTTTAATTATTGACGCTTATTAACTAACGTTCATGTTGTTGTGAATATGGAATTTTGAACATTATTGCAATACATTTCACATACATGAAAATTTTGTTACAAAAAAGGACATTCGCTGAATGTAACTATACAGAGAAAAAAATGATAAGGTATATTATAGATGCTATTTAGGCGCGTAAAAATTGATGATTTGTTGTTGTTGTTCTCCTTTCGCTGCGCTGGCAAGCGACGCTCTCTACGAACCCACAATAATGTTGTTGATGGGAATGTGTATGAGCTTAACGAAGAATCCAATGAAACCCATGATGCAGAAGCCGATTGCGGTCGCGATGGCGATCTTTTGGAACTCCTTGCGGTCGGGCTTCGTGCAGCGCTTGACCAGACGGATCGAGTCCTTGGCGAAGGCGCGGCCAGGCTCAGCGAATTTCACAACTTTGTCCATGGCTTCGTTGAAAATGTGAGTGTTGTCAGCTGCAAGATTAATCAGTTAGAGTGTCACGAAACGATATGTATGTCATGCAGGGGTTTGTTTCAAACAATGTGGGGCAGCACTTTCACACAAATCACAAACACACGACGTCAACGTCACGAAGCCGCTGACGACGTGGCAGCCGACGACGACGGCGACGTCACAGGTGAAATTTGATTGACCGCTTGTGAATTGCCTATGCAAGTGCCATTGCTTTTACAAAGCTCAACTCTACAGTTTAACTAAATTTTAATCTTTTTTTTTAATAATTATTTGCTATTTTGTTTAATAAAATGTTGGCAGCTGCAGCAACAGCTCTTGCAATATATATGTGAAATCCACTTCGGCTTCAATATATATTGAAGCAAGTTCACACCATTTGTTTGTTGAAATGTGCCATTTTAATTGAATTAAATAAATATTTCTTTTAAAGTAAACCAAAAAAAAAAATAATAAAAATCACACGCACCTCCGTCTACTTTGAAAATGTCCACACGAATGAGGGTTCGTCTAATTCGTGCTGGCTTGCTACGATACGAATTTGTTTTGACAAGTGTCCACGTCGAAATGTCAAAAAATAAAAACGGAACGCAGCGTTGCTCTGGGCCACAGCGTTGCCAGACAGAAACTGTCAGCCAGTGTCAGTTCATTGTGGTGGCCACACTCACCCAACTAAATCAGCTGCTGCAACAGTTTGAGCCGACATCTTAATTTTCAGTCGGCATTTTACTTGTCAATTTTCGCATTCGCAAGTATTTTGTGCTGATGCAGAAAAAAAACAAAACAATTTTACAATTGTTTGACATTATTTACGCCCCGATGTGAGCCAAGTGGTTCTAGGGAAAATTGCAGCGCGCTTCAAACACAAATTTCTCGCAAATCAAAAAGCTAAACTTTTACGGGACTTGTCAAAGCTTTAGAATAACTTTTCTAATTCGCTTTCAGTTTACAGTTAACTTACGATGAGCGCACAGCCGAGTCCCTGCATGAATCCCCAGCAACAGCCTACTGAGCAGGAAAAGGTTAGTTTCATATGCACATCAATTGTTGTATTTTGTGTGTGTGTGTGTGTGTGTGTGTTTGTTTTTCTATACCATTACAGAGGGTATTCTAATTTTGTCATGCAAAGGAGACGTCTCCAACTCTGTAAAGCATCTACATATATACTTGATCAGCTCAACAGCAGCGTCCATATGGACATGTCCGTCTGCCGTCTGTTTGTTTCCATGCCAACTAATTTCAATAAAGCTAACTTTATAGTTTGAATACATAGGTCCGTCTTTTTGTTGCAGGCTGTACATATGTCGAAATTGACCGGATCAGACCACTATATCATATAGCTCCAATTGGAACAAACGGTCGAAAAACTTTTATGTATGTGAAACTTTTGTTTTATCAATATTTACTGACCAAACTTGACAATTAAGAGTGTCCTTATTTTCCTAACAAATCTGTACAATCTGATCAATATCGGAAGACTATATTATATACCTCAATTAGAAAAAAAAGGTTGAGAACTGAGTTTTTGTGTAACATACTTATTTATTTTCCAAGATATCCTCACCAATCTACGCAATTGTGAGTTTCCCAAAAACAAAATATCACCAACATCGAACTATAACGTAATATAGCCGTGCATAGGAACAATCGACTGCAAACACAGTTAACTATAGATGTATTCAATCTTGGGCAACCCCACAGTAAGCGTTTCTCTTCTTTGCTTGGGCAGGTTTACCAATGGATCAACGAGCTGGCGCATCCGGACACGCGTGAGACGGCTCTTCTAGAGCTGAGCAAGAAGCGGGAAACGGATCTGGCGCCGATGCTGTGGAACAGCTTTGGCACCACCTGCGCTCTGCTGCAAGAGATTATCAACATCTATCCCTCGATAACGCCGCCCACGCTAACGGCCCACCAGTCGAACCGGGTCTGCAATGCGCTGGCGCTGCTGCAGTGCGTCGCCTCGCATCCGGAGACGCGCACCGCCTTCCTGCAGGCCCAAATCCCGCTCTACTTGTATCCCTTTCTCTCGACCATCTCGAAGACGCGTCCGTTCGAGTATCTGCGCCTGACCAGCCTGGGCGTCATCGGCGCCCTGGTGAAGACCGATGAGCAGGAGGTGATCACGTTCCTGCTGACCACCGAAATTGTCCCGTTGTGCCTCACCATCATGGACAGCGGCTCCGAACTGAGCAAAACCGTGGCCACCTTCATCATACAGAAGGTGCTGCTCGACGAGTCGGGTCTCTCCTACATCTGCCAGACCTACGAGCGCTTCTCCCACGTGGCCATCACGCTGGTAAGTCCGGGTACAAGGCACGACTGCGAGCGCGAGGGAAAGCGCCACGGGTTATGCAATGAAAACTCGGACGTCACAATATTTTCTTATACGACAATAATTTCAATTTGAGGCACAATCTTGCTCCTTAAGCAGTTTAAGTACTCAAATAGGCAGGCTATTTTATTGAAAACTTGACATGTTACTCGTTCACGAAGTGAAAATAGTATATTGGATTTGTGCAATGTCCGTCTGTCCGTATGAACGCAATTTTTATCGCCGCTATCGAAGTTAGATACTTGAAACTTGGAATATATTCTCACATATACCCGCGTCGGATAAAGTGATAAGTTTTTTTTGGTTACGCCCACTAAGGCGTTTTAAAACTAGATACAACAAATTTAGTGTCTCCAAATTTGGCAAGAATTTTTCTGATGACCTTCACATTACAAAAAGATTAAATAAAATGAATATGCAATACCCTTGCAGACATAGTGAAGATATCGATAGTTAACTGTGTTTGCACACAACAACTTAAATTTTGGCTGAATGTTCCTATATAAATCTTTATTATATTGTAGTTTGATGTTGTTGATATGTGGTTTTATGTTAGGAGCATATGACGCTCGCAAATACCAAGTTTGGATAGGATATGCAATAAAATTTATATATTTATACAACAACGTAATTTTTCAACTGATTGTTCCTATATAATATAATATAATATATAATACGTCACTCTCTCTCTCTCTAGGGCAAAATGGTGCTGCAGCTGGCCAAGGATCCGTGCGCGCGCCTCCTGAAGCACGTCGTCCGCTGCTATTTGCGTCTCTCCGACAATACGCGGTCAGTGCTGGCATTGCTGTTGTTGATAAGCTTTTGCATATTCACATCTGTCTATCTCTTTTCATTTGATGCAGGGCACGCAAAGCTCTGGGCCAGTGCCTGCCGGACCAGCTGCGCGACGGCACGTTTACACAGTGCCTGCAAGATGATAAGTCCACCAAACAGTGGCTGCAAATGCTCATCAAGAACTTGGAGCCGGGCGCCGCACAGCAGCCGGGTGCCGATCCGCGGCAGATTGGCATGTCACCATTGGGCACCTAGACACCTAGACCGAGACCCCCTTTTCTCAACTCTTGTATAGAAGATTTGTTTAGTTATTATTAAGCTGCCTCGCGCTGCCCGCTAGTTATGTTAGTTATAAGAAGACTTGTTTAATGGAATGTGCATCAACAGATATATATATATATATATATTTATATATATACCTGCAATTCTGAACTGAAGCGTTATTAGAAGCTAATTAGAACGTTCGCAAAACCAAAAGCAACTGAAAACAAAAGCGTTTTGCAAAGTTTTGCTTTTCCAAATACAATTTACAAGTCGTTGAGGTACATAGTTAAGATATGCTAATAACTAATCCATATATATAATTAATTGATACTAATAAAGTCAAATGCTAAAATCAACCCAACGAGACAAGCTGGTGTGTGTGTGTGGGGGTGTTTTGCAACGTTTAAATTCATTTATTTTTGTTCTTCTGGGACACATACATAAAGATCATGTGCATATACATATATCTGTATTTATATATACAAACAATATTAATTACAACATTACAAATACACATTTAATCAAGTTTCTACAATTAGCAACAGCTGCGAGCACAAAATATATTTATATATATATATACCACAATTTCAATTTTGTTTCATATATATATCATTTCATTATGCATTATAGTTTATTGTGTGTGTGTGTGTGTGTGTCTGTGGGTGCTTGTGCATTAATATACATACATACATCGGTTATTTATTGGCATATTAATGTACAGTTGAATATATATATATATTTATATAAACATTGATCACATCAAAGTATTGATAACTTTTTGTTTTACTGCATTGAAAAAATTTTGTTTTTGTCACCGAAATCTTGCAAAAACCAATCCCAACCCAAGCATATCTCAAATATATATATGCATATATGTATATATATATATCAAGACTGCAAATCGGTTTTGCATCAAGCCGGGTCGAACCCGGCATACAATTTATTTTTTTGTTTCTTATTTTTGTTCTTTGAACTGTATCAGCTGTTCAAAAAAACAGCCAAACCTGTTCCGCAACCAAACCACGTCCAATTTTTTTTTTCTCAAAAATATGGTTTGGTTAATAAAATTTTTTTCTTTGTTGATTTTTTGTAATATTGCAACATTTGTTAGCTACTGACAATATTTTTAGCAGCCCAAAAATGTGAAAATTACTTGTTTTAATATGAAAAAACTTAATAAATATAGGAAACTGTTGTTTCATTAAGATTTTCAAAAAATAAACCTAGGTTTGAACCAAAAGTTCGTGACATGAAGATGAAGTTAAAGAGGTTCACTGGTTCACATATAAATGTATATATATGCAAACCGATTTTGCACCTAACCGGTTCGAACCCGGTATACCAATTTTTTTATAATTATTTTTTTTTTAGTTACTAGCTATGTTTATAAATAGCGCGAAAATGTCGAAAATACTTTACAAATATTGTAAATAAAACATAAAAAAAACTGAAGCATCATTAAAATTAAAAAAAAAGCCTAGGTTCGAACCCAAAGTACATAGATGTGGTTACAGGTATTGCACCAAATTAGTTCGAACCCGGCATACAAATTTACGTATAATAATACGTATTTTAATAAAATAAAAATATGTATAAAACTATATAGTTGCACTAAAAAAAAAGATAATCCTAGTTCGAACCCAGAGCTCAGAGTACATATGTATGTGTGTTAATTTTTTGATTTGAAGCCCCAAAATATATGTATATATAATAAAGATAGTATGTAGCTGTAAAATACGCATACAATATATACATATATAAAAATATATATAGAGAGATAGAGAGAGGAAGAGATGAAGTTGGGAACAAATTACTGTTGTTGCTGTCGCTCCGCCTGAACTGCCGCGGCGGAGGCGCGACGTCCGATCTCCACCTTGCCACTGGCCTCCTGCTCGGCCAGGTTGATGGGCTGCAGCTCGATGGGCGGCCCCTGGAGCTGGGGCAGAGCGCACATCTGCTCGAGCAGATCGAAGCCGCTGCGCCAGATGAGCAGCTGTGCGCGCAGCTTCAACTTGTTGCGATTCTTCACCAGATGCTTCTCCATGGCGAAGCCCTGGCGGGCGCAGGCAAAGTCGCAGGCGCGCTGCCGCAAAACGGGGCAAATGTCGTTGTTGCCGTCGCCAACGTAAAAGACGTGATCGTAGCGTATATTGTACCGCAGATCCTGCTCAATGACAAAGTGCTCCAGGACGCGACCCTTGCACAGATTGCTGGCGCTCAGCTTGCAATCGGTCTGGCGATGATGCGGCCGCACTAGCAACTGACCCTGCGCATCGAACTCCGCCGGATTGGTGAACACGGCGCTGAAGCAATCGGTCAAATTGTGGGCGCGCAGCCACTCCTCGATGAAAACGCTGTTCGAATCGCTGATGATGATCAGGTCGAAGTTGAGCCGCTTCTGCAGGTGCTTGAGCAGCCGCACAAAGCCGGGCACCTCCGGAATGCAGCGGATAGTGTCGCGAATGCGCGCCTCGGGCACCTGTTGCGCGTGCAGCAGCCGGAACACCTCGGCCATGTACTCGGTCCAACTGTCGTTCTCCATCAACTCGTGGAGGGCGCTCGAGGTGACTACCTCGCTGGGCAGCATGTCCCGCACCACCGTGTCCGTGTTTTGGGAGACAATCGTGTGGTCGAAATCAAAGGCCGCCAGGCGACGACGCTGCTGCCTGCCAAGGCCGCAATTGGATGATGATTGCGGTTGCTGTGGTTGTTGTTGCGGTTGTTGCTGCTGCTGCGGTTTCTGCTGCTGCACGGCTGCAGCGGACGTCGCTGACGTTGACATGTTTTGCCGCTTCTGGACTTGCACCTGACAATGCCCGAATGCCAATGCGATTATGCTTGTCGCCCGCTGGTGGGCAATGCCAGCTCGAGTTTGGCTTTTGTTTGTATGTATTCCAGTTGTAGCTTTGGGCAACTTTGACAGCAGCTTTAGGAGCGCCAGCGTTGCCATATGCCAGCAACTTCTGGCGCCAGCGGTGGCGTTTTGAAGCGCTTTTGCTTTTTCGAGTAATATTGAGTACTATCGATAAGCGGCAATTTCTATCGATATCTATGCTACTCATATATATTTTTGAAAAGGTTTAATATTTATTTACTGTATATTATCAAATTCATTTATTAACATTTGGCTGCAAACTATTTCTTAAGCTATCCACTCAATTACATTTAGTAAATTTATAGCCAATTCCGCTTTCAAAACCTGCTTAATAAGAATCGCCATTGGCAGTTAGCATGGTAAATATCGCTATTTTGAAAAAAAAAAAAAATTATCGAGGTATCGATATGCGCTGTAAGCAACCCTAGATTTTCATTTCCATTTTGTCGTGACGAGTACGGTAGTGTTATATTCCAAGCGAAAAAGAAAAAACACTGTCAGACAGCGAGCAGGGCATACATTTAATAATGAATTGTTAAAAACGTTTGGTGCGCGCCGAATTTGTTTGCGCTTGTTGGTCGACCCTCGTTGAACAGTTCAGCAATTGCCGATATATTTTTTTTATAACAAATTTATGCGTCGTCGTCTCTGCTGCTGCCGTCAATCGTTAAAAAGTGCGTGGAAAAGTGTACGAAACCAATACACGGAAAGTGGGACAACCGAGCGAGCGCTGCGCTTGTCGATGTATGTGTGCTGTGTGTGTTTGTGTAGCGTGTGTGTGTGAGTGTGTGTGCGCGTGTGTGTGTACGAGACGAGTACAAGTACACGGGTAATTTTTGTACCGACTAAACACAGTCTCCGTCAATGTGCACGACAATGTTTTTTTTCTGTTTTGTATATTAAATAAAGAATACGAAAAAGTGCAACGAAATGTTTACAAAGTGTGCAAATAAAAACAAAACATGTTCCATGGCCTAACACACCGACAGAGAGACACGCGCACACCAATATACACGCGAATTGCATGCAAAGAGAAGGCGCTCAACTTCTACTCCATCTTCTTTTGTCTGACGTTTTGCCGCATGGTGAGTTTATTGCCTGCCCGTTGTTGTTGTTGTTGGGTCAATTTTCGGCGTCTTTTGCTATGTAGCTGCGTTTTACTGTTTTTTTTTTTTCATTTCTTTTTTCCTCATTTTCTCGTTGGTTTTTTTGTTTCAATGGACGCGCAGCATTTGTTGTTAAAATTGTTGTTGCCGCCAGTTGCGCGGGGGGGTCGCCAATGGAGATGCATGTACAACAGTACATACGTGCACATATACGCATGTATGTGTATATACATATTGTGCATAATGTACATATGTAGTTTTTCTCCATGCAGCGGCACGGGCGATTGCCTTTCATGCTGGTATTGGTGTGTGTGGTGAATTTTAGCCTCGGGCGCGTGGTGACTTTGGCAGTGTTGCCAACACATACACCACGTCGCAGTTGCTGCCGCTGTCATTGTTGTTGTTGCTGCCGCTGTAGCAGTGCGCACCAATGTGGCGCGGTTTTCTCAACTTTCTGCTGCTCGCGACAGACAGCTGTGTGCCGCGCATGTTTCCACGCTTACGCAGCGTATTATTAACTGTTGTTAACGTTGTTGCTGCGCTTGTTTACGCGGCAATTTCGAATTGTTTGTTTAGCCAATGCACTTATTCCAAATTATAATTCAATAATAATAATAATAATAAACAAGAGGCATTTGTTGTTTATTGCTTTTATCTTTTTTATGTTTGCTTGCCGGCAATGGTGTTTGAGCGTTTTTTTTTTCTTAGCTCAAAGCTCAAGTAACATTTAATAGTACAACAGGAAAACGAAAACAAAACAAATACAGACGCACTCACATATATACACAGTTAATTAACTTTATATTGTATGAAAAAACAATCGCATGTAAATTGCATGTTTCTTTTTTCTCTTTTAAAGGAGTAAGAGAGGTTGAGTGCGTTTTATTAAAACAATTTTAGTCTATTGAAATCCTTTGTCAGAAATTTACACAGTGAGCAATTTTGTCGTTTCTTCGTTTGGTTTCGTACGTGTGTGTGTATGCCTGTGTGCGTATGTATGTATTTGCATGTATATGTGTGAGCGTGTGCCGAGTTCGTTCTCCTTATTTATTATTATTATATTTTTTTTTGTTACGTTCATTGTGGGGCAGCTCTTGCATTATTATTCTTTCGTTTTGCCGGCGCGCTCAACAAGCAAAAATTAAGCGCACACACACACACACACACACAGACAGACACAGACACTTACAAATGCAGGCAAAGCTGCCTTTCTCTCTTCAACACCTCCTCATTCTTATTTTGCTGTTGCTGCTGGCTCAGAAATCTTCTTGAAGGGACGTAGACGGTTGTGTTGTGCTGTAATCGGATTCGTCCTCATCGTTATCGCAATCGCTATCGTCATATTCCTCTTCGTCGTCGTGCTCGTTCTCCTGCTCCAGCCGCAACAATGCATCCAGCTGATGGCGCGTAAATCTGAGTATCGGCTGGTGGCGGCACAACCGATGACAGCCCCAGTAGAAGAGCTCCACCCGTTCGGGATTCGTTTCCAACTGCTTGTCCAACAATTCCTGCGCCTCTGTTGCTGTTGTTGTTGGGTCCGTTTGTTCCGGGACTGGACGCCGCTTCCGTTTCGCCGGTTGCTGTTTGTCCTCCATGGTCAGGTCACAGCAAAAGACGCGGAAGAGCAGCCAGGCGCCGGCCAGCGCCATCATCAGATGCTCCATAATGCCGAAGCGACTATTGCACGCTGCGGCCGGTAGCAGTACTAAACTTGTGCCCGGTATCCGTCTGCCAGACGCCAGAGCACGAAACAAGCTCAGTTCCTCGTGCATTGCGACTGCAGTTATAAAAATACAAACAAAAAAATTTATGTAAATGCAACTAGTTCAATACCTTTGTAATTTTGTTTATCGTGTTTCCCGTATATTTCGATATTGCAGTAAAAAGACCCTTTTATACACCACCAGTACAACAATTTTGATCCAATGTCCTTGGCCAGAGGCCTACTCTAAAATAGTACTGAGAAAAATTACACAATTGTAAATTTGACATGAAAAACGTTTTGGTGCAACCGATTTTCATCAACAGTTTTCACGTTTATGCGATGAAACGTTCAATAGCGCTGCCAGATCAGTGGGAAGTTGTGGAAAAGGATTGTTGTACGATTATGTACGATTTGGGCATATACAAATGTTGAAGAACGTATTATTGAAGAAAAATACTCGTAAACTATAATAAAAATCGCACAGATCGATATTTTTTAAAGTCACCATTTAATAGTCTTTTACAAAGAAAGAGTTTGAGTTGATTTGTTTAATATCTGATCTGTTACTGTATGTTAGCAAATTTTGTCCGAGTGAGAGAATAAACTGTAGAGTATTGCGTAGTCGGTTGCACTTGACTGCTTTATTTTTACCGTCTCTATATTGCTTTTTTATCGATAGTTCTCTTTTATGGTCACTGATTGCCAGCACTTCAAGGGAAGATAACGGTCATAATTGTTGTTTTTTGTATTTTGTCAGGGTTGAGTGTTGTTAAATGATCGATACTTTTGATTTTTACTGAGTAAGGATCAGTCGGTATTGTTAAATTTATTGCTACTTATTTTTTGGTTTCTACTGAAGAGTTTTAATAACGACAGCAGTTTTGATTAAATTTATCGATATTTTAGTACTTGTGCATTTTCTATCGATAATTTTGCTGTATTTCTACAGAGCAGTACAAATCCTTGTTGTTTGATCCTTTATTAAATTTATTGTCTAGTTATTGAAAATGAGCATTCGATTAGTTATTCGGTATCGATCAAGTTATAAAAATTAGTGGTATTCAGTGCAAACAATAATAAAAATAAATTTTCTTCTATTCCAGGCAAAAGCAAACTGCGTTTGTTGTGGATAAAGGAATAAAGCAATGAATGATTTACGCCAGCAACAGGTACAGGTAGCAGCAACATCATCCTCAGTTAGCCTGGCAGCGACGCCCCTCTGCTCCAGCAGCTCCGCGAGTAGCAGCAGCAACAACAGCAACTGCAACAATAACAGCAACAGCTCCAGTGCCAGCGTGAGTCCGCGTTCCAGTTCCAATTCGAATTCCAGCGTTGGTTCAAACTGCAAGTCAGCCGTAACGACAACAACAGCCAGCAGCAGCAGCGGCAGCCGCAACCAGCAGCAACAGCAGCAGCTAGAGGAGGAGGAGGAGCAACAGCAGATAGTTAGCTCCACATCGTCGCCGGCACAGCGACAGCAGCAACAGCCACAGCAACAACAATTGAATGTGTCGACAGCAGCAGCAACGCAGCGCCAGCAACAGCAGCAACAACAGCAGCAGCAGCAACAACACCAGCAGCAGCAACACCAGCAGCAGCAACAGCTGTTGTCGGGTCAAATAACCAGCACCACAGCATCGCCGCCGCAGCAACGACTGCGCGACGATGCGCAGCTGCCAACTAGTCCCAGCAGCAACAACAGCAGTGGACCGACAGCAGCAGCAGCAGCAATGGCCGCCACAGCTTTAGATGTGAATGGGGAGGAGAACAACAGCAGCAGCAGCAGCGCTGGCAGCAGCAGCAACAGCAGCCACAAGCTCATACTGAAGCTGTCGAAGCACGCCAGCAACAGCAGCAACAGTAGCAGCAGCAGCAGCGCCAGCAGCAACACAAGTGAATCTCTAGCGAACGATGAGCGACGCGTGGAGCCGCTGCGCATCCAGTTGCCGCAGCCAAACGAGGTGCAGCTGACAGCAGCAGCACTGCCCGGACAGCAGCAGCAGCAGCAGGGGCTGGTGCCGAAGCTGACAATTTGTGCGCTGAAGCCGCAGGATATGGCCAACAACTCGGATGCGTCGTCCTCGTGCTCGTCCTCCTCGTGCGCCGACGATGAGCAGCTGCCGCACATCGTGCCCAAGCTGACGATACGCGCCGCCAACGAGGAGCGCGTGGGCAGCGTGGTGCCCAAGCTGATCATCAAGATGCCCGACGCGGGCGGAGGTGCTGGCGACAGTCCGATAAAAGCTGCTGCTGCCGCCGCCCTGCCCAAGCTGACCATCAAGACCACCAAGCTGGAGGGTATCAGCTG
Source organism: Drosophila colorata (assembly GCA_035041545.1). Lineage (NCBI taxonomy): Eukaryota > Metazoa > Arthropoda > Insecta > Diptera > Drosophilidae > Drosophila > Drosophila colorata. The sequence goes on along the minus strand of JAWNLD010000295.1, from coordinate 348,502 downwards.
CAGCTTGTCGCCCGCCTCGGCCACGGTGCCCAAGCTGATGATCAAGACCACGCACGCCGGCAGCAGCTGCATCAGCAGCAACGAGCAGCAACAAATACCAAAGTTAACCATCAAGACGGCCAGCCAGGAGCAGCAGCAGCAGCTACAGTTGCAGCAGCAACAGCAACACACGGTGATCATGACGCACGATGCGAAGAATGCGCAGAGCATACCCAAGCTGACCATCAAGACCAAGTCCATAGAACTGGAGGAGGAGCAGCAGGAACAGCATCAGCAGCAGCAGCAGCAGCTGGTGCCCAAGTTGACCATCAAGACGAGCAACTGCAGCAGCAGCAGCAGCGAACAACAGCAGCCGCTGCTCAAGCTGACCATCAAAAATCTGTGCTCGCCCAAGCACAAGGTGCGCGCCGTGCTCGAGGAGAAGGTGCAGACCTCCCGGCTGACGCTGAGCAACGGCGGCGACGCCAGCAACAGCTGTCACACGGATGGAACGGCAATCTATGCCGCTGCTGCTGAGGATGAGCTGCGTCGCAACTCGGATGACATGGACATTGATGATGCGCTCTCCAAGGAGCACGATCCCAAAATGTTTCACAATCTGCCGCCAGCGAGCAGCAGCAATGGCATTGCACCGCAACAACAGCAACCTGCACAGCAGCAACATAATATTGTGGACATGGTGGATTTAACTTCATCGCCGGACTCATCGCCAGCGCATGCCAACAACAACAACAACAACAATAGCAGCTGCACCAGCAGCAGCACCAACAGCAACAGCTATGCAGCAGCAGCAGCAGCAACAACAACAACATCAAACACACATTTGTACGCAGCGCACTCGCCGAATTTGCTGCTCGAATGCTTGCGCACAGTTGTCGCCGCCGCAGCAACTGGCAGCAGCAGCAGCAATATTAGCAACATTAGCAACAGCAATCCCGCCTCGCCCAACTCCAATATACTGCTCAGCCAGCTGACGGCGCCGCCGAAAAGCTTTAACAGCAGCAGCAACAACAACTCGACTGCTGCCGCCAAATATCCGCAGCTAACCGAACGTCTAATGGCCAATGGAGCTGCCAGCAAAGAGGCAGCAGCAACATCAGCGACATCAGCAATATCTGCAGTATCAGCAACAGCTGCTGCTGCTGCCACACAGCCCATTATTGATTCCATTGAGATCCTGGACACGCCCGAGGGGAGCCCCCACTCACAATCGACGCCCTATTTGCAAAGTGCCTACGATGGATCGGATGGATCGCCGCCGCCGCCAACGCTCAGCAATCATGTGAACCATATGAATCTAAGCCGTAATTTAATTCTTAACCACAAGCCAGACAATCAGCAACATCAGCTCAACAACAATGAGAACCATTTGAAGCGACAGCAGCAGCAGCTGCAGCAGCAACACCTACAAACAGAGGCAGAATCTCCCAGTGACGTGAGTAAATCAATAATATAAAATATAAGCTGAAACATCCTTCGCGTATATACCCTTCTGGGGGGAAATGTAGGGGGCAGGTTAAAGTTCCTTTTAATTTCCGTCAGAAGAAACATTCATTTACGAATAGCTATTCCACACTGTCAAGATACCCTATCGGACTACCCAAGCTCGAGTCTCCGGTCTTCATCAAAAACATCGATAGCAAAGCCGATATTATCGATGGTTTTACAATTGTGCGATATATCGATGTTTTTATATATTTTGTATGAAATATTCTTGATATTGATATTCTTTGCGCTAACATTCGAACCAAATTGCTTAAAATCTTCAAGTTATGCTAAAAAAAAAAAAAAAAAAACCTGTTAAAACCGATATTTATCGATACTTAGAGATGCGAGTTATCGAACAAAATGATAAACTTCTGCGTATGATATAGGAGAATAAACATACCCAAGTCTTTAGGTCTGATCGTCTTTGATATATGCTGTCCTAAAATCGATAAATGATGTGGGATATCGAAAAGAAAGGATCAAGTAGTTTTGCGTATGACATAGACGGGTCCCATGGTTGAAAAATCATGTTGAACCGAACCAAACAACAAAGCGACACATTGGTTGGAACCGTGAACCGAACCAGCTACAATTTTTTTGAACAGCCATATGAACCCTTTCTTTGAGCCGGTTTAAATTCAATTATAATTAATCAGAGCTTTCGTGCTTTACAATTGCATTCAATATAAATTTATTCAAGAGTTTAGCGTCTTTAAAGCTGTAGTATTATCTTACATCCCCAACTGAACCAATTTTTAAACTATATGCCGGTTGAACCGGTTCACAATTTTTGTTTTTAGAAAAATTGAAACTAATGTAAATTGTTATTGTGATCTGCTTTACAGTTGCCGCCGAGTAAACAGCGGCGCCTGGACAACAATGAAAACGATCATCAGACGCACAACTGCAGCAGCGACACGCCAGCAACAGTTGCTGTGGCCGGCGCCACAATGGCAACAGCAACAACTGCACAGCAGCAGCCCACGCATCGCAGCCGCAAGCAGAAGCACGAGCGCATACTCAACACGGAGCTGGAGGAGCCGCAGCTGCAGCTGCTGCAGAAGCAGTTGCCGCCGTCGCACGCGGAGCACGCTCTCAGCAACGGCACCCTGTTGCTGGCCGAGGAGCGAGAGCTCCAGATGATTCAGGAGGGCAAAGCACCCGTTGCTGCTGTAACTGCTGCAGCTGCTGCTGCTGTTGCCGCCAGTGCTGCTGGTGCTGTTGTCGCAGGCAGCGGCACGGGCAAGCGACGGGGCAGACCCAAGCGGAATGCGATCGAGACGACGCCAGCAACACCAACAGCAACAACGACACCGACGACACCCACGCCAGCGACAGCCGCACAGCTGCTCCTAGACGCCACCATGGACAGTGCGGTGAAGTCGCGGCGGGTGCAGCTGCTGCGCAAGCGTCTGGCCATCGACATGGTCAGTGCGGAGCAGCCGGAGCTGCCGCTGGCCGCCAAGGCGCCGTTCCAGCCGACGGAGGACGAGGAGGCCGCGCAGCTGCGGGCGGCGGCGTTGACCACGCCGCGGCGCAACGAACAGCGGCCGGTGCGGGCCACGCGACGCAGTGCGGCGGCGGGGGGCGTGGCAACGCCACCCGCGAAGGCAACGCGCAAGCGTCAAAGCAAGGCCGCAATGACAGCGGCAGCGACAGTTGCCGCTGCGATGATACGTTTTGCCGAGGACGCCGCTATGGAGAGCAACAACAACAGCAACAACAACAACAACAGTATGGCCTACGCGCTGGCAGCACAAATCGATCTGACCATGTGCTCCTCCTCCTCATCCACGAGCAATGGCAGCGCCGCAGCAGCAAATGTTGCAGCGGCTGCAGCTGCTGCTGCGAGTGCTGCTGCTGTTGCAACTGCCGGCAGCAGCAATTGCTCCATGCTGCCGCCCACAAGTATACTCTCCTCGTCCGATCCGCTGCCGGATGTCGTCTTTCAGCCCAACGACTTCTCCTCGCTGACGGCCACGCAGCAACTGCGCGGCAACAACAGCTGCAACAACAACAGCGGCAGCAACGCGAACAGCATCAGCGGCGGCAGCCAGCACGACTCCCAGGACGAGGACAACTACAGCGCGCTGGAGAACTCGGGTGGTAAGTGCGACAACAGCCATTTGGTCACCATGCATCACCAGGCGTAGGCAGCATTTATTTTTGGGCGAGCTTTCAAAAAAAAAATATTAAAAAAAAAAATCTAAAGTTTTAACATGAACAACAAAAAGCACATAAGTGCCTGTTTAGGGAAAGAGGGAGAAGCTCTTTTTCTAGAAGTTGTATGCCAAAAACAAGACATAAAGCACACAGAAGAGCGGACTTCGTTTATTCGTTCTTTGATTCGTTATACTTCTCAACAAGTTTGAGTTTCGAAAGAATGCCAAGCCGTATGTAATTCAAGATTGATAGCAAAGTGTGCTCATGCCGGGAGGTTCTTGAAATAGCTATACAGACAGCCTGATTTTTGTTGTTGTTCAAAAACCAACATTTTGCTTTTAAGAAAAAGAAGATATATTTTTTTACAATATTACAATATATAATACATGAACATTTTTTATAAATTACTGTAAGGCCATTTCAGTTGTTAAAATGGTGGGGAGGACTTAGCCCCAAATCCCACCCTGCCTACGCCACTGTTCATCACACACCCCACTTAATACCCTACTCTTTTTTTGTCCAGATGAATGCTCCACCCAGGGCAATCTGTTGGCAGCCTTTGGCAGCAGTCCAGCGGCGCCAACGACGCCGACGCGAGGACGCGGTCGTGGACGCGGCTCGAGGGGCGGCAACAGCAACAACGGCGGCAGCAACAGTTTGGCGCGCAGCAGCAGCGGTTCGCAGCGCAGCAGCACGAACGCCACCCAGCCGCGAGTGCCGCGCATGAGCCGCGGCGCCAGCGCCGTGGCCAAGGCCATTGCGCTCAGCCGGCCGCGCTGCGTGGGAGGACTCAAGCATCAGCCGGATCCGGAGCGCCTCAAGGGTTTCTTTAGTCCGGTGAGTTTGCAAAAGAACAAGTCCAGTTTGTAAGGGAAAGCCACTGGATAGTCCATTTGCTTCTCCTTAACTAACTGAACTAACTGGATGGTTCATTTATTTATTCTTAATAACTACCCTATTATTTATACGCTTGTGAAAGTTGGAATATGTTGTCCAAAGAGATGCGTTTGATTTTAATTAACGATTAACAATTTTCAGTTTCCTTTTGGAGCTCACCAAGTTATTTTTTTTTTTGTTAGAATTCTCAAGAAGTTCAAGCTTCGAACGAGTAACAAGGTATTTGCAAGGTCGATAGCAAAATCCATTGATGATAAAACCGCTAAGTTCTTGAAATTGCTATACAGACAACAGGCTCACTTTTTGGTGTTCGAGACATTGAGGACATGCCTCCTTTTAAAAGTTTTAAAAACCTTTTTGCACAATATTATCAATTTAGTGAAAATTAAAACTGGTCAGGGGTATCTCTATATTTTTATTTTATTTTTTCTAAAATTTTATATTTTATAGTAAAAAAAAATATAGCCCTGACATCTGCCTTGTTAGAGCATTTGAAATTCGACAAAGGTTGCAATATATCAAAAGCTCTTTTTATAGCTGCTTCTTCTGCGCGCTTCTTCTTCATTGGCATGATTCATTCAAAGGATGCCGCGCAGTCTTCATCTCCCGCTGCGCATATATCTGTGTGTGTGTGTATGTGTGTGCGTAATTCGGTTGTTCATCAGTTTTTGCTATTTTTCATTGTTTTACTATTGCAACTTGTTCATGTTTTATTACGTAAAATGTTGCTCAGGCACACACACAAGCGCACTTTTACTCACACACCCACAAGCAAATGCTCACATACGCTCGAATAGTGTTGTGTTGTGTCGTAATTAAAATCAAAGGCGCGCGCGCGCTGCATTCATTGCCAACTGCTACCAAAAACGCATACGAATGCAACAACAATAACAATAATAATAACGATAGCGACAGCGACAACAACAACAACAACAACAACAGCCGCACGCGACGGCAGTCAGCAGCGCTGCCGCAGAGACAGCGGCAGACAGCAGCGCGTCTTTGTCGTCGTCGTTGTTGTCTCTTCACCTGTGATTTTAATCAGCTGAAAAATTGTTGTTTTTTTTTTTGTTGGTTGCTCTCTTTCTGTGGTGGTGTATCTGTGTGGGCAAGTGTGGGCAATAGGCAGCGGCAAGCTGTAGCCACCTTCTCACCACACCTGCTGCGTCGCTCTCTGCCACAGAGCGCTGAGCATGTGCTCCCCACAGTTGGGTTTTTGTTGTTGCTGTTTTTTGTGCGTATATTTTTTGCATGCATGCTGGCAATGCTGTCACATAGCGTTCTCTTTAGTTGTTGCGCGCTCTCTCTCTTTGGACGCTGGCTGACGCCGGCGTCGCTGCCGCAGCAGCAAACCAAAATCCATTTGCAAATATTGTTTGTTAATGTTTTTTTTTTAAACTATTTTTTTAAAATTTATTTTTTGTTGTGTTATCATTGTTGATGTTGTTGTTGCAGTCACCGCAGGTGTTCGAGGAGGACACACGTATGAGTGCCGATCTGAATAACAGCAACCAATCGGTGACCAGCATGGAACCCCCGCTGACGCCGCAAAAGTGAGTATTGTTTTGAGTCGTTTCTCAACACTCAAGCATAACCAAAAACCGCTCAAACCGTGTTAATTAACTCGTTACCTTTCTTTGTGAACTCGTTCAGGCAACCGGACTTCCTCAACAACGAGGAGTCGCAATCCTCAATGGTCAGCAGCGTCAGCCTAATGGACTCCAATCAGGGCAACCAGTCCGTGGATGCCATAATCGGATCGGCGCTGAAACGTCCAAAGAAGAAAAAAATGGAGATTTGTGTGGCCGAAGAGTGAGTTTTCAATTTGGAGAATGCTCCGTTTCGAATTAACCGACCAGGAGATACTCTTTACCTACTCTTCTTCACTCAGTTCCACACTCTGCTAATGGAAACCTGAATAACTTGGGTGTTTCTTGTCCGATCTTTATGAAACTTTCAAAGTTTAAATAAATTGCGGGGTTATTTTTCTCATTATCCGTAAACAGAAATATTTTTTTCTGTGTAAACTAGCTCTTAGCTCTTATAGACTCAGATATGCTTAAAAACAAAATGGGCAAAATACCGATAATTATCGATTTCAGGAAAAGGGGTCAGGTTTTCGAAAAATTTAAAATAAACTTTATCCGCGTTTGGTAAATAGGAACCTTAATAAAGCAGACTTCACGTCTCTGACTTCTAGTCTCTGATATGGACGCAGTTATACAGACAAAGGGATGGACAGACACGGCTAAATCGACTCGGCTATTATATTATATACCTAATGGCAACTGGGAAACCTCCTTCTGCCTGTTTTTACCCATTTTCAACTGTTCACTCATACGTTCTTTCTCTCACGCTGTAGCACGGATTTTAATGCATCCACCATAGCGGAATACGATTGGCCACCGCCCAAGGGCTGTTGTCCGTCCAAGAATCGGGACACGTTCATGATCCAGGAGCAGGTGGCGCTCTACTTGGGCATAACGAGCTTTAAGCGTAAATATCCGGATTTGCCGCGTCGCGCCGTCGACATGGAGGAGCGCAATTGGCTGCAGGAAAAAGGACTCGTCAGCGAAAAGATGTGCGATTTGGGGATAACGGCCGTCTGGGCCTCGGACATACTGGACATTATGTATGCCGATTTCTACGATAAGTACGAGGAGTACAAAGAGTACATACGGCAGAAGCATCTGCGCGACATCGAGGCCAAGCAGAAGGCGCTCGGACTCACTGTCGGCAATGGGCGTGGCCTGCAGGCACGCGATCGTGCCATGCTCTCGGCCAGCAAATGGAATGTCTACTTCAACAAGATGTAAATATAAATACCCTAATCTTTATTTATACAAACTAATCCTCTTTGTCTGTATTTTCCCCTTTAGGCGCAAGGAGGAGCGCGTGGCCTGCCTGGATTTGCAAACGTTTACGCTGAATTTGCCGGTGCCGCGCACAGCGGCCAGTTCCACGCTCCTGCATCGCTCCATCACGAACACGGTGCTACTGGCTGCGCAGGCGGAAAACATGCCCGCGCCACCGCAATTGCTGGCGCCGCGTGTCTACGATGATGCCCACCAGCGCATCGACTACGCCTACCCGCTGGCCCTGGTGCCGGGCCAATTCATGTCCAACTATCGCCATCTGACGCCCGACGAGCTGAGGTGAGACACAAGAGTGAAATAAAGAGAACCGGGAAGGAACGCCACAGATTATAAATACGGAGGCTGTGCGACATTTATCTGTTAAACTGTGTTTCTGTAAAAGATGAAGGACATAGTAGATTAGCAACATGGAAAACTATAATGCTCCAGTAAAATAGGACATCTGTGAAAACAAAAAAGTTGTTTTTATAAAATCTAATTTTTTTTTATCTATTTTTGCAACGACATTAATTGATATATTGGTGCTATAATGCATAAAGACACTTTTAACTTCCGAGTTTGATCAAAATCTATTAAAAAACAAAAAAGGTGTTCGTACAAAATCTAATTTTTAAACTGTAAACTGTCCAATGTTAAACCGATTTTTCAGATATATTAGGAGCATAGTAAAAGAAAACTTCATAAGTGAGAGATTATTGTGCATACAAACAGACAAACGGACATGGTTAAATGGACACGACTGGTACTTTACACGTTTCGTGACCAATGTCTGACTAACATACTCTTCCATTGCAGAGCATATCCGCTGAACACGGCACTGGATAAACCCCAGAAGCAGCAGGACGAGGAGCAGGAGGAGCTGCTCGATGGCGCTGTTAAGACCAAATCGCAGGCAGCGACGCTGCGGCGCAGTCCACGTGCGCGTCAGCGTCACAGCGATCCGGCCAAAGCTAGCAGCGGCTCCTACTCCAGCGTCAGCAGCAGCAGCAGCGACGCCGGCAGCAGCAGCGAATCTGTAAGCGCAGACAGAAACCAAAAGAGAAAATACATTTTTACTCAATTGTTTTTCTTGCTTTGTTTTAACAGGACAGCGATGGTGACAGCGACAGCAGCTGCAGCAGCAGCGCCAGCAGCCGCAGCAGCAACAGCAGTAGCAGCAGCAGCAGCGGCGGCAGCGGCAGCGCCAGCAGCTCGTTGAACACCGCCAGCGAAACGGAACAGAAGCGCGAACAGGATGCCAGACTGTCGTCCAATTGCGGCGTCTGCCAGCGTAGTCAGCATCGCAATGCCCGCAACATGCCCGAGACCTTTATACGCTGCTACAGCTGTCGGCGCAGAGGTGAGTGTGCAAAAATTAAGATCAGCTTTCGTTGATCTGCAAAATCAAACAAAATGCAATTGGCAAATTATGGTATTAAGTGCCAGAGTTTTACCGAATCGTTTTGAACAAGTTTTAATGAACTAACCATTTAACTGAACGAACGAACTACGTCCCAGGCTATCGTTCAGCGGCCATTGTATTCCCAATATCTTTTGTTTTGTTCGTTGCAGTCCCAATATCGTTTTTTATTTATTTGATCTGTTATCGGATCGTAAAAATATGTATATAAAAACAAATCTTCATTTAAACGAACGAACTAAGTGAACGATTTGTTCGTTCAATAAAAATTTAATGAACTACGCTACGTTGAACAACTCTGTTAAGTGCATGTTGGATTTTGCAGTGTTGAGTAGCGAAATTGAACCATTTGATTTGAAAATGTTTATTTACAATTGACAATTGTTACTTACAGTGCATCCCAGCTGTATTGAGATGCCGCAGCGAATGGTCGGACGTGTGAACAACTACAATTGGCAGTGTGCGGACTGCAAATGCTGTATCAAGTGCCGCAGCAGCCAGCAGCCGGGCAAGATGCTCTACTGCGAGCAATGCGATCGGGGCTATCACATTTACTGCCTGGGCGTCAAAACGGTGCCCGAAGGTAAGCATACACATGCCCGTATACCCTACACAAGGTGCAATGCGGTTAGATCCACGCCCTAGATAAAGTCAGCAGTTTTCTCAGCTAGCCAAGCAGCAATAAAAGCGTTGAACTCCCTATGAGATGGTGTCTGGCAATGCCTAGATTGTGCCGCTGAACGAGCTAGATAAATAGGGCGACCATCTACTGGGTTCCAGGCGGCGCTGAAATTCCGGGGAATGAAGTTGCAGATGAACTAGCGAGGAAGGGGTCAGTTCTCCCTTATGGGGACTGAAATCGAACAAATAAGAACGTTGCAGTCGGGTGTAAACGACAGCACAATACTCGTTCTCAGTGTAGAGAGTCAGAGAGTAGCAAAAAAAAAATTATTTGTGTAATCTTTAGGGAAGGTATATTGGAAGACCATTCCAGAATCTGACTCGAGGGCGACCAAACACCGTAGTACATTTTAGAGAACTGTCCAGCGGTAATCAAGTCCAGACTGTGTTTGGATTCTTGCCAACGTTATGACGAGAATTACTAGAGAGAGGCACAATAGACCCAGGAGGAGTTCACTAGATTCTATCAAATGCGAATAATAATGCACAATAATAAAATAATTCCCCGAACTCTTCCCAGGGCCTTAGTACAGGAGAAATTATAGCTCTCTAGCCAGGGAAAATCTTTGCATTCTTGCTAACGATACTATAGGATAAAGAGAGGTGCACAATAGACCTAGAAGCCCGCCGTACTAGCAAATAATAATAATATACCCTGTTATTTGCCGCTTTCAGGTCGCTGGAGTTGCGAGCGCTGCTCGATTTGTATGCGCTGTGGCGCCACACGGCCCGAGGGCCTGCCCCAAGCGCTGCAGATGTCCCTGTTGTCGCCCAATGGCGGCGCCGACAAATGCCCGAAGCCCGTCAAGCACAAAAAGGTCAAGTGGATGAACGAGTACCGCATCGATCACATCACCCAGCTGCGCGAACACTGCGCCATGCTCTGCGTGCCCTGTGCACGCGCTAAGCCCACCAAGCGCACGCCGCCCACAACGCCCAGTAGCAGCAGCAGCAGCAGCAACAGTAGCTGTAACAACAACAGCAGCAACTGCGCGCCTTTGCCTCCGACGCCAGCCCAGCTACAGTCGCCCGTGCAGGCGAATGGCGGCACTACGGAGCCGCTCAGTCCGCGAATTTGCAGCAGCAACACGTTCGCAGTCGAGGCAAATGCGGGCGCACTGATGCTGCCCATAGCGGGCAAGCGATTGCCGCAGCAGCAGCAGCCTCTGCAGCAGCAGCAACTGGTTATAAATAGGAGCCAGGACATGGCCATCATGCAGTGCAGCAGCTTTGCTGAGACAGCAGCAGCAGCGGCAGCAGCAGCAACAGCAGCAACAGCAACAGCAATAACAGCGACAGCAAGCAATAGCGTCAACTCAGCAGCAGCAGCAGCAACTACAACAACTACAACCACAACAACAACAGCCGCAGCAGTAGCAACAACAACAACTGCGATTGGCATAGCACCGCCGCCGGTTGTTGCCTGAGTGGGGGTTATACGTTATTGTGCCAAGCGCACTCTAACGGACTTGTAGTAAGCGCGGGTCGCCCCCCTCACCCCACATCCCACACACAACAACTTCCTAAACAGCAACAACAAACACACCCAACACACACACACACACACACACGTGCATAGTATTAACAAGCATAAAACAAAAGCTATTGAATATGTATGCGGTTTGGCGTATGTTAATAATATATTATATACGCACCTATATATATAATTATTATTATTATTACTTTTATTATAATTATAAATACTAATTTTTTTTTTGTTTTACTCTAAATTGTTTTATATATTCATAATTTAATAACTTAATTTTATGCCCACAAATAATAATTGTTACTTAAGTGCGCGAGAATAGGAAGTTCTGCCTAAATATATATATGTATATATCTAAAAAAAAATATATATATATATATATATATATATATATATATATATACATATATATATATATATATATATATATACATATATATTTATATTTATATATATATATTACGGCTACATGACAATGAAAATGATCAACAAATATCTATGTTTACGCCTAAGTTGAATTGTTTAAAATTAGCGCCTAAGTCACAATACAAACCCACACACAAACACACACACACACTTAGAGTTCATTAGCTGCATTTTAGTTAATATTTTTTATATAAATTTCTAGTTTTTTAAATTGTGTTTGAAACCTGCGCGTCCTTTGGCGTTGCCATATGCCATTTTACGAGCAGGTCGGGCAACGCCAACTGAAAACGCATTTACCGTTGTATGTGCTTTGCTTGCAATTTGTTAACTTTCTCTCTCTCTCTCACACACACACTCTCACGCGCCTCTACATTTAGCACAAACATTTTGTGTTTTCTTTTGTGTTTGTGTTTCGTCGAAATATTCAAATATCAAAGGAAGTTATGAAATAAAGTATATCTTTAGCCTATACAAATTGTACTATACGAATAATAAGTAAAAATACTACAATATACAAATTTAACACATATATATATATATAAATATATATATATATAATTACTTTTTTTTCGTTCAAATTGTGTATGTACTTCGAAAACTATTTTGTTAGCTGTAAGTTTAGCCATGTAAACTAAGTTAAGCTCAAAATACAAATGCATATGTACGCAGGCATGTATGTGTGTGTGTGTGTGTGTGTGTATGTATGTATGTGCGTGCTGCATATGTAGTTGTGTATGTGTATGTACATATAAGTAGTTTGTTTTTTTTTCTGTGTTGGGCGGGGCTGCTTTGTATTTTTTTTTTTTGTTAGATGTTAACAAAAAGAAAGAAAAGCAACCACATTTACTATTTAAATAGGCCTAAGAATGTATTATACATGTAATTTATGCTAACGTTCACACACACACACACACACACACGTACATATATATACATATATTTAAAAGAACAGCACACAAAAGTAAACAGTTGTGTGCCAGAAGAGTTTTTAAAGGTGGCAACGCTGACGTTAAGTGAAACAAAATAAATCTAAACTAACCTAATCTAACGTAACGTAACGTAGCGTAGCGTGTAACGTAACATTTTGAAATTCGTCTACTTAAAAACGAAAACGTTTGGTAAAAATCTAATTTTCCATTGAATTTTATGCAATAAGTCCTTATTAAGTGAAATATTATACATATAGTTATACACACCAGAAACGAAACAACAACCAGAAAACATATTTATAAGTCGAATAAAAACAGCAGCATTAATTCTTTTGCCTTACCATTCAATTTTTATATTCGTTCACAAAGTTAAACGAGTCTATTGTGCAATGTTCGCCTGTCGCTGGAGACTTGGAGCTTGGAATAAATACTCGTGCATACCCGCTTCAGCTAATATGTTAAGAACTTTTGGCTGGGGGCGTGGCAATTCGATTTAATCTATATATCTACCTCTGCTTTTAAGGCTAGATACATAAAAATTTTGCAGGCAGATTACTGACAACCTCTTAAGATAATGAAAAAATTTATTTGGCACTCCCACTTGGGGGGCGGGTAAACTGCGAAAATCAATATCTCCCACAATTTCAGAGCTAGAGTGACCAAATTTGGTAGACATTTTTCTGAAGAAATTACAAAAACCAACATTTTTTCCAAAATAATTATGATCGTTTTCGAATGTCAGGCTGTTATGTGAACGAGTATTGCGCAGTAGGTTACACCCGACTGCAACGTTCTTGTTTTTTGTTTCGTTCCTGAACAGAGTACTCTCTACAAATACGAACCGCTGGCGAACAGCAGCTGCTCTAGCTCGTGGCCGTCGCGCCAGTGGAGCAGCTGGCAGCAGAGCTCGTGCCGGTGCGCGGCCAGCTTCGCGTGCAGCTCTTCGCCCCGCCGGATGCAGGCGACGTCGTGCTGCCGGAGGTGGCGCATGGCGCACAGATCGTTGCAGCTGTCGCCCACGTAGATGACGCGGCTGTAGGTGGCCTCGAGCAGGCGCCTCATGACGCCGCCCTTGCACAGATTGTCTGGACACTGGTCGCAGTGCGTCTGCCGCTCGTAAGGCTCCACCAGCAGCTGGCCGTCAGTCTGCACGTGCGCCGGATTCGTGTAGACGGCGGCGAACATGCCGCACAGACCGTGCGCCGCCAGCCACTCGCCGATGAAGTAGCCGTTCGCATCGCTCAGTATGCGCATGTCCAGCTGGCAGCGTTCCAGGCGCCGCAGCAGCCGCAGCATGCCCGGTACCGCCGGCAGCCGACGCACGTACTGCCCAATCTGGGCGGCGCTCAGGCCCTGCCCCAGCTGCAGCAGCTCCAGCATACGCCGTATGTACGCGATCCAGCCGCACTTCTCGACCAGCGCCAGCAGCGGGCCGCGCTGCTCCGGCGCCAGCAGGCGAGCCAGCTCGCTGTAGCAGTCCGCATCGATGATCGTCTTGTCGAAGTCGAATGTCGCCAGGAGTCGTTCGCGCCGGAGTCCGGAGGAGCACTCCGAGCTCGGCACCTGGCGGAAACGGCGCCTCAGCGACGACAGACGCCACAAACAGCGGCTGCGTAGCATTCTCTATGCATATATGTAATCCTATGTAAATATCAATTCGAAATAGGGAGAATTTGTACGAGTATTAGAAAAAACAAACATTCGACAGTTTAGAAGAGTGTGGACTGAGCTTGTTGTGCGCTCTCTCTCTCTCTCTCTGTCTGACTCGTTGGTGTTGGTGACAGATCGGCGCTGCAACAAAAGAGCGCGATTTAAGAGAATGTGACGTCACAATATCAGTTTGTATCTTGTTTAAATGTTTCAGCTTGGATATTATCTACATAAAGATATTGCCCGATGCTTTCAAGTTTTTGGATAACCTTGGGCTCCTAATAAAGCCGAAAAAGAGTAATTAGATCAAAACATCTAAAAAATAGTTTAGTTTTTAACCGATTATTCCAATGAGACCTATATAATATAGCGCCCCGATCGGGTAAAATACTGTGTGCGCTAAGTTCCATGAAGATAACCTTCTTCTTTAGTCGCTTTACTACTTTAAGAGTCCGATACTGTGACGTCACAATGCTGTGAGCTCAGCATTCGTTGCTCTCAATCGTGGTGAATTATTTCTCTGCGACTCTGAGAGCCGAAGACATTTTATTATTTATTATAAGGTACACATGCGTACATATATAAAGATCAAGGTTATTTAACAGATTTTCGATTCACATTGGGTGAAGGGGGAGGGTGCAAATCGTGAAAATCCATATGATTCACAGTTTTAAAGCCAGTCATGAAATTTAAATTTCTGTTTTTTTTATACTTGATATATTCGAAAAGATGCAATATCTCATTGTTATTGTTGCTTTCTTGGCGTACATACATTTATTTAATTTATTTTGGGGAAAACGTACAGTTAAAATATTTACAATAGCATTTGAATGTATTTGTTATTCGTTCTTAATTGTTTACTAAGCGAATTCGTAGCGAATTTAAAGTTTAAGTGTAATATATTTTTTTTCTTTTTCGTGTTAACTTCTATTTTTTTGTTGATCCAAGTTTGGTGTGTTTCTTGTTGTTGCAACGCTCAGTTGTTAATTAAAATAACCTTTTCTCGCCCTTGCCTAAATTATGTAAAAAAATAATAACTTTGTTTTTTTTTTTTTGGTTTAAACATTTAAAAAAAGGAATTTAATTTGAATTTCTAATTGCGCTTTTACTTGCTCGCATTTATTCAATTTTTGTTGATTTTTTTTTCATTAAAAAAAAATAAATTTTTTTTTATATAAAATTTAAAAAATAATAATTAACATAAAAACGTTCTGAACTGGTTTGGTTTTTGTGTTTGTTGCTGTTGTTCATTCTCCTCCTGTTACTGGTCATTCACCACACTTCCAGTCAACGGTTGCACAACAGTGCTCACTTGGCTGCTGCCTCAGCCGTGTGATTGCCGGCGCTGCTGCTGCTGTTACCCTTGCGCTGTGTTATTCCGCCGGCTGCTGGCGCGGCGTTGCCAGACTTGTTCTTTGTGCGCGTCGACCCGTTGGCCACGCGCACATTGCCCGAACTGTCTGTGAGATCCTCACTATCACTGGAGCGAATATCGCCGGACATCTTCGGGAGCACAAGAAAATATTTATTAGTAGTGATAAAACAAATTGTAAAAATGTTGTTGTTGTATGGCAGTTAAATTTAATGTACACTTGATAACAATTGAGGTGCCTTCCATAAGTAGTTGCAGTTAAAATCGTTGCCCAACACTACACTTTCTCTCGCCCTTGCACAGTTTTGGCTGCCTACCCGTGGTGAAAATGCACTGTTCACTAATAAAAGCTCTCTTCAACTTTTCCACTGTCTAGCTCACGATTGGGAGAGCCATATTTAAAGCAAAGAACTCTGATCTCTTAAAATTGTGACCCAACATAGAAATTTTGTTTCGTTTGTATGAAAATAGTGTTGTCCAAAAACTTGAAAGAAACTATAGCTTTATGTAGATACAAAATGCTAAACAAAGCACAAACCAATATTGTGACGTAACGTTCTCTTAAATCGAGCTCTTTTGTGTCAATGCCGAATAACGGCACTGATCAACCTTTAGATCTCTCAATCGTGGCTGCTTCCTGTCAACTCTCAACTCTCCACTCATTCTTGAGCCCCCTCTGCTGGTTCAACTTATTGGCAAATGTGTTGGAGGTGAGAGTGTGGTGAATATCAAATGATGATGAGCACACGTACTAAACTTACCAGACCCTTCTGCAAGGAGTCGACAACAATCTTCAGAATCATATAGGTCCAGATGACGTGCAGCGCCAGCAGCATCAACAGCAGCGAATTGAATATGTAATAGGCTGGGAACATGGGCAGTATGCGCGGTGCCTCCACAGATGAGCTGAAAATGGAGGGGGGAAAAGTACGATAAGCGATAAACGATAGCGAAATAATCGATCGATTATACCTGTAAATGATGCGCGGATAGAAGCCCAGGCGGGTCACAATCCACACAACGGTAAATATGGCAAAGATCGCATCGCAGACCTTCTGATAGTTGGCGTATTTGGTCAGCTTGGCCGCCTCAAGGAATATGTCGGCACAGTCGTGCACGACCAGGACGAGGGAGCCAACGCGATGCAGATTGCAGACCCAGCTGAGCGACATTAGCAACAGTGTGACCATATGATGTATGAACATCTGCCAGAAATCCTTGCGCTTCACATCAAAGAACTGGGTGGCGGTCAGCGACCAATAGAAGGACATCGATATCATGTAGTACCACCAGATATCGTTGCTCACCGACTGAGAGAGAGAGCGGGATTAGCTTGGTGCAATTGAATTCTGGGTTTAACACACTCACCTGGTGGGGATAGCCGTACCAGCAACTCTTGACATCCCAGAACCAGGGCTTGTCCCACAGCACGATGACGCCGAATATAAAGCTATACAGATAGTAGACGCATCGCCAGGTGTTCTCGCAGAACTTCACCAGGGTCGACGGCTTGTCCTGGGCGCGGCGCAGACGCCACCAGCGCTCAATCTGGCGCTCGGTCATGTCCGCCTGCTTGGACAGCGGTGCCAGCTGCGAGAAAGAGAGAGCGAACAGAATATCAATATTATTCGTCAATTACGGTGTGACCTCATTAACTGAATGACTGACTGGCTGAATGATTGATTGATTAATTGCTTGACTAAGTGATTGACCGATTCACCGATTGATTGATTGGCTAACTAACAGATGGATTGAATGATTAACTGATTAAAGGACTAACTGATTAAATTGCTGATTAACTGACTGATTGATTGATTGGCTGACTGACTAACCGATGATCAACGCACAAAAATTTTGAAAACATTTGTGAAAATTATTACACAACTTGCCACTCTTTCAAAGCTTAAACTTGTTGAGAATTCTAACGAGTTAAGCAACGAAAAAGCAGCAAGTCGCTCCCTGTATGGTTTTTTCTTATGTATTTACTTTATGTATTTTATTGAATACATGTTTTTAAACTAACTATAATACTTACTAATTATAAATACCTGCACATCTAAAATCAAACCTAAATATAATCGATCTGAACTGATCTCAACTCACCCACTTGTGGTCCAAATGCGATGATTTGGCATACGCCGTCTCTAATGTAGGAACATTTGCCGCTTTCTTAGGTCTAGAGCTTCGTATGCCCAACGATTTGCCAACTGGTGATATCCAAAAGCTGCAATAAACCAACAACAATATAATAAAATACGATAATATAGAATATTTTTGTAGATATGCAGAAGAATTATTTATTGGGACAGAGTTATGCAATATGGTAATGCTATGATTCATAATCAGGGACGAGAACTTGAAGTTTATCACAAAACGTAACGATTAACAAGTTGTAGGACTAACAGATACCCTGTAAATAGGCAAATGTGTCCAATTGTAGAATTACGAGGAGATAACCCACAAGAGCCTACTCTTGTGGTCTTTCAAGATATACATACATATGTATAATACCCTGTAACCAAGCACTCCATACAAGCACACTCCAGAAGTAGGTAATTTAGAAGATACCCTGTAAAACACGACTTTGCTCAATAAGGTAATAAGACTATGAGATATTCTTTAACCAAACACCCTATCCCGCAAGAGAAGGACTTATCCGATGGGGTTGAGATATACCATTTTAGTCATAGGCTCTGTTTCTCTCTCTCCCTCTCTTGGTTACAAAGACTTTTAGTCGACTTAATTAGACAGCTAAAATAAACGTTTGCTAATTAGCGGAGACGTTATCTTTAAAATTGCGCTTATTTATCGGTTTTTCAGAGCAGCAAGAAATAAATCTAAAATTTCATAATAATAATAAAATAAATTTGTAATACTAAACTACCATTATTAGCACAAAAAAAGAAATTAAAAAAAGTTTTACAGGTACTTAAATTATGTTTAAAGACTTTATTTGTAAATTTATTTTAAATTTATATTGGTTTTTAAAAAAATATGTTGATTACATTTCCAGCACATATTTTTACTTGTAAAATTCGCCATCAGCGCCACAAATAAATTTTGCTCAATTTTCAGACACCAAAAATGAAGAACAGAAGAACTTTATTTAGGCCCAACTAAAATATGCGGAAATTTTTGCAGCACATTGGAATTCCAAAGCAAAATCTACAAATGGCCCGGCCCCGGCCATACCCAGCTGCCTGTCTGTCTGTCTCCGCCTCCAACTCTCCCTCTCTCTCTCTGCCTGTCTGGCACGTGTGAAGCATGGCAACACTGGACAACAACAACAACACTTGACTAGCGCCCATGCATAAGTAATTGTGAGCATGGCATAATCTAAGTTGTCTTTTGACTACGCTTTTCGGGAGTTAATTCGCTAATGAAATCGAAAATGGCCAGGCCCCAGAGCCCCAATAGAGCCCCATGATCTCCAGCCAAGACACTGATCATTGAATGCGTCTGGCATTTTCAATTAGTTGTTGTTTTTCGTCATTCTCTATGGATGCCCGCCGTATGCAAAGCACATGCCCGAAAATAGAACTAAGGAAGCCCATAAATAATTACTACAAATTACATATATGTACATATGTACAGATATATGGTATTTATGCACTACTTGGTCAAGGGGGCCAAAGGGTCGCAGCAGCAATTGGTTCTACTCCAACTCCAAATTCGTCTTAATTATGACAATATATATTGAACTCGATTTGATTTGATTTGATTTGCTTTACAGAGAGTTACACTTCGACGCTGACCTTAGAGTTCAGCTCAGTCGGGTTCAAGTTCAAGACCCCAAAGCACCTCACCATAAATCAATTTAATGCCGCCTGGTCAACTCAAGCATGTGCTATGAATATTTCTAGAAAAACATATAATAATAAATCAACTGACATTTATAACATTCTTTGCCTGGCACAACCCATTTTCATGCAATTTTAAGTCTCTTTTCACCCGTCTTTGTGAATTTGCCAAAGTTGGTTTCATGATTTTAATAATGCATATATGTATTTTAAAAGCAGATCCCATGTGGGGACAAACCATGACCAAAATGCCATCAAACATGCAAATCGGTTCAGTTTTGACGAAGTTATGTGAACATGTCAAAATTTTTGTACATTTTGGCATGATTTTTGACAAAAACAATTTACCCCTCAAAATCACTTTAAATGTGTTTTTTTTTATATAAATAATGACAACTACAATTGATATAAAACATAAATTTGGAATTCTAAATTTTGAAAAAAAAAATTTAGTAATGAATATATTTTTAATTGAGTATTAATCGGGGGACAAGCAATGGCCAAAATGCGATCAAACATAAAAATCGGTTCAGTTTTGACAAAGTTATGGGAGTTTGAAATATGGAAGCTATGGATCGGAGAGCTTTACATGTCAAAATTTATGTAAATTTTGGCATGATTTTTGACCAAAAAATGTACCCCCTCAGAATCACTTTTAATGTTGTTTTTTGTACTAAATATGGCAACCACAATCGATTAAAAACATAAATTTCAAATTCTAAATTTTGAAAAAAAAATTTTTACAAAAATAAGTAAGGGGGGAGTACATGATATTTTCTTCAAAAAATTCCACAAATTTAAATTTTTCAAAATGCAAAATATTTAAATGCAGAATCAATTGAGAGGTCAAGCGATGGCCGAAATGTCATCAAGCATGAAAATCGGTTAAGTTTTCACAAAGTTATGGGAGTTTGAAATATGGAAGCTATGGATCGGAGACCTTTACATGTCAAAATTTTTGTAAATTTTGGCATGATTTTTGACCAAAAAATGTACCCCCTCAGAATCACTTTTAATGTTGTTTTTTGTACTAAATATGGCAACCACAATCGATTAAAAATATAAATTTCAAATTCTAAATTTTGAAAAAAAAATTTTTACAAAAATAAGTAAGGGGGGAGTACATGATATTTTCTTCAAAAAATTCCACAAATTTAAATTTTTCAAAATGCAGAATATTTAAATGCAGAATCAATTGAGAGGTCAAGCGATGGCCGAAATGTCATCAAGCATGAAAATCGGTTAAGTTTTCACAAAGTTATGGGATTTTGAAATATGGAAGCTATGGATCGGAGAGCTTTACATGTCAAAATTTATGTAAATTTTGGCATGATTTTTGACCAAAAAATATACCCCCTCAGAATCACTTTTAATGTTGTTTTTTGTACTAAATATGGCAACCACAATCGATTAAAAATATAAATTTCAAATTCTAAATTTTGAAAAAAAAATTTTTACAAAAATAAGTAAGGGGGGAGTACATGATATTTTCTTCAAAAAATTCCACAAATTTAAATTTTTCAAAATGCAGAATATTTAAATGCAGAATCAATTGAGAGGTCAAGCGATGGCCGAAATGTCATCAAGCATGAAAATCGGTTAAGTTTTCACAAAGTTATGGGATTTTGAAATATGGAAGCTATGGATCGGAGAGCTTTACATGTCAAAATTTATGTAAATTTTGGCATGATTTTTGACCAAAAAATGTACCCCCTCAGAATCACTTTTAATGTTGTTTTTTGTACTAAATATGGCAACCACAATCGATTAAAAACATAAATTTCAAATTCTAAATTTTGAAAAAAAAAATTTTACAAAAATAAGTAAGGGGGGAGTACATGATATTTTCTTCAAAAAATTCCACAAATTTAAAATTTTTCAAAATGCAAAATATTTAAATGCAGAATCAATTGAGAGGTCAAGCGATGGCCAAAATGCCATCAAGCATGAAAATCGGTTCAGTTTTGACAAAGTTATGGGAGAGATATGGAAGCTATGGATCCAAGAGCTTTACATGTCAAAGCTTATGTCCATTTCAATCTGTCTAATGAGGGTTTACACGTGTATGAACTCAAGATTCCATCTAGTACGTTACGAAATAAATTATACTTAAAGAGTACTGGAGTTCTGGATTAAAGGCACATTTAACAGATAGTACAGAGTTGAGGTTCGATTATAATGTAAGTACATGAGCAGGCACATTTCCATGCCACATGTTCGATGAGAAATCTAGAAAGTAAATAGACAACAAGCTTAAAATTCTTTTTTAAATTCCCTAAAGATTGTTGGGAAATGAATGGAAAGCGATCGATCACTTTGTTGCAATCCGTAGTGCAATAATATTCCCCGTCGCTTAATTGTAGTGCAACACGGGCACCAGCACCAGCACAAATTTCACTTGTGCCCGCATAAGCTCGCATTATGTATGTATGCATGCTTACACATAAATATACACATATTTATATGCATTAATGAACACACATTAATGCATAATAATATATTACGGTTGCGACAACTCTAGAATTTGTAATGCCCATTTATAGGAAGCGAGCCGCAGCGCGTGGCTGCAGCCTGCCAATCAATAATAAATCAATATACAAAAAACACGTAAATACAAAAACAAAAAATCCTAGCAACATTTTGTCAATTGACAGAAAAAAAAAAGAATTCAAATTAGAATAATTCAACACAACACAACACACACAAACACACCACAGCACACATTACTCCATACTTGAGCAACAACAACAACGGGGACAGCGATGCCCGCTGGAATCTACCACGAACGGCAGGTGGCGCAAATGTGCGCGCTGCACGCTCTCAACAATCTGTACCAGGGCCGCAGCGCGTTCACCAAGGCGCAGCTGGACGGCTTCTGCTGCCAGCTGACGCCGCGGGAGTGGCCGAATCCCCATCGCTCGTGGCTGGGCTGGGGCAACTACGACGTGAACGTGGTCATGTACGCCGTGCAGCAGCGCAACTGCGAGGCCATTTGGTTCGATCGGCGGCGGGATCCCGATTGCCTCGATCTGGACGCCATCTTCGGCTTCATTTTGAACGTGAGCGCCGCGATGAGCATCGCCTACTATATTCAGCTGCCAGGGCTGCATGCCCGCCACTGGGTAGCCCTGCGACGCATCGAGGGCAGTTTCTACAATCTGGACTCGAAGCTGGCACAGCCGCGTCGCATTGGCGGCGAGCAGCAGTTTTTGGACTTTCTGCGCGGCCAACTTATGCCCGAAAATGATCATGAACTGTTCATTATTGTGCCGCAGCAGCGGGCAGAGCAGCAACAGCGCTGGCTTAAGCCCGAGTATCGATTAACGCAGGAGAGCGCGCAAGGACACACACACACATACACATAAATAAAGACTTTTTGCTTTGGCATCGATAACAATTTTGTAACGATAAACAGTTCCCGCCGCTGCCTATCGTTGTGCGTGCAGTTAATTACAGTTACCATGTAGCGCTGCCAATTTAGCTGTTTTTCAACGCCAATTCTGGCTTCTTTTGCACGTTGACATTTTTCAATTTTTTGCAGTTCTAGCCATTAAGCCAAATTAAGCGCAAACTAACTGCAAAAGCAGAGTTCAACTATCGCTTTAACAATACGCTACACTTAATATTTTTATTATTAGCTCTATGTGAAGCAGATAAACTTTTATGTTCACCTAATCGGAATGCCAAAGAGCCAAAATAGGGTCACACTAATAAGTGCTACTAATAAGAGAAGATAATAACAACCAGCATTATTTGTACACAAAAAAAAAACAAATTAGAAATTCAAAATTTTGAAGACTATCTTTTTTCGAAAATTAGTAGGGGGTGAGTAGTACATAATTTGTTTGACCAAAAAAGGATTGTTTTCAATAATGCACATATTTTAAATGCGGATTCAATTGATCAATATGAAAATCGGTTAAGTTTTGACAAAGTAATGGAAGTTTTAAAACTGGCAGCAAATTTTTAGCTGTTTTTGGCTAACTTTTCTTCATCGATTGTTGGCAGCACTGCTGGCAACTGTGAGTGCGCGCACTCGATTGGCAATTAACGATAAATGCAACAATTTTGATGATAAACGCAAAACTAGCGCTCAGATGCATGTTTTATATTCGTATATATGCATATACATACATATGTTTTGTACATTGTTTCATCAAAATTATGGCAAGTCCAGCAATTGCTGCTGCTATCAGCGGCAACACCACAAACGTATATGTGTGTGTGTAAGAGAGTGAATTGCCATTTCGGCGAATTAGCATGTGAGCACAGAGAGAGAGAGAGCGAGAGAACAAAACACATTCGCTCGTTGATGATAATTCAACACGCAAACGATTCGGCGAGATTGCAATAAAAAAAAAAACAACAACAAACACATTAAAATATGTATATAGTATGTGTTATGCGATGACTCATGCTCTTTAGCATAAACCTTGAACAGTGTCATTCGAGCAATTTTCGGCGATAACAAGATCATTGGAATTCGCCCAAAAACCAAATCATGCTGTTATCGCGCGCTGTTAAACAGCTGATTGGAAAGGAATGGCAACAAAAACGGTGCTAATTGGCCGTTTAACATATTGCACTTAAAAGCGAAGCGTGTGTGTGTGTGTCTGTAAAGCACGTGCGCTTTTTGGCCTGTAGCTGGCGCAAACGTTACGTTACGTTACGAAGCTGACGACAGCGATAAACTAGCAGTAAAGAAAAAACTAAAAACTAGTTTGGATTTAGATTAACGACACAACAATAGCAATAACTGGCAGTGTGGAGGTGTGTGCATGTGTGTGTTTTCGTTCTTGGAAAGTAACGCGACAATGCGCGAAATATTCATGGAGAAACTGCAGTACACACACGCACACACACACGGACAATTGACGCCGGCTTGACCTGATTAGATTTAGCCATTAAAAATGATGCACGTGTGTGTATTGTGTGTGTCTGTCTGTGTGTGGGCCAATTTTTTTTGAAGTGAACTTTAAATTTTATATCGCTTGGCTGGGCGCGCGCTCTGAGAGTCGCCTGATACGTAATCACATCGAAAATAATATATATATATATATATATATATATATATATACACACAAATACGCTTGCATAAATTCAAATACTCCCACAACATTTGCTTTATAAATATGTGTGTGTTTGAATGCTTCTCTGATTGGATTTGGTGTAATTGTTGTTGCTTTTCTCATAACATTCCAGTGTGCGCGTCTAATTTGGAAAAACTAGCCAACACTTGCCAGGAATGGAACGGAACTGAGTCACAGGCGTTCACAGCACTGACTCAAGCGTGTGTCACACACACACATACTGGTATATGTGTATATCATAATGTAATCGCGATAGCGCGCATTATCAAATTTTTTCCACTTTTACGTAAATCTTGCCCGCAAATCTTATCAATAAATGCTCAAGTTGTGTGGGCAAGGGGTTTTGGGGGAATATGGTGCTGCCGATGCCACACACGCACACACACGCCAAATTTGTTGGCGACCCTGAAAGCCAATTCTCGTTTCAGAAAATCAGAAGAAAAAACTAAAAAAGAAAAAACCAGTAAACCAGACAGCCATGACAAACATTTAAGTATTATGCGGTTATAGTTCTATAGATGTATTCGAGACGTGAAGTTAGCCGCTTCACATTTACTGCAGGCCGTCCAAAAAATAGAAAGAGAACCAAAAACTATTGGGAACTGTGGAATGGAACGCAACGCAGGTGCGCATTGTTCCATTTGCCTACATAGCACATGAAAGTGTCTTTGTGTGTGTGTAAATATTAGCGAAAATTCACGTGAACATTTGTAATTATGTTAATTACAACATGCAAAGTGCAAGCGACTCGGCACGCAACTCACAAACACACCCCGCATTTGCAAGTGTGTGAGCTTTGCTAAACAAATGTAAGGTTAATTGCCCAAAAAAAATCAAGTGCTTTGGTCGAGAGTGCCCAACTAGTCGATACCCTTACCAAAAACTGATCAAATATGTATCAAATTTGGTAGCTGTATCTCTTTCAATCTCCGCGATATGTAAAAAAAAACCAGTTCTTAATAGCGATATTTATCGATATTAACGATGGAACAAAAGTGTAAACTTGTTTTGCGTATGGCATAGGATAGATCACGGCGTTCATTCTTATTCGTCCTGATCAAGAATATATATAGTTAATGTGCTCAGAACTGCCGCCTTGCGTCTGAAACATGAATTTGCACAAAAAGATAACACCTATTTTCAATGGGTACAGCGGCAAACGCACTGCTGTACAGTGTGACAAATCCTGCTGCACTCGGAGTCAAATGCTTCGCGCATTTACACATTTTTTAACATTAAAATCGGTGATAAGAGACCGCATCATAGCCTTGCAGGGAACATTCATCGCAATATTGTGCATTTCAGTGGAATTTAATTGATTTATGATTGAATTCAAATTTCAACTGTAATCTGATTATACCGCAAGTACATATGTATGCATTAAAGGGTGCATGTTTTTATTATGACTAATAGCTGAAAGTTCGCATAGATTGTAAACTTAGCCGTTCGTGACACTTTAATACTGTAATCGGTTTTTTGCATGTCATTATCCAAAGATACTGCATACAATTTCGGCTTCAAATCATTCGCACGCTAGCAATTCAGTTAATTTGCTTTTGTCTCTAAAGTTTTCCCTTACCAACACTAACAAACCTTACAGTTTGACGATTTAACGAGCTCTATGGATCATTATTATGGCCTGATTGACTATTCTTAATTCAAAAGAGTATTAAAGAAAATAAGCAAAATTATCGCAACAATAGTCTTTTCACTAAGACTGCAAACGGAACCGGCTCGAACCCATAACCTTGGAACGGAAGCAGTTTCCCACCAACTTACAGCTTTTTTAAATTTTTTCTATTTTTATTGGATTTTGTGAATTTTTAAATTCTACATAAGCAGACGAATTTTTTTTATATATTTTTAGTCGTATATTTTTCAACATCTAATGCCAGATTTGTCCGACTGCCTGCACACGCTTAAAAAAAAAAATGGGGAAAAGGAAAAAGAGGCAAATGCAGGGCGCCGCTGTTTTTGCTGTTATTGTTACGTTTGTATTTGTTTTGTGCATACAAGTATAAACAAATAGCATTTTGTTGTTGTTTTAACTAAACAATTAGTAAGCGCTGTACGCGGCACTGCGTCTCTCCGCGCAGATCGTTGCGCTCTCATTTTGTTTATTTGTTTGTTTGTGTGTAAATTGTAAATTGAGATTCCAATGGAACGCGACGCCGACGGCGCCGCAGCCGCTACTTTTCTGCTTGTTGTTGTTGTTTGAAATCGAAGAAGTGGATGAAGGAAAACATAAAGTTGCAAAAGGCGCTGCCAGAGGGCGGTCGACAACAAACACTCACGCACACACACACACAGCTTACACATACAATATTGGGCGTTTCCACGTGAGGTTATGTTTGGTTTTAAAAGCAAAAAAAAAAGCAAGAAAAATTATTGTCGGCTTGCCGAAGATTAAATACCCTTTTGCACACATATGCAAGATGTGATGATATGTAATCTACATACAGTGGTCCAGTGGTAATATTATTTTGCAGAAAAGGAAAAATATGTTTTTCTACAAAAAACTCATTTTGTGACCGATTGTTCCTATGGCAGCTATTTGATACAGTGGCCCGATATTTTAGGAGAATAAGGACATTATGAATTGCCAATTGGACCGTATTTGTTGGAAAACAAGAAAGTTTTTCATACAAAAACTAATTTATTTACTTTAAAGGGTTAGTAGACGTCTTCCTCTATGCGTTACATTGCGTGACAAAATACAGTTACGCTCTGCAAGGGTATAAAATGCGTCAGCTTACTGTACATTGCACAGCATGCACACGCACACAAACAAACAAACGAGCGGGTCTGTGTGCCATGTCATGTATGTAGGTGTGCCTGTGTGCACAATGCCAGTGCTTGAAAGCGGCGCGGTCAATGGGAACATTTACAGTAAAATAAACCAGCACACACACACACACACATGCATAAACGCCGCATAAGTTTAATGAATTGCGGCGACGCTGGAAAAATGCTAAAAAAAAAATAAAAAATAAAATAAAAAAAAGGGCGTACATGTATGTAGATATAACTGTAAGTTGAAATGTGCTTTTTTTTGGCTTAGAGTTTTTCTTTTGTGAATTTTACTCACCGCTCCAGTGTGTAGCGCACTAGCATAACGACAGCGGCCAATGGAATGGGCCAGATAAGATCGCGATAGTTGGCGTGGACAACATCTGGACGCGAACCGGGCGCGATGTCCGCCCATGTTGTATTTGGCGGCAGCCAAATATGCGTGCTCCAGAATGCGCTGCTGAATTTATTGATTATGTCCATGTTGGCTCCCGTTTAAATGCTTCCTTCCGTCTTTGCTTCGGCCTTTTTTCCCCACACGCTTTTAGTGCTTTCAGCTCTCTCTCGCACGCACACACACACGGAGAGACACACTGGTCACAGGGCGGCGTTGAATTAACAGGAATTTCTATTTGAGTATAGATGGGGCGGCTTGCTCTGTTTGGGCTTTATTTGGTTTTTTTCTGGTGTATTTTTATTTTTTTTTGGTTTAATTTTCTGATTGCCTGACTAACTTTTTTTTATTTCATTATTTTTTGTGTTGTTTCTGTTATGTTGTATGCCGCCTTCGTTGTCAGTTATACATATATATGTTATATTAACATGGTTGTGAGAGTTTTGCATTCACATAGAATTGTGGTACAAACAAAAAAAATAATAAAATACACCACGCGTTGTGCACACACACACAGAGTACACGGAGACACCTACGCGCACTGAGAACTAACCGCCGAAAATGACAAGCACAGTGGCACACAGGGAACTAAACTGGATGCACACTGGAAACTGTCAGCGATAACCGAAACGTTGGCTTCAGCTTATACGTACAAAAAAAATTGTTTAAGAATTATATTAATAATAATATACGTATAAACTATGTATGAGGAGCGCGCACGCACGAGCCGCTTACTTATTATTATCACTCAAGTCGTGTGATGGTTCGTTCGTTCTTGCTACCCGCTTGACAGCATTGCCAACACTGCGGCGAATGTTGCCAGCACTTGAGGGCACATGTTGATTTCTGTGTAAATACCACTGTTATGCTCAACATGGGCATAGTGATGTGTAAATTGGCATATCGATAGCTCACCAAATGCGAGCCTTAACTACTATTGTCAGAGCTGGCCAGCGTTTAACAGCACTGCTGCACAGACAACATTTTGACGTTTGTGCTTCTTCGTCTTTAGGTTTTTTTTTATTGTGACACTGCAAGCGACGTTTATTGTGTGTTAATTTTAGTTAAATTCGTTTTTAGCATATAATTTAGTTATTTAATTTATTACAATGGCTGAATTCCTGGACTCCGAGGCCGCCGAATCGGAGGTATGTCTGCTTGCCCGCGTTTGACGCGCGCAAATTGCGATTTCTCTGCATGCTACGCGTTCTGTTGCAGGCGCGTGTGTGTATATATATATGTATGTATTCGTGTGTATATATATTGCATTTTTTCCGTTTGCAGGATGAGGAAGAATTGGATGTGCATGAACGGAAGAAACTGAAAAAACTAAAAGCCGCCGTCTCCGACAGCAGCGAGGAGGAGGAAGGTGTGTATCTCTAGCTAGAAAAAGATAATCCCGCCCAATTCCCAAAGAATTTGTCGGCCAGTTGAGCGGCTTGTCCCTTCGAGCCCCCTCCCCGATATATGTATGCGACATGCTTCATATTTTGGCCTTATGTGGGCCGCCAGGCAGGTGTCTACGTTTTGTTTACAACTTTGAGGTTATGTGCTATGTTGTTGTACCCTTCGTCGAGGGTATTTGAATTTCGTCACGACGTGTGTAACGCATGAAAAAACCAGTAAGAATCTTGTAGTCGGGTGTAAAAACTGCGCAATGCTCCTTCACAGTGAAGTAACACCTTAAGACAGCTGAAAACAGTCTCAATTATTGTTATTTTGGAAAAAAAAAATCGATTTTTATAATTTGCGGAGCGAGAGTAGAAGTGTCCGAAATTTTTCGGCTCGATCTTGAGGGGAGGTCATCCGAACACTGTCTGCCACATTCGGCAACTTTAGCTTTAAAATTGTGGGCGATATGGACTTTCGCGGCTTACCCGCTCCCAAGACATATGGATTTGATCGATTTGTCACGCCTCCAGTAGCTGTATACACGAGCATATATTAAAAAGTTCGAGCCCAGCTTCAATAGTGGCAACAAAAATTGTGTTTATTCATTATACCAATATACTCTTTTCACTTCGTAAACTAGTATAAAAAACACTTGCAAACGGATCAAATATAAATACAAATATGTACATATGTATACCATATAGCATATATAGGAATATATAACAACATCGATTTTTTGTTTTTCAAGATTTGAGTCCAAGCCTTTTTTTGATTAAAGTCAGATAACTATATCGTATATCTCTCGGTGCAAAAGTCTGAGCAAAATAAAGTTGTTGTATGAAAAATCATTTTTTCCTTAAGATATCTTAAGCAAACTTGCTTGTTTTAAGCTTTGGAATGCTCCTAAAATTTTGCCATAAATTTCGGAATATCAAAATACTATATAATACATTTCTCATAGGTACGATCGGTCGAAAATTTAGTTTATATATGGGCAACTATGTTGTTTTGCAGGATATCCTAATTAAATATATCTTAAGAAATATCTTTTATACATTCTTCTGTAAAAATTAGTTAAAAATGTAGATTAGTGGAGATATATGTAAAACCTATACGAAATATGCCTTGTTGGGTTTCTAAACCAAACCACCTTCATTCAATAGTCTAAAAATTGGTTTCCTTGCGCCTTTCACAGACGATGAGGAGCGTTTGCGTGAGGAGCTTAAGGATCTTATTGATGACAATCCGATTGAGGAGGACGATAACAGCGAGAATGATTCAGATACGGGCAGTGGTGGTGACGAGGATGCCGGCAGTGGTAAAAAGCGTAAAAAGCACGAGGATGATGATCTCGACGATCGTCTCGAGGACGATGATTACGATCTGATCGAAGAGAACTTGGGCGTCAAGGTCGAACGACGCGTAAGTTGCACTTTTCATTCCAATTTATATTATAACTAATATTTGTCTTTACTCAATCTTTATGCAGAAACGTTTCAAGCGCCTACGACGCATCCACGATAACGAGAGTGATGGCGAGGAGCAGCACGTGGATGAGGGACTCGCCCGCGAGCAAATCGCTGAGCAGCTCTTCGATGAGAACGATGATGTAAGCATTGTTGAAGATTTCCATCTTGATTTAAACAATTGAAATCCAATTCATTTCCACTTGCAGCAAAGCATCGAGCGACGCAGCGAGCGCAGCATTCGGGAGGCCGACGCATTCGACGACGAGGAGAGCGAATCCGATGCTGATGATTTTATTGTGGACGACAATGGTCGTCCCATTGCCGAGAAGAAAAAGAAACGCCGACCCATATTCACAGATGCGTAAGTACAGCGAACATATGCGCCAGCTATTGGCTGTGAAATCTGTAACTTTAAGAGATTTATGAACAGGAAGTCTCAGAATCATACAGTCAGTATTGTAGAACTCCAGTTATCAGATTGAGAATCGTGGGTGGAATTCGAGTTTTTGTTTCCTTTAACCAAATCAGCTGCCAACAAACCAAAAATTGTATTAAAAAAGAAAACAAATAATGTCGATGCAACATTTTTTAAATGAAAATGAGCCAGAACTTTTGTCTTTGGACTGTCGGAGATTAAATACTCTCTATAATTAACTGTGTTTGCGCACAAAAACTTGAATTTGAACGAGGAATGGGGTCGGAGTCGTCTCCTTTCATGCGTTACACATCTATAATTATATAAGCTTAGAATAATCGGGTTCGGCTCAATATCTTTAGTTGCTCAAGATCTAAAAAAAAATGGATTCAATTGATTGAATGTTTTGTTGAACACAAATTAAAAAGGATTTGAATAACATTTTATAAAATTACGCAAATCAGCCAGCCTGATGTGACAAATTTACCTTTCATTATCTTTAACAAATAGTGTGGCATGTATAAAAGTTGATTATTTGATTGATAGTCTTGTTTATAGAGGGATTTAAGTATTCTTACTTTTAAATAAATAAAGGATTAAAGCACTCTTTCTTATATATAGCAAATAGATTAGCTGATATGAGCAACTCATGAATATTATGATTGATTCATTGAATGATTTCTGATTGACTGATTGATTGAATGTCTCGCACAGCTCACTGCAGGAGGGCCAGGACATCTTTGGCGTTGACTTTGACTATGACGATTTCTACAAGCCCGAGGAGGATGAATACGAGGAGGAGTCCGAGGGCGACGAATACGATGAGGATCTGCTGGGCGACGATTTCCGTGCGGCAAAAAAGAAGAAGTCGCCGAAGAAGAAGGCAACCAAAAAGACAATCTTCGACATCTACGAGCCGAGCGAACTTAAGCGCGGCCATTTCACCGACCTGGACAACGAGATCCGCAAAACGGACATTCCGGAGCGCATGCAGCTGCGCCAGGTGCCCGTGACAGCGGTTCCCGAGGGCTCACACGAACTGGACGACGAGGCCAACTGGATATATCGCTTCGCCTTCTGCAAACAGACGGTCTCCGAGCAGGAGAAGGCCGACAATCGGGAGAAGATGCGCAAGCCGCCAACGGCCGTGAACAAGATCAAGCAGACGCTGGAGTTCATACGCAACCAGCAGCTGGAGGTGCCCTTCATTGCCTTCTACCGCAAGGAGTACGTCAAGCCCGAGCTGAACATCGACGACCTGTGGAAGGTCTACTACTACGACGAGCGCTGGTGCCAGCTGAACGAGCGTAAGCGCAAGCTGAAGCAGCTCTTCGAGAAGATGCGCCAGTTCCAGCTGGAGACGCTCTGCGACGATCCCGACAAGCCGCTCCCGGACGATGTCCGCCTCATGCTGGACAGCGACTTTGAGCGGCTGAACGATGTGCAGTCCATGGAGGAGCTGAAGGACGTGCACATGTACTTTCTGCTCAACTATTCGCACGAGCTGCCCAAAATGCAGGCGGAGCTCCGGCGCAAACAGTTCCAGGAGCGACGCGAGGTGCGCGCTCGCCGGGCAGCAGCCGCAGCCGCCGCGGCGTCCAGCGACGATGGTGGCGAAGCTGGCGCGGATGGGGCCAACAACGGGCAGGCGGAGAAGCCCGATCACCACAGCATCGAGCAGGACGAGGCCGACGAACTGGAGCTGGCCGCCGACGAGCAGCTGAAGCAGGCGCCCAACAGCAGTCCCTACGCCGTCTTCCGCAAGGCGGGCATATGCGGCTTCGCCAAGCACTTTGGCCTCACGCCCGAACAGTTCGCCGAGAATCTGCGCGACAACTATCAGCGCAACGAGGTCAACCAGGAGAGTCTCAGTCCCACGGAGCTGGCCAAGCAGTATCTCTCGCCCCGTTTCATGACCGTCGACGAGGTCCTGCACGCGGCCAAATATGTGGTTGCCCGCCAGCTGGCCCAGGAGCCCCTCCTGCGGAAGACCATGCGCGAGGTGTACTTCGACAGGGCCCGGCTGAATATCCGGCCCACCAAGAACGGCATGGTGCTCATCGACGAGAACTCGCCGGTCTACTCGATGAAGTACGTGGCCAAGAAGCCGGTGGGCGATCTCTTCGGGGATCAGTTCATCAAGCTGCTCATGGCCGAGGAGGAGAAGCTGCTGGAGATCAACTTCCTCGACGAGTTTGAGGGCAATGCCAATGCCAACGGGCCGCCCGGCGACTACGTGAACGAGGCCACCCAGCTGTACCACCTCGACCAGTTCGCCAAGAACGTGCTGGAGTGGAACGCACTCCGTTCGGAATGTGTCCAGCTGGCGCTGAAGAAGTGGGTGATACCCGACCTGATCAAGGAGCTGCGGGCGACGCTGCACGAGGAGGCGCAACAGTTCGTGCTGCGCTCCTGCATCGCCAAGCTCTACAAGTGGCTCAAGGTGGCGCCCTACAAGCCCGAGATGCCGCAGCATCACAACTTCGAGGAGTGGAGCACGCTGCGCGGCATCCGTGCCCTGGGCCTGGCCTACGATCCGGATCAGTCGGTGGCCGCCTTTTGTGCGGTGGCCAGCGCCGAGGGCGACATCTCCGACTATTTGCGGCTGCCGAGCATCCTCAAGCGCAAGAGCTCCCACAATGCCGAGGAGAAGGCCCAGAAGCTGGCCGATCTGCGCAAGCTGAGCGACTTCATCAAGGCCAAGAAGCCGCACATTGTCGTCATTGGCGCCGAGTCGCGCGACGCCCAGATGATCCAGGCGGACATCCGGGAGATACTCAAGGAGCTGGAGGCCAACGAACAGTTCCCGCCCATCGAGGTGGAGATCATCGACAACGAGCTGGCCAAGATCTACGCCAACTCGAAGAAGGGCGAATCCGATTTCAAGGAATATCCGCCCCTCTTGAAGCAGGCCGTGTCGCTGGCCCGCAAAATGCAGGATCCGCTCGTGGAGTACTCGCAACTGTGCGACGCCGACGACGAGATACTCTGCCTGCGCTACCATCCGCTGCAGGAGCGCGTGCCGCGCGAGCTGCTGCTCGAGCAGCTCAGCCTGGAGTTCATCAATCGCACCAGCGAGGTGGGCCTGGACATCAACCTGATGGTGCAGAACTCGCGCACCGTCAACCTGCTGCAGTACATCTGCGGCCTCGGTCCGCGCAAGGGTCAGGCGCTGCTCAAGCTGCTCAAGCAGAGCAATCAGCGGCTGGAGAATCGCACCCAGCTGGTCACCGTGTGCCATCTGGGGCCCAAGGTGTTCATCAACTGCAGCGGCTTCATCAAGATCGACACCAGCTCCCTGGGCGACAGCACCGAGGCGTATGTCGAGGTCCTGGACGGGTCGAGGGTCCATCCCGAGACCTACGAATGGGCGCGCAAAATGGCCATCGATGCAATGGAGTACGATGACGAGGAGACCAATCCGGCGGGCGCCCTGGAAGAGATACTCGAGTCGCCGGAGCGTCTCAAGGATCTCGATTTGGATGCGTTCGCCGTGGAGCTGGAGCGGCAGGGCTTTGGCAGCAAGAGCATCACGCTCTACGACATCCGCAACGAGTTGAGCTGCCTGTACAAGGATTATCGCTCCGCGTATCTGAAGCCCAGCACCGAGGAGCTCTTCGACATGCTCACAAAGGAGACGCCCGACTCCTTCTACGTGGGCAAGTGCGTTACGGCCATGGTCACCGGCTTCACGTATCGTCGGCCCCAGGGCGAGCAGCTGGACAATGCGAATCCGGTGCGGATCGAGGACACCGACAGCTGGCAGTGTCCCTTCTGCCACAAGGACGACTTCCCGGAGCTGTCCGACGTGTGGAACCATTTCGATGACAACAATTGTCCGGGCCAGGCATCCGGCGTGCG
The DNA here is from genome assembly GCA_035041545.1 of Drosophila colorata. NCBI lineage: Eukaryota > Metazoa > Arthropoda > Insecta > Diptera > Drosophilidae > Drosophila > Drosophila colorata. Next base: position 313,924 of record JAWNLD010000295.1, on the reverse strand, counting down.
CTGTCGCCTGGAGAACGGTCTGCCCGGCTTCATACACATCAAGAATCTGTCCGACAAACAGGTTCGCAATCCGGAGGAGCGCGTGCGCGTCTCCCAGATGATCCATGTGCGCATCATCAAGATTGACATCGATCGCTTCTCCGTCGACTGCAGCTCCAAGTCGGCGGACCTTAAGGACGTGAACAACGAGTGGCGGCCGCGTCGCGACGCCTTCTACGACTTCGTCACCGAGGAGCTGGACAACCGCAAGGTCACCGACGCCAAGGCCAAGGCCATGAAGCGCAAGACCTACGCCCGCCGTGTGATCGCCCATCCCAGCTTCTTTAATAAGTCGTATGCGGAGGTCATCGCCATGCTGGCCGAGGCGGATCAGGGCGAGGTGGCGCTCCGGCCGAGCAGCAAGTCCAAGGACCACCTGACCGCCACGTGGAAGGTGGCCGACGACATCTTCCAGCACATCGATGTGCGCGAGGAGGGCAAGGAGAACGAGTACAGTCTCGGGCGCAGCCTCTGGATCGGCACCGAGGAGTTCGAGGATCTCGACGAGATCATCGCCCGCCACATCAACCCGATGGCGCTCGCCGCCCGCGAGCTCATCCAATACAAATACTACAAGCCCAACACGGCCGCGGCGAACGTGAACGAGCGCGACTTTATGGAGCAGCTGCTGCGCGACGAGAAGGCGCGCGATCCCAAGAAGATACACTACTTCTTCACCGCGTCGAAGAGCATGCCCGGCAAGTTCCTGCTCGCCTACCTGCCCAAGACGAAGGTGCGCCACGAGTACGTCACCGTCATGCCCGAGGGCTATCGGTTTCGCGGCCAAATCTTCGACTCGGTCAGCAGCCTGCTGCGCTGGTTCAAGGAGCACTGGCTGGATCCGACCACCGCCTCCATGGCTGCCGGCAATGCTCTGCACGCCACGCCCTCGAACAGCACGCCCACGAACGCGCACAGTTTGATGATGCGCCCGCCGCCGGCGGTGAGCGCCAGTGGGGGAGTCGGCGGAGGAGGAGGATCAGGCGGTGGCAGTGGCTCCTTCAGCAGCGCCGGTAGCTTGGCCGGCGGCACGCCGCGCAGCGGCATCAGCAGCAGCGACATGCGCAGCTCGAGCGCCTACTCCGTTACGCATTCCATGAGTGGCGCCGGCTACGGAGGCGCCTCCGCCGCTGGCCTCAATCCAACTGGTGCCGGGGCCAGCCACTACGGCGGCACGCCCAATTTCGGCGCGTACATCAATACGCCGTACACGCCCAGCGGCCAGACGCCCTTCATGACGCCCTACACGCCGCACGCCAGCCAAACACCTCGCTATGGCCACAACGTGCCCAGTCCCAGCTCGCAGTCGAGCGGCAGCCAGCGGCATCATTACGGGGGCACGCCCCGCTACTACGACATGGGCGGGCTCGGGCCCAACGCCTACAACAGCGCCGCCAGCCTGCCGCATCACCTGCAGCAGCAGCAGCACCAGCAGCATCAGCAGCACCAGCAGCACCAGCAGCATCAGCAGCATCAGCATCACCACCAGCAGCAGCAGCACCAGCAGCAGCAGCAGCAACGTGCCAAAGAGAACCTCGACTGGCAGCTGGCCAACGATTCCTGGGCGCGTCGCAAGCCGCAGCACCAACAGCAACAACAGCAACACCAGCAGCAACAGCAGCAACTGCAGCAGGCAAAGCACCTGCAGCAACAGCACCTGAACCTGGCCATAAGCATGGGCCTGGGCATGCCCGGCAGTGGTGGCTCCGGCTCGGGTTCGGGATCCGCCTCCAACGCCGCCCCTGGGCCCGGCTCCACACCCACCAACGAGTATCACACGTCGAGCAGCGCCAGCCGCAACGTGGCCTCCTCCAAGTCGTCGGTGCGCAGCACGCCGCGCACAAACACCTCGCCGCACTCCATGAACCTGGGCGACTCGACGCCCCTCTACGATGAGAACTAGACTACTCTTTAAAAAGCTAACTAAAACACACAAAAATGTGCTGCGTTTGTGTTGGATCTAATTATATATATACATAAGTAATAAGTATATTACTCTGTACACTCACAAATTAAGCAAATGGAAACTCAACGCGAACCCTAAGCATTCGAAAGCATTAATAAAAATAAATACACAAAAACAGCTTTTCAAATGTCAACGTTTATTCCACACCACTCGATAAACGGTTATCGATTTGGTGCGCGTGCGTTTGCCAACACTGCGCAAATTAAAATCCTGCCCAAATTCCCAACGGGCAATGGGACTTCTTCCCAAGTTTGTGCCTAAGCTTTTGAATTAGAAAGAGACAGTTAACAAATGTCCTATGAAAAACGCGTGTATTCAATGGTTAAGAGCGAGATAGTTATGCAAAAATTTCCTTAGAATTTGCACAATATGGAATTTCTTTACGTGAAGTTATAAAGGGTAGCGCGTAAATTTGAAAAAAAAAATTTACATATACTTGCTGCAGAACATAAGAATACATTTAAACTCCAAAAAAAAAAAAAAGTTGCATTTACGATTTTTTCACCCATTTTCTAGTCGCGAAGGTGAATTCACGAAACATACTTTGAGCAATTTTTGATAGAGCTTAAAAAAACCAAAAATTAAAACAAAATTAAAGCTTGCACTTTTTTCATAAATAAAACATCTTAATGGTAGTTGTACAGAGCTATTTTATTAAAAGTTTTAAGCAGGGCAAATAAGAAATCCAAAAAAGACTTTTCACCTATTTTCCACCTTTGAGCGTGGTTTGTTAAATGCAACTTTGCTGTTTTCCAACCAGAAATGAAAGCACAGACTGAATCAGAACTATACGCCAGGTATATATTGATTTATTAAAGACTTTGTAGATTAAATATCAACGAGCTTTACAAACATAATATCAAAGGACTTTTCACACGTTAAACTGCATTTACGGAATGAATTTACAATGGTTATTTTTTTATTATTTTAAAAACAGCGTCAACTGGAATCCTTGTCCTCATCCTGGGGCTCCTCTGGTTCTTAGTTCTTGGCCATGCCCCGCTTAAAGGCGTAGACGAGCGCCATACCCAGTAAAATGGCGCCGACGGCTAGTCCGATTTCTCTGCAGCTATTGCGACAAAAACGAGACCACAGATCACATCAGTTAAATATATACGAGAACATGCTAAGTGCTAAATACAGGTAGGTTGGTGTGTGGGAGGGGGCAGGGGGAGGATTGGAGGCGGATTCGTGTCTGGATTGGGGTTTTTGGTTAATGCAAGATGCAACATTGTTTGGGCGCAGCAGGCGCATTACTAGCGCTAGCATTCGCATCAGCATCAGCATTAGCATTATTGTCATTGGCATTGGCATCAAGATCAATATCAGTTAGAGTGGCAGTGGGCGTGGCACTAGTTTATAAAAGCCAAAGAGAAACAAAAATGCAAAATAAAAAGCTGTTCGGAAAGAGAGAGAGTGTGTGGAATTCGGTGTCATGCCGTGCTTATCAGTTACAAAGATGGTGCTTGCAATCTACATTGATAAGGTACAGTTATTGAATACAATATACAATATTAATATATATACACATATATACATGGATTTAAATTATATATAAGGTATCTTGCTTGTATACACTTGCAGAGGGTATTATAATATTGTCACGAAATGTGTAACACAAAAAAGAAGACGTCTGCGATCCTATAAAGTATATAATTCTTAAACAGCAATCAATCAATCGCTAAATCATATAACTGATATAGGAACAATCGGTCGCAAAATGTGTTTTTGTATAAACATCTTTTTTATATCCTAAGAAAACTTGGTTATTGAGAGTGTTACTATGCTCCCAATATAACTGCAAAATCTTATCAACATAGGACCACTATATCATATAGCTGCCATAGGAACAACCGGTTAAAAAATAAAATAATTTCCTAAGTAAACATGGCAATTGAGAGTGTCTTCATGTTCTTAACATATCAGCGAAATATAATTGACATCAGACCACTATATCGTTTAGTTGTCATAGGAACAATCGGCTAAAAAATAAGATTTGTATGAAAAACCTTTTTGTTTTTCACGATATCCCAAACAAACTTGGTTATTAAGTGTGTAAGTATGCTCCTAATATATGTAAAAAAAATGTATAAAATCCTTTGGACATTTGACCACTATATCATACAGCTGCTATTGTATATAGTGCACATCCTCATGTCTGCAACGGTATTCAATTTTCAATCTTTATAAACATTTTTCTGTACATTTTCATTCGTCGCGATCGTTAAATACCCTCTGCTGAGGCATACAAGTTAACAGCTAGTTTATATACATCGATATGGACATGAATATATATGCCCGTGCTTGTTAGTGTACCCGTTTAATTTGTAACTCACAAAAAATTTTGTTTACATGCTGTGTGAAGTTGTTGCTTAGCTTTTGTAGAATCTCACTTTGGTGGTGGAGAAGGATTTGAGGCTTGAGAAAGGGAATATACACATAGATATAGAAATGTGAATATGTACATAAGAACTGTGGGAATTGGAGGATGGCACAGTTAAGAGCGTTAAGATGTTAATTGCAATTGTTTTTAAATGGTGCTAATTGGTCATGGCAACTGATTACGCGGCATGCCAAGCGTAACCAGTTCCACTTGCAGCTGAGTCAGGCACCAGTTTTGGCATGCGTTGCTTAATTAAATGCTGATGATGATGATGCTGATGCTGATGATGTGGGTCTTGTTGTTGCTGCTGCATTCGTTTATGGTGCGAACAGCTCGTGATCAGGCACATGCTTGTTATCATTTTTGCCTTGGGTTCAATGATCGATTTTTTTTCGCCAAACTCACCCGACGGGCTTTTTAATATCGCTGGCGGCCAAGTTGCCAATGAAAAACTTCTTCAAAAGCTCGCTGGAAGCAACAAAAAAAGGAAATTCTCAAACTCGCATTGTTATCGATAACACAACGCACTTACCGTGCCTCCTGGCTGTGGCCCACATCGATAAACTCCTTGGTGCCATCGCGACCTGCCACGGACTTGAGAGAATCCTCGCCGCCGGGATGCTGCACAGGCACATATATGTATATGAATACATAAATACACATACATACAATTGCATAAGTGTTAGTTAAAAAACGCACCTCCTTCAGGAACTTGGTTACATCGTAGACTTTATTCTCGATTACCAACCACAGATCGTTGGGCGATTTGTGCTTCTTCACTTCGGCCAAAGTGATTTCCTTGCTCATTCTGCACACACACACTCACAACCACACAACCGCAACCAAAAAACTATCTATGCTAACGAAATTACAAATTTATATCGTGAGTGAATGTGTGTGTCCGAATGTGTTGGGAATGAAATTTCAACAGCTGTTCATAGTGATGTGAACGAGTCGATAGTCAGTATCGATACTATGCTATTTAAATCTACAAACTTGTATTTATTTCAGACACATGTTGCTAAGCGATCAATGTTGTTCCCGTTCGCTTGCGTTTGTTGCTTAAAATAGCTGTTAGGTAACATTGCTGCGGACGCTTGTCGCTTAGCATTAGCCGCGTTGTTTCAAGTCGGCTGCACAATGTGCAGTGCACAGTAAAAAAAAACTTTTGATCGGGCACATGTTGCCAATCGATCAAATGTTTAGAATCTTTACACATTAACATAACAGTCAAACGCTCCTCACTCTACGCACTTAAAAGTCGACTCCTTGAAATACCCTGTAGAAAGATTCAGCCCAATTAATTTTTTCTAAATACCCACCATAAAACAGCTAAGAATTATTGAACGCGCACAATTGAACTTTATTGAATATTTGTGTTTGGAATTTTGAGCACATTTAATGCCAATTAACATGAAATACATTGAATAAATTTTTTTTATTTTCTACTTTTTTTTTTAGTTGAGATCTACGCTTTATAGATAATATAGTGTTCAACTCTAGTAACCGCCACGCAGACGCAACACCAAGTGCAAGGTGGACTCCTTCTGGATGTTGTAATCCGAAAGGGTGCGTCCATCCTCCAGCTGCTTGCCGGCAAAGATCAGTCGCTGCTGATCTGGGGGGATGCCCTCCTTGTCCTGGATCTTAGCCTTCACATTCTCAATGGTATCAGAAGGCTCCACTTCTAGAGTGATGGTCTTGCCCGTCAAAGTCTTGACAAAGATCTGCATGCCTCCACGCAGACGGAGCACCAGATGAAGAGTCGACTCCTTCTGGATGTTGTAGTCGGACAAAGTGCGTCCGTCTTCCAGCTGCTTGCCGGCAAAGATCAGTCGCTGCTGATCTGGGGGGATGCCCTCCTTGTCCTGGATCTTAGCCTTCACATTCTCAATGGTATCAGAAGGCTCCACTTCTAGAGTGATGGTCTTGCCCGTCAAAGTCTTGACAAAGATCTGCATGCCTCCACGCAGACGGAGCACCAGATGGTCGACTCCTTCTGGATGTTGTAGTCGGACAAAGTGCGTCCGTCCTCC